>CM033325.1:20708749-21308749 GCA_019359835.1 Pharus latifolius | reverse complement strand
TTACAACAGAGGGGTACAAGGGCTATTTATAGCCCCAAAAAGAAGCAAAAAGTCTAAACTACCCCGGAAGCCACCGTCGGATTGAGGGGTAGCGACGTCCTTCTCCCGGCCAAGCACCTTGGATGCTTGACAGGTGGTTGCTGATTCCTGAGGTGCTCCTCGCGTGACCTGCACGTGATCAACAACCAGAGACTTTACCTTTAGAAGGGCGATGAGGCCCGGGAGATGCACTGGAGGCCAGGTCCCCGGGCCAGAGGCGGCTCCCGGGACCGGCGCTGGAGGCTAGGTCCCGGGGGCCAAAAGGCGGCGCCTGGGGTAGGCATCGGAGGTCACGTCCCCGGGCAAATGGCGGCGCCCGGGACCGGCGTCGGAGGCTAGGTCCCGGGGGCCAAAAGGCGGCTCCCGGGGTAGGCACTGGAGGCCACGTCCCCGGGCAAATGGCGGCGCCCGGGGAGGCACCGGAGGCCACGTCCCCGGGCAAATGGCGGCGCCCGGGACCGGCGCCAGAGGCCAGGTCCCGGGAGCCCAAAGGCGGCGTCCGGGGCAGGCACCGGAGGCCATGTCCCCGGGCGAATGTGACGCAACTTACCTAGACTTAGTCCCGCGGAGATTTCCCCCAACAGCAGCCCCCCATACCCCCCGGGGGTGATGCTCGAGTCCTCGGTGGGTATGGTACAAGTCACCGGGAAAATCTCCGGGCCAAGCCACCGGAGCCGTGACGCTTCGGTTCCCGTGCCACGCGCTTATGACCGCGCAGCTTCGCCATAAATGTGCTCACGGTTCAAACCGGTGCCACGATTTGCGCTCCAGTCCCTTAGTTTCCCGCACATGGTTTGAACTTCAACGGCCCAGATTGCTCCGCGGAGTACCATGTGGCGCTCATCTGGGTCACGGCTCGCCCCTATAAATAGGGCCTTGGGGGGCCCGAAGTTCATTCGAAACTTTCCAACCTTAGCGCATTTAGCTCTCCCGGTAGCTCTCTCCCGGTAGCAAGTGTCCGGAACTTTTAGATGTAGCTTCCTGAAACATTAGCCACCGGAAAAAACAAACCTGATGGCACTGAAGGGTCCAGCGAAGACGACCGAGGTGCCCCAGGAGGAGGTCGCTCCGGACTTCCTCTGGGCGTCCGAGTTCACGGCCGAGGACGCGGAGTCCATGGTCGAACGCAGAGTCGTTGAGGACGGGGACATCCGGGTCCCCGTGAAGAAGGACGGAGCCCCCCGCCCCAGGCCCGGAGACATCGTGGCCTTCGAGGCCTTCCTGGAGGCGGGGCTCCGGCTCCCGGTGCATCCCTTGCTCCGGGAGTTTTTGAAGGAGTATGGGGTGGCCCTAAACCACCTCACCCCGAACGCGATCGTCCGGATGGGCCTCCTCATCTGGCTCTATGAGACGGTGACCGGGCTGGAGCCCACCCTACGCGCCTTCCGGTACTTCTACGAACCGGCGGTGAGGAGCTCCCACCTGGTGAAGGGGGGACCCAAGTCCCCCTTTGGCTCAGTGATGGTGCAGATGCTGCCGTCCCAGGTAGCCGATTACTCGGCAGTGGCCTCCCGGGACCACTGGGGCGACTGGATCTGGAGGTGGTTCTACCTCCGGGTCAGGGACGACGAGGTGGCGTACGCCTCGGAGCCCCCCTCTTACAGCAGGTCGTCCACGCTGAAGCCTCCGGTGTGGACGGACAAGGAGCTCGAGCTCCTCAGCAAGGTGATCATCTCCCGGAGCACCCGCTCTATGCGGGACGCCGCCGACGAGATGATGCTCCTGAGGATCTCCCCCTTCTCACGCGGGAGAAGGGGGATCGGCATGGGCCCGAAGCAGCGGCCCCCGGTCAAGCCGGTGACCCGACGTAAGTCCCGGCTACCTGATGCATTGCAGTTACAAATTTTTGGAAATTTGACTAAATCTTTACCTTTTGTAGTCCGGCCGTACCCGGCGGCGCGGGAGAAGGCAGAGAACCTCCTGGGGAGGTACTTCGCCGACGAGCACGAGCGCGTCGTGCGCCTCGTGGGGGAGGGCCCTCCCCGGAACTTGGTAGTTGAGGCCTACGGGCTGAAGCTGCCGGCGAGGAAGCCCCTCCCCACCCCCGGGTCGCACAAACGGGGGAAGGACGCGGCCGGGGGCTCTGAGCCAAAGAAGGCCAGAGTCCAAAAAGCCCTCGGCCCGTCGACGACGCCGGCGGCGACACCGGCGAAGCCCCGGGACGAGACCCCCGGGACCGGGCGCGCCCGGGCACTGGCCCGGAAAGAAGCAACACCCCCTCCCCCGGAGAGCCCCGTTGAGGCTCGGGGGAAGGAACCGGCCGCTGGCCGGGCGGCGTCCGATTCGGCGGACTACACCCTGTCGCCGCCTTCGGTAGCGGCCCTCCCGGCGCCCCCGGCACCATTGGAACCGGAGAAACCGGAGGTGAGGTTCGCGGAGACCTTGCCTCCGCGGGTGGAGTGGCTCGTAGATGAGGGGGGGAGCCCCTCGGTCTATGAGGTCCAGCCGGAAGTGGAGGCCCCGGGGGCCCTCCCGCCCGGGAAGGGGAAAGGGCTGATGATCCTCCCCGGCGAGGGACCCCTTCCGGGACTTCCTCGGCCACTTCTTCGGGGGACACCTCCTCCGTGACGAGGACGACGACCACCGCCACCCCGGCCGAGATCATGCTGGGCGGCCAGGTCCGGGGGCCCGTTACCGGCCACGGTGGGACCAGCGCCGGGTGGGAGACCCCCCTGCTTTCCGCAAGGGAGGTCGAGCGTTACGCGGATGGCCTACAGACCCCAAAGGTCCGGGCCTTCATCGCGGAGGGGACGCTCCACGAGTGCATCGCGGAGGGGACGCTCCACGAGTGCTTCGCGGAGCTCCGGTCCCTTCAAGTCCAGGTATTCACCCGAAGCAGTTGTCGCTTTCTTTTGGCTCCCTGCATCCAAAATTTTTCTAACTCTCGAATTTGTAGGGGGCGGCGATTACCTGGGGCGTTGAGCAGCGCGTCGTCCGGTTGCTCAAGGACGCGGAGGACAGGGCCGCCTCCTTCCTGGGTCAGCGGGACGAAGCTCTTCAGGAGCTGGCCCGGGTTTGAGCCCAGGTCCACGTCTCGGAGGCCGTCAACAGCCGCCTTCTGGAGGGGGCGAAGGCGAAGGAGGAGGCCCTCCGGGAGCTCGAGGGGTTGAGCGTTCGGGCGGTGGTGGATGTGGGCCGCTCCGTCCGCTCGGCCCTCGAGAGCCTTGGCATGAGCCTAGGCTCCGGGGGTGGCTCGGAGGCACCCCCGGCCACACTCGCGGAGGCTGTGCGTTTCCTTAACGCACAAGTCTCCGTGATCCCGGAGGCGGCGGACAACCGGGAGCAAGGCCGGGCGATCCCCGTTGTCGCAGCCGCGGCCGGACTCGTCGAGCACCGGGGGGTGGGCGCCCGGGCGATCGGGGGCCGCATCCCCCGGAGCTTCCCCGAGTTCTTCGAGCCCTTGCGCCGGGAGGTGGAGCAGCTCGCCGGGGGCTTCTACGGACGGATCATCCGAGTGAGGTTCCCGGCACTAGCACCTCCGGCAGCAGATGCCCCGGCCCCGGCCCCGGCCCCAACGGAAGCCCCCCGGGGGGAGGACACAAATGAAAAAGTATGAGCCTCCCCCCGGGTCTTAGTTAGGACCCTTTTTGCTTTCTTAGGATTTTGTTCCCGGTAGCTTCTTAGAAGAAGCCCCGGACACTTGTAAAAAGACATTTTGAATGCAATAGAGTTAGAAATTTTTCTAAGTCTTGAATTGAATGCAATGTTACCAGGGTTCCCGGGAGGTTACTCCCGGGCAAAGGTCCGGGAGAGGCTCCCCGGGGGACGCCCAAGCGGCTTTAATCTTGTTAAGCCTCGTCTTCGGGGAGCGCAGCGGGGACGCCGTCCGGGAGCCGATCCGGTTGAGGTGGCATCCGGAGTGGCACTTGGACAATTTTGACAATCATCGCGCCGAATTGTCCCCTCCGCGTCCGGGGTTCCAGATGGTCCCCCCACTTCGCATTCTTCCACCGGCGGGCTATGAGTACTGGCCCGAGGACATGCTCCGGGAAGCTCAGCGTCGCGTGCGCGCATTGTACCGGGACTTGGCCCGGCAGCTAGCAGAGGGCCTCCGGGAGTATTAGGCGTAGGAGCCTTAGGATGTAGAGAACTTCCGGGTTTTGACCTAGGTTGTATCGTTTCCGATGCCCACCGGAGGGGGAAGCTGTCCTCCGGGTTGAATGATCAATAAAGCTGTACGCTTTCTTCTTTGAGAGTTTTCTTTTGTTTTTTCTTGGATGGTCTGGACGACTCCTTTTAATAAGAATGAGCTAAGTTTGCTCGTGGTCGGTGTGGTCGACACCCGGGGGTTCCTTATCCCCCCCGCCCACAGCGGGCCGGAGGGTAGCTCCGCACGCTGTGGGGGTAGCAAGGCCCCAGGGGTGAAGATAACCTGTAGCATAAGAATTTTTCCAAGTTAGAAAATTCTAAAACGAGGCTTCCGAGGGAAAGACCTTCCAGGAGACAGTCATCCGGTCGCCGTGAGAACGGGGAGCCGGGAATAAGGCCTCGTGTGGAAGAAGCATCCAAGAAAACCCGCTGAGATTTCCGGAGGCGAGTTTCCCGGGAGATGATCGTCCGGTCGCCGTGAGAACGGGGAGCCAGGAATAAGGTCTCCGGGGAAGAAATGAAAATTTACAGAAATGATTTTCATTGCATGAAATATATTTTTCAGAAAAAATTTTTCAAATAGGATTTTACAATGAAGATTATGCTCAAATGATCTTTATGTTAAGCAAGAAGGTTGAAGTTCGACAACCTTTTGCAAATTGAGTTCAAATTTGATTTTCATGAGATTTTTGACATGAAAGAGCTTGCATGAGTTATTCATATCATTTTGAGCCGAAGCTCACGAGTAAAGACCATAGAAACAGCTGAAGCTTATGTTTTGTATGTATAAGATATTTCGGGTCAAAGCAAGTTTTCCGGTGAGATTCAAACACCCATAAGTTTCAAATTGAAACTCTTTTGAGAAAGTTTTCAATTTCGAACTTCTTTGGGGTAATAATATCTGGGACTTTTGTAAAACATGTTTTGGCACAATTCAAATAGATTTTGATTAGCACTCAAAACCGATTTGGTTAAAAACCAAGATAGTTGAAAGCCTCTAAAAACCTTTTAAATACATTTTGAAGACCATTTTGATAGGAATTGATGATTTTTGGCCTTTTGAATGAAAATTTGACATTTTAACAAAAAGTGGTGGTTCATCATTGCCATTCCATTTTAGTTATGAACTTTGTCATGTAACTTTCTTCATATCATTGATGGTTTGTTCATGGAATTTTAAGTAAAGTCATGTCGGCATCTTCCTCGTCTGACAGTAGTGATTCGACGAGGGGCAACGTAGATGACGCTGCTTCGTCCCAGGACAAGAGGAAGGCGCGAGGCATGACGATGTTGTGCCGTTTGGGCAACCGCACGGATCTTTCATGTGAGTTCAACCAGTTCGGGATACCGATCGGAAAGAACGTTGGGCACTACGCTGCCTATGTTGGTTTGTTGGCGAAGGAAAGGGTGAACATCACCGTCCAGAGCTGGAAGGACGGTAAGGCCGACAAGAGGGATAGGCTGTGGGCAGAAGTGAAGGTAAAATTAATCAAAATCGATCCTTGAACTCTTGAGTAAGCACATTCCCTTGGTTTATCCCGTAGATTAAGTAAGTCCTGCTTGTATGCACCATTTGAAACAGGCCAAGTGGAACATCCACGACGTTGGTCCCAAGATAGCTTGCTTGAAGGACATGAACAACTCATGGAAAACCTTCAAGAGCGTCCTCGTCAATGCCTTCCTCACTAAAGGCAAATCTCCATGCAAGAAGTGCTGCTTCATAACGGAGGAGGTATGGGAGCAATTCACCCAACAGAAGGGGACCCCTGAGTTCAACACATGTATGCTTCCTTTCCTTGGTCACACCATTTTATGGAGTAACCAACGGTGCATTAATTTTCTTGTTTCTGGTACGAAGGCCCTTAGTGAGAAGAACAAGGCAATCCAGAGGAGGAACGACCACCCGCACCGGCTTAGATCTCGTGGCTATGCGGGGAAGGAGAAGCAGTGGAAGAAGGCTGAAGACGAGGCGTCGACTTTCATTGACTCCACTGAGCTGCCGATCTCCGAGATCTGCGATCCGCGATGCAAGCGCTGGTGGCTGGCCAGAGGGACCGTGTCGTCCACGGGGTCTGTGGAGTTCCCAAACCCCAAGGACGCCGAGGTCGTGTAGCGAATCGTAAGTTGGCTAACTTCCGGCTTGGAATCATAGAGTGTGGTAGAAAAAACTATGATCAATCGTGTGTGCACAAGTTTGTATATATTTTTTCCTCACAATGTAGAGCTTTGAATGTAACACATCTCTTGCTCGAAGGAGGCGACCCAGGGATTGTTCACTCCCCATAGGGAGAACGACATCCTAACCCGGGCTCTAGGGAACAAGGAGCATCCAGGGCCGACGCAAACCGTGGGGGCTGTGGTGCCGTGGAACGAAGGCTTCTCAGAGCCTGGGCAAAAGATGAAGAAGGCTCGCAGCTAGAAGGAAAAGGAATTGGAGCTGGCCGAGAAGATACGATCAAATGTGACTGCACAATTCGTGGACATGTTCGCTCAAATGAACGAGAAGTATGAACGCCTCAGCCGAATTGTGCAGTCCAAGGGTTTAGGTCCAGATGCCGAGGTCGACGCTGGTAGGCTGAGTAGTTGCGGCTCGAAGGTTCACGTGGATCCGGTAGACCTGCTTGAGGTATGGCAACTCTTGAGCTATATATCCAGTTCAGTTGATGCCACTCCCGTTATGTTAGAACTGTTTCGCTAACCTGTTATAATTGTTGCAAATTGCAGAAGCCGGAGAGCTGTAACCTATTGATCTACATAGGCGACGACCCTGTAGTGGTTGCACACGGGGTCGTATATCAGTCTTGGGAGGATATCCGGATCCACTGCGTACCTCTGAAGCCTGGGTTCACAAAGGTACAGGTGGACATGGCCCTCCTGGGCTACAGCGCTTTTCTGTTGCCCGTCCCAACGGACGAAATGCAGACAATTGATGAGGCATTGGGCTCGTACATACAGTGGCCCAAGAAGGGTGTTAGACTACAGAAGGTAAACCCTACCCATTGTAGCTTACAACTCAGTTAATATACTAAACTTGCAAAATCTAACTTATGCTTTCCTAACTTAAAGTGGATGACAGCTGCCAGCGCACTTCCTGAGGACCCCACCCCCAGCACAACGCATGAATGAGCTCCTTCGGCCTCCGTGCCTCCTCCGATGGCCTCGACCCCACCCTAAGGATGCACGCCTCCTCGAAAAGCCCCTTCGCCCTCAAATGAGGCCGGCAGAACCACGCCCCAACCTTCGAAGGTATACACTCGCTCCCCAGCCAAAGGCAAGGGCAAGGCCAAAGGCGAGGTTAAACAAAGCCAGCCGGGTACGTTCAAGAACGGGTTCCCACTCGTGTCGGAGTACCTTCTGCGCAATATGGATCAGACAACCAGAAGTCTCCACGAGTGGTACCTGACCCAGTCTAGGCGCCACATCAACTTCATAGTTCACTTCAGGCCAGGTCATTTTCACCATGAGGCCAGGAGCATATCGGTGTTCCACGAGGATTTGTTCGACCTCTTCAACTGGCAGGAGCTTGATATGTCCATCATACGGACTGGAGTCCTATGAGTTTGCTGATCCTATATGTTGTCGCAGTTCATTTCATAAATCTAATCACTTTGTATGCACTACTTAGTAATGTCTACTTTGCATCCAGGTGCATGTATAGGCTGGCGTCGATGAGGGCATGTGACAGGGTGGGTTTCCTCGACCCAGAAAAAATAAGCCACACGATGATAGAGCACGACCAAGCACATGCGGAGGAATACATATCAAGGGCACTATTGGCGTAGCAGGACCGGGAGTTCATTCTTGCGTTGTAACACCTAAGGTTAGTGCATTTCCTACTAATTTAACTCATTCTTGTATGGTACGCCTAACATATACATGAAATAGTTCGCTTTTATATACAATGTAGGGGCTACTGGGTTCTCCTCATCATTTGCCCATGGACGAATGAGGTGTATTACCTCGATTCGATGAGAGACAGGGTAGCGCATGTTTTCACCCTCACGTGGCACATAGACGCATAAGTAACACAGATGATTTAATTTTTGCTCTGACTAGCTAATTAATGATAACATATTAACCGGCAATGCTAAATTAAATACAGGGCTTTCAAAAATTATGTTATTTCTTGAGAGAGGCATGACGTGTCAAAGGGCACAACAATTTCTTTGAAAGAATATTGTTGATGATGCGAACTTGGGGTCCTTAGTCGAACTTATGCAGAATTTGTGAGTTATGAGGCCTTTCAGGGGGTTCCTCCAGAAAGGGATGACGAGCAATGTCAGATGGGGCAAGAGAGATTTATACAGGTTCGGGCCCTCGATGGTGGGAGTAATAGCCCTACGTTCTGTTGTGATTTCACTATGTATGGGGAAAAAAGGTTATAACATTGTGGAAAAGATCATCACAGGCGAAGATCTTTTCCGTGTGATTGTCTAAAACACGATTAAACTAGCCTATGGAAGCTCATTGTTGTTGATCTCTCAAATCTGTTCGATCTGTTGGATCTCTGGGATCTTGATCTCCCTGTCTTGTACATCTGCTTACTCTTTTATACTAGTCGAAAGGGCGCCGATGCACAACAGCTTTGAACGGTTGCTCGGGTGCAGTTTTGATAACCGCACTTAACTTCCACATAGGCTTAACACGTGCAATTGAGGGATAACCGCACATATTAACCTCCTGGCAGTTGTCTCCATACGTGGAAGGATCTTCGTGATTTTCGGGATATGCCTATTGTAGGGCTTAAGCAATCCCGAGTCATCCTGGTCGAGAGTAGTCAACGACCTTCTGTCTGCGCTCAGTCTGCGGCCTCCTGACCGCGCACGTTCTATGTCCTCCTGACCGCGCACTGCCTACGATCTCATGATTGCGCAAAGCCTGCGACCATGTTTCCATGCTTCTCAGGTCGTCTGAGATCATAGCAACGGACCTCCGGACACTCATCTGGTTCGAATCTGTCTTGAACCAGATGTGCATTACTCCAAACTAGCTCAGGTAACAATCCTCGTCAGCTAGCCCCCAAATTTGAAGAAAACAAAGGGACATATTTACTTCAAATTTTAATCTTACATCGGATAAGTGACCCGACGCTTCAACTTCTCCATTCAGTGGCGCACTAAGTGTGACGGTTTATTTCCCGAGACATGCTCTGGGTTGTTTTTTGTCAGGTAATGATAGTGCCGCTGAATTGTCTTATAACCAGAGATAAAACCGTTAATATGTTGTAAGAACTCGAGGCATTCGAAAAACGAACTGTCACCCCTGGGGGCTATAAATACCGAAGCCTCTTAGCCCTAAAACTTCACAAGTCTTTCCCCGGCTAAGTCTTTTCCATAGCTATTTTTCCTTCTCTTCTGTTTTCACCTCAATGGCAGATCAATACATCATTGAGATTGAAAGTGATGAAGAGGAAGTGATACCCGAACTTGACCAAGATTCCCAGAAGGTAAGTGTAGCATCCCAAATTTTGCTACCTCTTTAGCATGCCAGCCAGCATATCTTCATTGGATTCTCGGATGTCTCAACCTCATTTTTAACCCCTTATCTCATAATCATGATCTTAGGTATGCCACTGCCTTAATTTAAAAAGTTGGCAGCTAAACTCCACCTTTCAGACCATTTACGCTTCTTAGTCCAAAAGTATCGCAGATCAGTTCTTTTCAAATTTGTCAGAAGCCCAAAAAGATTAAAAGTCTTAGACCACCTCGAAATTCTGATCTGATTTAGTGAACATCTCCCCTTTACTTTTCTGAACATTTTTCCCTTCTGGAAGAATTCCAAAATCTCAACCGAAACCCTAGTTTCAGCCTCGCCAAAGTTTTCAAAACCCTAATTAACCTGTTTACCCTAATTAATCTGTTTTCGATTTTTGTCAAAACCACCAAATCTTATTGGATCTTACCATTTTTCTTGCTAGATGAGTCCAAGTGATTTAGTAACACTCATATGCAAAATAAGATCTCAGATCTGCCCTCCAGATCTCCAGATTTGCAAATAGGTCCAAGAGCCTAATCCAAAATCCTTGCAGATCAGTCCAAATCTTCACAGATCAGTCCCTCGCCCTTTTTCGACCTCGACCAAGGCTGAGCCCGTTGCAACCACGACCAGGCATCGTTCGACCGCGCCCCGCCACTTCGCCCCGCCGCAGAACTCACCGCTGGCGAAGCTCCCACGTTGCCACCACCACCGCCACGAAGCCACCACATGTGCGCACCTGTGCCGCCAGTATGGAGCCACCTCAGCCGTGCCTGTGCCGCAATTTCCCTGCGCGTGCGCGTGCTCCAACAATAGCAAAACAGCGCCACGTTGCTGCCATGCTGAAGCCAGCCACCCCGTCGCCCTCCTCCAGCCGGATTTGGCGCGATCTTCTCCTCTGGCAGAGTTGCTACCGCGCCCCAACACCGTGCCCGCCGTCTCGATCCTGCCTTCGGCACCAGTCACGCGTATCCTGTTCGATCCGCTTCTACTCTCAAGAGCCCAGCCACTGCCTATATAAGCTCCCCCTCGCCCAGAGTTTCTTCACACCACTCCAGTAGCAACCAAAGTTCCTGTTCGTCTCTCGTTTCTTCTTCGTCTCCAGTGAGCCCAGTTCGGGGATCACAGTGACAGCGCTCTCCACTGCATCTTCTTCCAAACTGACCACACCCGTGAGTAGCCCTCATCTCCCTTGTCATGCTGTAGCACTTAATTGAGTTCTCTTGCACCTCATCGCCGGTGATCGCCGGGATCCCCTTTTTCTCTGTTTCAGCAATGCACTTTGATTTAGCTCGAATTAGCCCTCGAATCTGTAGAGTAATGTGGTCAGTAAGCCAAACCTAGCAAGCCTGTAAGCCATGATCCATCATTTAAGCTCAAATCAAGTTTTTCCCCAATTTTGAACTCAGGCAGCCGCTGGTTCATGTCGCCGGACTTCTCCAGTGATGCTCCGGCCAAATTGGCTGTACCTATAGCTTCTCCATACCTCTCTTCTACTCCACGAGCAAGGAAAGGGGTTGAAACCTTCTAAATCGAGAACCCCCAAATTGGTGTCTTCTTCTCCGGTGCCGTTCACCGGAATTTATTTTTGGCCGCCGCCGTCGAGGCCACCTTGTCTCTTAGCTTGGCATCAATCTCCTGAGCACTTTTCTCTTCTTGCTCGACATCTGAATCTGCCCAGATCGTGAGATATGCCCTTGCCAAATTTCTGTCCAGAGCTGTGTCTGTGCCGTGTCGCCACCACAGTTCATCGCCGTCCGGCCATCTTTTGCCTTGAAACCACTTTCATTGTGCTCCTAGCATCTTCGCCTACCTCCTAGACATAGTTGATGAAGTGTTTGAGGCCCAGAACCAGGTTTACCACTCTGCCCTAGTTTTTGACATTGTCAGCCCAATGTCAGTGCATGTCAGCCACTGACATTAGCCTTGTTTATAATATTCTGGTTGAGCAATTGAAGTCCACTTGGTCCACTAAGTTCCTGGAGCCATTTTCTACAACTTTCTCTACTGTCACATCCCCAGAAAACCCACCTAGAGCTGACCTAAGGCTATGCCTAGCCGTGAACCGAATGTCGACCCCGCGACGTTCGACCTCTTTGAACCTACCTCTTCGAGCAGCGCTCGAGTAACCTTGCCCAAATCATCTCCCCTGCATGCATGATATATTTACTTATTATTTTCTATTGCAACTTTTTTGGTATGCTTATATAGTGTATGTTTGTATTATTTGTATCCGCCGTGGAACCAGAGGTTGAAGGAGCGGAAGAGATCTTCGAAGAATCATCTGAGCAACTAGACCCCTCACTGCAAGGCAAGTCTCAATTCCTTGATCATGTCTCGCCTAATATTTTGAAATGAAGTATGTTGGTTGTTTTCAAGTATATGCATGCCTTACATTCAAATGAGAGTTATGTTCAAATAAAGTGGTTAGATATGACCTAAATAATTGTGAAGCCCCTTTTGTGATTGAATATCCATGCACCCTTGTCACCCTAGGATATCATGCTTAGGCTATGCTTATGCTCAAGATTATATGTTAAATGCTAAATGGTCACTGTCGACGATTTGGACTCGGGGTCCTCAGTCGAACTTATGCAAAATTTATAATAGTGAGACCTTTCAGGGTGACCCTCCGGGAAGGTATGTAGAATTATGGAGAACTGGAGTACAGAGAAATTTATACAGGTTCGGGCCCTTGATGGTGGGAGTAAAAGCCCTACGTCCTGTTGGGATTGCACTATGTGTAGTAAAGAGTTACAAAATGACGGGAAAAGACCTCCACAGGCGAAGGTTTTCCCTGCACGAGTGTACAAAATGAAGCTTAGAAGGCTTATGGAAACTATCTAGACTAAGCCGTAGCCTTGGCTGTTTTAATTGTGTCTTGATCTCTTGATTATGCCGCCCTTTTATACTGGTCGAAAGGGCGCCAAATCGTAACTACATCAAATAGTTGTTTGAATGCGGTTTAGAGAACCGCTCTTAACTTCCACGCCGGTTTAACACGTGTTATTCATGGATAACTGCACGTATTAACCTCCTGACGGTTGTTCCTCCACGTGGAAGAATCTTCGGGATACCTGGGATATTCCTTCTATAGGGACAAGTAAATCCCTCATTCCTTGGTCGAAAGTGCTTTGACCGTGTGATGCTGGCTGACCGCGCAACATCTCCGACATTCTGTTCGCGTACTAGCTGCGATCTGATCGCGCAAAGCCTGCGACTTCGGGCTGATGCTTTCCAGAATGACTTGAGTTCGCATCGCCGGGCACATGTCTAGCTCGAATCTGTCCTGAACCAATAGTGCATTTATTTGAATTGACTCGGGTGTCAATCCTCGTCAATTAGCCCCCAAGGCTAGGAAGTAAGGCAGTGGGGAGGACCCACAACGGTACTTGAGACTTAACTGTCTATTTACCAGGCGGGGATATTGTTAATAGTAGATTGCAAAAGCGTTCACTAGTACAGAAATGCAGTCTTCTATCGGTAAAAAAAACCCTTCTACTATCGGTTTTTGTACCGATAGAGATAGACACGATAGAACAAGACTGGACATTTTCTATCGGTAAATAACCGACAGAAGAAGTTCACTATTCTATCGGC
This sequence comes from Pharus latifolius, assembly GCA_019359835.1. Classification (NCBI taxonomy): domain Eukaryota; kingdom Viridiplantae; phylum Streptophyta; class Magnoliopsida; order Poales; family Poaceae; genus Pharus; species Pharus latifolius. Next base: position 21,295,546 of record CM033325.1, on the reverse strand, counting down.
ATATTATGAATCTACCGATAGAAAACCCGTCGTATTCTTACGTCCAGCAGTTGGAAAAGTACCACTATTCTAACGGTTAACTACAAGATTACCGACAGAAAAAAGCTTAGTACTCTATCGGCATATTAGGAGTGTACCGATAGAAAATTCGTCGTCAGCGGCTGGAAAAGTACCACTATTCTAACGGCTAATTATAAGTTTACCGATAGGAAAACTCATACTATTCTATCGGCATATTACAAGTTTACCGATAGAAAACTCGTCAATAGCGATTGGAAAGTACCACTATTCTAACGGTTAACTACAAGATTACCGACAGAAAAAAGCTTAGTACTCTATCGGATATGTATGAGTTCACCAGCAGGAAAGGTCAAACTCTTCTAACGGTTAATTTTGATTGTACCGATAGAAAAAAGGACAGTGGTCTCTCGGTTGTTGATGAATTTACCGATAGAGCATTCACATATACAGTACTTTATTTGCATTCACAATACAGTACATTCACATATACAGTACAGATGCAATACAGTATAGATTGGATACACAATACAGTACAGATGCAAGGAAAATTCACAGAACAAATTCACACATTAGGCAGTTATTCACATTTATTCACATATGTATGGACAAATACAGATTGCAATCCAATGTGGACATTTATTCACATATATATATTTATTCACATGTATATGAACAGTCTATGCAGAGTACACCAAAAGGAGAAAATTGTCATGCTGGATGGTTGGGCGCTACTTCCTCCATGACATATTGTGCCCAGATTTGTCGAAGATATATAATCTTTGCATTTTCATATTGGTCTTTCGACATGGCGATCTGCAAGCATGTGTGCATACTGAGTAACTAACTTCGATCCTAATTTAGAACGTGACACCCATTTTTGAAATTTGAGTTAGCTATCGATGCTTACCTGGGGGAATCGGGAAAAGTTTGTCTGCACTAGGTCGTACATGTAGCGCAGCACATAAAACCCGCATTCCCACGATTGCGGCTGCTGATGGCACTGAGATAATTGCATATGCGAATACATGTTAGCTATATATTGTTTCCATAAACTAATTAAGCATAAACAAAAAGTCTCGTGAGTACCTCATATTCTTTCCAAGCTAGTACGGAGCCCTGCGGTGCGGCATGCCTCCCTCCAGCGGACACATATTTATCAAAAGCCCTGCATTTCAGTTAGTATTGCCAGTTAATGTATTATCATTAGGTAGTGAGGTCAAAATATAAATCAAACATATAAGTTACTTACGCCTCCATATTCCCCTTGAGCACATATTCCATCGATAATCTGTCACGCATCGAATCGAGGTAGTACACCTCGTTCCTCGGCGGACAGATCACGATGAGGATCCAGTGGCCCCTGCATTGTACGTAAAAGAGGACCGCTAGCTCAAAGTACATCTCAGGTGTAACATACAAGATTGAGTTAAATTAGTACGAAATGCACTAACCTTTGGTGGTACGGCACCAGAATGAAGTCCCTGTCCTGCTGCGCCATCAGCGCGCTGGATATGTACTGCTCAGCGTGCGCGGCGTCCTGCTCTAGCATCGTGAGGCTTATTTTCTCTGGGTCGAGGAAACCCACCTTGTCACACGCAGCCTCCGATGCTAGCCTGTACATGCACCTGCATGCGAAGGACGAGATTAATATTAATTTCACAGAAAGTTACTCAGTATTCAAATGAACTGCAACATTAATGCAGAGTTAGCAAACAGAGTTAGAAAACAGCAATACATAGCATCAGCAAACTCACAGGACTCCAGTCCGTATGATGGACATATCGAGCTCCCGCCAGTTGTAGAGGTCGAACAGATCCTCGTGTGCCACGGATATAGTCCCGGGCTCACGGTGGAACTGCCCAGGCCTGTAGGGAACTAAGAAGTTCAGGCTACGCCGAGCTCGATGTAGGTACCAGTCGTGGAGGTCTCTGGTTGATCGATCCAATTTCCGCAAAGATGCCTCCGACAGGAGTGGGAGCGCGTTCGCGAACGTCCGCGGCAGTCCCTGTCGCCCTTTGCCCTTGCCTTTGCCGCCCTTGCCTTTTGCCGGGGACTGAGCGCGTACCTTCGAAGGCAAGGGCGAGGTGATGGCGGCTTTCTTCCGAGGTGGAGGCGTGGATGCGCTGGGTGGGGTCGAGGCCGTCTTTGATGTGTCCAGGTTCGCACGAGATCGGCCCTCATGCCCCGAACTGGGGGCGCAGTCCCCTGGTAGCCCCGCGGCAGGCCACTTCAATTAATGAGCACGTATGTTAGATTATGCAAGTTGAGTGTACTGAGTAGGATGTAATCTAAAATGTGTAGGATTTACCGGTTGTATTACAAGACACTTCTTGGGCCACTGTACGTAGGAGCCCACTGCCTCGGCAAGTGTCTGCAGTTCCTCTGTTGGGACTGGCAACGGAGAATCGTTGTAGCCCGGCATGGCCATGTCCACCTGTACCTTTGCGAAACCCAACCGTAGAGGTACACAGTGGACCCAGACATCCGGCCCAGACGGATATACGATGCCGTGTCCAACCACTTCCTGCCCGGCGCCTACGTGATTCTGTAGGATGCAGCCCTCCGGCCCCTGCAAATTTGTAACAATTAAAATAGGTTAGCGAAACAACTCTAACATAATGGGAGTGGCATCAACTTAAGTGCACAGATGAAGGCTTGCAGTACCTCAAGTAGATCCACTGGATCCGCGAGTACCTTCGAAGCGCAACTGCTTATCCGACCCCGCGGGGTACCGTCATCCTGGGGATCCGCATCTAAACTCTTGGCCAGCAATGTTTCTCTCAACCGTGCAAACTCTTCCCTCATTTGTGCGACCTCGGTCTGCACCTCAGACTGTACCTCAGCCCGTATCTCAGCCCGCATCTCCGCCCGTATCTCCTCCCATACCTCAGCCCGTATCTTATCGGACAGGTCAGCTTCCTTTTCCTTCCAGGTGCGGGCCTTCTTCCTCGGTGGAGCCGGATCTACAAAACCGGCCTTCCACGACACAATGGCTCCCACGGCCCGTGTCCGCCCGGGATGCTCCTTATTTCCTAGAGTTCGGGTGAGGATGTCGTTCTCCCTCTGCGGGGTAAACAATCCCTCCGTTGCCTCCTTCTCAAAAGAGATCTGTTACATTTGAAGGTACCTTGTGAGACAAATTGCCTTATATACACTTGTGCGCACACAGTTTACGAGGTTAGCCAACTTACCATTCGCCTCACAACGTCGGCGTCCCCAGGGGTTGCGAACTGCACAGACCCCGTGGACGACACGGACCCCCTCCCCCTCCACCATCGCTTGCACCTCTCATCCCTGATCTCAGAGAGCGGCAACTCAGGGGTGTCGATGACAGGATTTTGTTCGTCTTCCTTCTTCCACTGTTCCTCCTTCCCCGCATAGCCCGGGGATCCGAGCCGATGCGGGTGGTCGTTCCTCTTCTAGATCGCCCTATTCTTCTCGCTAAGGGCCTTGAACTCCTCAGTCCCCTTCTGCTTGGTGAATTCCTCCCATACCTCCTCCGATATGAAGGGGTACTTCTCGCAAGGAGATTTCCCCGCAGCTAGGAAGTTACTGACGAGCCAGCTCTTAAAGGTTTTCCATGTTCCGTTCATGTCCTTCAAGCAGGCAATCCTAGGTGTATCGTCGGGGATGTTCCACTTAGCCTGTTTCCGAAAAATGCATACAATTAATCACGAGTTAGTTAAACTTTAGTATAAGCCAAGAGAACGTGATTACGAAAGAGTTCAGCGATTTCAGTTCATTTAACCTTCACTTCCGCCCACAACCTATCCCTCTCGTCCGCCGTCACGTCCTTCCAGCTCTGGACGGTGATCTTCACCCTTTCTTTCGCCAACAGCCCAACGTAGGCCGCGTACCTCCCAGCATTCTTTCCAATCGGCCTCCCAAATTGGTTGAACTCACAAGAAAGATCAGTGCGTTTGGCCAAACGCTCCAACGTCGTCGCGCCTCGCCCCACCCTCTTGTGCTGGGATGTAACAGCCCCATCTTCAGTAGTTACGATGGGGTTGGCCCTAGTCGAACCACTAGTACCATCCGATGAAGACGACGACATGTCTTCCCCTACAAAACCTTCAACAAACCATATATATGGCAATTAATTCGCCTTGGACTTCCATAACTCAGCCCAGGACTGGAGACTAACTAGGGCGGCAAAAGGGAAAATAATACAAAAAGAAAGACATGCATAAATTACTTACTGAACTCTTCAGAAATATTTTCTATCGGTAAACACATGAGCTGCCGATAGACCATAACAATTACCTCCACACAAGACAATTTTTCTATCGGCAAACACGTGAGATACCGATAGAACATAACAATGTTCTCTACATATGGAATTTTGTTGACAAGCCACCATTCACTGTCATCACATAACATTCTCGATGATTTGCTACACTAATATTCATGGGCCAGCATTATTATTTCACACGTAAATATGCACACAAGCATCTAAGTGCTACTGTGCATAATCTTTAGCCTAGCCTGTATGTGAGTCATCAGGACTTCACAGCTATTAGGTTGGGAAAAGTCATGTATATAGGCATTTGAAACATATACATCGAAAACCCATCCACATTGCCATATATTCATACGAAGTGAGCAAAAATTCCCAACCAAACTAGTACATTGCATGGCTCATGTCCTTCCAGATCCAAATTAAGTTTTACTACTTGTGCAGAAAATTTTCTATCGGTAAACACATGAGCTGCCGATAGAATATGTGTAAGAACACCTCCAACATATAATCTGCATTACATGGCAGTTGGATACAATTGATCACACATACAGCAGTATAGAGAAGTTAAAATCTCAAAACAGGTTCATTACAGCACTGGAACATATTATGTAAACCCTAATTAAAATCAACATTGCCTGCGGAATGTACATAAGCCAACACAATAGGGAACCCTAGTGTAATTGCAAAACTCCAAGAATTAGTACGTGCAAAACACTAGGATCAAATAAAGAAGATGCTGGAAATAGAACGACGAATTAGGGTATTTACGGCGGCGATCAGTTCTGGTGATGCAGAGGCGGTGTAGAACGCAGCAGCGGCGGGCGAAGGACGAAAATAAGAACCGGTGGCAGTGACGAACCAGTGTCCAGCCGGCGATCGTCGTGTGGGAGAGAGGAAGTGAGTGCTCACGGCGGAGGTTGGGGTTTTCTTCGCTCTCGAAGAGACGCAGTGCTCTAAGGTGGAACTGTTCGAGTGGAGGGAAACTAAAGGGCCGTGTACGAGAAATAAAGTAGCGGACGAAATTTTCTATCGGTATAACAAAATGATACCGATAGACTTATGTAATTTTCTATCGAAACAACAAAATAATACCGATAGAAAAAGTAAATTTCCCGGAAAAATATTCGAATTAGTGATTGGATTTTTCTATCGGTATAAACAATAAAATCCCGTGAGACCAATTTTCCATAGAAAATTTTTTTAAAGTGCTTGAGATTGGGTGCCATTGTTCTATCGGTAAAAACAACAAAATACCGTGAGAGTAATGAAAAGGTGCCCTTTTCTATCGGTATAAACAAAAAAATCCCGTGAGCCCAATTTTCCCCAGAAAATTTTTTTGATTAAGTGCTTGAGATTTGTGTGCCCTTTTTCTATTGGTAAAAACAACAAAATACCGTCAGAGTTATGAAAAGGTACACAATTTAACATCAAACAGACCGTGGTTGAAAGCTGCAGAATGTTAAAGAAAGAGGGAAGATAGCCGGAAAATTGGAAAATTGACATAAAAAGAAATTGTTCATTCATTGTTGTTTTATCACTTACAAAAAAAAATAAAACCCAAAATGCTAGGTCAAGGGGTGGTCTTAGCCCTGGCTGCATGTAGAATAGAGTCAGTTAGACTTGCAGCCAGGACGCAGGACTCCTCTAGCGACAAGTTGTCCCTAGGATCAACTACTACCGCGTCAAGAAGGCCTGCGACCTCCGTCAGCTTCGCTATGGTATCCTTCATAGTCAAACCGCAGCCAGCGATGGTCATATCCGCGGCTTTCTTCTCCTCGCGAAGACGCCTCGTCCTCGCCCTAGCATTGTCACCATCCGTCTTCATGCGCTTAACAGATCACGACGAGGACCCAGTGGCCCATACATGCATTTTACATAAAAGGGAACCTTTGCAGGTTGCCACAATGCAACTACCGACTACAAGTTAGACTTGATACATCACAAATCCATTCATCCAAAACAGCAAATGTCTGAACCACATTGGACTTAACCATAGGAGTTCAGTTCGAAGACGCCCGAGGAGCTGGAACTGCCGTCGACATACATTTGTACGTAATGGTGATTTCCTCGGACTCAAACTCGATCAACTCAACTCAACTCAACTCAACTCCATTAACAAAAAGAACCTACCTTCCAAGATGTTGTTCTGTGTAGTGATGGTGTAGAATGGCTGTGCAAATAACAACAATTCTTCTTCTCCAAGCAGGTAAGCATCTGGCCACAAGCTGGTGCATGCAAAAACATGTAAGATGCTTTCTATAGGTCCTGATTTGAGAAACACGCCGGGCTTAAGCATCTTCTCGACCGAGCCAACCAAGATCTCGCCCTTCACGTCCTTCCAGCTCTCGACGGTGATCTTCACCTTTTCTTTCGCCAACAAGCCAACGTAGGCAGCGTACTGCGATGAAGAACCGTGAAATACGTTGCCCCTCACGAGCATCATCCAAGGACCTGAACATATCATAATCATATTGAAAAGAAGACACATCAAAATGAAGGATACAAAAAAAGCAGAATTATTGCCATAATCGGATTAGAATAATCTAACAATATTGCAGAAATTTTACGTACCTTCCTTGGGATGCCGACGTCTAGAGGGCGTCGATGGAGGTGCGGAGGTGCAGCGGTCCCCTGTAGAGGTGCGCCGGCCGTCCATGGAGCTTACGGGTTAGGACTACGAGCCCAGATGAACTGTGAGAATGAAAGAGACATACCCGTGTATTTATACAATTATATATTTTCTAACGGTAAGAAAACAGAATACCGTTAGTAATAAAAACATCTGTAGAAGCCGAATGGTTCTATCGGCACAATAAATATTACCGATAGGAATTTTTGTACATACTCTATCGGTCTGTACGTACACTACCGATAGAATATTACTAGTGTAGAAGGCCAACAGTTCTAAGATATTTTGTGCAATATTCTACCGGTATAAACATGCATTACCGATAGAATAAAACTATTAGAAGACGAACAGTTCTAAGCAATTTTCTATATATACTAACGGTAAAAGAATCCATTACCGATAGAATAAAAATATTTGTAGAAGGTCAACTATTCTATCGGCGAACTACATATTACCGATAGGAACTTTTAATATATTCTGTCGGTATATTCATACAGTAGCGATAGAATAAGTCTAGTTGTTGAAGTCGACCAGTCCTATCGGCGCACAACATTCTTCCGTCAGTACTTATGCATCTCTTCTAACGGCAAATATGTTCATCACCGCTAGAGTAAATCATACTATTTATTCTATCGGTAAGTTTCTTAGAAACCGATAGGGAAAATACATCCGTCGGGCTTTTTTGACCGCGAGGCACATTTTCTATCGGTTTTGTGCTGTTTCGCTAATAACCGATAGAAGATAGGGGTTAGTAGACTGCATTTCTGTACTAGTGGTTGTGTGAGCTCGGCCTTGTCACTTGCATGAAAGTCGCATGGAGCTGATCCGACTTGAAAGTCGAGTGAAGAAGTGGATTTAAAAAAAGGTACACCATTGCAAAGTATAAGAAAAGTATCAGATATTCTGTACTCGCAGGTCATGGAGTATGTTCACGGTGGATTTATCCATGTGGTTCAGCACAAGTAATATTTGGAATGTTTTCATAAAGTGGGTTGATAAAAGTGATGACTCATGGAAGACCATCACACATAATGATTTCTAAAAGTATAACTTAATATTTCAAAGTATTGCTTTTGAAACTAAAAGCTTTTCTTCATATCTTTGGAGTGAAAATCTATTCTATTCCTACATATAAAGCCAAGACCTCTTTCCTTGAGAACCCCTCATCTATATACCTGCATTCTCATAATGAGACTTGCTGAGCATCATGTAAAAACATGCTCTCCCTTGCCTTTACACACAAATTCAGAAGAAAGGATTTGAGGATCCTGATTCCTTTGGCCTTGAGCACCAAGAAGAGGAAGGAACCTTTCCAGAAGATTTGAGCTTCAAGGAGGGTCATGAGCCAAGTTGAGTCTGATGTGGTAAAGGCCCGAGCCGAACCGCTGTAGAAGGAAGTGAAGACCTTTGTGGTTGCTTTTTGTGTTGTTTTTTGTGTTCGGTACCTTAATACTGATTCTTGATATTGAAAAACTCTCAATTTTTGTATCAACTTTAATTAATGCCATCCTTGGCATTATGATATTGTAATAGAGGTCCTTGTGACCTTGTACTTGTTTTATCTACCTACTTTACTATTTAAAGTAAATCCTGTTGTTGTGAGCTTGTGATGTACCTTTCTGAGTACAACCCACCTGGGCAGTTGCCACCGGATTCCTCAAATGAGGGACCCACAGTAAGTCTTCTCTGGAACTTTTGGTTCAAGTTGCCACACAAAAATTAATTTACAAAAGACGAGAGGGATCATTTCCTCCATAATCTTTGCAAAATCTTCGAGTTCTTATGTACACCCTAGCCTCCGAATTCGAAAAAAATAATAAAAATATATTTTGTTCCGGATTCACTGTAGGGAGTGCATAACAGGTTTCCAGAGAGAAGGCACCCATTATGGGAAATTAATAAAGTATTCGAGGAAGGGTTGCCTCGGGCATAAAAAAGGAGAAGGTAGCTTCCTAAGGAAGCTTCACAAGCCAAAACCCTTCATTTGCCTTAGAGATTCTCGCCGCTCAAAACCCTCTTTTGCATTCCTCATCTCTGTCACCTCCAAAGTCACCACCTTTCCTCTCAATCTTTCGCAAGAAATGGCATCCTGGAGCCGATCTGTTCACAACACAGAAGAGAGCCTGGTGACACTTGAGAAGGAAGAGATTCTTCCTCTGCGGCTGTTGATCAATTGGAGGCCAGCAGAGAAAGACCAAGAAACCCCAATCATCCAAGAGGGCGAATTGGTGGTCTTTGAGGAGTACCTGCGTTGCAGGTTCCGATTCCCAGAGAGCCAATTCTTTAAGGGAATCTTGGAGCATTATGGGTTGGAGTTAGTGAATCTCCACCCAAATGCTATTCTTATCTTGGCGATCTTCCAGCATCTCTGCGAAGCTTTCGTCGGAGTGCTTCCAAGAGTGGAGCTTTTCCGACGCTTCTACTTCTCGGCATGGTCGAAGAGTGCCAATGCCGCTGGGTGCATCTACTTCCAAAGAAGGGAGAAGAAAGAGTACACTTTCCCGCCCCTACGGGACTCTGTGCACGGGTGGCACTAGAAATGGTTCTACTGCACCCCTCTTTCGGAGAGCGGACTATGGTTCATGAACTCCCGACTGGAGAAGGCCATCGAGTTGGACTCCCTTCCTGCTCTGAGCGCAGAGCAGAAGAAACAAGCCCAAGCCATTCTTCACTTAGTCCAACAAGGACTGACTGCGCACGACATCATACGTGACTTTGTGAAGAACCGGATAAGCCCCCTGCGTTAAAGGGCTCATCCAGCTTGGGAAATCCAGTCCATGGCGGATAATACCCTGGACTACAATAATGGTATGTCATTTAATCAACAAAACAAACATTTTTACTGAAAAATGTCGTATTTGTTAACATGCTTGTTTGGGACACAGCTCTGCCTTTGTCTGAGATCGATAAACGGACAAACTACCTCCTTAAGGCATACAGCGCCGCTGTGGGGGGAGCCAAGGGATTGCCTCGCCCCCAGAGCCTAATCAATACCGGTGACGATCTCAAACAGGAGCACCGAAAGGTATGACCTTTCTTAACAAGCTCTGTTGTAGACCATTTGCTTGTCGTGTATTACCAAGAACATTTGGAACGATACAGCTTCTGGGGAAGTTTGCCGAGGCGGCGTGTCCAAGCGAGGACGTTGGTCCCTCGGGGAGACCAGCTGTGAAGAGGATGAGGAGGACCTCTTCGAAGTGCGTAGCGAAGGGATCTGCTACCAAGAAACCTAAGAAGATCCTGGGAGAGGCTTCTTCGTAGAAGAAAACCCCTACCGCGAAAATGAACGTGGTAAGATATTCAGTTCCCCTTGTAACCCCAAGTACGAGTAGAAATTACTTCTTCGTCGTACAGGATGAAGGGAGCGAGGACGAGGAGGATGAAATTCCTCTAGTTTGCCGCAAGAGGAAGGCGATCGCTCCTCAAACCAGCGAGGTCCTGTCTCTGACCGCAGGGATAGAGACGACTACAATGGGCCCCGTAACCACTGATAATCTTGTGGTTACGGGTGAAACCCTAGTGCCTGAAGCTTATGAAGCCTCAGGACTTCCAACACCTCCCCTTCTGATAAAAGGGGCGATTGTGGTAAGATTTCTCACAATCCTAAATGTTTGCATTCATCTGTGCACATCCATTGAGTTATTCTCTTATAGGAAGAGGAAGACGACTTTCCCCTCATCCACTGCGAAATGACTCCTGCCAGTCCTGGGGTGGTGAGTACTCCACTTCTGTTGACAGGAGTGGGAATAAGTGAACAGGACCCTGTGACCACTACCAACCTCAGGGTCACGGATGAAGTCCCAGTTCCTATGGTCCAGGAGACTTCAGGACCAATGGCTTCATCCCTACCGACCGAAGCAGTTACGCCGGTAAGGACCCTTACAGCCTTGGTTTTCATCATTCCTCATGTGTGTTCTTATAGATTTGCATGCACACAGGGAGAAAAGGACAAGGTCCTATTTAGGAAGAGGAAGACCAGGACAGATGATGACTATCCCCTTTTTGCCAGTGGAACCATCCTCGAAATCCCAGAAATGGGTAGGATTTCGAGTAAGGTAAGAATCTTTCCCGTTTAAACAGGGTCGTATTGTAGTGATCGACTGAAGAGATTCTAACCGATGATTCTCTTGTTTGATTATGCTAGGCGCAGAGATGTAGCGCCAAGCCCCCCAGTGACCTCTACAAGTGTTGAAGCTTCTCCTGCTACAGAGGTCACGGGCGAGCAAAGTCCCATCCCAAGGGCCGAGGAAGTTCTTCGTGCCATTATAGATGGGATGGCTGCAGAAGTTCAATCGCAGAGATTGGAATCTGTGACCCCAACTATGGAGGAGGCTCAGCAGGAAAACTCATCTGCCTCTCCTACTGGGGATAAGGCGAGTCGAGAGACTCAGCCTTTGGCTGAACCAAAAAGCGGCTCGTTCAGCGAGTATGTTGAGGTCTGTAGAACACCTTTTGTGATTTTTAAGTTCGCGTTTGCATAGGACTATCCAGGCTTTGAAGCTGATCCCCTTCCATGTTATAGGAACTGACTCGTATGGCGGTCGCCCAACAAGAGATGAGTCGCCTGCAGCGGTAAGGAAGATGTTTCCTCATCTGCCTGAATGTTAGTCCTATTTTGACAATTGTCTCTTTTGTCACAGAGAAAACGCCTCTCTAATCAAGAGCCTCGCTGATCGGGAAAGCCAGGAGGTCAGGGCAGTCGCTAGGATCTCTTGCATGGAGGAAGAACTCCAACAGTTGCGGTCGTAGCTCTCCTATAAGTATACTTTCAACCAGAGTGAATTAATTTGTCATGTGAACTGTTTGTGATGGTCGCTTATTACAGCCCAAGAGGACCAAATAAGCCAGCTCTGCCAAGAGAACAAGGATCTCCAGGCGACCACCGAGTTGTAAAACTCGAAAGTTGATTCTGTCTGCAAGGAGAACAAGGACTTGAACTCATCACTCTCAGCCTGCAGCAGCGTTCAACAAGACATCTTTGAAAAGCTGAAGATGGTGGCCAGTTTGCTAAGAGCTGATGTGGTCGAAACCGAAAAAGGCGACCTTAGGCTTAGCGACTGGACCACACTGGTCGCGACCCAAGCTGAGTCACTCCTCGAGTATCTTCCTAAAGATACAAGGCGGCAATCAGAGGCGATCAAGACTAAAGTGCACTCTGCAGCCTCCGCCATCCTCTGCAAACTTCATCTCCACCATGGCCTAGATCTTGATCTAAATCCAGTGGTGGGAGAAGCAGAGGTCGAGAGTGAAGACCAACTTGAGGTTATAATGGAGGAGGTCAGACCTCTAGTAGAAAATCTCTTGAAAGAGCTTGGCCTATTGTAAATCATGTACCTGTACAGATGTAATTATACAATGCATATGTATGCCTTAATTTTTGAAAGAAAAGCACTTCTTTTTGTTTCATGTTGCGACCATATTCCCCTAGACCCCTCCTGAGATTATGTATACTAAAGACTTAGTATTATAAGCGCAGGAAAAATATGGATGTAGCGATGACCAGGAATACCTAGAGAGTACTATGACTTTAGGTATTAATAGCCGACCAGACCGATAATTATGTTTAATACAACACCCGACCTTATTGCAAACCGGCAGCCACTCTAATGATCAAGGACATGCCAGCAAGCCCCGTGTGCGTTGAGACACGGCTTATTGAGGGGTGTCTTGTCTGGAAGTGATCACGAGATCGGCCAGTGAATCCGATCAAAGTATTATAGTGATACAATTATCGGCGACCAGCCCCCGAGCCAGACTCGTAACATATGGGCGAAAGGAATAATTGCCACATGAAACAACCTAAAGTACTGATTTTGTTAAATCATGCTAATAGAAAAGGAAAAGGGTTGAGAAACTTACACGTAGAACTTGCACAGTTGATCGATGTTCCATCTATTGGATAAGATTCGACTATCCTCCATCGCTAACTGAGCCGATCCTGGTCGCGGTACCGAGACAACAGTGGCTCGACTAGAAGTAGTGTGTAGTGCCCACAAAATGGAATAGAGCTCGTCTACCCAAGCCCCCGAGCGTGTCTTAAGGCGATCAAAAACGCGCTTTTTGATACCCTGTAATATTTGCCTGTTGGAACGTTCAACGGCACCATTGCTCTACGGATGAGCTACAGAGGCAAAGCACACCTTGGTTCCAATGGTGTCGCAATAGTCCAGAAAGAGACCGCTAGCGAATTGGGAACCATTATCAGTAATGAGACAATTAGGAACACAGAATCAAGTCACAATGTTCTTATGAAAGAACTTTTGTGTAGTAGCAACAGTAATATTATGTACTGGTTCGGCCTCAATCCACTTTGTAAACGTGTCAATAGCTACAAATAAGAATTTGTATCCATTGACCACTTGTGGCATAGGACCAACAATATCCATCCCCCAAACCGCGAAGGGCCATGACAGAGGGATAGTTTGTAGAGCGTAGGTAGGCTGATGGACCTGTCTCGCATGAAATTGACACTGAGGACATGTCTTGACCATATTCTTGGCATCATCAAGTGCTGAAGGCCAGTAAAATCCTTGTCAGAAAACCTTCCCGACCAGTGTTCGGAATGACGCGTGTGCACCGCATACACCGTCATGAATTTCTTTCAAGAGGGATTTACCTTCCTCTTGGGATACACAGCGCATGAATACTCCTTGAGTACCTTTCCTATACAAAACTCCTATAAGTTTGTATAGGCGCACTTTTCGAACTAACCGATCTCTCTCAGTTTCGTCCTCGGGCAAGGTCCCGTGTTCGAGATAGACCCTCAATGGATGGGTCCAGTCTCGTTCTTGTCTGAGGTTGGTAACGCAGACTGTTACCGGATCATCCTCGGCCGTAGTCATGATCGAAGGATGTTCCAAGTGTTCGATGAACACTCCTGCCGAGGCAGATGTGCATGAGGACCCAATTTTGGATAATTGGTCTACGAGATTGTTGTTCTTTCTCGGGATGTATTGGACTTTGAAATGACTGAAGTGTTTTTCCAATCTCCTCACTTCCCCCAGGCAATGAGCCATTGTCTCATCGGAGGTGCTGTACCTGGTTTATGACCAGCTGTGAGTCTCCCCTCACCACTAATTGACGGACTCCGAGGAATTTTGCTGCCCAGAGCCCTGCAATAAGACCTTCATACTCTGCTGCGTTGTTGGTCGCAACAAAGTGTAGTTGAATCACATACTTAAGCTGTTCGCCCTGAGGCGTGACTAGGACCACCCCAACCCCTGAGTGTTGAAAACTACGAGAGCCATCAAAGTACATTGTCCAGTGATCGGGACATTCCAAGTCTTCAGATTCCTGCACGGGCGTTTCAGGATTAGTCCATTCGACCACGAAGTCGGCCAGGACCTGAGACTTGACCGCGATGCGGGGCATGAAATGGACACCTTCTCTTTCTGTGATCAGCACAGCACTGACCGCGTAAGGTGTGGCCGCCAAGTAAAGGAGTAATGGTTCCTCCTTATTGGGAGAGACCAAGACCGGGGGATTGGATAAGTATGCTTTAACCTCCTAAAATGCCTTTTCGGCTTCATCGGACCATGTAAAATTATGGTGTTTGCGCAGAGCTTTGAAGAAAGGTAGTCCATTTTCGCTTAGTCGCGATATGAACCGGCTCAATGCCGCTATGCGACCTGCTAGGCGCTGAACATCTTTGATGGTCGAGGGAGACCTCATTTGTTCAATAGTCCTGATCTTTTCAGGATTGACCTCAATTCCTCTGGAACAAACAAGAAAACCTAGAAGTTTTCCAGATGAAACCCCGAAAGAACATTTCTCCGGGTTTAATTTTATTCCAAATCGATTCAAATTATAGAAGGTTTCAGCAAGATCGTCTAAATGAGACGAACTTTTCAAACTTTTTATGACCAAGTCATCTACATGAGCTTCAAGATTACGCCCCATTTGGGAAAGAAAGGTCTTTTGCATCAAGCGCTGGTATGTGGAACCGGCGTTCTTGAGACCAAACGGCATTCTGATATAGCAGTACGTGCCGAATGGTGTGATGAAGGCAGTCTTCTCTTCATCTTCTTCTACTATGCTAATTTGATGATATCCTTAGTAGGCGTCCAGAAAAGCATCAGTTCGCAACCCGCAGTAGAATCGACCAGCTGGTCGATGCGGGGAAGGGGAAAATCGTCCTTCGGATAGGCACTATTTAGGCTAGTGTAGTCGACGCACATGCGCCACTTGCCATTTGACTTGCGGACCATGACCGGGTTTGCAAGCCATTCCGGATGATCGACTTCGCGAATAAATCCAGCCTTTTGGAGCTTATCCAACTCCTCTCGGATAGCTTCCTGCCGATCAACAGCAAAACGCCTGAGCGTCTGCTTTATTGGTCGCTGTCTAGGTCGAATCACTAACCTGTGCTCGATTACCTCCCTTGGGACACCAGGCATGTCGGATGGTTTCCATGCAAACACATCTGCATTAGCTCAGAGGAAAGCAATGAGCTCGAGTTCCTATTTGTCATCTAGGCCTAATCCAACCTGAATTGTTTTGGACGGATCATCTGGGTACAACGGAACCAATTTTAATGCTTCATCTAGTCGAGGAGTGGCTTTGATCGTATCAGTAGACATTGTGGCGATCTGGGCTTCTCGGAGGGGAAGCTGATCTACCATCTCCAGGGATAACCAATCACATGTCAATGCCATGTTGCGACTGCCTCAGACCGAAATAGCGCCCCTTGGGGCTAGGCAACTTGCCACACTGGTAAGCGTAGTACGTAGCCATCATGAATTTAGCGAGAGTTGGCCTGCCAAAAATTGCATTATAAGCCGAATCACAATCAATTACATCAAAAGTAACCAATTATGTTCGGAAGTTATCTGGTTCACCCAG
This sequence comes from Pharus latifolius, assembly GCA_019359835.1. NCBI lineage: Eukaryota > Viridiplantae > Streptophyta > Magnoliopsida > Poales > Poaceae > Pharus > Pharus latifolius. The sequence goes on along the minus strand of CM033325.1, from coordinate 21,279,815 downwards.
CGTGACCGGGAGAACCACCTGTCCCAATGGCATCATAGAGGGACCAGGAATTATCCCATAAAACGGATGAATTATGGGTTTGATTTTCGAACGAGGAATTTGCATCTCATCCAGTGCCTTGACCAATAAAATGTCCAAGGAACTACCTCTGTTAATCAGGACCCTTTCGACTCTCACATTACTGATAATTGGGGTTATGGCCAAAGGTAGCCTCAATGGTCGAGTAAGCCCTTAGGGTGAGTGATCAAACGTCAAAGGAGTATTCGACCAACGGGGGTATTGAGGTTCACCAAGGGGAATATCCGTTTGGTTCACCTCTCGATAAAAAGCATTAAATTGCCGTTTAGAAACAAAAGAGGAGGAACCTCCGAAAATAACATTGACATGATTACGAGATACCTGGTAGGATATCTCTTCGTCCCCGCTAGCGTCTCTTAGCCCGCAAGTTTGTTCTTTCGGTGGCAAGGTCGGCATAGGTCCGATCCCCTGGTAGAAGTCATCCAACTGCTTCAACCAACTCCGGCAATTCTTGAGGTCGTGGCCTACGGAGTTATGGAGTGGAGACTATCTCTTGCCTTCCTGCGGGTTAGTCGACTTCTCTGGCTGGTCGGCACTATGACCACCAGAAGCAGTTTTGTTTTTAAACGAAGGTTGGTTACCTTTGGTTGATGGAGGTTTCTCTGTGACTGCGACCTCTTGGTACTGTCCAGATCAACTCCTTTTTGATTTTTTTGACTTCCCGCTTGATGAAGATTCCAGCTTCTTGTTCGAATCCTCCCTCTTCACGTCCTTGAGACCTGGTTGAGTCGGTAAGTTCCCTTTATCCACCATCCAATTCCACTCAATGGCCTCGGTCGCGTCGGAATATCGATCAGCCATATCAAAAAGATCGGCTACTGATCGAGGAGGGTGGATGAGCAAATCCTCAGTGAATCTCTGATATCGAACGGCGTGCTTAAATTCCCTGATAACGGAATTATCATATATGTTCGGGATGGTATTTCGCACCTCGACGAATCTCTTGACAAACTGACGAAGAGTTTCGGTTGATGTTTGTCGTAGTTGATGGAGGTCGTCCTCTTTTCCCGGCTTCTGATAACAATTTTGGAAATTGTTGAGGATGGCATCGCACAACATTTCTCAGTTATATATCGAACCCTCAGGCTGGTTGAATAGCCAAGTTCTTGCCGGTCCCTCGAGGATTGTAGGCAAATAGTTGGCCATGACCAGGTCATCGTCACCCGCTGCCTGGATAGATTTGTCATGTCGAGACGGTGCCAGTGGTGGACGATTCCGTCTACCAGAACTAGAGTTGGAATATTCTCTTTCATGGGAATGTATCGCCGACCGGGAAGAGGCTGTAGGGGTCACCTCGGATACGACCTCATCTAACCTCTCCGCCAAGATTCTGGCGAAAGCTGGTTTCTGCGCATTTGTGACCGTAGGAGGAAAATTACGCAAGACCTCTGGATGGATCGAAGCCAGCCATGTGTGCTCCTCCTGGGCATGCTAGGTGTCACCATCTCTTCGTCCGCCAGTAAATATCCCGGGGGTAAAGATGGTGTCTGGTCGCGTTTGCAACCACGTGGTCGACGGGAGGAACTCGGAGCAGCGTCGTAACGAGCTTGCGCATTTTGAAGCGCCTCTAGGGCTGTTCTGCGAAGTTCGTTATCTTGTCGCTCATGATCTTGATCCTTTTTTGTGTGAGTTCCTGTTCTTCCCTAGCAGCCCATTGATCGGAGTTTCTTCCGATAAGGCAGCGAATTTCCTGGGGAGCGAGGTCGCTGATGAAGAAAACATCTCTGTTTGTTCCGAGTTGTGCTCAAAATCAAAGAGACGGTGGAGGTTATCAGGATCAAACCTCCCTGGGCTAAATTCCTGGTCAACATCACCCTTACCCTCAGCAGGGTCGTGCGATGGACCAGATTCAACCTCTAACGCAGTAGAAACCACATTGGGCTCTGGTTCCGCGTCAGTTGTCTCCTAGTTGATAGACATGACCTGAGTGGTCGAATCGACCTCTGGGACATCTTCGCCTCCGGTTTCCTCCATTGGAACAGGATCACTAGATGAAGGCATCTGGATGTGGGCATAATCCTTGAGATAGAAGTCGTTCTCGGAATCATATGCTCCAAACATGGCTCTCTAAATCTCCGGATAGAAATAAGAACGCCTTGAGAAAGGCCCCACGGTGGGTGCCAACTGTCGACGATTCGGACTCGGTGTCCTTAGTCGAACTTCTGCAAAATTTGTGAGTTATGAGGCCTTTGAGAGGGTTCCTCTGGAAAGGGATGAAGAGCAATGTCAGATGGGGCACAGAGAGATTTATACAGGTTCGGGCCCTCGATGGTGGGAGTAATAGCCCTACGTTCTGTTGTGATTTCACTATGTATGGGGAAAAAAGGTTACAACGTTGTGGAAAAGATCATCACAGGCGAAGATCTTTTCCGTGTGATTGTCTAAAACACGATTAAACTAGCCTATGGAAGCTCGTTGTTGTTGATCTCTCAGATCTGTTCGATCTGTTGGATCTCTGCGATCTTGATCTCCCTGTCTTGTACATCCGCATACTCTTTTATACTGGTCGAAAGGGCGCCGATGCACAACGGCTTTGAACGGTTGCTCGGGTGCAGTTTTGATAACCGCACTTAACTTCCATGCAGGCTTAACACGTGCAATTGAGGGATAACCACACATATTAACCTCTTGGCAGTTGTCTCCATACATGGAAGGATCTTTGTGATTCTCGGGATATGCCTGTTGTAGGGCTTAAGCAATCCCGAGTCATCCTGGTCGAGAGTAGTCAACAACCTTCCGACCGCGCTCAGTCTGCGGCCTCCTGACCGCGCACATTCTACGGCCTTTTGACCGCGCACTGCCTACAATCTCATGATTGCGCAAAGCCTGCAACCATGTGTCCATGCTTCTCAGGTCGTCTGAGATCATAGCAACGGACCTCCGGACACTCGTCTGGTTCGAATCTATCTTGAACCAGATGTGCATTACTCTGAACTAGCTCAGATAACAATCCTCATCAAATATGAGGTAATTAATACGGATGGAACTACTCATGATGAGTCTTTTAATTTATTCTTAATTAGTTTTTTCGAGTTAATGTGGGTTTATGTCTTTGCATATGCAATTATCCCACTGCCATCAGTAGCCACAATTGTGGGAATGTGAATTCTATGTCATGAGGTTTATGTATGACCTGATCAGGACAAACTTTGCCCAATTCCCTAAGGTAAGAATTTTTCCTGACTCAAAGTCGAACATTGGATGTGACGTACGTTCCTAACTTCATACACGCATGCAGAGCGCCATGTTGAAAGACCAATACGAGCTGCCTCAGTTAAAGGAGCTACGACAAATTTGGGCTCAATATGTGATGGATGAAGTGGCTATCAATGATCGATCGTAAATGACTTGTGTAATATACATTGAATGTGTTAATTGGTGTATGTGTGTATTTGTATTGGTGTATTTGTGAATAAACTCAATATGTGAATAATTAGATTCAATCTGTTCAATGCATGTGTGTATCTTTGTATTAGTGTATTTGTGAATAAATTCAATCTCTGAATAATTAGATTAAATCTGTCCAATGTGTGTATCTCTGTATTGTTGTATCTGTGAATGCACATTTTTCATTTGTATATGTAGCTGCTTGTAACATATTCTAACGGTTTCTAACTCAAAACCGTTATAAGAAGTTATTCTAGTACTAACGGATCCAGGTTAACCGTTAGAATAAGGCTCCCTCCGAGTAAAGAAATTTTATATTATTAACGGTTGCGAGTAGTGAACTGTAACACCCCTATTTTTATCAAATCCTAGTGTGGGACCCTCATTTGAGGAATCCGGTGGCAACCGCCCAGGTGGGTTGCACTCAGAAATGGCACATTGCAGCTCACAACAACAAGATGCATTATATAAAATGCAAGTAATTAAAAACAAGTGCTGATCACAGGGACCAACATTACAATAACTTAGCGCCAAAATGACGCACTTAAATGTTGATACAAAATTAAGGAGTTTTCGACACAAAGGTCGGCACGAATGAAACAATAATAAAAAGCAAAAGGACTTCATCAGTCTTCTTCTTTAGCAGCAGCGGTGTTGTACGGGCCTTCTCCACATCGGACTCCACTTTGGTGCGTAACCCTCTAGCAAGCTGGGTCTTCAGTTTCTTCTTCTTGTTCCACATTGGGTTCAAGACCGTAAGATTCAGGGTCGACGAATCCTTCCTCTAAATTTGTTTGTAAAAGCAAGGGTGAGCACATTGTCCACATGGTGCTCAACAAGTCCCAAATAAGAATGCAAGTATATATAGATGGGGGGAAATTCTCAAAGAATGGCTCTTTAGTTTTATATAAGTACATAGAATAGATTTTCACACTTAGTCTTTGAAGAAAAGATCTTTATTTTCAAAAGCAGGGCTTTTCAAATCCTAAGCTAGATTTTCAGAGAATGTTGTGTGTGGTGGTCTTTCATGAGTCACCACTTTATTCAGATTTTTGTGAGAAATCTTCCAAAAGCTACTTGTGCTGCATCGACGTGAATAGAATCCACCGCGCGCAGACTCTATAACCTGGGAGCTCAGAGTATCCGATACTTTTTATACTTTGCAAAGGTGTACCACCTTAATCCACCGATCATTCGGCTTTCAAGTCGGTACCTCTCCATGCGACTTTTATGCATGTGACAAGGCCGAGATGACACAACAGTTTACAGTCCTAGCATTAACAATTCCCTACCCGGTAAATAGACAGTTAAGTCTCAAGTACCGTTGTGAGTCCTCCCCACTGCCTTACTTCCTAGCCTGGGTCTATGTTCTCGCAAGACACATAGCCTCTCTTGATTACAGCCGCGCACGACTTAATCTGGCATAGGGCGTCTTCCTTCTTTCCACCTTTTCCTCTCATGATTTTTCTGAACTCACATCACTCATGGCCTTCTGCGGCCCACCAGCTCTCGCAAGAAACTGGATCGACAACCATTGCAGGGAAAAGCTAATACTAAAGAAAGCTACTAAGTTGCGCCCGTCCCATTCCAGGCAAGTGGATGGTACGTTTTTCATGCCGCATGGAAGTACAACACAAGATTCTAGTCCTTATGAATCTTTAGTGAGGAGTCTTTCACATTCCCAGTGCGCACAAAGCACCATCCAATCAAACCATCCTCACTATCGATTCCAATCACATTTTCTTTCACAAAATGGGTTTTGAATATGCTTTTCTCACATGTGACCATTCAACATTTGACATATAATCTTGAGCATAGCATAGCCTAAGCATGATATTCTAGGGTGACAAAGGTGCATGGATAATCAATCACAAAATGGGCTTTACAGTTATTTAGGTCATATCTAATCATTTCATTGAAACATAACTCTTATTTGAATCTAAGGCATGCATATACTTGAAACAGTTAACATACTTTATTTCAAAATAATAGGCGAGACATGATCAAGGGTTTGAGACTTGCCTTGCAATGATGGGTCTAGCTGCGCAGATGAATCCTCAAAGATCTCTTCTGTTCCTTCAACGTCTGGTTCCACGGCGGATACAAACAACACATACACACTATATAAGCATACAAGTACTAGAAAATAATACGTTAATATATCATGCATGCAGGGGAAAAGGTTTGGGCAAGGTCACTTGATGTTGATCGAAGAGATAGGCTCAACAGGACTTGAATATCGAAGGGCTGACATTTGGCTCATGGCTTGACATAGCCCTAAATTGGTTCTAGGTCTGTTTTCTGGAGATGTGACAGTAGGGAATATTGTAGATCATGGCTCAAAAGGCTTAGTGGACAAAGTGGCATTTCAATAACTCAAATGTGACAGGTCTAAATCATCCAACGCCACTAGTGGACATGCACTGACATAGTACTGGACATGGCCAGAAACTAGGGCATTGCATAACTTTTGACCTAGGGCACCAATCGATGCACAACCTTGTCTGGGGTTTAGGCCTTGATAACAGGAACTAATCACTCAATAGGCTCAAGGGCTGAAAGTGGCCGGACGGAGATGAACGGCGTCGATGAACCACGGTGGCGACACGACACAGACATGGTTCTGGACAAAACTTGGCATGATCATAACTTTTGATCCAGGCCGATTCAGGGTTCGAGCCAGTGGAGTAAAATACTCAGGGGGTTGAGGCCTAGCTAAATGACAAGGTTGCATCAGCTGGTTCGGCCGGAAAACAAACTCCGGTGATCAGAGCCGAAGACGAAAGCACCGATTTGGGTATTTTTGATCCACGGCGTTTGAACTCAATTCTACGCTCGGGAAGCATCTAGGGGTCATCATGAAGCTACGGGTATACTCAATTTTGCCAGGGAATGGCTGGAGAAGCACGACGGTGTTCTCCGGCGAACTACCGAAGCTCGAATTTGGGGATTCGACGCTTGGGGCAAAATTGGGGGGTTCTAATCTTGCAGGCTTACTCCTCCTAGCTCACTGATCAACTTTCTCTACTGGCATGAGGATCAATTTGACTTGAACCACTCGGCATTAGGGGAACAGGGCAAAAGACGATTTCGGTGATCGCCGGCGCTAGGTTTCGCCGGGGTTCGATTAAAGGCCATGGCACAGAGAGGAAGGTGAGGGGAACTCACCGGTAGCTCTGGATTGAAGAGAGGTGTTGCGGTTGAGGCTGGCACCGTGAGCTCCAGAAGCAGCTCGTCGGGGAAGAAGGCGAAGGCGAGCTCTGGTGCTAATGCTAGGGGTTTCTGGTGAGCTTTGGTGTGAAGTGAAGCACTGGCGAGAGGGGGCTTTATATAGTCGTGGGGTTGAGTCCTCGGGAGTGGCAGCAAATCAACGGGGGGATGCTCTCTGGCGCCTGAGCGGTCAGCGAGGCGCATTGGGACACGGCGGGAGCTCTGCCAGAGACGGAGTATCGCGCGAAACCTGGATTCGTCAGGACGACGGGATAGCGAGTCTCGGCATGGCAGCCATGTGGCAGTAAAGTTCTGACAATGGCAGGCACGCGCGCGCAAACGGTGAAGCTACGGTCTCCGGTCATCGCCACGGTGGAGCTTCTTGGCGCGACGCGAGCACGTGCGGTCACATGGGATTTGGCCGTTGACGGAGGCACAATTGGCCAGCGGTGAAGGCTACGGTGGCTCACGGCGAACGGTGGCAGCAACCGCGGTTGAACGTCCTCAGGTCATGGTCGTGCATGCGGACTCTGGTCGTGGTCGAAGAAAAGAAGCCAGGGACTAAACCGCGAGGCTTTGGACTGATTTGTGAGGGTTTGGACTGAACTGCGAAGATTCTTCTCGGGATTTAGGACCTGATTGCGAATTTGGGATTCTGAAGGGCAGATTTGCAATCTGATTTTGCAGATGACTATTACCAAAGTGCTTGGACTCATCCAGCAGGGAAAATGGCAAAATCTGATAAGATCTGAGGGTTTCGACAAAAATCGAAAACAGGGTAAAATAGGGTAATTAGGGTTTGACATTTTTTTGCCGGGGCTGAAACTAGGGTTTCGATTGAGATTCTCGAGTTCTTCCAGAAGGGAAAAATGTTCAGAAAAATGAAAGAAAGATAATCACTTGGTCAGATTTGAATTTGGAGATGATCTCGGACTTTAAGCCTTTTTGGGCTTCTTGAAAATTCTGAAAAGGACTAAACTGAAATACTTTTGGACTGAAATGTGAAAATGATCTGGGAGATGAAGTTTAGCTGCCAACTTTTTAGGTTAAGGTAGTGGCATACCTGTAACACCCTGAGTTTTGGGGTAAAAACTTTCTTTTTCATGAACATCATGCATGCATAACATCATGTATCTGTAGTAGTAGCCAGATCAGTATCTATCTCAAACCCTAAAATCTCAAAATCTTCCCTGTGAATCCAAATCAAGATCAGATTACTCAGATATGATCTATCAGTTACTCTGAACATAAAAGTCTTCAGAAGCTAGATTCAATTCCATCTCTAACCTTCAAATTTATTAATTTCTTTCTGTTTTCGAAAATAGAAATTCTAATTACTATTCTAATTACCCTGATTACTCTGAACTCAGATTTAGTCAAGTCTTGACCTAATTCAGATCAGATTACTCTTGGACTATAATCATGGGTATGCCAATACCTTAATCCAGAAAGTTGGTAGCCAAATCATATCATCTAAGTCTTTTTCACATATCAGTCCAAATTATATTGCAAATTAGTCCTTTATCTGATATCTAGAAATCCAAAAAGGCTAAAATCTTCAGATCAATTCCAAATTCAAGATTTCTTCAGTAAATCATTTCTAAATGCTATTTGATACAATTTACACTTCTGTCCAGATTACAAAATCTCATCCTAGATGTCAGAATTCGAAATCGACAAAACTCAGAACTTATTTTTACCCTAAAGTACCCTATTTTCAGTTTATATCGAAAAACATCAAATCATGCCAGATTTTACCAAATCTCTCACTAGATGAGTATAAGGTATAAGTTTATACTCAGCTGTGAAATCAGATTGCAAATCAACTATCTCTAAGTCAGAAATTACAATTCAGTCCAAAGCAAATTTCCAGATTTTACAATTTAGTCCAAATGGCTGTTTTCGACCTCACCTGCTGTACGCGACCAGGGAAGCTGCAGTTTGACCAGTGCTTGCCATCGACTTCGACCACAGCCGGCACAGTGCACAGCGTGGCTTCGATCACGACCTCGGCTAGCGTTGAACAGTGCCGTGCCTTGCGACCGCGACCACGCCGTGTTTCGCCGTTGATCAGCGCCACTCAAGCCCGAGTTGTTTGCAACCGTGTTTGCACCTCAGTTGTTGCCGTGGCCATCTCTACCCAGCTCACCAGCTGCTGCACGCCAGAGAGGAGCTTCGCTGTTCGCCGTTGCTTCAACCCGAAGCCTTCTTCTTCACGGCGCAAGCTTCTTAATCTCCAAGCATTGAGCCTTGCTTCGTATTTGTTTTGCCTATAAATAGCAGCCCCATATTACCAGTACTGCTTTCCAGAGCCTCTCAGAAATTAAACGAAATTCGCTTCACTGTTGCCTTCTTCTCCGGCGAGCCGCCGAGGAGGTCAACGACGACAGCTTCACTCACTACTTTAATCCCAAAATTGACACCACCAGTGAGTTCCCCGTATCTTACTCTCTGTTCTGTACCATTTAATTGAACTCTTATGCACTCCATCGCCGGTGATCGCCGGAAATTGCTGAAATCAGTGAAATGCCCTGTTCCAGTTGCACAAGCCAAATTAGCCTGAATTAGCCTTCGACTCAATAGACAAAAATGATCAGTGAGCTATTTTAAGCAAGCCTGTGAAGTTGAATTGTGAAATTGACCAAGAACTGAAGTTTTTCGCTAGCCCGAGCTTCACCAGCCGCCGGCGAACGTCGCCAGCCTTCTCCGATGATTCTCCGGCCAATTCAATCGTGCCAGAAGCTTTCTTATATCTTCTAGATGCTCTCCAAGCAAGGAATCAAGTTCAAACATCGTGTAGCCAAAACCCCCAATATCAGTGTCTTCTTCTCCGGCGCCGGCCACCGGAAAACCATTCCCGGCCGATCCAGCTCCAGAGACCTTGTCCACCAGATGCGCCTTGATCTCCTAAGCAACTTTGCCTACTAGCTCGACTTCCAATTCGGCCTAAATCAGAAGATATAGCTATGCCCTAATTCCTGTCCAGTGCTGTGATTTGAAACTTCAGCAACCGAGTTCATCGCCGGTTTTCATCACTTTCCGGCCATCTCCTGCCCTAGGTCCAGTTGAGTGAATTATTCCTGTTACTGAGGCCTACCTCCTAGACAAAGTGGTGCATCAATAGGAGCCCTAGATCAAAAGTTATGGCAAATCCTAGTTTCTAGCTATGTCAGTGCAATGCCAGGCTATGTCAGCCAGTGGCATTAGCCCTTTTCACTTCCTTCTAGATGTGCATTTCGAGCATAACTTTGTCCCTTAGACTCCTGAGGTTGTGATCTACAATTTCTTCTTCTATTACAACTTGACTTGAGCCCTTGAACTGTATTTTATGCTTAGCCCTAGATTTTGACATTGTCAGCCCAATGTCAGAGCATGTCAGCCAGTGGCATTAGCTCATTTCACCTCCTTCCAGTTATGTAAATTGAAAATAACTTTGTCCATTAGACTTGTGGAGTTGTAATCTACATTTCATTCTACTGCCACAAGTAGAGATAATCCTTCTACCATTCATTAACCCTATGTCGATGCCTTGAACCGAATGTCGACCTAAAGACATTCATCGATTTTGGGCAAACCAGCCGCGGACTTAATGTCAATTCCTATATCCTGGAACCCTAGAAGTCCCTAGCACTCATCTTCAGCCCTAACTCTATGGGTTAGCCTTAATCAACTTCTATGGTATCCAAACCCAATCATTTCAGAATCATCAAGACATTCATCTTTGCATTATTGCATGTAGTATAATAATGTATTGAAAAGGTTGAGATTCTTGGTTGCTTGTTTGATCTTTGCTCAGAGTCGGAGCCAGAGTTCGAGGACTTCACTGCTAACCCGACATCAACTGCTGTATTTTACGACGCGGAAGGCAAGTCATAGTCTTGATCATCTTGAACCTATATTTTATGAATTGTTATGATATGCTCTTGAATATAAGTAGTATTGCATGAGAATGGATGAATTGTGAATTGGCAGTACTAAGCTGGATGCTTGTGAAATGTGAATTGATCAAATAGTGAGCCATAAACTATTATAAGTGTACTTATATATATTCATGAAATAGAACCTTTAGCCGTGACCAGGGTTTTGGTATGAAATAGTGGTACTAGCACTGTTTGTGCTTGGCTGCACTGGAGGTGCAGGCACTGTAGGTGCATGGTGTGTGGTATAATTTGGTCACTGGCATATAAGGACTAGAACCTTGTGTTGTGCGTCTAGTGGCATGAAACACGTGCTAACCACAAGCTTGGTATGGGACAGGCACGACCAAGTATCCTTGCCGAACTATTGCCCTAGCTCTGCATAGAGTCTATAACCTAAATAATAATGTGCACTAATACTGTTCACTGGTCAGGGAGGGAAGATCCCTCTTGGCCCACTTACACTGACGGTTGGGACGAGCCCAGCCGATTCGTCTGAGTGAAAGATCGTGCAACTGATGTGGTTCCAGGGCACGAGTGCTGGATGTGGTTTCCCAGCACAAACCCCTCGTGTGTCCGCTCACTATTGGTGGAGAGGGTCTCCCACCGCGGCCCAATACTGAGTGAGGGGTAGGGTGAAGGTATGAGAGGGAAGATCCCTACAATGCTTCACAACTGTATTAGGAACCCCACCCGGAGGTGGAATTCCTGGGCCACTGACCGGTGGTGAACCTTTTACAGGGCAGAGCTAGTATAATGGCAAAGCAGGGTGAAAAGCGTGTTATTCTCAACTCAGTGGCACGCTTAAAGCAGCGTGATCGAACCTGGCATAGGAGACTCATATGCTTAAAGTAGCATGTTGGGCAAAAGACCTATGCTCGTGGTCAACAGTGGTAGTTGAGAAGTCTTGTGGGTAAATTGGTACCTCTCTGCAGAGTTAAAAACGTATTCGAATACTCCGAGCTCCCGGGTTTATAGGAGTCTGCTGCGGTGGATTAAATCCACGGGGTGTGACACAAGTATTATTTTCTAAATAAAAATTGATAAGTCAAGATTACCCAAATGACATGTGTTGTCATGATAAGGGGTGCTACCGTGGGCTGTCGTGTGTCGACGTGTCGCGGTAGTGCTATAATCTAGGGAACATAAATAGTGATGATATGTTATGAAAAGTGCTGCCATGAGATGAGACATGATAATAAAAACTACTTTATAAACATCTATAATTCTTGACTAGTCTAGGTTCATAACAACATTACTATAAGTACCTACTCTTCCCTATGACTTGCTGAGTACGTAAGTACTCACCCTTGCAACTTACAACCCAGAAGATGGAGCGTACCAAGATCAAGAGGAAGGCGTGGAGAACTTCTTGGATCCAGAAGAAGGAGAGCCAGATTCGTCAAATCCCTGATGTGTTGTTCTGCCGTCAACTTCTTACTGTGGAAGGGACACCCATCATCACTGTGTAGAAGTTTTATTTTTGCTTAAACTAAACCTTGATGCCGCGAAGGTATTGTAATCTTTTTATGTAATATCAAGGCCAGCAGGCCACACTGCTTAACTATTTTGTAAGTTACTCTGTTGCAATGTGAATATACTCCTGTGCTTGACTTATCCTGGGAAGTCAAGGGTATGTATATGCTATGCATATATGGGGCTAGCTGCAGCGAGCTAGGTCTCTACAGGAGTAGTCGTAGTCCCAGTTTCGGGGCGCGACAATACCTAAGATCAAAATAGGGTTGAGACATCAGGGATTCCAAAGAAGATATGTTGACTCGTGAGCAGAAAAGATAGCCAAAAACTGGGATGTTACACCTAGCTTACCTCGTCTCTCTCTATTTCAAAATGAGATCCCAGTTGTGCCAGTATCTTACCCCAAAAAGTTGGCAGTCAAATTCTTTTGTTCATACCTTTTTCTCAAGTCAATCCAAAAGTATCACAGATCAGTCCTTTTCAGATTTTCCAGAAGCCCGAAAAAGCTAAAAACCACAGATTGACTCCAAATTTTGATCTGATTCAGGGAATATCTCCCATTCACTATTCTGAACAAGTTTCCCTTCTGCGAGATTTCCAAAATATCATCCTAAGTCCCTGCTTTCAGCCTCGCCAAACTCCAAACCCTAGTTACTCTATTTTACTCTGTTTTCGTCTCGGCTCAAAACCTAACCAAAACCCTAATCTGTGCTCTTTGTCTCTACTAATCTATTTGTTAAGCCCAGTAGGCCACACTGCTGAATTTCTCTTCGGCTCAACCTTTCCAAATCTCCAGATTTACAGATAAGTCCTTGAAGGAATCTTATGAAATTACAAATCAGCCCAAGTCTCATTTTCCAACCCTTTTTGACCGGATCCGCCAGCATTTTCGACCAGAACTCGGCTACTGTTTCGACCAAAGCTCCAGTGCCATTTCAACCACCTGTGTTCACCGTGTTTCCTCGCCGTCGGCAAAGATTTGACGTCGCCTGTGCTCGTGGTCGCTCGTGCCAGACCGTGCGCCTGTGCCCGTGCCAGAATCGTCATCGTGGCAGTGCTGCGACCAACAGATTTTCAGCAGCTCCAACAGTAGCAGCAGGTTTCGCACCATGCACCTGAGAGGATTTAAGTTGCATGCACGTACGTGTCGTTGCCGGAGCAGCTTCGTCACCTCTGCATCTGCACCAGGACTGAATCAAGTCCCCAAGTCCCTGACATCGTTGGCAGAGCTGCTGCATCGCCTGTGCGCCATCACGTCGCCGTTCGCCGCTGTCGCGCCTGCGCCTGGCCGGTCTCGTCCCCGCACGATTTTTCCAGCTGTTCCCCCTCGCTGGCTCCACCTCATAGCCTATTTAAACCCTCCAGCTGTAGGAAATCGAGTTAACTACACTAGCAGAATTTCATAAATTTTTACTCGAAAACTGCAAATCTAGATCATAAATTAGATTGTTACCAGTAGCGGAAGCATATTTGATACAGCAATCGAATGTTCATAGCAATCGTTTGCGGATCGTCCTGATCAGCAGATGTAGATGACAACGACCGTTCACGGATCGTTCTAATCAGCGCAGCAATTGCAGCAGCGCCTCTATCGGTATCCACACGTACCGGGATGGAACGTCATACGATGGTGTGCTAGCACCAACGCGTACAAGAAGGGTTTATGGGCTGTCAAAAGAGATGGCAGCTATGGCTTTTGTGATGATCCTCAAAGCCCATCATACATCTCTATATATAGGGCCATGTAGAGGAAATCCTAACAGATTAGGTTTCCTGATGTGATACGAATCTTATTCGAATTGCCCATGCAGAAGAAATCCTAACAGATTAGGTTTCCTGATGTGATACGAATCTTATTCGAATTCATATATGATACGTATATTCTATAACAAACCCAATCCGGATCTGATACGAAAACCCATAACAAACCCAATCCAAATGCATATGGAGTTTAATATTAAGTCTCTGAATCTGATACGGAAACCTATACCAAACCCAATCCAAATGGATAAGGAGTCCAAACCCAATCCAAATACATAAGGAGTCTAATATTAAGTTTCCAAATCTGATACAGAAACTCATATCAAACCCAATCCAAATGCATAAGGAGTCTAACATTAAGTCTCCAAATCTGATATGGAAACCCAAAATAGACTTAATCCGAATTGCATTGTTCCAACCCGTTAAGTGTGTGACCCTGTAGGTTCATGTATATTTAGTCACAACCCGAGAATACTTACCCGAATTGTAAGTCGGTAGTGGCCCCTAGCAGGACATAACGACTATCCAAATACACACAAAGATCATAATCAGCAAACCTATATAATGTTTTCATGTTGATCCTCTTGCCATACGATACCAGATTAAACCCAAGGTAGGAAATGTGCCACCCTTGCACAGTTCAATCCTTTCTCGATCTCATAGTGAATTGATCTTCTCGTAGTTGACACTTCAACCACAAACGGCATGGCCATGCACTTCTCAATTCATCTATATCGAGGGGCCCAGAGATATCTCTCTCATTTTATGAGATATGCAAATTCCATCTTAACCATTCATATTCCTCCGCATGGCTCATAGTATACCCGAATATTACCTTTATTACTACTTAATTAAAAGTAGCGTTTGGTACTATCAAAGTATACTACTACACATGTAGGAAACTATGATGGTCTCAGGTCTAAGGATCAATCATAAACATTATTTGAGACCAACTGGTGACACTTAAATAACAAATCCAAACAGTGTCTCAAAATGGGTCTATCCAACATTATATTCTCCAATATATGTCCACATTATTGATTTGATATCTTTTATCCATGGTCCGTGAAACATAACCATCAATCAATAAATGTGCTGATCCATTAATCAATAATGTCCTATTTAAAGATAATGGATCAGGGACCATATTAGAATAATATCATCAAATAAATTTATAGTTTCACGAACAAGTCACATACTTGTTGATCAAACCAAGATGATAATTTATTCAAAACTAACATATTATTCAAATGTTCATAAATATAACAAAGATAAATACATCTTTGTGATTTGCTCTAGGACATATCACTAACAACCTCCCGCTGTGATTTGCTCTAGTATGCACCTCATGCTTTGGTTGCGGGAGAGCCTTTGTCAACGGATCAGCAACATTCAAATCCGTGGACACTTTGCAAATCTTCACATCACCTCTATTCACGATTTCTCAGATGAGGTGATAACGCCTGAGTATATGTTTGGATTTCTGATGAGACCTTGGTTCCTTGGCTTGCGCAATGGCTCCACTATTGTCACAATAGAGATCCACTGGGCTTGAAATACTAGAAACCACACCAAGTTCAGAGATGAAGTTTTTAATCTAAACAGCTTCTGTAGCAGCTTCAGAAGCAGCAATGTACTCTGCTTCTGTTGTAGAATCAGCGACAGTTTCTTGCTTGGAACTCTTCCAGCTTACAGCTCCTCCATTAAGGCAAAATACAAAACCAGATTGTGATTTGAAATCATCTTTGTCTGTTTGGAAGCTAGCATCGGTGTAGCCACTAACAACGAGCTCTTCCTCACCTCCATAAACCAACAGCACATCCTTAGTCCTCCTCAAGTATTTAAGGATGTTTTTTACAGCAGTTCAGTGACTCTCACCTGGATTTGATTGGTATCTGCTCGTAACACTTAGAGCATAGGAGACATCTCGGTGTGTACATAGCATGGCATACATAATAGATCCAACAGCAGAAGCATATGGAATCTTATTCATTCGGTCCCGCTCATCACATGTCGAAGGACATTGACTCTTGCTAAGACTAATGCCATGTGACATAGGTAGAAAACCTTTCTTGGAATCGTGCATATTGAATCTATTCAATACTTTGTCAATATATGTACTTTGGCTTAATCCAATTAGCCTTTTAGATCTATCTCGATAGATCTTAATGCCCAAAATATATGCTGCCTCACCTAAGTCTTTCATAGAGAAACTACTTTTCAATGAGGACTTCACAGAATCAAGCATAGGAATATCATTTCCGATCAGAAGTATGTCATCCACATATAAGACCAGAAAAACAAGTGCGCTCCCATTTACCTTTTTATAAACACAAGGCTCTTCTTCATTTTTGATGAAACCAAACTATTTGACTACTTCATCAAAACGAAGATTCCAACTCCGAGAAGCTTGCTTCAACCCATAAATGGATTTGTGAAGCTTTCATACTTTCCTAGTATTATCTGTATCGACAAAACCTTTAGGCTGTGCCATATACACATCCTCACTTAGGTTTCCATTTAGGAAAGCCGTTTTGACATCCATCTGCCATATTTCATAATCGAAATAGGCAGTAATAGCTAGGATGATCCTGATTGACTTTAACATAGCAACGGGCGAAAAGTTTTCATCATAATCAACACTTGAATTTGCTTGAAACCTTTTGCAACTAATTGTGCTTTATGGATATAAACATGACCATCCATGTCAATCTTTTTCTTATAAACCCATTTGCACTCAATGGCTTTTCCACCATCAGGCAGATCAACCAAGTTCCATACTCAATTGTCATGCATGGATTCAATTTCGGATCTCATGGCTCCAAGCCATTTCTCAGAGTCAGGGCTCATCATCGCTTCTTTGTAAGTCTTAGGTTCATCATTATCTATCAATAATACTTCACCTGCTCCATTGTAAGGAGCATGTACCTTCCAGGTGCGTGACGTACCCTTTCAGACCTACGTATAACCAGTGCTTGTCCTGCATCATTTTCTACATTGTTTTGCAGGTCTTGCTGAGCTTCAGTGGGTGCTGAAACAATTTCCAGTGGTTCCCGAATTTCTTCAAGTTGCACTGTGCTTCCACTTACTCCTTTTGAAAGAAACTCTTTCTCCAAAAAGACACCGTTTCGGGCAACAAACACTTTGTTTACTTCTCGATTATAGAAGTAATATCCTTTTGTTCCTTAGGATAGCCCACAAAGAAGCATTTATCTGATTTGGGTTTGAGCTTATCAGACATTAAACGTTTTACATAAACTTCACAACCCCAAATCTTAAGAAAAGACAATCCAGGACGCCTTCTATTCCATATCTCATATGGTGTCTTTTCTACGGCTTTTGATGGAGCCCTATTTAATGTGAATGCAGCTGTTTCTAGAGCATATCCCCAGAAGGACAATGGAAGATCAGTTTGGCTCATCATTGACCGAACCATGTCCAACAAGGTCCTGTTCCGTCGTTCTGACACACCATTCCATTGAGGTGTTCCTGGCGGGGTCAATTGTGGAACAATTCCATGTTGTTTTAGATGATCACCAAATTCTTGGCTCAAATATTCCCCTCCACGGTCAGATCGTAGGGTTTTGATTGTCTTGCCAAGTTGATTTTGTACTTCATTCTGAAATTCCTTGAATTTATCAAACGTTTCAGATTTATGCCTCATTAAGTAGACATATCCATATCTACTAAAGTCATCGGTAAAAGTTATGAAGTACTAAAAACCACCTCTAGCTGTTGAACTTAATGGTCCACATACATCAGTATGAATAAGAGCCAATAAGTCATTTGCCCTTTCACTTTCACCCGTGAAAGGTGCCTTTGTCATTTTGCCAAGTAAACAAAATTCACACACATCAAATGATTGAAAATCAAATGAGTCTAGAAGCCCATCTTTCAGGAGTTCCATGATGCGTTTCTCATTGATATGGCCTAAACGACAATGCCAAATAAACGTGGGATTCAAATCATTGGACCTAAGCCTCTTAGTACATATGTTATAGACAGGTAAATCAAGATTTAGCTGATAAAGCCCATTCTCCAATGAGGCATTGCCATAAAACATATCATTTAAATAAAAGAAACAACGATTGTTCTTTATTCTAAATTCATAACCCAGCATGTCCAAACACGACACGGATACAATGTTTTTGCTTATGGCAGGAACATAATAACAGTTATTAAGTTCTAAAACTAATCCTGAAGGTAAAGCTAATATAAAAGTTCCAAGAGCTAAGGCTGCAACTCTTGCTTCATTGCCAACGCGAAGTTGAACCTCGCCTTTAGCCAAATTTCAACTCCTTTTAAGCCCCTGTATCGAAGTGCAAATATGAGCAGCCGATCTGGTATCAAATACCCAAGAGTCGGAAGGAGAAGTAGCTAAATGAACTTCTATAACATATATACCTGAAGGAGTCCCACTTTCCTTCTTTTTCTTTAAATCTTCCAAGTATTTCTTGCAATTCCTCTTCCAATGGCCAGATTCCTTGCAATAGAATCATTCAGTAGTAGGGGTGGCACCTGGCTTGGACTTTCCTTTGGAATTAGGCTTAGCGCTAGAGGATCTTTCTAGAGCTTTGCCCTTTCCCTTAGCCTTGCCCTTGCCCTTCTTCTTAAAGCTTTTTCCCTTTTGAACCATCATTACATTATTTGGGTTTTTCTTAATGTTCTATTCCGCTGTTTTAAGCATCCCATGCAATTCGGTCAATGATTTCTCCAGATTATTCATGTTATAATTTATGACAAACTGGTCATAGCTCGGAGGGAGCGATTGGAGAATCATATCAGTAGCCAACTCTTGACTAAGGGGAAAACCAAGTTTTTCCAAATTCTCAATGTAACCAATCATCTTGATCACATGAGGACTGATCGAGCTTCCTTCTGCCAACTTGCAATCATGCAATTTCTTGGTGGTCTCATATCTTTCCACCCTAGCCTACTCCTCGAATAAGTTTCTAAGAGACACGGCCATGTCATAAGCTGTCATGTTCTCATATTGCTTCTGAAGCTCAGAGTTTATCGTGACAAGCATTAGACAGCTGGCATCAAGTGCGTCATCGGTATACTTTTTATAAGCATCCTTTTGAGCACGTAAAGCACTAGCGGATGGTTCATCAGGTATAGGAGTCTCTAGAACATAGCCCTTTTTCTCTTGTTTGAGAACAATTCTCAAGTTTCTATACCAATCAATAAAATTTGTTCCATTGATCTTTTCTTTATTAAGGACAGATCGCAAACTGAAATTGTTTGAGGAGCTACCACTATCCATGGTCTACAAAAGTAAAGAAATGCAAAATTATAGCATTATATTTATGAAAAGTCTTTTATTAAACAATTCAATAAAAGATGTACCAACTATATATTTTAGAAAAAATCCCTCAAGTAATATATATAGTAGGCCAAGATCCATATTTCACTAAGTTCTAGTGAGCTTTGGCATCACTGCTAGAAACCTAGTTATTTAGGTAATCAACTCCTTACTAATTATATCATGTATAACTCTTGTTTGTTGGGTATCATCCCAACACCATGCCCCAAAGCCCAAAACCGTTTTGATGGCTTTGTTAAGTTAAACCAATTCTATGCTTATGGGTGTCCAACACACATCCTGCCTTATTAAGATAATTGATGGTGCCCTGATTTGTCAGACCCACCAAGCAACGATCAAAATCTTGATAGGTGCAGCAATTGGAAGGGTATAATAAACACTTAATTTTTATGAGGGGTTAAAACATGGCAAAACATCCATATGCACGAAAATAGCCATCAGCTAGATGATCTAATAGGTGCAATTTCGACTATATTTAACTTCCATTGGCAGTAACCTTGGCCAGGAAAGACCGTGACTGTTTTCGCTTACACCATGAAGGAAAGCGTTCCGTCAAGCGGGGCTTATTAAGAAAAACCTTATGATGTGTTCTTTCCTTAGACACCAAAGTTGACAGCTTCTGGTTGTCAAGTATAATATTTATGTTTCATGAGGGGTTAAAAGATGTCACAACATCTATATGCATGAAAATAACCATCAGTTAGATAATCTCACATGCATAACTACGACTATATTTAATTTCCGTTGGCAGTAACCTTAGCCAGGAAAGACCGCTACTGTTTTTGCTCACACTATGAAGGAAAGCGTTCCGCCAA
Organism: Pharus latifolius; assembly: GCA_019359835.1. Taxonomy (NCBI): domain Eukaryota; kingdom Viridiplantae; phylum Streptophyta; class Magnoliopsida; order Poales; family Poaceae; genus Pharus; species Pharus latifolius. The sequence goes on along the minus strand of CM033325.1, from coordinate 21,259,845 downwards.
GCGGGGCTTATTAAGAAAAACCTTATGATGTGTTCTTTCCTTAGACATCAAAGTTGACAGCTTCTGGTTATCAAATATAATCTTTTTTTTAAATTAATCATATTAATCAAATTTTCAAACCAATCTGATTGGTTTAAATCCCCTTAAGTCATTCATATTAACCCCAATATGAATATCTAGAATAGGCAGCTAATGTCATATATAGATCCAATCTATACACATATGATTTAGAAGATCTAATCTACTATTGTCATATAAACCCTAACATCACCTCCCTCTGGCCCATGCTAGGATCATTAGACATTAGTTCATATTAAAGTCAGCCACAAAATTGTTCATCACAACACTTGGATGTCAAAACAAACATGTATAATGAAACTTATACGGTAACAGATTGAATGAACTAGTAGATCTAATCTACTATAACTTCATATATCACATATATATATAATTAATCCAGATCTAATACTATACAGATCTACTAACCTCTATCTTCTATCGGTTATTAGCGAAATAGCAGAAAACCGATAGAAAATGTGCCTCGCGGTCATAAAAGCCCGACGGATGTATTTTCCCTATCGGTTTCTAAGAAACTTACCGATAGAATAAATAGTATGATTTACTCTAGCGGTGATGAACATATTTGCCGTTAGAAGAGATGCATAAGTACTGATGGAAGAATGTTGTGCGCCGATAGGACTGGTCGACTTCAACAAGTAGACTTATTCTATCGCTACTGTATGAATATACCGACAGAGTATATTAAAAATTCCTATCGGCAATATGTAGTGCGCCGATAGAATAGTTGGCCTTCTACAAATATTTTTATTCTATCGGTAATGGATTCTTTTACCGTTAGAATATATAGAAAATTGCTTAGAACTGTTCGTCTTCAAATAGTTTTATTCTATCGGTAATGAATGTTTATACCGGTAGAATATTGCAAAAAATATCTTAGAACTGTTGGCCTTCTACAACTAGTAATATTCTATCGGCAATGTACGTACACACCGATAGAGTATGTACAAAAATTCCTATCGGTAATATTTATTGTGCCGATAGAACCATTCACCTTCTACAGATGTTTTTATTACTAACGGTATTATGTTTTCATACCGATAGAAAATATATATTTGTATAAATACACGGGTATGTCTCTTTCATTCTCACAGTTCATCTGGGGCTCGTAGTCCTAACCCGTAAGCTCCATGGACGGCCGGCGCACCTCTACAGGGGACCGCTGCACCTCGGCACCTCCATCGACGCCCTCTAGACGTCGGCATCCCAAGGAAGGTATGTAAAATTTCTGCAATATTGTTAGATTATTCTAATCCGATTATGGCAATAATTCTGCTTTTTTTGTATCCTTCATTTTGATGTGTCTTCTTTTCAATATGATTATGATCTGTTCAGGTCCTTGGATGATGCTCGTGAGGGGCAACGTATTTCACGGTTCTTCATCGCAGTACGCTGCCTACGTTGGCTTGTTGGCGAAAGAAATGGTGAAGATCACCGTCGAGAGCTGGAAGGACGTGAAGGGCGAGATCTTGGTTGGCTCGGTCGAGAAGATGCTTAAGCCCGGAGTGTTTCTCAAATCAGGACCTATAGAAAGCATCTTACATTTTTTTGCATGCACCAGCTTGTGGCCAGATGCTTACTTGCTTGGAGAAGAAGAATTGTTATTATTTGCACAGCCATTCTACACCATCACTACACAGAACAACATCTTGGAAGGTAGGTTCTTTTTGTTAATGGAGTTGAGTTGAGTTGAGTTGAGTTGATCGAGTTTGAGTCTGAGGAAATCACCAATACGTACAAATGTATGTCGACGGCAGTTCCAGCTCCTCGGGCGTCTTCGAACTGAACTCCTATGGTTAAGTCCAATGTGGTTCAGACATTTGCTGTTTTGGATGAATGGATTTGTGATGTATCAGGTCTAACTTGTAGTCAGTAGTTGCATTGTGGCAACCTGCAAAGATTCCCTTTTATGTAAAATGCATGTATGGGCCACTGGGTCCTCGTCGTGATCTGTTGTTAATTTCAGACGTGGCTTTTGTAATATACATCGAATGTGTGAATTGTTGTATTTGTATATTGTTGTATATTTGTGTATCATGTATTGCTAATTGGGACATGAACTTGAATGTGCAGGGAGTATTTGTGTATTTAATTGTATTGGTAGGTAGGTGTGTATTTGTACTGCTGTTTCAGACATGCACTTCAATTTGTGAACTGGCATGTGTATGTTTGTACCTGAATTTGTATTGGTGAACTGGCATGTGTATGTTTGTACCTGAATTTGTATTGGTGAACTGGCATGTGTATGTTTGTACCTGAATTTGTGAACTGGCATCTGTAATTTCTTTGGCAAGATGAAGTCCCAACTACCTACGAAAAGTATTTTTGTGTCTCCTAGTTAATCCACAAATTAGCATTTCTTGAAATATATTGCTTTATCTTCTAGTTAAGATCCGTTTGATGTAAGATCTGTTTGATGTTACATTGATATGATTCCTTGAATGTGAGAAATGGCATGTGCATGTTTGTACCAGTTTGGTACCAGTACCTCCTCTAACGGTAAGTACACATATTTACCGATAGGAAAACACATATATTTGTTCAGTCATGCATATTCTAACGGTAAATACACATATTTGCCGATAGGAAACACATATATTTGCTCAGTCATGCATATTCTAACGGTAAATATGTGTATTTACCAATAGAAAAAGACATATATTTGCTCAGTCATGCATAGTCTAACGGTAAATACACATATTTACCGATAGAAAAACTAATGCTCGAGTGTCATGCATCATCTAACGGTAAGTACACATACCTACCGATAGAAAAACTCATGTGCGTGCTGTGTCATGCACGATCTAACGGTAAGTACACATATTTACCGATAGGAAAACACATATATTTGCTCAGTAATGTATATTCTAACGGTAAATACACATATTTACCGATAGAAAAACTCATGCTCGAGTGTCATGCATCATCTCTAACGGTTATTTCATGTATTTACCGTTAGAAAAATGTCCATTATAAGGAAAACCCCACTCGTGCATTGCTGTGCTGCTCTTTAATTTGTTCTGTTGCACTCTGTGTCCCTCTGTTTGTGACGAAAGTTCCAGCTACACTGCTAGGGTGATCAGCGCAGGCTAGAGGGAAGTTGATTGCACCCCTCTCTTTAAGGTATGCTTAATCGTCGACACTTATCTCTCTCTCCCTCTAGATCTCCCTTCCTCTCTACTTGCAAGCTAGCTGTATTGTGTAGTTCCAAGTTTGTAGCTCTAAGCTTGGGAGCTTGGTAGCTGGAAATGCGTCATGTTTTAGGAGCTAACTAGCTTGTATTGTGTAGTTAGCGAGGTTAATTAGTGTTAATTTCGTCAGGCTAGGGTTCAACACATGTATCTGTTGTAAGAGGCTGTACATGTACATATACATAACTTAATCGGGCAGGTTTCATGCATGGCTTACTCGTTAAATTTTGTTAATTGTAGATGGACAGGAAATATTGGATGTATGGAATAAAACGTACTACTCTTGAATATTTGGATGGTGTGAATGAGTTTATTAAATTTGCTGAGCAACAAAAGGAGAGCAAGGGAGAGAAAAATATGCTCTGTCCTTGTACAGATTGTATGAACTTGAAGAGGTTTAGCAACTCTGATCAAATTAAGAGTCATTTGATTCGTCGTGGTTTTAACGCGCGATACACCCGTTGGATATGGCATGGCGAAGATCTTGAGGAAACAAGCACCACTACTACCAATCAGCACGACTCGGATGTGGATTGCAATAATATCGATGATCATCCCAATTTTGGTAATGTTCATTCCGATGTGCACGTAGATGATGATGATGACAATCTAGATGAGATGTTACGTGATGTAGAGGAAGATTACAACGAAAATGACTTCTGTGAATTTGAGAAACTGATTGCTGACTCTGAGAAGCCTCTGTTCCCTGGATGTGCAACATTTACAAAACTGTCTTCTGTGCTGAGATTATATAACTTGAAGGCAGGAAACGGTTGGAGTGATAAGAGTTTCACGGCACTATTAGATCTTCTAGCGGACATGCTTCCAGAGGGAAATGAGTTGCCAAGATCTACTTACCAAGCCAAAAAATTGTTGTGTCCGTTGGGAATGGAAATCGAAAGAATACACGCATGCCCAAATGATTGTGTGTTGTACCGTAACGAGTACCCCAGTTTGCATGTTTGTCCAAGATGCGGCGCATCGAGGTATACGCGTAGGGACCGGATTGACAGTGAACGTCACGAGGTAAGGAAAGGGCCCCCGGCAAAAACTGTGTGGTACTTGCCTGTGATACCTAGATTGAAGCGGCTGTTTGCAAATCCGAAAGTCGCGAAGCACTTGCGTTGGCATGCTGAAGCCCGGAAACAAGACGAAAAACTGAGACACCCAGCTGATTCTATTCAATGGAGAAACATCAACAGAACATTTGCTGAGTTCGGCGACGAACTTAGGAATGTAAGGTTCGGGCTGAGTACAGATGGTATGAACCCACATGGTAATATGAGCAGCCGGCACAACACTTGGCCGGTTCTTTTATGCATCTACAATCTTCCTCCTTGGTTATGCATGAAGCGCAAGTACATCATGATGGCGTTACTAATCTCAGGACCCAGACAACCCGGAAATGATATTGACGTGTTTCTAGCGCCTTTAATCGAGGACTTACAGAAATTGTGGCGCGAGGGTGTGCAGGTGTGGGATGCATACAAGAAAGAGAATTTCATCTTGCGGGCCCTGATATTTTGCACCATAAATAATTTTCCTGCCTACGGCAATTTGTCGGGGTATAGTACGAAAGGAGCCAAGGCTTGCCCTATTTGCCTAGATGAAACTGAGAGCATGTGGCTGCGAAACTGCCGGAAAACAGTGTACATGGGTCACCGCAGGTTTCTTCCAGTGCATCACACGTACCGTAAGAAGAGGAAATCATTTAACGGGAAGCCTGAGAAGGGATCAGCTCCAGCGTTTCTGACTGGTAAGGAGATTTACTCGCGCGTGAACGACATCAAAGTTGAGTTCGGTAAGCATTCTAAACCTCGAGAAAAAAATGTTTGGAAGAAGAGATCGATTCTCTGGGATCTACCGTACTGCGAGCACTTACAAGTTCGACATTGCATTGATGTCATGCATGTAGAGAAAAATGTCTGTGACAGTTTGATTGGTTTGTTGTTGAACATTCCGGGAAAGACAAAGGATGGTGTGAAAGCTCATCGTGACATGGTGGAAATGGGGATAAGGACTGAGCTTGCACCTTTAGAGAATGGAAAGCGTACATACCTCCCCCCGGCCTGCTATACGTTGTCCAAGAGCGAAAAAATAGAACTCTGTCTGTGCCTGCACGGTGTTAAAGTTCCATGTGGGTACTCCGCGAACTTGAAAAAACTTGTGTCTATGAAGGACCTAAGACTGGTTGGCATGAAGTCCCACGACTGCCATGTCTTGATGTCACAGATGCTTCCCATTGCTATCAGAGGCATTCTCCCAGTTAAAGTCAGAGAGACAATCACAAACCTATGTTATTTCTTCAACGCAATATCTTGCAAGGTAAGTACGTGCACTCGTACTATAAGTTCACTACCTCCATTTGTGGAGCTTAATTAGAAGATTTTTCTGATATGAATATTTGGCGCAACTGTGTCCTCGTAGGTAATTGATCCCGATGGACTGGACGCTTTGCAACGCGACGTGGTTACAACTCTTTGTCAGCTCGAGATGTATTTCCCTCCATCCTTTTTTGATGTTATGGTCCATCTGATTGTTCACCTTATCAGAGAAATTAAGTTTTGTGGACCCGTGTGCCTGCGCTACATGTATCCATTTGAGAGATTTATGGGTGTATTGAAGGGATACGTAAGGACTCGTCGTCGACCCGAGGGGAGTATCATGGAAGGTTATGCCGCCGAGGAGGTGATTGAATTTTGCACAGATTATATGGCCGGGGTTGACCCAATTGGTGTTCCTAGGTCCCGACACGAGGGTAGGCTTGAGGGAATCGGAACGATTGGATTCAAAGCTATCGTCCCCGCTCGTGATGTGTACGCAAAATCACATTTTTGGATCTTACAACACATGACGGAGGTCGAGCCATACATACACGAGCACAAGGTAATGTTACGGTCACAGAATCCTTCGAAGTCAGACGTTTGGGTAAGCAGAGAACATAACAGGAAATTTGCTGAGTGGATCCAAGAAAGAGTCACGCGAGCTGCCGAGGGCTCCGTAAGTGAAACTGTGACATGGTTGGCTAGAGGCCCAAGATTCACTGTAGGGACTTGGCAGGGGTACGACATCAATGGGTATTCATTTTACACAAGAGCTCAAGACGCCAAGAGTAGCACGCAATGTAGCGGAGTGACACTGTTTGCTATTTCCGAGGATGCCAGGTCAGTAAGGGCGCTGAACTCATATTACGGTGTTATTGATGAAATATGGGAGCTCGATTACGGATTACTTAAGATTCCCCTGTTTCGATGCCAATGGGTCGAAATCCCTCGAGGTGTTCAAGTTGACAGTTACGGGTTTACTCTCGTCGATCTTGGTAGAGTCGGACACCAAGACGATCCATTCATACTTGCAAAGCAAGCCACACAGGTATTCTACATCGTTGACCCGGCCAATCCAAACTTGCATGTTGTTCTCCACAGCAAGAGACGTATTGTTGGGGTCGAAGATGTTGTCGATGAAGAGGAGTATAACCAATTCGATGAAATACCTCCATTTTTAGAGGACATTCAATCTATCCGTACTGAAGATATCGACGAAACAATGTATCTGCGAGATGACCACGAAGAAGGATTATGGGTTGAGAACCATTGATGATTAATTTCTATTTCAGGGATAAATGCCAAGCAAACAGCCCACAAGTTCTGCAGCAAGGTGAGGAACTTATCATTAATATATCAGGCAGTACATTTTTCTTTAGAATTTAATGATAAGCTAGTTCACAGCATTAATACATCTCAATTTTACTCCACAGCATGAGTTCTAACATGTACAGTACCTTTATCCTGTAAATATTTAATTCTTCCCTTCAAATAGCACTTGCAAAAATCTCATCGCAGCCTCTTCAAATTAAGTTCGGCAAAAATCCCTTTTTTCTGACGGTATTTTGTTATTTATACCGATAGAGAAGGATATCTTCTCTCAGGCACTTCAAAACGTTTTCTATCGGTATTGTTCTATTTTACCGTTAGAATAAATTCGTTAGTCTCACGGTATTTGTTGTCTGACGGTTTTTTCCTGTTTTTACCGATAGAAGAATACACTGCCGCTTTGAATTCTCAACCGTGTCGCCATGCGTCGCCTTGGAAACTCTATAAGTACCTCGCCATGCGTCGCGGTATTTTGTTGTTTTTCTAATTCTCGAACGGTTCGACTCCTCATCTTCTCTTTCACAATGGCAACCTCCATGGGATCGTCATCCACGCCCTCCCCGGTAAGAACTCTAAATCTCCTCGGTTTACCCCTGTATTGTTAATCCATGTTCAGTTCATTCTTGACCTGTTGATTTGCACAGGGAATGGTAGCCGTGGAAGACACTGCCAAAGTGAAGGCTGACCTGAGGGCCCTCCAGGAGGAGCACAAGCTCCTTACAGACAAGCACACTCAGCTATGGCTTGACCTTGACGATCTCTTCCAGCGCATTAAGCGCATGAAGACGGATGGTGACAATGCTAGGGCGAGGACGAGGCGTCTTCGCGAGGAGAAGAAAGCCGCGGATATGAACATCGCTGGCTACGGTTTGACTATGAAGGATACCATAGCGAAGCTGAGGGAGGTCGCAGGCCTTCTCGACGCGGTAGTAGTTGATCCTAGGGACAACTTGTCGCTAGAGGAGTCCTGCGTCCCGGCTGCAAGTCTAACTGACTCTATTCTACATGCAGCCAGGGCTAAGACCACCCCTTGACCTAGCATTTTGGGTTTTATTTTTTTTTGTAAGTGATAAAACAACAATGAATGAACAATTTCTTTTTATGTCAATTTTCCAATTTTCCGGCTATCTTCCCTCTTTCTTTAACATTCTGCAGCTTTCAACCACGGTCTGTTTGATGTTAAATTGTGTACCTTTTCATTACTCTGACGGTATTTTGTTGTTTTTACCGATAGAAAAAGGGCACACAATACTATATCTCAAGCACTTAATCAAAAAAATTTTCTGGGGAAAATTGGTCTCACGGGATTTTATTGTTTATACCGATAGAAAAAAAGGAATCCACTACTCTCACGGTATTTTGTTGTTTTTACCGACAGAAACTATAATCTCAAGCACTTCAAAAAAATTTTCTGGGGAAAATTGGTCTCACGGGATTTTTTTGTTTATACCGATAGAAAAAGGCACCTTTTCATTACTCTCACGGTATTTTGTTGTTTTTACCGATAGAAAAATGGCACCCAATACTATAATCTCAAGCACTTTAAAAAAATTTTCTGTGGAAAATTGGTCTCACGGGATTTTATTGTTTATACCGATAGAAAAAGGCATCCACTACTTCAAATATTTTTCCGGGAAATTTACTTGTTCTATCGGTATTATTTTGTTGTTTCGATAGAAAAGTACATAAGTCTATCGGTATCATTTTGTTATACCGATAGAAAAGTTCCTCCGCTACTTTATTACTCGTACACGGCCCTTTAGTTTCCCTCCACTCGAACAGTTCCACCTTAGAGCACTGCGTCTCTTCGAGAGCGAAGAAAACCCCAACCTCCGCCGTGACCACTCACTTCCTCTCTCCCACACGACGATCGCCGGCTGGACACTGGTTCGCCACTACCACCGGTTCTTATTTTCGTCCTTCGCCGGCCGTCGCTGCGTTCTACACCGCCTCTCCATCACCAGAACTGATCGCCGCTGTAAATACCCTAATTCGTCGTTCTATTTCCAGCATCTTCTTTATTTGATCCTAGTGTTTTGCACGTACTAATTCTTCGAGTTTTACAATTACACTAGGGTTCCCTATTGTGTTGGCTTATGTACATTCCGCAGGCAATGTTGATTTTAATTAGGGTTTACATAATATGTTCCAGTGCTGTAATGAACCTGTTTTGAGATTTTAACTTATCTATACTGCTGTATGTGTGATCAATTGTATCCAACTGCCATGTAATGCAGATTATATGTTGGAGGTGTTTTACACATATTCTATCGGCAGCTCATGTGTTTACCGATAGAAAATTTTTCTGCACAAGTAGTAAAACTTAATTTGGATCTGGAAGGACATGAGCCATGCAATGTACTAGTTTGGTTGGGAATTTTTACTCACTTCGTATGAATATATGGCAATGTGGATTGGTCTTCGATGTATATGTTTCAAATGCCTATATACATGACTTTTCCCAACCTAATAGATGTGAAGTCCTGATGACTCACATACAGGCTAGGCTAAAGATTATGCACAGTGGCACTTAGATGCTTGTGTGCATATTTACGTGTGAAATAATAATGCTGGCCCATGAATATTAGTGTAGCAAATCATCGAGAATGTTATGTGATGACAGTGAATGGTGGCTTGTCAACAAAATTCCATATGTAGAGAACATTGTTATGTTCTATCGGTATCTCACGTGTTTGCCGATAGAAAAATTGTCTTCTGTGGAGGTAATTGTTATGGTCTATCGGTAGCTCATGTGTTTACCGATAGAAAATATTTTTGAACAGTTCAGGAAGTAATTTATGCATGTCTTTCTTTTTGTATTATTTTCCCTTTTGCCGCCCTAGTTAGTCTCCAGTCCTGGGCTGAGTTATGGAACTCCAAGGCGAATTAATTGCCATATATATGGTTTGTTGAAGGTTTTGTAGGGGAAGACATGTCGTCGTCTTCATCGGATGGTACTAGTGGTTCGACTAGGGCCAACCCCATCGTAACTACTGAAGATGCAGCTGTTACATCCCAGCGCAAGAGGGTGGGGCGAGGCGCGACGACGTTGGGGCGTTTGGCCAAACGCACGGATCTTTCTTGTGAGTTCAACCAATTTGGGAGGCCGATTGGAAAGAATGCTGGGAGGTACGCGGCCTACGTTGGGCTGTTGGCGAAAGAAAGGGTGAAGATCACCGTCCAGAGCTGGAAGGACGTGACGACGGACGAGAGGGATAGGTTGTGGGCAGAAGTGAAGGTTAAATGAACTAAAATCGCTGAACTCTTTCGTAATCACGTTCTCTTGGCTTATACTAAAGTTTAACTAACTCGTGATTAATTGTATGCATTTTTCGGAAACAGGCTAAGTGGAACATCCCCGACGATACACCTAAGACTGCCTGCTTGAAGGACATGAACGGAACATGGAAAACCTTTAAGAGCTGGCTCGTCAGTAACTTCCTCGCTGCGGGGAAATCTCCTTGCGAGAAGTACCCCTTCATATCGGAGGAGGTATGGGAGGAATTCACCAAGCAGAAGGGGACTGAGGAGTTCAAGGCCCTTAGCGAGAAGAATAGGGCGATCCAGAAGAGGAACGACCACCCGCATCGGCTCGGATCCCGGGGCTACGCGGGGAAGGAGGAGCAGTGGAAGAAGGAAGACGAGCAAAATCCTGTCATCGACACCCCTGAGTTGCCGCTCTCCGAGATCCGGGATGAGAGGTGCAAGCGATGGTGGAGGGGGAGGGGGTCCGTGTCGTCCACGGGGTCTATGCAGTTCGCAACCCCTGGGGACACCGACGTTGTGAGGCGAATGGTAAGTTGGCTAACCTCGTAAACTGTGTGCGCACAAGTGTATATAAGGCAATTTGTCTCACAAGGTACCTTCAAATGTAACAGATCTCTTTTGAGAAGGAGGCAGCGGAGGGATTGTTTACCCGCAGAGGGAGAACGACATCCTCACCCGGGCTCTAGGAAACAAGGAGCATCCAGGGTGGACACGGGCCGTGGGAGCCATTGTGTCGTGGAAGGCCGGTTTCGTAGATCCGGCTCCACCGAGGAAGAAGGCCCGCACCTGGAAGAAAAAGGAAGCTGACCTCTCCGATAAGATACGGGCTGAGGTACGGGAGGAGATACGGGCGGAGATGCGGGCTGAGATACGGGCTGAGGTACAGTCTGAGGTGCAGACCGAGGTCGCACAAATGAGGGAAGAGTTTGCACGGTTGAGAGAAGCATTGCTGGCCAAGAGTGCAGATGCGGATCCCCAGGACGACGGTACCCCGCGGGGTCGGATAAGCAGTTGCGCTTCGAAGGTACTCGCGGATCCAGTGGATCTACTTGAGGTACTGCAAGCCTTCATCTGTGCACTTAAGTTGATGCAAGCCTTCATCTGTGCACTTAATTGTTACAAATTTGCAGGGGCCGGAGGGCTGCATCCTACAGAATCACGTAGGCGCCGGGCAGGAAGTGGTTGGACACGGCTTCGTATATCCGTCTGGGCCGGATGTCCGGGTCCACTGTGTACCTCTGCGGTTGGGTTTCGCAAAGGTACAGGTGGACATGGCCATGCCGGGCTACAACGATTCTCCGTTGCCAGTCCCAACAGAGGAACTGCAGACACTTGCTGAGGCAGTGGGCTCCTACGTACAGTGGCCCAAGAAGTGTCTTGTAATACAACCGGTAAATCCTACACATTTTAGATTACATCCTACTCAGTACACTCAACTTGCATAATCTAACATACGTGCTCATTAATTGAAGTGGCCTGCCGCGGGGCTACCAGGGGACTACGCCCCCAGCTCGGGGCATGAGGGCCGATCTCGTGCGAACCTGGATACATCAAAGACGGCCTCGACCCCACCCAGCGCATCCACGCCTCCACCTCGGAAGAAAGCCGCCATCAGCTCGCCCTTGCCTTCGAAGGTACGCGCTCAGTCCCCGGCAAAAGGCAAGGGCGGCAAAGGCAAGGGCAAAGGGCGACATGGACTGCCGCGGACGTTCACGAACGCGCTCCCACTCATGTCGGAGGCATCTTTGCGGAAATTGGATCGATCAACCAGAGACCTCCACGAGTGGTACCTACATCGAGCTCGGCACAGCCTGAACTTCTTAGTTCCCTACAGGCCTGGGCAGTTCCACCGTGAGCCCGGGACTATATCCGTGGCACACGAGGATCTGTTCGACCTCTACAACTGGCGGGAGCTCGATATGTCCATCATACGGACTGGAGTCCTGTGAGTTTGCCGATGCTATGTATTGCTGTTTTCTAACTCTGTTTGCTAACTCTGCATTAATGTTGCAGTTCATTTGAATACTGAGTAACTTTCTGTGAAATTAATATTAATCTCGTCCTTCGCATGCAGGTGCATGTACAGGCTAGCATCGGAGGCTGCGTGTGACAAGGTGGGTTTCCTCGACCCAGAGAAAATAAGCCTCACGATGCTAGAGCAGGACGCCGCGCACGCTGAGCAGTACATATCCAGCGCGCTGATGGCGCAGCAGGACAGGGACTTCATTCTGGTGCCGTACCACCAAAGGTTAGTGCATTTCGTACTAATTTAACTCAATCTTGTATGTTACACCTGAGATGTACTTTGAGCTAGCGGTCCTCTTTTACGTACAATGCAGGGGCCACTGGATCCTCATCGTGATCTGTCCGCCGAGGAACGAGGTGTACTACCTCGATTCGATGCGTGACAGATTATCGATGGAATATGTGCTCAAGGGGAATATGGAGGCGTAAGTAACTTATATGTTTGATTTAAATTTTGACCTCACTAGCTAATGATAATACATTAACTGGCAATACTAACTGAAATGCAGGGCTTTTGATAAATATGTGTCCGCTGGAGGGAGGCATGCCGCACCGCAGGGCTCCGTACTAGCTTGGAAAGAATATGAGGTACTCATGAGACTTTTTGTTTATGCTTAATTAGTTTATGGAAACAATATATAGCTAACATGTCTTCGCATATGCAATTATCTCAGTGCCATCAGCAGCTGCAATCGTGGGAATGCGGGTTTTATGTGCTGCGCTACATGTACGACCTAGTGCGGACAAACTTTTCCCGATTCCCCCAGATAAGCATCGATAGCTAACTCAAATTTCAAAAATGGGTGTCACGTTCTAAATTAGGATCGAAGTTAGTTACTCAGTATGCACACATGCTTGCAGATCGCCATGTCGAAAGACCAATATGAAAATGCAAAGATTATATATCTTCGACAAATCTGGGCACAATATGTCATGGAGGAAGTAGCGCCCAACCATCCAGCATGACAATTTTCTCCTTTTCGTGTACTCTGCATAGACTGTTTATATACATGTGAATAAATATATATGTGAATAAATGTCCACATTGGATTGCAATCTGTATTTGTCCATACATATGTGAATAAATGTGAATAACTGCCTAATGTGTTAATTTGTTCTGTCAATTTACCTTGCATCTGTACTGTATTGTGTATCCAATCTATACTGTATTGCATCTGTACTGTATATGTGAATGTACTGTATTGTGAATGCAAATAAAGTACTGTATATGTGAATGCTCTATCGGTAAATTCATCAGCAACCGAGAGACTACTGTACTTTTTTCTATCGGTACAATCAAAATTAACCGTTAGAAGAGTGTGACCTTTCCTGCCGGTGAACTCATACATATCCGATAGAGTACTAAGCTTTTTTCTGTCGGTAATCTTGTAGTTAACCGTTAGAATAGTGGTACTTTTCAAACCGCTAGCGACGAGTTTTCTATCGGTAAACTTGTAAGATGCCGATAGAATAGTATTGTCATGGTATTACGGATACCCCGGCAGGTTCGGACGTGCGCAGCACGAGTACAGCGGCGCGAGCAGACCGAGTTACTGGTCTCCTCCCGCCGGGCAACACAGAAAGTGACACAGAGGTTTATACAGGTTCGAGTCCCAGTGGGGGCCCTAGTCCTGTTGGCTCTCTCCGGACGCGAGTCCGCTAGGGAGGTGAGCTCTCGGGGAGAGGTCTCCAAGAGAGCCGGGAATTGCGTTTATATGAAATGAAAATGGAATCCCTGAAAAAGAGTACAAGAGGGGTTTATATAGCCCCTAAGAAATACAAAAGACAAAAATGCCCTCGCTGCGGCCGTTGGATGGAACGGCGAAGACGTCTTTTGGCCTAATGGACGGCCTGGATGCTTGACATGTGGCGCCACGGGCTTCCTAGAGGCCCCACGGTCAACAACAGCTCTTCATGAGCCCGGAGGCTCTCCGGGTCTCTCCGGGGCTTCGGTGGTTCTCCGGGTCTCACCGGGGCTCCGGAGACCCTCTGGGTCTCACCGGGGCTCTCCGGGACCCGGTGGTGCTCCGGGCCTCTCCGGGTCTCTCCGGGGCTTCGGTGGTTCTCCGGGTCTCACCGGGGCTCCAGAGACCCTCCGGGTCTCACCGGGGCCCGGTGGCTCTCCGGGTCTCACAGGGGCTCTCCGGGACCCCAGAGAGCCTCCGGGTCTCACCGGGGGCCCGGTGGCTCTCCGGGTCTCTCCGGGACCCCGTGGTGCTCCGGGTCTCTCCAGGGCTTCGGTGATTCTTCGGGTTTCACCGGGGCTCCGGAGACCCTCCGGGTCTCACTGGGGGCCCGGTGGCTCTCGGGGTCTCCGGGTCTCACTGGGACTCTCCGGGACCCGGTGGTGCTCCGGGTCTCTCCGGGTCTCACCGGGGCTCTCCAGGACCCGGGTCTCTCCGGGTCTCTCCGGGTCTCACCGGGGCTCTCCGGGATCCCGGAGACCCTCCGGGTCTCACCGGGGGCCCGGTGGCTCTCCGGGTCTCTCCGGGTCTCACCGGGACTCCGGAGACCCTCCGGGTCTCACCGGGCGCCCGGTGGCTCTCCGGGTCTCCGGGTCTCACCGGGACTCTCCGTGACCCGGTGGTGCTCCGGGTCTCTCCGGGTCTCACCGGGGCTCTCCGGGACCCGGGTCTCTCCGGGTCTCTCCGGGTCTCACCGGGGCTCTCAGGGACCCCGGAGACCCTCCGGGTCTCACCGGGGGCCCGGTGGCTCTCCGGGTCTCTCCGGGTCTCACCGGGACTCTCCGGGACCCGGTGCTGGTGCTCTGGGACTCTCAGGGACCCGATGGTGCTCTGGGTCTCACCAGGGCCTAGAGATCCGGGGCCCAGGGAAAGTCCGGGACCCAGCAAGGACCCGATGACCTCCCGGGACCCTCTGGGTCTCACCGGGGGCCCGGTGACCTTCCGGGACTAGTGAATGTCCGGGGCCCAGAGACCCTCCGGGACTCTACGGGACCCGGTGATTCTCCGGGTCTCACCGGGGGCCCGGTGACTCTACGAGACTCTCGGGGACCCGGTGACTCCCCGGGACCAACAGCCCGGTGACCCCGGGATACGGGGCCTAACCCTGGGACCAACCAGGTACCATCTCCGCACAAAGGACCGAGGCGCTCCAAAGACCCCGCGGGACCCAAGGCCCGGACGCCCAGGACCCGCTGGGAACCTTCTCCGCACAAAGGACTGAGGCGCTCCGAAGACCCCGCGGGACCCAAGGCCCGGACGCCCAGGACCCACCGGGAACCTTCTCAGCACAAAGGACCGAGGGCGCTCCGAAGACCCCGTGGGACCCAAGGCCCAGACGCCCAGGACCCGCCGGGAACCTTCTCCGCGCAAAGGACCGAGGGCGCTCCGAAGACCCCGCGGGACCCAAGGCCCGGACGCCCAGGACCCGCCGGGAACCTTCTCCGCACAAAGGACCGAGGGCGCTCGGGAGCTCACTTCGAGGACTACCCGGAGGTACAGGGTTTGCCCCAACAAGTATGATTTTTCCTATCAGTAAACTTATAATTAGTCGTTAGAATAGTGGTACTTTTCCAACCGCTGACGACGAGTTTTCTATCGGTACACTCCAAATATACCGATAGAATAGTATGCTTTTTTCTGTCGGTAAACTTGTAATTAACTGTTAGAATAGTGGTACTTTTCCAACCGCTGACGACGAGTTTTCTATCGGTACACTCCTAATATGCCGATAGAATATTATGATTTTTTCTGTCGGTAATCTTGTAATTAACCGTTAGAATAGTGGTACTTTCCCTGCCGCTGGACGTAAGACTACGACGGGTTTTCTATCGGTAGATTCATAATATGCCGATAGAATAGTGAACTTCTTCTGTCGGTTATTTACCGATAGAAAATGTCTAGTCTTGTTCTATCGTGTCTATCTCTATCGGTACAAAAACCGATAGTAGAAGGATGTTTTTTACCGATAGAAGACTGCATTTCTGTACTAGTGTACCACAGTAGGAAATCGAGTTAACTACACTAGCAGAATTTCATAAATTTTTACTCGAAAACTGCAAATAATAGATCATAAATTAGATTGTTACCAGTAGCGGAAGCAGATTTGATGCAGCGATCGAATGTTCACAGCAACCGTTTGTGGATCGTCCTGATCAGCAGATGTAGATGACAACGACCGTTCACGGATCGTTCTAATCAGCGCAGCAATTACAGCAGCGCCTCTACCGGTATCCACATGTACCGGGATGGAACGTCGTACGATGGTGTGCTAGCACCAACACGTACAACAAGGGTTTATGGGCTATCAAAAGAGATGGCAGCTATGGCTTTTGTGATGATCCTCAAGGCCCATCATACATCTCTATATATAGGGCCATGTAGAGGAAATCCTAATAGATTAGGTTTCCTGATGTGATACGAATCTTATTCGAATTGCCCATGCAGAAGAAATCCTAACAGATTAGGTTTCCTGATGTGATACGAATCTTATTCGAATTCGTATCTGATACGTATATTCTATAACACCAGCGCTGTGAAGAAACCACAACTCTAGGACTTAGCCAAATTTCCAGTTTTTCACTGCTTTCTTCTTCTTCTCGGTGAGCTGTTTTTGAGGCCACTGTCGCCAGAGCAATTCACAGCCCCTCACTCCAATCCAAGCTCACCTGTGAGTTCCTCTCATCCACCTATTTGTGTCATAGCTCCCAATTGGCCGCCGGTGAACCCCATCCCCAGTGATCGCCGTGAAAAGCCTTTTGCCCTATTCCCCAAATTAATCTCACTCCAGTCCTTTTCACCACTCCTTTCTGTGGAATGAAATGATCCTTAACCATTTCTCAGCAAGCCTGCTCAGTCACATTTTGAATTTAACTCAGTTCGAGAGGTTCCCCGATTTTTCGCACGCCGCCGTGGATGCCTCACGTCGCCGGCATGCCTCACTGTGTATTCACCCAAATCGAACCCACCTACACCTTCCTTGTATCCCCTAGATGGTGTAGTCCAGAGCATTTGATCAGCATTGTTGTGTGGCACCTGTTCGTCGTTCACCGTCTTTTCCAAGTCCAGCGCCAACGCCGATGAGCTCAAATGCTCAACCCCAGCCAAATTCCTTTCACCAGAGCGATCAGCACTACCTCAGGAGTGTTTTCCCCCAATCAATTTCAGGTTTAATCCACCCCAGCTCTCTATCACCGTGGCTAGTCTTTGTCTCCGGCGGCGGGCAAATTCAACTCCGCCGTTCGTCATCGTCAAGCCATCCCAGTTCAATTAACCTCACCAGTGGCTCCACCTTGATCCCTCCTGCATGTTTGACAAACTTAGACAAGCAATGCATGTGTGGTTCGTCCAGACACGCGTACCCTAGTTGCTGTAGTGCAGTGGCATTCGATTTTCCCTGTGCCAGGGACTTTGTTGCAATTCCCTGTAATCCCTAGACTTTTCTGTGAACTCCACTTTGTCGCTTAGCTTGGCCTCAGCCCCCTGAGCATTTCCTTCCACTAGCTTGACATCTGGATCTGCCCAGATTGGAAGATACGACCTTGCCAAGTTTCTGTCCAGATCAATGTCTATGTCGTGTCGCCAACGTTGTTCATCGCCGAAGTTCTCCACTGTCTGTAACACCCTAGTTTTGGGGGTGAAAAGTTTTGCATAAAAATCCTGCATGCATGTATCCCTATAGTAGTAGCCAGATCAGTTGAACCCTAATCTCTCCCAAACCCTAAAAATCTCCAAATCTATTCTCTAGATCCAGATCAAGATCTGACCATCCAGATTTAGCCTACCAGTTACCCTGAGGATAAAAGTCTTCAGGAGCCAGATCAAATTCTGACCCTAACTCCCAGTACCTAAGCCTCTCTCTGTTTTCGAAAACAGGAAAATTCAGATTTACCTTAAGTACCCCAGTTTCCAGATGATTGAATTATCTTGATTTAACCTTATCCAGACTCAAGTAACCCCTGGAATATGTTCCTAGGTTCATCCTCAACTCACTTCAAAAAGTTGGGAGGCAGATTGATTCATCTAAACACTTTTCGCAGTTTAGTCCAAATTTTACTGCGAATAAGTCCTTTTCTGTTTACCTGGAAGCCTGAAAAGGCTAAAATCCACGAAGCAATCCCAACTCCAGAATTTCTTCAGGAAACACCTTCCAAATACTATTTGATACAGATCTCTCTTTTGATCAGACTTCAAAATCTCTCTCCAATCACCAGAATTCGAAATCGACAAAATCCAGACTTATTTTACCCTAATTTTACCCTATTTTCGAAAATAGGTGAAATCCCTCAAATCTTGTCAAATTTTCGCTAAATTTGAGTTGAATGAGTACTAATAGAAATGTTATACTCAGCCATGAAATCAAATCTCAAATTAACCATCTCTAAGACAGAAATTGCAAATCAGTCCAGATTTCAAATAAGAATCCTTGCAATTTGGTCCCTGGTTCGACCAGAAGCACTGTGCACGACCAGCAGCTGTGCACGACCGCGACCACCGTGCTGCCACGCCAGGAACTTCGTCGCCGGTGAAGTCCCGTGGTCGCCACCCCTGCCACCGCGTTCCTGCCACGTGTGCGCACGCCGTTCGCCACCGTGGAGCCACCGCGGCCGCACCAGCATCTCCAATTTTGCCCGCGCGCGCACGCCATCGCTGCAGCCACTGCAGAAGCACGGTGCCACGTTGCAAGCATGCCGGAGGAGCCCGTCAGTTCGCCGTTGCATCACCCGGGACAGCGCACGCCAGCCTGCAAAGCCGGCACGGCCGCTGGAGCACGTCGCTTCGCTGCTGTCCCGCACGACCGGTCAACTCGCCATCGATTCGAGCTTCACTTCCCCGTGCAATTCCCGCCGTTGCAAGCCCTTTCTGTGCCTATAAAAGACGCCCCAGCCCAGCACGAAGACACTCACACCAGAACCACCCAAAATCTCTAACCACGCCGTCGTCTTCGTCTTCTTCGGCGAGCTCGAGAAGAGGCTCACGGTGCCAAGCCTCTACACTGCTTCCTCCTCGATTCCAGCTACTTCAGTAAGCTCCTCTTACCTCCCTCATCATACTCGAGCATGTAATTGACTTCAAACCTCTCCAGTCGCCGGCAATTCCCGTTTCTCTCCAGCAACTCCGGCGAGCAATTAAACTCTATCCAGAACGATTTAGCTCTCGAGCCTGTGATCAATATTGCTCAGTGAACTTATCTAAGCATCCCTAAGCAACCAGAATCGAAGAATTTGCTAAAATATGAAAAACCCCAAATTGGAACTTTGCTTGTGAACTGAGCTTGCTGTTTAAGCTTTTCTGGTGCATCTCTAGTCAATCTAACTTCACCAGTAGCTTACTTATGCCCCAGAGACCATCCTCAAGCAAGGAATTAAGTTTATTTGCCCTAAATCAGAAATGCCCAAATCAGGTTTGAGTTAATCTTTTCTCCGGCCAATATCCCCTAAATCCAGCCAATCCAGCCATAGAAACCTTGCCATCTAGATGTTTTGGACCATTCTGAGCAACTTTGTCTTCTATCACGACTCCTAATTCGGCCTAGATTGTGAGATATAGCTATGCCCTAGTTTGCTGTACTGTTCACATTACCTGTGCTCCAGGCCAGCCAACTTCTTCGCCGGTTTTCATCACTTTCCGGCCATCTCCTGCCCTAGGTCCTGTTGAGACATTTGTTCCTGTTACAAATGCCTAACCACCAGACAAAGTGGTGCATCATTTGGAGCCCTGAGTCAAGAGATATGGCTAACCCTAGTTTCTGGCCATGTCAAGCCTATGCCAGGCTATGTCAGCCAGTGGCATTGAGCCTTTTCACCCACTTCCAGCCATGCACTTTGAAAATAACTTTGTCCCTTAGACTCCTGATGTTGTGATCTACACTTTTCTCTACTGTCACAACTTGAGTTGAGCCCTCTATCACCCATCGACCTTATGTCGATGCCTTGAACCGAATGCCAACCTAAAGACATTCGCTGTTTTTGGGCGAACCAATCACCACCTTGATATCACCCTGATATTTTGGAACCTTGTAAACCTTAACAACTAATCTTAACCTTAGTTACTGTAGTTAAACGCAAATCGCTTCAAAACCTTGTATCACCAGAGTATTTTCTCCTTGCATCTTTGCATGTAGTGAGTTAGTAAGAATAGGATTGATTGTAATGCCTGTTTGCTTGTTTGATCTTGTTCAGAGCAAGAGTCCGGGGTTGAAGATCTTGTCGCTGAACCGTCATCGACTGCTGATACTTACGACGCGGAAGGCAAGTCATACTTTGAACATATTGAAACCCATATTTTATGAATTGCTATGCTATTCCATGAGTAGATATCTCATTAATATTGCATGTGTTGAGATCAATGATATTATGGCAGTGGTAGATTGAATACTTGAGGAATGTGAACTTGATAAGATAGTAAGCCACGAACTAATAAAAGTATAAACATGTACATTTATATTCATGAAATAGAACCCCTAGCCGTGACCAGTATTTTGGTATGGAATGGTGGTAGCACTGGAGGTGCTTGGCTGCACTGGTTGTGCAGGCACTGAAGATGCATGGTTGTGGTATGATCTGGTCACTGGCACGTAAGGACTAGAACCTTGTGTTATGCGTCTAGTGGCATGAAAAACGTACCAACCACTTACCTGGTATGGGACAGGCGCAACCTAGTAGCTTTCTTAGTATTATCAGTTCCCTGCATGGCTTGTCGATCCGGTTTCTCGCGTGGAAACTGGTGGGACGCAGTTCGTCCATGAGTGATGTGAGATCAGAAAAATTATGAGAGGATAAGGTGTAAAGAAGGAAGACGCCCTACGCCAGATTAAGTCGTGCGCGACTGTAATCAAAAGAGGTTATGTGTCCTGCGGGAACATAGACCCAGGCTAGGAAGTAAGGCAGTGGGGAGGACCCACAACGGTACTTGGGATGGTATTGTCCATTTACCGGGCAGGGATACTGTTAATACTAGACTGCAAAAACGTTGTGTGATCTCGGCCTTGTCACATGCGTATAAGTCGCATGGAGTTGGCCCGACTTGGAAGTCGAGTGAAAAAGTGGATTTAAAAAGAGGTACATCTCTGCAGAGTTTAAAAATGTATTCGAATACTTCGTGCTCCCGAGTTCTAGGAGTATGCTGCGGTGGATTAAATCCATGGGGTGTGACACAAGTATTGTTTTATAAGCTAAAATTTGTTAGCTCAAGATTACCCAAGTGGCATGTGTTGTCATGATAAGGGGCGTTGCCGTGGGCTGTCATGTGTTGACGTGTCGCGGTAATACCATAATCTAGCAAACATATGATAATTAAGAGGCATATGGTTATGCCCTAAGTTACGAAATACTGTTAAGAATATAAGATTGAAAAGCTTGAATAAGAATAGTGTGATATGAGGATATATCGCCTTGGATATGGGATATATGTATCACCATCAATGTGATTTATTTACTGCCATGGGTATGATCAGAAGTTGAGTAAGAATTGAGAAAGAAATGTATTTTGGGAAAAACCTTTCACTCTTTCCCCAATAGCATAGGTTCATGTCATATATATATATGTATCTCTACCTTCCCTATGACTTGCTGAGTACGTAAGTACTCACCCTTGCAACAACTCATCAATAGATGGAGCGTTCTACGACCTTGGAGGATACCCTGAAGGTGCTGCGGACCCAGGAGATGATGAGCAGTTTCCTCCGGAGCCCTGATGTGGTGCTGTCGTGCCGTCAACCTCTGTTCCCTGTGGATTGCTTTTGGGCCTAGCTTCCGCCGACTAGATGTGTTATTTTGTTAGACCCTTGTGCCTTGTACGGCACTGTACCTCGTTTTGTACTAAGGCCTGATGGCCATACAATTATGACTATTGTACTATTTTGCTGCTGCAATGTAATCCTGTGATTGACTCATCCTGGGAAGTCAAGTGGTTAGGGGACCAGCTGCACCAAGCTGGGCTCCTCACAGGTGATGTCACTGTCGTGGCAGACGTGACACTGTCCGGCCATCTCTTGCCTTGAAACCACCTGCATTGTGTTCCTGGCATCCGCGCCTACCTCCTAGACAAAGTTAGCACAGCAGATGAGGCCCAGATTTACATTTGCTGCTAAACCCTAGATTTTGGCAATGTCTGCACTATGTCAGTGCATGTCAGCCGCTGGCATTAGCCATTTTCGACCCCTTCTGGCTGAGCAATTGAAACTCCACTTTGTCAATTAAGTTCCTCACTATATTTGGCACCCAGTGCAACCTTTCGCACTCGTTTTGATCTTCAAGAAGCACTAGATTAGCTCTATGCCATTCTCAGGCATTACCTGTTCATGAACCGAATGCTGACCCTTAGGCATTCGTTGAATTCAAGCCAAACCCTGTGAACCAGACCCAAGTATCTTCTCTCCCGCTGTTCTATCTTTGTCCAGATCATTTCGTTGCATGCATATCTATAATTTATGTATACTTTTCAATAACAAATATTTTCTGTATGTTTATGTAGTGCGATGTATCGTGTTGTTTCTTTGTTTGCGAGAGCAGAGTCAGAAGCGGAAGGATTGGGAGGAATTTTCGAAGAACCAGCAGAGCTGTTAGACCCCGTTGCAAGGCAAGTCTCAACCCCCTTGATTATGTCTCGCCTAATATTTTGAAATGAAGTATGTTAGTTGTTTTCAAGTATATGCATGCGTTACATTCAAATGAGAATTATGTTCAAATAATGTGGTTAGATATAACCTAAATAATTGTGAAGCCCCTTTTGTGATTGAATACCCATGCACCCTTGTCACCCTAGGATATATGCCTAGAATTATGCTTATGCTTGAATACTTATGCTAAATGTTAAATGGTTGATTATATGAGAAACATGTTGAAAACCCCTTTTGTGAGATAAAATGTGAAATAGGAATTGATACTGAGGATGGTTTGATTGGTTGGCTGCTGTGTGCACATTGGGTATGCGAATGCCTCTTCACTATTAATTCATAAGGACAAGAACCTTGTGTTGTGCCTCTATGCGGCATGAAAAACGTACCAACCACTTGCCTGGTATGGGCCAGCCACAACTTAGTAGCTTTCTTGGTATTATCAGTTCCCTGCATGGTTTGTCGGTCTGGTTTCTCGCGTGGAAACTGGTGGGGCGCAGTTCGTCCATGAGTGATGTGAGATCAGAAAAATTATGAGAGGATAAGGTGGATCGAAGGAAGTGGCCCTACGCCTGATTAAGTCGTGCGCGGCTGTAATCATAAGGTCATATGTCTTGCGAGGACACAGACCAAAGGCTAGGAAGTAAGGCAGTGGGGAGGACCCACAACAGTACTTGAGACTTAACTGTCTATTTACTGAGCGGGAATACTGTTAATACTAGACTGCAAAAGAGTTGTGTGAGCTCGGCCTTGTCACATGCGTAAAAGTTGCATGGAGCTGATCCGACTTGAAAGCCGAGTGAAGAAGTGGATTTAAAAAGAGGTACACCTTTGCAAAGTGTAAAAGAAGTATCGGATAATGTGTACTCCGAGGTCATGGAGTATGTTCGCGGTGCATTTATCCATGTGGTTCAGCACAAGTAATATTTGGAATGTTTTCATAATGTGGGTTGATAAAAGTGATAACTCATGGGAGACCATCACACATAATGATTTCTAAAGTATAACTTAAGATTTCAAAGTATTGCTTTCGAAACTAAAAGCTTTCCTTTACAACTTTAGATTGAAAATCTATTCTATTCTTACATTTAAAACCAAGACCTCATTCCTTGAGAACCCCTCATCTATATACCTGCATTCTCATAACGAGACTTGCTGAGCATCATGTAAAAACATGCTCACCCTTGCCTTTGCACACAAATTCAGAAGAAAGGATCCGTGGATCTTGATTCCTTTGGCCTTGAGCGCCAAGAAGAGGAAGGAACCTTTCCAGATGATTCGAGCTTCTAGGAGGGTCATGCGCCAAGTTGAGTCCGATGTGGTGAAGGCCCGAGCCGAACCGCTGCAGAAGGAAGTGAAGACCTTTGTGGTTGCTTTTTGTGTTGTTTTATGTGTTCGGTACCTTGATACCGATTCTTGATTTTGAAAAACTCACTACTTTTGTATCAACTTTAATTAGTGGCACCCTTGGCATTATGATATTTGTAATATTGGTCCTCGTGACCTTGTACTTGTTTTAACTATCTGCTTTACTATTTAATGTAAATCCTATTGTTGTGAGCTTGCGATGTACCTTTCTGAGTGCAACCCACCTGGGTGGTTTGCCACCGGATTCCTCAAATGAGGGTCCCACATGAACCGTTAGATGAAATTCTATAATACTATTGGTTCATAACCTACAACCGATAGAAGCAAGTTTACAATACTAACGGTTTCGAATATTGAATCGATAGAACAAACTACAAAGTACCAACGGTATCCAGTAGAGAACAGTTACAAGAAATCTAACATTACTAACGGTTGAGAGCACTGAACCGATAGAAGAAATTTACTGGCACTAATGTTTGCGATTAGTGAACCATGGAAATATAGGTATTGTACTAACGGTTCTCTAATATAAAACCATTAGAATATAGTTATTTTACTAATGGTTTGTAACCGTTAGAGTTGTGCTACGTTTCTTCTATCGTGCCGATAACTGGCGGTAAGAGAACCGTTAGTATAGATGATTTTAAACCGATAGTGCAATGCATTTCTGTAGTAGTGTAGAGGCAATCATGGAGATGGTTGTATCATGTCATGTTTATGAATTTTTATTGTATTTTCTGAATAAAGTATCACTCTTATTGATCAACAAGTATGTGACTTGTTCGTAAAACTCTTTATAGTAATATATGAATTATCTCAATTTACTTATAGCATTCTTAGTGATACTTATTCTAAACATTTCTGACTTTCGGCATTCATGGAATAATAATGCAAGATAAGTCAGCACGATCATTGATTGATAGTCAAGTTCCACGGATCATGAATATGAGATATCAAGTCAATGTCTTGGACACATGTTGGAGAACATGTTGGTCAAATTGACATGAGTGCGGCTCTTCGAAACTTTGAAACTTGTTCGAAGACCAGGAAAGGGTGGAAAGATATGAAACCACCAAGAAATTGCATGCCTGCAGACTGGCAGGAGGAAGCACAATTAGCCCTAATGTATTCAAGATGATTGGTTACATTGAGAGCTTGGGTAAACTTGGTTACCCCCTTAGCCAAGAGTTGGCTACTGATGTGATTCTCCATTCGCTCACTTCGAGCTACGATCCTTTCATATTGAACTACAATATGAATAATCTGGAGAAGTCTACCTAAATTGCATTGGATGTTAAAGATGGCCGAGCAAAACATCAAAAAGAATTATGATTGTTGGGGGAAATATCCGCGGGATCAAGTCCAGGTAAGAGGCTGTTCAAATGGCCCGGGGACAAGGCCCCCCTGTGGCTTGTCCCGGGCACCACCTTTTTCCCTGGGACAGGGCCCCCCGGTGGCTTGTCTCGGCGCTGCCATTTGCCCGGGGACAAGGCCCCCTGGTGGCTTGTCCCAGGCGCCACCATTTACCCGGGGACAAGGCCCCCCGGTGGCTTGTCCCGGGCACCGCCTTTTGCCCGGGGACAAGGCCCCCCGGTGGCTTGCCCCGGGCGCCGCCTTTTGCCCGGGGACGGGGGCCCCCGGTGGCTTGTCCCGAGCGCCGCCTTTAGCCCGGGGACAGGGCCCCCCAGTGGCTTGTCTCAGGCACCGCCATTTGCCCGGGGACAAGGCCCCCCGTTGGCTTGTCCCGGGCGCCTCCTTCCGAAGATGGGGGTCTCCGGTCTCGGGTCACGTAAGGGCCACGCGAGAAGCGCCTCGGGAATCGGTGGACACCTGTCAAGCATCCAAGGTTCTTGACCGGGAGAAGGACGTCGTTGCGCCTCGATCCAATGGTGGCAGGCGGGGTAGTTTAGTCTTTTTGGGTCTTTTGGGGCTATATAAGCCCTGTCGTGGTATTGCGAATACCCCGGCAGGTTTCGAGAATGACCCTAGCGAAGATTACGCGGCGCGGGTTGACCGGATGACCGGTCCTCCACCGTCGGACAAGCACAAGAAATGACACACGGATTTATACAGGTTCGGGTCCCGGTGGGGGCCCTAGTCCTGTCAACGCGCTCCCGACCGGAGTCGGCTGGGGAGGCTCTCTCCGGGGGAGAGGCTTCCGGAGCACGCCTGTGAGTTTAGCTATTCCAATAAAAGTGATTCGATCCCTTACAACAGAGGGGTACAAGGGCTATTTATAGCCCCAAAAAGAAGCAAAAAACCTAAACTACCCTGGAAGCCACAGTCGGATTGAAGGCTAGGACTGTCCTTCTTCCGGTCAAACGCCTTGGATGCTTGACAGGTGGTCGCTAGTTCCCGAGGCGCTCCTCGCGTGACCTGCACGTGACAAACAATTCGGGACTTTACCTTTAGCAGGGTGATGAGGCCCGGGACGGCGCCGGAGGCCGTGTTCCGGGGGTCAAATGGGCTCGGGGAGAACCCGGAGGCGACGTCCCCGGGCCAATGGCGGCGCCCGGGACGGCCCCGGAGGCCATGCCCCGGGAGCCAAAAGGCGGCGCCCGGGGTGCACTGGAGGCCACCTCCCGGGGGCCAAGAGGCGGCGCCCGGGGAGGGGCCGGAGGCCAGGTCCCGGGGGCCAAAAGGCGGCGCCCGGGCCGGCGCTGGAGGCCAAGTCCCGGGGGCCAAAAGGCGGCGCCCGGGGAGGGGCCGGAGGCCACGTCCCCGGGCCAATGGCGGCGCCCGGGACGGCGCCGGAGGCCAGGTCCCGGGGGCCAAAAGGCGGCACCCGGGGAGGGGCCGGAGGCCACGTCCCCGGGCCAATGGCGGCGCCCGGGACGGCGCCGGAGGCCAGGTCCCGGGGGCCAAAAGGCGGCGCCCGGGGAGGGGCCGGAGGCCATGTCCCGGGGCCAATGCCGGCGCCCGGGACGGCGCCGGAGGCCAGGTCCCGGGGGCCAAAATGCGGCGCCCGGGGAGGGGCCGGAGGCCACGTCCCTGGGCAATCGTGATGCAACTTACCTGGACTTAGTCCCACGGAGATTTCCCCCGACAGCAGCCCCCCATGCACGCCGGGGACGATGCTCGAGTCCCCGGTGGGTATGGTACACGTCACCGGGAAAATCTCCGGGCCAAGTCACCGGAGCTGTGGCGCTTCAGTTTCCGTGCCCTGCGCTTAAGGCCGCGCCGTTTCTCCATAAATGCGCGCGCGGTTCCAACTGGCGCCTCGATTCACGCGCCCTTCCCTTCGTTTCCCGCGCGCGGTTTGAACTTCTACGGTCCAGATTGCTCCGCGGGTGCCACGTGGTGTGCATCTAGACCACGTCCCGCCCCTATAAATAGGGTCTTGGGGGCCCGGAAGTTCATTCGAAACTTTCAGCCTTAGCGATTTTTGCTCTCCCGGTAGCTCTTTCCGGTAGTTAGCTCCCGGTAGTAGACGTCCGGAAGTTTTAGTAGCAGCCTCCTGAAAGGTTAGCCACCGAAGAAAAAAGAAGAGACTAACCTCATGGCACCCAAGGGTCGAGCAAAGACCACGGAAGTACCCCCGGTGGAAATCCCTCCGGATTTCCTTTGGGCGTCGGAGTTCACGGCCGGGGACGCCGAGTCCTTGGTCGAACGCTGCGTCGTCGCGGACGGGGACATCCGAGTCCCCGTGAAGAAAGACGGAGCCCCCCGCCCCTGGCCCGGAGAGGTCGTGGCCTTCGAGGCCTTCCTAGAGGCGGGGCTCCGGCTCCCGGTGCATCCCATGCTCCGGGAGTTTCTGAAGGAGTATGGGGTGGCACTCAACCACCTCACCCCGAACGCGCTCGTCCGGATGGGCCTCTTCATCTGGCTCTA
Source organism: Pharus latifolius (assembly GCA_019359835.1). NCBI lineage: Eukaryota > Viridiplantae > Streptophyta > Magnoliopsida > Poales > Poaceae > Pharus > Pharus latifolius. Next base: position 21,231,854 of record CM033325.1, on the reverse strand, counting down.
CGAGACGGTGACCGGGAGGGAGCCCACCCTTCGCGCCTTCTGGTACTTCTACGAACCGGCGGCACGGACCTCCCACCTGGTGAAGGGGGGCCCCAAGTCCCCATTCGGTTCGGTGATGGTGCAAATGCTGCCGTCCCGGGTGGCCGACTACCCGGCGGCAGCCTCCTGGGACCACTGGGGCGACTGGGTCTGGAGGTGGTTTTACCTCCAGGTCCGGGACGAGGCGGTGGTGTACGCCCCGGAGCCCCCTACCTACAGCCGATCGTCTGCGCCGAAGCCGCCGGTGTGGACCGACGAGGAGTTCGAGCTCCTCGACCGGGTGGTCCTCTCCAAGAAGACCCGCTCAATGCGGGACGCCACCGAGGAGATGGCTCTCCTCCGGATCTCCCACTTCTCGCGCGGGAAGAGGGGAGTTGGCGTGGGCCCGGAACAGCGGCCCCCGGTGAAGCCGGTGACGCGACGTAAGCTCCGGGAACCTGCTGCATTATACTTACGAATTTTTGAAAACTTGACTAACTCTTTACCTCTTGCAGTCCGGCCGTACCCGGCGGTGCGGTAGAAGGCGGAGAACCTCCTGGGGAGGTACTTCGCCGACGAGCACGAGCGCGTCGTGAGCCTCGTGGGGGAGGGCCCTCCCCGGAACTTGGTAGCGGCGGCCTATGGGCTAAAGCAGCCGGAGAGGAAGCCTCTCCCCACCCCCGGGTCGCACAAACGGGGGAAGGAAGCGGCCGGGGCTCGGAGCCCAAGAAGGCCAGGGTCCAAAAGACCCCCGGCCCGTCGACGACGCCGGCGGCGACACCAGCGAAGCCCCGGGACGAGACCCCCGGGACCGAGCGTGCCCGGGCGCCGGCCCGGAAGGGAGCAACACATCCTCCCCCGAAGAGCCCCGTTGAGGCCCGGGGGAAGTAGGCGGCCGCAGGCGGGGCGGCGTCCGACTCGGCGAACTACGCCCCATCGCCACCCTCGGTGGAGCCCCTCTTGCCCCTTCCAGCCTCTTTGGAGCCGGAGAGGCTGGAGGTGGACAAGGGGGGGAGCCCCTTGGTCTACGAGGTTCCTCCGGAGGAGGAGGCCCCGAGGACCTTTCGGCCCGGGGCGGGGAAAGGTCTGATGATCCCGCCCCGGGCAGGGACCCCCGCCCAAAGCTCCTCGGCCACGTCTTCGGAGGAGACCTCGGCCACGAAGACGCCGGTGACGCCGGCCGCGTTACTAGACTCATAGGTTCGGGGGCCCCCCACCGGCAGCAACACCGGCGCCCGGCGAGACGCCCCTCTGCTTCCCGCGGGGGAAGTCGCCCGCTACGTGGAGGGCCTGCACGCCCGGAAGGTGCAGGCCTTCGTCACGGAGGGAACGCTCCATGAGCGTTTCCAGGCGCTTCAGTCCCTTGGGGCCCAGGTAACCCGAGTCGATGACATCTTCATTTGTTTCCTGCACTTGAGATTTTTCTAACTCTATCTTTTGTAGGTGGCAGCTGTTACTTGGGGCCATGAGCAGCGGGTCGCCCGGCTGCTTAAGGAAGCGGAGGGCTGGGCCATGGCCTCCGTGGGGCAGCGTGAGGAGGCCCTCCGGGAACGCGATGAAGCCCTCGCGGAGCTGTCCCGGGTCCGGGCCCAGGTTCACATTTTCGAGGCCGTCAACGGCCGCCTCTGGGAGGAGGCCAAGGCGAGGGAGGAGGCGCTCAGGGAGCTCGAGGGCTCGAGCATCCGGGCTGTGGCGGACACGGGCCGCTCCGTCCGTTCGGCCCTCGAGAGCCTCGGCGTAAGCCTAGGCTCCGGGAGCAAGGAGGTGCCGCCGGCGACCCTCGTGGAGGCTGTGCGTTTTCTCAACGCACAGGTCTCCGCCATCCTGGAGGCTGCCGACGTTCGGGCGCGGGGCCGGGCGATCCCCGTTATCGCAGCTGCCGCGGGGCTCGTCGAGTTCCGGGGGGTCGGCGCCCGGGCGATCGGGGGCCACATCCCCCGAAGCTTCCCGGACTCCTTCGAGCCGTCGCGCCGGGAGGTCGAGCAGCTTGCCGAAGGATTCTACGACCGGCTCATCCGGGCGAGATTCCCGGCTCCGGCACCTCCGGCGGGAGACGTCCCAGCCCCGGTCTTGGAAGAAGCCCCCCGGGGGGAGGACGCCAACGAACATGTATGAGCCTCCCCCCGGGTCTTAGTTAGGGCCCTTTTTTGTTTTGTTAGGACTTTTGATTCCGGTAGCTTCTTAGAAGAAGCCCCGGACACTTGTACAAAAACATTTTGAATGCAATGATGTTAGAATTTTTTTCTAAGTCTTTGAATTGAATGTTGTTACCAGGGTTCCTGGGAGGTTGCTCCCGGGCGAAGGTCCGGGAGGGGCTCCCCGGGGGACGCCCAAGCGGCTTTAATCTTGCTAAGCCTTGTCTCCGGGAATTGCGGCGGGGACAGCGTCCGGGAGCCGATCCGGTTGAGGTGGCGTCCGGAGTGGCACTTGGACAACTTTGACAATCATCGCGCCGAATTGTCCCCTCCGCGACTGGGGTTCCGGATGATACCTCCCCTCCGGATACTTCCACCGGCGGGATACGAGTTCTGGCCTGAAGATGTGCTCCGGGACGCTCGGCGCCGCGTGCGAGCATAGTACCGGGACTTGACCCGGGAGCTAGCGGAGAGCCTCCGAGAGTATTAGGCGTAGGAGCCTTAGGGCGTAGAGAATCCCCCAGGTTAGAACCCGGGTTGTATCGTTTCCGAAGCCCACTGGAGGGGGAAGATGTCCTCCGGGTTTGACAATCAACAAAGCTGTGTTCTTCTTTCATTGTCTTTTTGTTTCTTCTTCTTGGATGGTCCGGACGACTCCTTTTCAGAAGAATGAGCTAAGTTTGCTCGTGGGCGGTACGGTCGACACCCGGGGGTTCCTTATCCCCCCCCCCCCCCCCCCCCCGCGCACAGCGGGCCGGAGGGTAGCTCCGGGCGCTGTGGGGGTAACAAGGCCCCCGGGATGGAAGTCACCTGTAGCATAGGAATTTTCTAAGTTAGAAAATTTTAAAACGAGCTTTCTTGGGAAAAGACCTTCCGGGAGACAAGCGTCCGGTCGCCGTGAGAATGGGGAGCCGAGAATAAGTCCCCGTGTGGGAGAAACATCCAAGAAAAACCCGATGAGATTTCCGGAGTCGAGCTTCTTAGGAGAGAATCGTCCGGTCGCCGTGAGAACGGGGATCCAGGAATAGGGGCTCCGGGAAGAAAATGCCCGAGAAATCTGTGACTTCTCAGGGAGACAATCGTCCGGTCACCGTGAGAACGGGGAGCCGGGGGGGGGGGGGGTCTCCGGGAGGCATTCATCTGGTCGCCGTTAGAACGGGGAGCCGGGAATAAGGTCACCGGGGACCAATCGTCCGGTCGCTGTGAGAACGGGGAGCCGGGAATAAGGTCGCCGGGGACCAAATATCGAAGAATGCCATTAGACGTCCCACTAGGGAGAGCGTCGAACGTCGACTCCCGTAGGAGGAAAATAGATCCAAGAAGGCCATTAGACGTCCCACCGGGGAGAGCGTCTACTCCCGGAGGAGGAAGTGCCCGAAGACGGGTCTTGAGTGTTTGGGCAGGGGAGTAGTCTCCCAAAGTGACTCGTTAGCGCGGCCACTGTGACCGGGTTGCCGCTTACACCCTCAGTCCACGAGGGCTGATCATAAGCCGCCCTACAGGAGGGACTTGCTGGGCCTGGCCTAGTTCCTCGCGGAGAGGGCATCCTCACGGGGAGGGCTTGCTCGCGGGGAGGGCTTCGTCGCGGGGAGGGCATCGCCGCTAAGGGCGGTAATGAGAAAGACCTGCAATGAGACAGTTTGAAAAGCAAGACCTATGTATTGCTAATAAAATGAAGTACAGGGCCTCCCCCTGCGAAGCCGCGAAAGGGGAGGAAAATACAGTGTCCCTCCTCCCCCTCCGGCGTGAACGCTCCGGGGAGGGGACAGGCCCGTAAGGCTAGACATAGAACTTGCGAAGTAAACGCAAGTTCCACGTGTGCTTCAATTCTTGCTCTTGAAGGTTGGAGAGCTTGTAGGCCCTCGAGCCCAGGACCGCGGAGATCCTGTAGGGGCCCTCCCACTTGGGGGAGAGCTTACCCTGGGCCTGGGGGTCCGTCACGCGCTTGAGGACAAGGTCCCCAAGGCGGAAAGCCCTCTCGCGCACGCGCTGATTGTACGCGCGCGCCATCTCTTGCTCCTAGATGGCGTGGCGGAGGAGTGCTCGGTCACGTTCCTCCTCCACGAGGTCGATCTCCCGGCGCTGGTTGGCCTCGTTGGCCTGGTATGCTGCGAGCGTGGCTCCCTCCAGGAGCTCGACCCGCAGTGACCGGAAGCCGATCTCCTGGGGGAGGACTACCTCCGCCCCGTAGACCAGGGAGAAGGGAGTACGCCCCGTCGCCCGAGACGGGGTCGTGCGCATGGAGCAGAGGATGCTAGGGAGCTCCTCTGCCCATGCACCCCGCTTAGAAGCGGTTTGCTCGAGTCTCCGGCGCAATCCCTGTAGGATCACGCCGTTGACCCTCTCGACAGCCCCATTGCTCTGGGGATGGGCCACTGAGGCGAAGTGGATGACGAGCCCCAGGCCTTCGCAGAATTCCCAGAAATAAGCCGAGTCGAATTGGGTCCCGTTGTCCACGGTAATTTCCCGGCGGACACCAAAACGACATACGACGTTTTTCCAGAAAAACCGCTGAACGGCCCGGGACGTGATGCTGGCCAAAGGCTCCGCCTCAACCCACTTTGTAAAATAGTCGACTGCGACTACTGCATACTTGTATCCCCCGGGCGCTGGGGGGAAGGGCCCTAAGAGGTCCATCCGCCAGCGCACGAAGGGCCAAGTGATGGGGATTGTCTGCAGCGCTATAGGGGGGAGGTTCGAGCCCTTGGCCATCTTCTGGCTTGCCTCGCACGCGGAGACAAGGTCTCGTGCGTCGCGCATGACCGTGGGCCAGTAGAAGCCCTGCCGGAGGGCCTTGGCCGCGATAGCACGCGGGGCTAGGTGAGAACCACAGCTCCCCGCGTGGATGTCTTTGAGAAGTTGCAGTCCCTCCGGCCGGGGGAGGCAGCTTAGGAGGGCGGAAGCCCCCCGCTTGTAGAGCCTCCCCTCCAGTAGGAGATATGCCCGGGCTTCAGCCCAGAGGCGTTTAGCCTCGGTCTCACTAGGAGGGTCCCCCTCCCCCTTGATGAAGGAGATTAGGGGGCCCATCCAAGACGGAGTCCGGATGATCTCGGCGACCACCAGGACATGAGGCTCGTCGCCCGTGTCCGGGGAGGCCACCGAGGGCTTCGTGATGATTTCCAGGAAAGCCCCCTTGGGGAGCGATTCCCGGGCGCTTGCCGCCCGGGCCAGGGCGTCGGCCCGGTCATTGTCCCTCCGCGGGATATGCCGGGCCTCGAGGACATCGAAATGCCTCTCCATCTTTCTCACTTCCTGCAAATAAAGACTTAAGTTTGCGTCATGGCACAGGTAAGACTTGTCCATTTGGCAAACTTCGAGCTGAGAATCTCCCTTGACTAGGAGGAGACGGATCCCCAGGGAGCGCGCGAGGCGCATCCCGAGGAGCAAAGCCTCATATTCGGCTCGAGCCGGGCGGCGTACTCGAGTTCCTTCCCCTCGGGGCTCCGGAGGACTACTCCCGCACTAGCCCCGGCGAGACACAGCGACCCATCGAACATGAGGGTCCAATGATCACAGCGTCGGGGCGGCACAGGGAGATCTTCGTCCCTGGACCCAGAGGTGGGAGTCCACTCTGCGACGAAGTCGGCGAGGACCTGCGACTTGATGGCGGAGCAGCCGGTAAGGGACAGGGAGAAGGGGGCGAGCTCGGCCCCCCACTTCCCGATCCGGCCGGTGGCTTCCTTGTTCCACAGTACCTCCCCGAGGGGGAGGGACGACGGGACGGTGATGGGGTGCCCCAGGAAGTAATGCCGAAGCTTCCGGGACGCCATGAGGAGGGCGTAGCAGATTTTCTCCATCTCCGCGTACCGAGTTTTGGCCCCTTGGAGGGCCTCACTCAGGTAGTACACGGGATGCTGCTGCCCCCCTTGCTCCTTCACCAAGACCGCACTGACGGTGACGGGGGTTGCGGCGAGGTAGAGGAGCAAGGGCTCTTTTGGAGACGGACTCACGAGCATTGGAGGGCTCGTGAGGTACTTCTTGAGGTCGTTGAAGGCTTCCTGGGCCTCGGGGGTCCAGCAGAACCCCTCGAGCCCTCGGAGGATCTTGAAGAACTGGAGGCCCCGCTCCCCCGACCGGGAGATGAAGCGGCTGAGTGCGGCTAGGCGGCCGGAGAGCCGCTGGACGTCCTTGACGGAGCGCGGCGGGGGCATGTCTAGGAATGCCCGGATCTTCTCGGGGTTTGCCTCAATGCCCCGTTGGGACACGAGGAAACCTAGGAGCTTCCCCCCGCGCACCCCGAAGGCGCACTTCTCCGGGTTGAGTTTGAGCCCGAACGCGCGGAGGTTGCGGAAGGTTTCGGCCAGGTCGTCGATGTGGGAGGCTACGCGGGGACTCTTGACGACCGCGTCGTCTACGTAGACTTCAACGTTGCGGCCGACTTGCTCTTTGAAAACCAACGTCATGAGGTGCTGGAAGGTTGCCCCCGCGTTCTTGAGCCCGAAGGGCATATGGACATAGCAGAAGGTTCCGAGGGGAGTAATAAAACTCGTCTTTTCCTCGTCCCCTTCCGCCATCCGGACTTGATGGTAGCCCGAGTAGGAGTCTAGGAAGCTCATGAGCTCGCACCCCGCAGTGGAGTCGACGAGCTGATCAATCCGCAGGAGCGGGAATTGTCTTTGGGGCGGGCGCAGTTAAGGTCGGTGAAGTCCACGCACATCCGCCACCTGCCGGTTGATTTCTTGACGAGGACGGGGTTCGCGAGCCACTCGGGGTGCAGGACCTCCAGAATGAACCCCGCCTCTCGGAGCCGGGTGATCTCCACCTTGATTGCCTCTTGGCGCTCGAGGGAGAGTTTCCGCAGCTTCTGTTTGACCGGGGGGTGACCGGGAGCCACTACGAGCTTGTGCTCAATGACCTCCCGGGCGACGCCCCGCATGTCCGAAGGCTTCCACGCAAAAACATCGGAGTTTTCGCGAAGAAAAGCCGCAAGTTGCACTGCGTGCTTCTCGGGGAGCTCCGCCCCGACCCAGACGGTTTTGTCTTCGTTGCCTGGGACAGCAGGACCTTCCGGAGGCCCCCTTCCGGACGCGGCTTAAGGAGGGGCCTCCCGAGCGGTGGCGCAGCGGCGTCTAGTTCCGGGGGAGAAGCCTCCCCCCCGGGCGTCTTTATGAGGTTGACGCTTCCGATTGTGGCCGCAGCGCGCTCGTATAGAGCACGGGCCATGTCTTGGTATCCCCAGACGTTGATCACACCATGCGGCCCGGGGATCTTCATGCAGAGATAGTTTTCATGAGTGGCAGCCCCCAGCCGGTTGATTGTGGTCCTCCCCATTATCGCATTGTAGGAGGAGGGGAGGTCCACTACATCGAAGCGGACCAGCTCGGTCCGGTAGTTCTCCGGTGTGCCGAAGGTCATTGGAAGATCTACCTTGCCCACGGGGTGGATCGCCTTGCCCGGGACAAAACCTTGCAGGGGCCCTGCCGCGGGCTGCAGGAGCTTTTCATCCACCTGCATCTCTTTGAAGGCCTTTAGGAAGAGGACATCGGCGGAGCTCCCGCCGTCCACCAGGATACGGGCCAAATGGCAGTTGTAGATGGTCGCGGAGACAATGAGCGCGTCGTCGTGTGGGAAGCGAACCCCCCGCGCGTCTTTTGCCTTGAAGGTGAGGGGGACGTCCGACCACTTAGGTGGCGGGGACGCGTGTAGCACCCCCACAACCTTGACCTCGCGTGCGTACTCCTTACGTTGGCGCTTAGAGTCCCGCCCAGAGGCAGATCCTCCCACGATGACGTTGATGTGCCGCTACGAAGTTTGAAAGGGGAGAGCTTCTGAAGGCTCCCCCTCCTGCGTCTGCTGGCCCCCCGCGGGAGCGGGAAGGGCTGGAACAGCTGGCCGAGGGGGTAGGGAGGCCGGAGTCCCCCCCCCTGCCCGCGCTGGTCGAGGAAGTCCGCGAAGTGCTGCAGCAGCTGGCTACTATCTCGGGTAGCGTGGGTACTGGACCTGTGGAAGCTGCACCACGGTCCTTCCCGCCTTCTCCCCGCGGGGCCTTCCCGGCTACGCGAAGACTGTCCTCCCCCATGGCCCTTTGGTTTGGGGAAGGGGCGGCTGGCCCTCGAGGGGGCGCGCGAACCCCCTCCGCCCTCGAGGACAAAGGTGTCCCGAGGCCGTGGCTCGCTACGCCCCCCCTGTCTGGGGCGTTTGGGGGGATCCCTGGCCCCCCGGTCGACGGGGGCGGGAGCCCCCTGGGTCTTCTTCCAGATGTCGTCTTCCTCCGCCCGAGCGTACTTTTCGAGCACGTTGAAGAGCTCGTCGGCGGAAGAGGGGCAGCTCCGGGAGAGCCTTCGGTGGAGCTCCCCCGGGAGGATGCTGCTTTTGCAGGCTTCGATGACCGTAGAGTCGGGGACGTGGGCCACTTTGCTCTTCACCTGAGCAAAGCGCTTGAAGAAGCTTCTGATGGTTTCCCCGGTCCTCTGCTGGACGATGTACAGTTGCGAGGAGTCCAGGGGACGCACATAGTTCCCCTGGAAGTTGGCACAGAACTCCCGCTTAAGCTGCGAGAAGGACTTGATGGAGCCCGCCTGCAGGTTGTAGAACCAGGAGCGGGCGATGCCGGTGAGGTAGAGGGGGAAGACATTGCATTGTATCGTCTCGTCCCCCCCGGCCGCGGAGATGGCTGTGGAGTTGACCTGCACGAATTCGTAAGGGTCTGCCTCACCATTGTAGTGCTTGATGTGCGGAGGGCGGTAGGGCCGCGGCCACCGGATGCTGCGAAGTCTTCGGCACAGGGGCTGGTTAGCCCCCTGCACTTCCCGGGGAGAGCCCCGGTCGCTGTCTTCTTTCACGGGACCTTCGTTGTCTGAGTCTGGAAGCGGTCCGAGAGGTCCGCCAGACTGGCGGTGGCGACGCTTTTCCTCCGGACCGGGACTGAGTTCCCTGACGTACGGGCTCTCCGCCGGAGAGGTTGGCTCTTCAACGGGTCTCTTCCCCCGGCTGGTGCAAGAGCGAGGCTCCCTGCGCCCGCAGCCGGGGGGAAGTTCTTCCCCACGCTCTGGTGAATGCATTCGCTCGACCTCCCCCTGGGCGAAACGGACCTGTCCCGCCGAGGGAGGGAGCTCATGCACTGTAGCTGCCGGCCCGGAGGCTTCCGGAGCCGGTTGGGGGGAGCCTCCTGCGACGACCCCCGGGACCGGAAAGGGGGAAGCCCCTGTATTATCCGGAACCGGGGAGGGGGCGCCCACGACGACGCTTGGAATCGAAGTGGAGGGAGCCCCTGTGGCAACGACCGGAACCGGAAAGGGGGGAGCCCCTGTATCATCCAGAACCGGCGAGGGGGGAGCCCCCGCGGAGACGTCCGGAACCGGGGAGCCCGTGCGGGGGGAAGTCTGCTGAGGCATGGGAGCTGCTCTGTCGACCGCCCCGGGTGCCGTAAACGCGACGCAGGGGGCGGGACTGGCTCCCGGTTTAGGGAAAACCCCCGGCATGAAGTGGGCTCCCGGCCCCAGGAATAGGCCAGGGACGGGGTACCCCCCTGGTGCCACGAAGGGCCCCGGCATGAAGTAACCTTCCGGCACCGGGACGGGCCCGGGTGCCGGGAAGGGTCCGGACGTATATCCCGTAGGGGGGGAACCCCCCGGCAGGATCATACGGGGCGGACGGACCCCCGGAGACCGGAGGGGCCGCCGGGTAACCCATAAACGGGGGCATACTCCCCGAGTACGGGTGCGACGCAAATGTGGGGGCCGAGGGCCGCGCCAGCACGCTAAGGAGTTCGTCCATAGAGCGCTGAGCGCGGAGTTGGCCTTCCACGAGAGCTTCGAGCAGGGCGTCCCGTGGAGCTGGGGGAGCCGTCGGTGGGAGACTGTTCCCGGTCGAGGTCCCCGCGGTCACCGGGAACGACCTGGAGGTGGAAGCACCTAAGTTAAGAGGAAAAGAGGGAGCCGGTATCTGGGCCAGGTCGCCTCCGGAAGGGACCGCCGGGACAGCAGTGTCCCGGGCGGACGGCGCCGGGTCTCCGAGACCCGGGTCACCGGGAAGGGTGCGAGCCCTTGTTCTTGGGGGAGCCATGGCGTCTTGTCACGAGTCCCCACGGTCGGTGCCAACTGTCGTGGTATTGCGAATACCCCGGCAGATTTTGAGAATGATCCTAGCGAAGATTACGCGGTGCGGGTTGACCGGATGACCGGTCCTCCCCCGCCGGACAAGCACAAGAAATGACACACGGATTTATACAGGTTCGGGTCCCAGTGGGGGCCCTAGTCCTGTCGACGCGCTCCCGACCGGAGTCGGCTGGGGAGGCTCTCTCCGGGGGAGAGGCTTCCGCAGCACGCCTGTGAGTTTAGCTATTCCAATAAAAGTGATTCGATCCCTTACAACAGAGGGGTACAAGGGCTATTTATAGCCCCAAAAAGATGCAACAAACCTAAACTACCCCGGAAGCCACCGTCGGATTGAAGGGTAGGACCGTCCTTCTTCCGGTCAAACGCCTTGGATGCTTGACAGGTGGTCGCTAGTTCCCGAGGCGCTCCTCGCGTGACCTGCACGTGACAAACAATTCGGGACTTTACCTTTAGCAGGGTGATGAGGCCCGGGACGGCGCCGGAGGTCGTGTTCCGGGGGTCAAATGGCAGCGCCCGGGGAGAACCCGGAGGCGACGTCCCCGGGCCAATGGCGGCGCCCGGGACGGCGCCGGAGGCCATGCCCCGGGGGCCAGAAGGCGGCGCCCGGGGGGCACTGGAGGCCACGTCCCGAGGGCCAAATGGCGGCGCCCGGGGAGGGCCCGGAGGCCAAGTCCCCGAGCCGATGGCAGCGCCCGGGACGGCGCCCGGGGAGGGGCCGGAGGCCACGTCCCCGTGTAAATGGCAGCGCCCGGGCCGGCGCCGGAGGCCAGGTCCTCGGCCAATGGCGGCGCCCGGGACGGCGCCAGAGGCCAGGTCCCAGGGGCCAAAAGGCGGTGCCCGGGGAGGGGCCAGAGGCCACGTCCCCGTGTAAATGGCTGCGCCCGGGCCGGCGCCGGAGGCCAGGTCCTCGGGCCAATGGCGGCGCCCGAGACGGCGTCGGAGGCCAGGTCCCGGGGGCCAAAAGGCGGCGCCCGGGGAGGGGCCGGAGGCCACGTCCCCGGGCCAATGGTGGCGCCCGGGACGGCGCCAGAGGCCAGGTCCCCTGGCAATCGTGACGCAACTTACCTGGACTTAGTCCCGCGGAGATTTCCCCCGACAAGCCCTTGTACCACCTCCTGTAAAGGGGACAATTCATTATTACTTGGAATAGACAATCTAATAGGTGTGCTCTGGAGCCATCTCTTCCCTGAGAGAGCTCCCCTAGTCAACTCCGGTTGGGAGCACGCCGACAGGACTAGGGCCTCCACTGAGGCCCGAACCTGTATAAACCCTGGTTGCACGGTCAGCTCGCGTCGTCTTTTCTTCGCTACGATTTTCCACAAAACCTGCTGGGGTATTCGTAATACCACAACAATGACGGTGTGATAATGGTTCAAAAGGAAAAGAGTTTCAGGAAGAAAGGTAAGGGAAAGGCTAAGGGCAAAGGCAAGGCTAGAGATGAGAGCTCAAGCAGCCAACATAAGCCCAAAGGAAAGTCCAAGCCTAGCCCTACCACTACTTCTGAGTGCTTCTATTGTAAGGAATTTGGCCATTGGAAGAGGAATTGCAGGAAGCATCTGGAAGATCTGAAAAAGAAGAAGGGAAGTGAGACTTCTGCTTCAGGTATTTATGTTGTAGAAGTCAATATTGCTACTTCTTCTTCTGATTTTTGGGTATTTGATACCGGTTCAGGGGCTCATATTTGCACTTCGTCGTAAGGGCTTAAAAGGAGTAGAAGTTTGGCGAAAGGTGAAGTTCAGCTTTGCGTTGGCAATGGAGCAAGAGTTGCTACTTTAGCCATTGGGACCTTTATATTGGCTTTACTTTCAGGATTGATTTTGGAGCTTAATAATTGTTATTATGTTCCTACCATAAGCAAAAACATTGTTTCTGTTTCATGCTTAGACAAGAAAGGTTTTATTTCAGAATAAAGAACAATTGTTGTTCATTTTATTTGAATGATACGCTTTATGGATCAGCTCAATTGTTGAATGGGCTTTATGTTTTAAATCTTGAAGTTCCTGTATACAACATAAATACCAAAGGGCTCAAAACAAATGATTTAATTCCAACTTTCATATAGCATTGTCGTTGAGGTCATATAAATGAGAAACGCATCATGAAGCTCTATTAATGATTTATTGGCTCTTGTACGTTCTGATGTATGTGGACCATTAAGCACAAGGGCCAGAGGTGGATTCCAATATTTCATAACTTTCACTGATGATTTTAGTAGATATGGTTATATCTACTTAATGAGGCATAAGTATGAATCTTTTGAAAAGTTCAAAGAATATTAGAATGAAGTACAAAATCCTTTTGGCAAGAAAATTAAATTCCTACGATCAGATTGTGGAGGACAATATTTGAGCCAAGAATTTAGTAATCATTTAAAGCAATGTGGAATTGTTCCACAGCTAGCACCGCCAGGGACACCTCAGTGGAATGGTGTATCTGAACGACGGAATCGAACCTTGTTGGACATGGTTCGATCAATGAGGAGCCAAGTCGATCTTCCATTGTCTTCACTAGTACAGAAATGCAGTCTTCTATCGGTAAAAAAAACCCTTCTACTATCGGTTTTTGTACCGATAGAGATAGACACGATAGAACAAGACTGGACATTTTCTATCGGTAAATAACCGACAGAAGAAGTTCACTATTCTATCGGCATATTATGAATCTACCGATAGAAAACCCGTCGTATTCTTACGTCCAGCAGTTCGAAAAGTACCACTATTCTAACGGTTAACTACAAGATTACCGACAGAAAAAAGCTTAGTACTCTATCGGCATATTAGGAGTGTACCGATAGAAAACTCGTCGCTAGCGGATTGAAAAGTACCACTATTCTAACGGTTAACTACAAGATTACCGACAGAAAAAAGCTTAGTACTCTATTGGCATATTAGGAGTATACCGATAGAAAACTCGTCGCTAGCGGATTGAAAAGTACCACTATTCTAACGGCTAATTATAAGTTTACCGACAGGAAAACTCACACTATTCTATCGGCATATTACAAGTTTACCGATAGAAAACTCGTCAATAGCGATTGAAAAGTACCACTATTCTAACGGTTAACTACAAGATTACCGACAGAAAAAAGCTTAGTACTCTATCGGATATGTATGAGTTCACCGGCAGGAAAGGTCAAACTCTTCTAACGGTTAATTTTGATTGTACCGATAGAAAAAAGGACAGTAGTCTCTCGGTTGTTGATGAATTTACCGATAGAGCAATCACATATACAGTACTTTATTTGCATCACAATACAGTACATTCACATATACAGTACAGATGCAATACAGTATAGATTGGATACACAATACAGTACAGATGCAAGGTAAATTCACAGAACAAATTCACACATTAGGCAGTTATTCACATTTATTCACATATGTATGGACAAATACAGATTGCAATCCAATGTGGACATTTATTCACATATATATATTTATTCACATGTATATGAACAGTCTATGCAGAGTACACCAAAAGGAGAAAATTGTCATGCTGGATGGTTGGGTGCTACTTCCTCCATGACATATTGTGCCCAGATTTGTCGAAGATATATAATCTTTGCATTTTCATATTGGTCTTTCGACATGGCGATCTGCAAGCATGTGTGCATACTGAGTAACTAACTTCGATCCTAATTTAGAACGTGACACCCATTTTTGAAATTTGAGTTAGCTATCGATGCTTACCTGGGGGAATCGGGAAAAGTTTGTCTGCACTAGGTCGTACATGTAGCGCAGCACATAAAACCCGCATTCCCACGATTGCGGCTGCTGATGGCACTGAGATAATTGCATATGCGAATACATGTTAGCTATATATTGTTTCCATAAACTAATTAAGCATAAACAAAAAGTCTCGTGAGTACCTCATATTCTTTCCAAGCTAGTAGGGAGCCCTGCGGTGCGGCATGCCTCCCTCCAGCGGACACATATTTATCAAAAGCCCTGCATTTCAGTTAGTATTGCCGGTTAATGTATTATCATTAGCTAGTGAGGTCAAAATTTAAATCAAACATATAAGTTACTTACGCCCCCATATTCCCCTTGAGCACATATTCCATCGATAATCTGTCACGCATCGAATCGAGGTAGTACACCTCGTTCCTCGGCGGACAGATCACGATGAGGATCCAGTGGCCCCTGCATTGTACGTAAAAGAGGACCGCTAGCTCAAAGTACATCTCAGGTGTAACATACAAGATTGAGTTAAATTAGTACGAAATGCACTAACCTTTGGTGGTACGGCACCAGAATGAAGTCCCTGTCCTGCTGCGCCATCAGCGCGCTGGATATGTACTGCTCAGCGTGCGCGGCGTCCTGCTCTAGCATCGTGAGGCTTATTTTCTCTGGGTCGAGGAAACCCACCTTGTCACACGCAGCCTCCGATGCTAGCCTGTACATGCACCTGCATGCGAAGGACGAGATTAATATTAATTTCACAGAAAGTTACTCAGTATTCAAATGAACTGCAACATTAATGCAGAGTTAGCAAACAGAGTTAGAAAACAGCAATACATAGCATCAGCAAACTCACAGGACTCCAGTCCGTATGATGGACATATCGAGCTCCCGCCAGTTGTAGAGGTCAAACAGATCCTCGTGTGCCACGGATATAGTCCCGGGCTCACGGTGGAACTGCCCAGGCCTGTAGGGAACTAAGAAGTTCAGGCTGCGCCGAGCTCGATGTAGGTACCAGTCGTGGAGGTCTCTGGTTGATCGATCCAATTTCCGCAAAGATGCCTCCGACAGGAGTGGGAGCGTGTTCGTGAATGTCCGCGGCAGTCCCTGTCGCCCTTTGCCCTTGCCTTTGCCGCCCTTGCCTTTTGCCGGGGACTGAGCGCGTACCTTCGAAGGCAAGGGCGAGGTGATGGCGGCTTTCTTCTGAGGTGGAGGCGTGGATGCGCTGGGTGGGGTCGAGGCCGTCTTTGATGTGTCCAGGTTCGCACGAGATCGGCCCTCATGCCCTGAGCTGGGGGCGCAGTCCCCTGGTAGCCCCGCGGCAGGCCACTTCAATTAATGAGCACGTATGTTAGATTATGCAAGTTGAGTGTACTGAGTAGGATGTAATCTAAAATGTGTAGGATTTACCGGTTGTATTACAAGACACTTCTTGGGCCACTGTACGTAGGAGCCCACTGCCTCGGCAAGTGTCTGCAGTTCCTCTGTTGGGACTGGCAACGGAGAATCGTTGTAGCCCGGCATGGCCATGTCCACCTGTACCTTTGCGAAACCCAACCGCAGAGGTACACAGTGGACCCGGACATCCGGCCCAGACGGATATACGAAGCCGTGTCCAACCACTTCCTGCCCGGCGCCTACGTGATTCTGTAGGATGCAGCCCTCCGGCCCCTGCAAATTTGTAACAATTAAAATAGGTTAGCGAAACAACTCTAACAGAATGGGAGTGGCATCAACTTAAGTGCACAGATGAAGGCTTGCAGTACCTCAAGTAGATCCACTGGATCCGCGAGTACCTTCGAAGCGCAACTGCTTATCCGACCCCGCGGGGTACCGTCGTCCTGGGGATCCGCATCTAAACTCTTGGCCAGCAATGTTTCTCTCAACCGTGCAAACTCTTCCCTCATTTGTGCGACCTCGGTCTGCACCTCAGACTGTACCTCAGCCCGTATCTCAGCCCGCATCTCCGCCCGTATCTCCTCCCGTACCTCAGCCCGTATCTTATCGGAGAGGTCAGCTTCCTTTTCCTTCCAGGTGCGGGCCTTCTTCCTCGGTGGAGCCGGATCTACGAAACCGGCCTTCCACGACACAATGGCTCCCACGGCCCGTGTCCACCCGGGATGCTCCTTATTTCCTAGAGCTCGGGTGAGGATGTCGTTCTCCCTCTGCGGGGTAAACAATCCCTCCGCTGCGTCCTTCTCAAAAGAGATCTGTTACATTTGAAGGTACCTTGTGAGACAAATTGCCTTATATACACTTGTGCGCACACAGTTTACGAGGTTAGCCAACTTACCATTCGCCTCACAACATCGGCGTCCCCAGGGGTTGCGAACTGCACAGACCCCGTGGACGACACGGACCCCCTCCCCCTCCACCATCGCTTGCACCTCTCATCCCTGATCTCGGAGAGCGGCAACTCAGGGGTGTCCATGACAGGATTTTGTTCGTCTTCCTTCTTCCACTGTTCCTCCTTCCCCGCATAGCCCCGGGATCCGAGCCGATGCGGGTGGTCGTTCCTCTTCTGGATCGCCCTATTCTTCTCGCTAAGGGCCTTGAACTCCTCAGTCCCCTTCTGCTTGGTGAATTCCTCCCATACCTCCTCCGATATGAAGGGGTACTTCTCGCAAGGAGATTTCCCCGCAGCTAGGAAGTTACTGACGAGCCAGCTCTTAAAGGTTTTCCATGTTCCGTTCATGTCCTTCAAGCAGGCAGTCCTAGGTGTATCGTCGGGGATGTTCCACTTAGCTTGTTTCCGAAAAATGCATACAATTAATCACGAGTTAGTTAAACTTTAGTATAAGCCAAGAGAACGTGATTACGAAAGAGTTCAGCGATTTCAGTTCATTTAACCTTCACTTCCGCCCACAACCTATCCCTCTCGTCCGCCGTCACGTCCTTCCAGCTCTGGACGGTGATCTTCACCCTTTCTTTCGCCAACAGCCCAACGTAGGCCGCGTACCTCCCAGCATTCTTTCCAATCGGCCTCCCAAATTGGTTGAACTCACAAGAAAGATCAGTGCGTTTGGCCAAACGCCCCAACGTCGTCGCGCCTCGCCCCACCCTCTTGCGCTGGGATGTAACAGCCCCATCTTCAGTAGTTACGATGGGGTTGGCCCTAGTCGAACCACTAGTACCATCCGATGAAGACGACGACATGTCTTCCCCTACAAAACCTTCAACAAACCATATATATGGCAATTAATTCGCCTTGGACTTCCATAACTCAGCCCAGGACTGGAGACTAACTAGGGCGGCAAAAGGGAAAATAATACAAAAAGAAAGACATGCATAAATTACTTACTGAACTCTTCAGAAATATTTTCTATCGGTAAACACATGAGCTGCCGATAGACCATAACAATTACCTCCACACAAGACAATTTTTCTATCGGCAAACACGTGAGATACCGATAGAACATAACAATGTTCTCTACATATGGAATTTTGTTGACAAGCCACCATTCACTGTCATCACATAACATTCTCGATGATTTGCTACACTAATTAATATTCATGGGCCAGCATTATTATTTCACACGTAAATATGCACACAAGCATCTAAGTGCTACTGTGCATAATCTTTAGCCTAGCCTGTATGTGAGTCATCAGGACTTCACAGCTATTAGGTTGGGAAAAGTCATGTATATAGGCATTTGAAACATATACATCGAAGACCCATCCACATTGCCATATATTCATACGAAGTGAGTAAAAATTCCCAACCAAACTAGTACATTGCATGGCTCATGTCCTTCCAGATCCAAATTAAGTTTTACTACTTGTGCAGAAAATTTTCTATCGGTAAACACATGAGCTGCCGATAGAATATGTGTAAGAACACCTCCAACATATAATCTGCATTACATGGCAGTTGGATACAATTGATCACACATACAGCAGTATAGAGAAGTTAAAATCTCAAAACAGGTTCATTACAGCACTGGAACATATTATGTAAACCCTAATTAAAATCAACATTGCCTGCGGAATGTACATAAGCCAACACAATAGGGAACCCTAGTGTAATTGCAAAACTCCAAGAATTAGTACGTGCAAAACACTAGGATCAAATAAAGAAGATGCTGGAAATAGAACGACGAATTAGGGTATTTACGGCGGCGATCAGTTCTGGTGATGCAGAGGCGGTGTAGAACGCAGCAGCGGCGGGCGAAGGACGAAAATAAGAACCGGTGGCAGTGACGAACCAGTGTCCAGCCGGCGATCGTCGTGTGGGAGAGAGGAAGTGAGTGCTCACGGCGGAGGTTGGGGTTTTCTTCGCTCTCAAAGAGACGCAGTGCTCTAAGGTGGAACTGTTCGAGTGGAGGGAAACTAAAGGGCCGTGTACGAGAAATAAAGTAGCGGAGGAACTTTTCTATCGGTATAACAAAATGATACCGATAGACTTATGTAATTTTCTATCGAAACAACAAAATAATACCGATAGAAAAAGTAAATTTCCCGGAAAAATATTCGAATTAGTGATTGCATTTTTCTATCGGTATAAACAATAAAATCCCGTGAGACCAATTTTCCACAGAAAATTTTTTTAAAGTGCTTGAGATTGGGTGCCATTTTTCTATCGGTAAAAACAACAAAATACCGTGAGAGTAATGAAAAGGTGCCCTTTTCTATTGGTATAAACAAAAAAAATCCCGTGAGCCCAATTTTCCCCAGAAAATTTTTTTGATTAAGTGCTTGAGATTTGTGTGCCCTTTTTCTATCGGTAAAAACAACAAAATACCGTCAGAGTTATGAAAAGGTACACAATTTAACATCAAACAGACCGTGGTTGAAAGCTGCAGAATGTTAAAGAAAGAGGGAAGATAGCCGGAAAATTGGAAAATTGACATAAAAAGAAATTGTTCATTCATTGTTGTTTTATCACTTACATAAAAAATAAAACCCAAAATGCTAGGTCAAGGGGTGGTCTTAGCCCTGGCTGCATGTAGAATAGAGTCAGTTAGACTTGCAGCCAGGACGCAGGACTCCTCTAGCGACAAGTTGTCCCTAGGATCAACTACTACCGCGTCAAGAAGGCCTGCGACCTCCGTCAGCTTCGCTATGGTATCCTTCATAGTCAAACCGCAGCCAGCGATGGTCATATCCGCGGCTTTCTTCTCCTCGCGAAGACGCCTCGTCCTCGCCCTAGCATTGTCACCATCCGTCTTCATGCGCTTAATGCGCTGGAAGAGATCGTCAAGGTCAAGCCGTAGCTGAGTGTGCTTGTCTGTAAGGAGCTTGTGCTCCTCCTGGAGGGCCCTCAGGTCAGCCTTCACTTTGGCAGTGTCTTCCACGGCTACCATTCCCTGTGCAAATCAACAGGTCAAGAATGAACTGAACATGGATTAACAATACAGGGGTAAACCGAGGAGATTTAGAGTTCTTACCGGGGAGGCCGTGGATGACGATCCCATGGAGGTTGCCATTGTGAAAGAGAAGATGAGGAGTCCAACCGTTCGAGAATTAGAAAAACAACAAAATACCGCGACGCATGGCGAGGTACTTATAGAGTTTCCAAGGCGACGCATGGCGACACGGTTGAGAATTCGAAGCGGTAGAGTATTCTTCTATCGGTAAAAACAGGAAAAAACCGTCAGACAACAAATACCGTGAGACAAATGAATTTATTCTAACGGTAAAATAGAACAATACCGATAGAAAACGTTTTGAAGTGCCTGAGAGAAGATGTCCTTCTCTATCGGTATAAATACCAAAATACCGTCAGAAAAAAGGGATTTTTGAAGAGGCTGCGATGAGATTTTTGCAAGTGCTATTTGAAGGGAAGAATTAAATATTTACAGGATAAAGGTACTGTACATGTTAGAACTCATGCTGTGGAGTAAAATTGAGATGTATTAATGCTGTGAACTAGCTTATCATTAAATTCTAAAGAAAAATGTACTGCCTGATGTATTAATGATAAGTTCCTCACCTTGCTGCAGAACTTGTGGGCTGTTTGCTTGGCATTTATCCCTGAAATAGAAATTAATCATCAATGGTTCTCAACCCATAATCCTTCTTCGTGGTCATCTCGCAGATACGTTGTTTCGTCGATATCTTCAGTACGGATAGATTGAATGTCCTCTAAAAATGGAGGTATTTCATCGAATTGGTTATACTCCTCTTCGTCGACAACATCTTCGACCCCAACAATACGTCTCTTGCTGTGGAGGACAACATGCAAGTTTGGATTGGCCGGGTCAACGATGTAGAA
Source organism: Pharus latifolius (assembly GCA_019359835.1). Lineage (NCBI taxonomy): Eukaryota > Viridiplantae > Streptophyta > Magnoliopsida > Poales > Poaceae > Pharus > Pharus latifolius. The sequence continues at coordinate 21,211,750 of CM033325.1, read as the reverse complement.
TACCTGTGTGGCTTGCTTTGCAAGTATGAATGGATCGTCTTGGTGTCCGACTCTACCAAGATTGACGAGAGTAAACCCGTAACTGTCAACTTGAACACCTCGAGGGATTTCGACCCATTGGCATCGAAACAGGGGAATCTTAAGTAATCCGTAATCGAGCTCCCATATTTCGTCAATAACACCGTAATATGAGTTCAGCGCCCTTACTGACCTGGCATCCTCGGAAATAGCAAACAGTGTCACTCCGCTACATTGCGTGCTACTCTTGGCGTCTTGAGCTCTTGTGTAAAATGAATACCCATTGATGTCGTACCCCTGCCAAGTCCCTACAGTGAATCTTGGGCCTCTAGCCAACCATGTCACAGTTTCACTTACGGAGCCCTCGGCAGCTCGCGTGACTCTTTCTTGGATCCACTCAGCAAATTTCCTGTTATGTTCTCTGCTTACCCAAACGTCTGACTTCGAAGGATTCTGTGACCGTAACATTACCTTGTGCTCGTGTATGTATGGCTCGACTTCCGTCATGTGTTGTAAGACCCAAAAATGTGATTTTGCGTACACATCACGAGCGGGGACGATAGCTTTGAATCCAATCGTTCCAATTCCCTCAAGCCTACCCTCGTGTCGGGACCTAGGAACACCAATTGGGTCAACCCCGGCCATATAATCTGTGCAAAATTCAATCACCTCCTCGGCGGCATAACCTTCCATGATACTCCCCTCGGGTCGACGACGAGTCCTTACGTATCCCTTCAATACACCCATAAATCTCTCAAATGGATACATGTAGCGCAGGCACACAGGTCCACAAAACTTAATTTCTCTGATAAGGTGAACAATCAGATGGACCATAACATCAAAAAAGGATGGAGGGAAATACATCTCGAGCTGACAAAGAGTTGTAACCACGTCGCGTTGCAAAGCGTCCAATCCATCGGGATCAATTACCTACGAGGACACAGTTGCGCCAAATATTCATATCAGAAAAATCTTCTCATTAAGCTCCACAAATGGAGGTAGTGAACTTATAGTACGAGTGCACGTACTTACCTTGGTAGATATTGCGTTGAAGAAATAACATAGGTTTGTGATTGTCTCTCTGACTTTAACTGGGAGAATGCCTCTGATAGCAATGGGAAGCATCTGTGACATCAAGACATGACAGTCGTGGGACTTCATGCCAACCAGTCTTAGGTCCTTCATAGACACAAGTTTTTTCAAGTTCGCGGAGTACCCACATGGAACTTTAACACCGTGCAGGCACCGACAGAGTTCTGTTTTTTCGCTCTTGGACAACGTCCATAACATTTTTTTCTCGAGGTTTAGAATGCTTACCGAACTCAACTTTGATGTCGTTCACGCGTGAGTAAATCTCCTTACCGGTCAGAAACACTGGAGCTGATCCCTTCTCAGGCTTCCCGTTAAATGATTTCCTCTTCTTACGGTACGTGTGATGCACCGGAAGAAACCTGCGGTGACCCATGTACACTGTTTTCCGGCAGTTTCGCAGCCAGATGCTCTCAGTTTCATCTAGGCAAATAGGGCAAGCCTTGGCTCCTTTCGTACTATACCCCGACAAATTGCCGTAGGCAGGAAAATCATTTATGGTGCAAAATATCAGGGCCCGCAAGATGAAATTCTCTTTCTTGTATGCATCCCACACCTGCACACCCTCGCTCCACAATTTCTGTAAGTCCTCGATTAAAGGTGCTAGAAACACGTCAATATCATTTCCGGGTTGTCTGGGTCCTGAGATTAGTAACGCCATCATGATGTACTTGCGCTTCATGCATAACCAAGGAGGAAGATTGTAGATGCATAAAAGAACCGGCCAAGTGCTGTGCCGGCTGCTCATATTACCATGTGGGTTCATACCATCTGTACTCAGCCCGAACCTTACATTCCTAAGTTCACCGCCGAACTCAGCAAATGTTCTGTTGATGTTTCTCCATTGAATAGAATCAGCTGGGTGTCTCAGTTTTTCGTCTTGTTTCCGGGCTTCAGCATGCCAACGCAAGTGCTTCGCGACTTTCGGATTTGCAAACAGCCGCTTCAATCTAGGTATCACAGGCAAGTACCACACAGTTTTTGCCGGGGGCCCTTTCCTTACCTCGTGACGTTCACTGTCAATCCGGTCCCTACGCGTATACCTCGATGCGCCGCATCTTGGACAAACATGCAAACTGGAGTACTCGTTACGGTACAACACACAATCATTTGGGCATGCGTGTATTCTTTCGATTTCCATTCCCAACGGACACAACAGTTTTTTGGCTTGGTAAGTAGATCTTGGCAACTCATTTCCCTCTGGAAGCATGTCCGCTAGAAGATCTAATAGTGCCGTGAAACTCTTATCACTCCAACCGTTTCCTGCCTTCAAGTTATATAATCTCAGCACAGAAGACAGTTTTGTAAATGTTGCACATCCAGGGAACAGAGGCTTCTCAGAGTCAGCAATCAGTTTCTCAAATTCACAGAAGTCATTTTCGTTGTAATCTTCCTCTACATCACGTAACATCTCATCTAGATTGTCATCATCATCATCTACGTGCACATCGGAATTAACATTACCAAAATTGGGATGATCATCGATATTATTGCAATCCACATCCGAGTCGTGCTGATTGGTAGTAGTGGTGCTTGTTTCCTCAAGATCTTCGCCATGCCATATCCAACGGGTGTATCGCGCGTTAAAACCACGACGAATCAAATGACTCTTAATTTGATCAGAGTTGCTAAACCTCTTCAAGTTCATACAATCTGTACAAGGACAGAGCATATTTTTCTCTCCCTTCCTCTCCTTTTGTTGCTCAGCAAATTTAATAAACTCATTCACACCATCCAAATATTCAAGAGTAGTACGTTTTATTCCATACATCCAATATTTCCTGTCCATCTACAATTAACAAAATTTAACGAGTAAGCCATGCATGAAACCTGCCCGATTAAGTTATGTATATGTACATGTACAGCCTCTTACAACAGATACATGTGTTGAACCCTAGCCTGACGAAATTAACACTAATTAACCTAGCTAACTACACAATACAAGCTAGTTAGCTCCTAAAACATGACGCATTTCCAGCTACCAAGCTCCCAAGCTTAGAGCTACAAACTTGGAACTACACAATACAGCTAGCTTGCAAGTAGAGAGGAAGGGAGATCTAGAGGGAGAGAGAGATAGGTGTCGACGATTAAGCATACCTTAAAGAGAGGGGCGCAATCAACTTCCCTCCAGCCTGCGCTGATCACCCTAGCAGTGTAGCTGGAACTTTCGTCACAAACAGAGGGACACAGAGTGCAACAGAACAAATTAAAGAGCAGCTCCGCAATGGTCGACTGGGGTTTTCCTTATAATGGACATTTTTCTAACGGTAAATACATGAAATAACCGTCAGACTAACTTAGGTAATTTGCCGCTCACATATTCTATCGATAAAAACACACACATACCGTTAGAGAATATACATTACTAAGCAAATATATGTATTTTTCTATCGGTAAATATGTGCATTTACCGTTAGAATATGCATGACTAAACAAATATATGTGCTTCCTATCGGTAAATATGTGTATTTACCGTTAGAATATGCATGACTGAACAAATATATGTATTTTTCTATCGGTAAATATGTACATTTACCGTTAGAATATGCATGACTAAACAAATATATGTGTTTCCTATCGGTAAATATGTGTATTTACCGTTAGAATATGCATGACTGAACAAATATATGTATTTTTCTATCGGTAAATATGTGCATTTCCGTTAGAATATGCGTGACTGAACAAATATATGTGCTTCCTATCGGTAAATATGTGTATTTACCGTTAGAATATGCATGACTGAACAAATATATATGTTTTCCTATCGGTAAATATGTGTACTTACCGTTAGAGGAGGTACTGTCACCAAACTGGGACAAACATGCACATGCCATTTCTCACATTCAAGGAATCATATCAATGTAACATCAAACAGATCTTACATCAAACGGATCTTAACTAGAAGATAAAGCAATATATTTCAAGAAATGCTAATTTGTGGATTAACTAGGAGACACAAAAATACTTTTCGTAGGTAGTTGGGACTTCATCTTGCCAAAGAAATTACACATGCCAGTTCACAAATTCAGTTACAAACATACACATGCCAGTTCACCAATACAAATTCAGGTACAAACATACACATGCCAGTTCACAAATTGAAGTGCATGTCTGAAACAGCAGTACAAATACACACCTACCTACCAATACATTTAAATACACAAATGCTCCCTGCACATTCAAGTTCATGTCCCAATTAGCAATACATGATACACAAATATACAACAATATACAAATACAACAATTCACACATTCGATGTATATTACAAAAGCCACGTCTGAAATTAACAACAGATCACGACGAGGACCCAGTGGCCCATACATGCATTTTACATAAAAGGGAACCTTTGCAGGTTGCCACAATGCAACTACCGACTACAAGTTAGACCTGATACATCACAAATCCATTCATCCAAAACAGCAAATGTCTGAACCACATTGGACTTAACCATAGGAGTTCAGTTCGAAGACGCCCGAGGAGCTGGAACTGCCGTCGACATACATTTGTACGTAATGGTGATTTCCTCGGACTCAAACTCGATCAACTCAACTCAACTCAACTCAACTCCATTAACAAAAAGAACCTACCTTCCAAGATGTTGTTCTGTGTAGTGATGGTGTAGAATGGCTGTGCAAATAACAACAATTCTTCTTCTCCAAGCAGGTAAGCATCTGGCCACAAGCTGGTGCATGCAAAAACATGTAAGATGCTTTCTATAGGTCCTGATTTGAGAAACACGCCGGGCTTAAGCATCTTCTCGACCGAGCCAACCAAGATCTCGCCCTTCACGTCCTTCCAGCTCTCGACGGTGATCTTCACCTTTTCTTTCGCCAACAAGCCAACATAGGCAGCGTACTGCGATGAAGAACCGTGAAATACGTTGCCCCCCACGAGCATCATCCAAGGACCTGAACAGATCATAATCATATTGAAAAGAAGACACATCAAAATGAAGGATACAAAAAAAGCAGAATTATTGCCATAATCGGATTAGAATAATCTAACAATATTGCAGAAATTTTACGTACCTTCCTTGGGATGCCGACGTCTAGAGGGCGTCGATGGAGGTGCGGAGGTGCAGCGGTCCCCTGTAGAGGTGCGCCGGCCGTCCATGGAGCTTACGGGTTAGGACTACGAGCCCAGATGAACTGTGAGAATGAAAGAGACATACCCGTGTATTTATACAATTATATATTTTCTATCGGTAAGAAAACAGAATACCGTTAGTAATAAAAACATCTGTAGAAGCCGAATGGTTCTATCGGCAAAACAAATATTACCGATAGGAATTTTTGTACATACTCTATCGGTCTGTACGTACATTGCCGATAGAATATTACTAGTTGTAGAAGGCCAACAGTTCTAAGATATTTTGTGCAATATTCTACCGGTATAAACATGCATTACCGATAGAATAAAACTATTAGAAGACGAACAGTTCTAAGCAATTTTCTATATATTCTAACGGTAAAAGAATCCATTACCGATAGAATAAAAATATTTGTAGAAGGTCAACTATTCTATCGGCGAACTACATATTGCCGATAGGAACTTTTAATATATTCTGTCGGTATATTCATATAGTAGCGATAGAATAAGTCTAGTTGTTGAAGTCGACCAGTCCTATCGGCGCACAACATTCTTCCGTCAGTACTTATGCATCTCTTCTAACGGCAAATATGTTCATCACCGCTAGAGTAAATCATACTATTTATTCTATCGGTAAGTTTCTTAGAAACCGATAGGGAAAATACATCCGTCGGGCTTTTTTGCCCACGAGGCACATTTTCTATCGGTTTTGTGCTGTTTCGCTAATAACCGATAGAAGATAGGGGTTAGTAGACTGCATTTCTGTACTAGTGCTTTTTGCGGATATGTTCTAGAAACTGCTGTATTCAACTTAAATAGGGCTCCGTCAAAAGTGATAGAGAAGACACCATAAGAGATATGGACTGGGAAGCGACCTAGTTTGTCTTTTCTCAAGATTTGGGGTTGTGAGGTATATGTAAAACATTTGATGTCTGACAAACTCACACCCAAATCAGACAAGTGCTTCTTCATGGGGTATCCCAAGGAAACAAAAGGATATTACGTCAATAAGAAGGACGAGAACAAAGTGTTTATTGCTCAAAATGGTGTATTTCATGAGAAAGAGTTTCTCACAAAAGAAATTAGTGGGACTGCAATGCGACTTGAAGGAATTCAAGAACCATTGGAAAATGTTTTAGCTCCCACTAATCTTCAAGAAGATCCACAAAATATTCAAGAAACGGTTGTGGAAACACCAGCCCCGCGTAGGTCTGAAAAGGTCCATAATGTACCTGAGAGGTACATGTTCCTTACCACGGAACAACGGGACATATTATTGTTAGACATTGATGAACCCAAAACTTATGAGGAAGCAATAATGAGCCCAGACTCTGAGAAATGTCTTGGATACATGAGATCAGAAATAGACTCCATGTATACTCATCAAGTTTGGCACTTGGTTGACTTACTCGATGGTGTCAAACCCATCGAGTGTAAATGGGTCTTTAAGAAAAAGATTAACATGGATGGAAATGTTCACATTCATAAGGCACGATTGGCTGTGAAAGGTTTCAAAGAAATTCAAGGAATTGATTATGATGAAAATTTCTCACCTGTCGCCATGCTAAAGTCAATACGGATTATCCTAGCAATTGTTGCCTACCATGATTATGATATATGGCAAATGGATGTTAAAACAACTTTCCGCAATGGAAATCTAAGTGAGGATGTGTACATGACATAGCCCAAAGGTTTTACTCATCCACAAAATGCTGGGAAAATATGCAAGCTTCAAAAATGCATTTATGGATTGAAGCAAGCATCTCGGAGTTGGAATATTTGTTTTGATGAGACAGTCAAACAATTTGGCTTCATAAAAAATGAAGATGAACCTTGTGTTTACAAGAAGGTTAGTGGGAGCACACATGCATTTCTGGTTGTGTATCTAGATGACATACTGTTGATCAGAAATGGCATTCCTATGCTTGAATCTGTCAAGTCTTCTTTAAGAAATAGTTTCTCCATTAAAGACTTGGGAGAAGCAGCATACATACTAGGTCTTAAGATCTATAGAGATAGATCTAAACGGCTAATTGGATTAAGCCAAAGTACATACATTGACAAGGTGTTGAATCAGTTCAACATGCAAGGCTCCAAGAGATGTTTCTTACTCATGTCACATGGCATTAGTCTAAGCAAGAGTCAATATCCTATCACTAGTATAGAAATGCAGTCTACTTACCCCCTATCTTCTAACGGTTATTCACGATCTAGAAGAAAACCATTAGTGTACATGGTGCATAGGGGAGAGAGGCATGTTGTAGGTATTTTTACTAACGGTTGCGATTCAAAATATGCAAGATGATCAAGATAGAAATCATAAGAACCCAGGTAAAAAGATGAGACGCAAGTTTGAAGTTGCAAATGATCTAAGGTAGAATTTTTTTTTTGTTATTATTACAGATCTCGGTGTTTGGAGTTTGATCAGTTTATAGAAATTTATTTTTTAGTTTAAATCATACTATTAAGAGAGGTTGCAAGTTCTCTCTATATTTCTAGCATAAACCGAGAAACTCTTAGGTCATTGCCTACATTCATCTTGGTCGAATCTGCTTTTTAAATGGTTTGCTTTTATGATATTTTGGCAACAAGAACTCATTTGAATTTTATCGATTCATCTAGGCCGATCTAGGTCTTGCTCTTGTTGACAAAATGATAGCCCCTTAAATTATCTTTCGAACAAGCTATAAAACATTTCAATCAGACCTCTGGATCAAAAGTTTTACTGTTCTTATCCACATTGACAGTCAGCATAATGATGCTGACCATCAGCATGAATGTCAGCTTCTTTGCTGCCATTTTTCAAGAGAGCATGTCTTTTGAGCAAAGTTGTTTTGACTTACGCTGACTATTAGCATAAGTTTCAATCGAAATTTGCTTCGTTTCTCAGTTTGTTTTACTGGTCGCTTTTGTGGTCGATGCTAACTGTCAGCATCTGAGACTGACTGTCAGTATGAGTTAATTTCTTTCCATATGCAACCACAAACAGCTAGCTATGTTTTATCCATGATTTTTGTCAAGACGTTGAGGTAGATGTTGACTGTCAGCGTGTGTTGCTGACTGTCAGTATGTGCTTTTTTATTTCTATTTTCGACCACAACAGCTAGCTGAATTTTCTATGAGATTTGCTTTTAACTGCTCATGGTCTATGCTGACTGTCAGCATGATATGCTTACTGTCAGCGTGTGCTATTTCTTTCCAGTTCGAGCACAATGGCTAGTTTGTTCTTTTGGGCTATAAATAGAGGCTTTGCGCTATTGTTCCATACAACCAGCAGCCTCATTCTCTTATACACATTTGAGCATTTGTTCTTAGAGTTAAAATCTTGATCTTTTGATCAAGTCTTGAGCTGATGATCCACCGAGTGTTTTATTCACCTCATTTGCATACTTAGAGTTCCTCGGTGCTTGTTGGAGGTCTAGAAAAGACCTTGCAACACATTACTTTTGGTGAACGACCTCACCTAGACGGTTTGGTGGCGTGGCCATTGATCTCTCCATTTCGGAGGTTGTCAGAGAGGCTCGGCGTGATTGTAAGAGCCATCGGTGCTCGCCTTTCCGGAGTGGACAAGCAGCAACCATTATTGAGAAAATCTTTAGAAGTTTCTGAGAGCATTCATTTGCAACATTTGCATCCTTAGAAGTTTCTCGGTATTTGTTGGGGGTCAAGAGAAAATTTTACAACTTGTTATTGTTGGTGAACGCCCTCACCTAAACGGTTTGGAAGCGTGGCCATTGACCTCTCCATTAACAAAGGTTGTCGGAGAGGCTCGGCAAATTTTGTGAAAGACATCGGTGCTCGCCTATCTGGAGTGGAGAAGGAGCAACATTAGTGAAAAATATCCTTCGTGGATATTGAAGCAAGACTCATTCATTTGAGTGCTTCAACGAGGAGTAGGGGAGACCGGGTGAGTCTCCAAGACCTTGGATAAATCTTCATGTTTTGTCTTCTCTTCCTCTTTCTTTTTAATTGTGCAATATATTATTCAATTGTTTTAGTTCTCTTTCTTTGCAAAAGTTGTTTCATTTGAAAAGCTTTAAATCCTCCTATTCACCCCCTCTAGTCGGTATCCTTGATCCTACAGTACTAACGGATTAATTTGTCAAACCGTTATAACCATTCCACTTCTACAAATACATGTGCCTTGGAATTTTGCTTCCAGTCGAACCGTTCCACTTCTTTCTCTTCTCGAGCACGACAAGCCCTACCCAAAACCTCCATCGATGGCCGCCATACATTTCTCCACCGCCACCGCCCACAAGGGTTTCTGATGAATGATGTCCAAGAGCCTCACAGCTTCAACTCCCTCGACTAAATTTGGGGTGAGTACACTAACTACTGTATTTTTTTTGCAAACTAACTACTGTATTTCATCTGACAGAGAAGAGCAGGAAAATTTGTTGGGCTATAGTACGAAAGGAGCCAAGGCTTTCCCTATTTTTCTAGATGAAACTGAGAGCATATGGTTGCGGAACTGCCAGAAAATAGTGTACATGGGTCACCGCAAGTTTCTTCTGATGCATCACGCCTACCATAAGAAGAGGAAATCATTTAACGGGAAGCCTGAGAAAGGATTAGCCCCAATGTTTCTAACCGGTAAGGAGATTTACCCGCGCGTGAAGGACATAAAAGCTAAGTTCGGTAAGTGTTGTAAACGTCGAGAAAAAAATGTTTGGAAGAAGAGATCGATTCTTTTGGATCTACCATACTGGGAGCACTTACAAGTTCGACATTGCATTGACGTCATGCATGTAGAGAAAAATGTCTGTGACAGTTTGATTGGTTTGTTGTTGAACATTCTGGGAAAGACAAAGGATGGTGTAAAAGTTCGCCGTGACATGGTGGAAATGGGGATAAGGACAAAGCTTGTACCATTGGAGAAGGGAAAGTGTACATACCTCCCCACGGCCTGCTATACTTTGTCCAAAAGAGAAAAACAGAACTTTGTCGGTGCCTGCACGGTGTTAAAACTACATGTGGGTACTCTGCGAACTTGAAAAAACTTGTGTCCATGAAGGACTTGCAACTGATTGGTATGAAATCCCATGACTATCATGTGCTGATGTCACAACTGCTTCCCATTGCTATCAGAGGTATTCTCTCAGTTAAAGTCAGAGAGAATCACAAAGCTATGTTATTTCTTCAACGCAATATCTTGCAAGGTAAGTGCACTCATACTATAAGTTAATTAGCTCCATTCGTGGAACTTAATTAGAAGATTTTTCTGATATGAATATTTGGCGGAACTGTGTCCTCGCAAGTAATTGATCTGGATGGACTGGACGCTTTGCAACATGATGTGATTACAACTCTTTGTCAGCTCGAGATGTATTTCCCTCCATCTTTTTTTGATGTTATGGTCCATTTAATTGTTCACCTTATTAGATAAATTAAGTTTTGTGGACCCGTGTTCCTGTGCTATATGTATCCATTTTAGAGATTTATGGGTGTCTTGAAGGGATACGTAAGGACTCGTCATTGGCCCGAGGGGAGTATCATCGAAGGTCATGCCGCCGAGGAGGTGACTGAATTTTGCCCATGGCGGGGGTTGACCTAATTGGCATTCCTAAGTCTCGACACGAGGGCAAGCTTCAGGGCAGCGGAATGATTAGATTCAAAGTAGTCGTCCCCGCCAGTGATATGTACACGGAAGCACATTTTTGGGTCTTACAATACATGATGGAGGTCGAGCCATACATACACGAGCACAAGGCAATGTTACGATCACAGAATCCTTCGAAGCCAGAGATTTGGGTCAGTAGAGAACATAACAGGAAATTTGCTGGGTGGATTAAAACAAGAGTCCTGCGAGCTACCGAGGGCTCCATAAGTGAAACTGTGACATGGTTGGCTAGAGGCCCAAGATTTACTGTAGGGACTTGGCAGGGGTATGACGTCAACGGGTATTCATTTTACACAAGAAGTCAGGACGAGAAGAGTACTACGCAATGTAGTGGAGTCACACTATTTGCTATTTCAGAGGATGCCAGGGCAGTAAGGGAAATGAACTCATATTACGGTGTTATTGATGAAATATGGGAGCTCGATTCCAGATTATTTAAGATTCCTTTGTTTCGATGCCAATGGGTCGAAATCCCTCGAGGCATTAAAGTTGACAATTACAGGTTTACTCTCGTCGATCTCGATAGAGTCGCACACCAAGATGATCCATTCGTACTTGCTGAGAAAGCCACAAAGGTATTCTACATCGTTGACCTGGCAATCCAAAGTTGCACATTGTCCTTCATAGCTAGAAATGTATTGTTGGGGTCGAAGACGTTGTTGATGAAGAAGAGTATAACCAGTTCGATGAAATACCTCTGCTTTTAGGGGACATTTAATCTATCCCTATTGAAGATATCGACAAAACAACTTACCTACGAGATGATCACGAAGAAGGATTATGGGTTCACAACCATTCTTGACTATTTTGTAATTGAAGAAAAAATCCCAGGCTAACCACAAGTTGTGCATCAAGGTGAGGAACTTATCATTAATACATCAAGCTATCCATTTTTGTTTACAACTTAATGATAAGTTCATAGCAATATCTCAATTTTAGTTCATAGGAAGAGTTCTAACATTACAGTACACTTATAATCCTAAGAACTTCTTCGAAAGAAATTTTCTTGTCAAAATCCCTTATGCAGTCGTTTGCTTCTTCAATAGGCCCGAAAAATCATTTTCCAGTGCCCTGCACAATTGCAGAAATGAAGGCCTCAAAGAAATTGCACTTTTCTAACGGTTAATTTCATTCTACCATTAGAACAAAACACATGGTCTGAGAGTTTTTTCCGTTTAACCGTTAGCACAAATGTAGCACAAAAATATAACTTAGAAAAACCCCTGCAGATATGCAACCCAGAACTTTTCTAATGGTTAAATTACTATATCCGATAGAACAACGAACGTGGTCTGACGTTTTTTTGGTCTTACCGATAGAAAAAGTACACACATGGTCTGACGGTTTACTTTTTTCGTACCGTTAGAAGAGTACACACATGGTCTAACGGTTTACTTTTTTCTTACCGTTAGAAAAGGTCCTCACTAATTTAATAAACTCCGCCGAAGAGTTTCCCTCCAGTCGAACCGTTCCAACTCTGTCGCTGTGTCTCCTCAAGCATGAAAAGCCCTACACTTGCCGGTGACCACTTCCTCACTGCCGGACCACCATCGCCGCTTGGATTGCGGTTCACCACCACCACTAAGTGCTCTTTTGCTCCATTGCTAGCCATCGCTCCATTCTACACCACCGCCGGCCACAACTCTTTGCCGTAAAGTACCCCTGCCCTATCACTAGTGCGTAGTTTTTTGTCCATCATCTTCCTAATTTCATCTTTACGTTTTTTACACTAGGGTTTGCTATTTTTCCCTACTCTTGTTTTGGATTTAAACTAGGGTTCCCTATTATGTAGGATTTAATAAACTCCGCCAGTCACTATTGAGACTAGGATTTAAACTAGAGTTTACATAATATGTTTCAGTGATGTCATGAACCTATTTCGAGATTTGAAATTATCTATACAGAAAAATGTGTGATCATTTGTATTGAATTCTCATGTACTGTAGTTTATATGTTAGCTAATGTTCAGAATTATGTTCTAACCGTAGTTTACGTATTTACCGTTAGAAGAAATCATATCTTCTAATGGTAGTTCATGTGTTTTCCGTTAGAAGAAGTGGGATAAATTTGTTCTTGTTGAATTTTGCGCAACTTTTTCGGAACCATGTGTGTTCATTTGTAATGGACGGCCATGTACTGTTCTAACGGTAGTTCACGTGTTTGCCATTAGAAGAAAGCACATCTTCTATCGGTAGTGCATTTATGTACTGTTAGAACAAATTATTGATCCCATAACTGTTTATCTTCAACAATTGATGATCCTTCTATGTTTTTTTGCTTTCTCTTTCCATTCACTGGGTCATTTTGTGATGTTATTCCATAGATGGCATGTTTTTTTGCTTTCTCTTTCCATTCAATTTTTGATGGTTTGTTGACAGAATTTTAGGGAAAGCCCTATCGGCATCTTCCTCGGCTAATAGCAGTGGTTCGACGAGGGGCAACGTAACGTGTGCTGCTTCCTCCTAGCGCAAGAGGACGATGCGAGGCGCGACGACGTTGCGCCATTTGGCGAAATGTACTGACCTTTCTTATGAGTTCAACCAGTTTGGGAGGCCGATCAGAAAGAATGCTGGGAAGTACGCTGCCTATGTTGTGCTGTTGGCAAAAGAAAGGGTGAAGATCACCATCCAGAGCTGAAAAGACGTGCAGGCAAATGAGAGGGATAGGTTGTGGGCATAAGTGAAGGTAAAATTAATCAAAATCCCGAAACTCTTTCATAATCACCTTCCCTTGGCTTATCCTAAATCTTAACTAACTCCTACTTATATGCATTGTTTAAAAACAGGCTAAGTGGAACATCCCCGACGATGGACCTAAGATGGCCTACTTGAAGGACATGAACGAAACATGGGAAACCTTCAAGAGCTGGCTCATCAGTAAATTCGTCGCTGCGGGGAAATCTCCTTGCGAGAAGTTCCCCTTCATAACAGAGGAGGTATGGGAGGAATTCACCCAACAAAAGGGGACCGAAGAGTTCAAGGCCCTTAGCGAGAAGAACTAGGCGATCCTGTAGAGGAACAACCACCTGCACCGGCTCAGATCTCGGGGCTATGCAGGGAAGGAGGAGCAGTGGAGGATGGAAGACGGGGAAAATGCTCTCGTCGACTCCCCTGACTTACCGCTCTCCGAGATCCGCGATGCAAGGTGCAAGTGGTGGTGGCGGGGGAGAGGGTTCGTGTCATCCATGGGGTCTGTGGAGTTCACAAACCCTAAGGACACGGAGGTCGTGCAACAAATGGTAAGCTGCCTAATCTCATAAACTATGTGTGCACAAGTGTATATATGTATTTGTCTCACAATGTAGCTTTAAATGTAACAGATCTCTGCCGAGAAGGAGGCAATGCAGGGATTGTTTACCCCTTAGAGGGACAATGACATCCTCACCTGGGCTCTAGGAAATAAGGAGCATTCTGGGTAGACGCGCACCGTGGGAGTCATCGTGCCGTGGAAGGCTGGCTTCGAAGATCCGGCTCCACCGAGGAAGAAGGATCGCTTCAGGAAGGAGAGATGGCCCAGAAGATACGTGTAGAGGTACGGGCATAGGTCGAGGCCACATTTGCTGAGATGAGGGAAGAGTTAGGATAGCTGAAACAAATGATGCTGTCCAAGGCTATAGATCCAACTCCCGAGGGCGACGGTACCCCGCGGGGTCGGCCGAACAGTTGCTCTTCGAAGGTCCTCGTATATCCAGTGGATCTCCTTGAGGTATTGCAAGCCTTGAGCTATGCCCTTAAGTTGATGCCACTCCCGTTTTGTTAGAGTTGTTTCGCTAACCTGTTTTAATTATTACAAATTTGCAGAAGCCAGAGAGCTGCAGCCTAGTGACTCACCTAGGCGACCGGCACGTAGTGGTTGCCCACGTCTTCGTATATATGCCTAGGGAGGATGTCCGTATTCACTGTGTACCTTTGGAGTTGGGGTTTGCAAAGGTGCAGATGGACATGCACCTCCCGGGCTACACCGCTTTTCCGTTGCCAGTCCCAACAGAGGAAATGCGGACACCTGCTGAGGCAGTGGGCTTCTAAGTATAGTGGCCCAAGAAGTGTGTTATAATACAGCAGGTAAATCCAACCCATTTTAATTTGCAACCTACTTAATACACTCAACTTGCAAAATCTAACATACGTGTTCATAAATTGAAGTGGTCTGCCGGCGTACTGCATGAGGACCCCACCTCCAGCGCAGGGCATGAGGGATCTCCTCCAGCCCTCAACCCTCAAAGGACGACCTCGACCCCAACCAGAGTATCCACGCCTCCCAAAAAAGCCCCTTCTCATGGAAAGAAAGCCGTCAGCACCCCACCCTTGCCTTCGAAGGTACGCACTCACTTCCCAGCAAAAGGCAAGGGCAAAGGCAAAGGGGCAAAGGGATAGCCGGATAGGTTCAGGAACTGGTTCCCACTCGTGGTGGAGGCAATTTTGCATAAATTGGATCGCACAACTAGAGACCTCCACGAGTGGTACCTACACTGGGCCCGGCGCAACTTGAACTTCCTAGTTCCCTTCAGGCCTGGACAATTCCACCGTGAGCCCGAGAGCATATCCGGCGCACGAGGATCTGTTCGACCTCTTTAACTGGTGCGAACTTGATATGTCCATCATACGGACTGGAGTCCTATGAGTTTGCTGATCCTATATATTGTTGTAGTTCATTTAGTAAATGTAGTAACTTTCTATGCAATACTAATGTCGTCCTTCCCATGCAGGTGCGTGTATAGGCTGGTGTCGACGAGGGTGTCTGACAAGGTAGTTTTCCTCATGCCAGAGAAAATAAGCCTCACGATGCTAAAGCAGGACACAACACACACTGAGTAGTGCATATCAAGGGCACTGCTGGTGCAGCAGGACATGTAGTTCATTCTAGCGTCGTACCACCAAAGATTAGTGCATTTACTAGTAATTTAACCCATTCTTGTATGTTACACCTGAGATATATACTTTAAGTGGTTCTCTTTTATTTAAAATGTAGCGGCCACTGGATCCTCCTCGTGATCTGTCTATGGAGGAATGAGGTGTACTACCTCGATTCGATGCGTGACAAGTTAATGAAGGCATACGTGATCAAGGGGAATATGGACGCGTAAGCGACATATTTGATTTAAATTTTGACCTCACGAGCTAATGATAACATATTAATCGGCAATGCTAACTTAAATGCAGGGCTTTCGAAAATTATGTGTCCATTGGAGGGAGGCATGACACATCAGAGGGCTCCCGAGTTTCTTGGAAAGAATATGAGGTAATTAGTAAGGATCAAACTACTCACGAGTCTTTTAGTTTATGCTTAATTAGTTTATGGAAAGAATAGCTAACATGTGTTCGCATATACAATTATCTCAGTGCCATCAGCAACCAAAATCGTAGGAATGTGGGTTTTGTGTGTTGCGGTATATGTATGACCTAGTCAGGACAAAACTTGCCCAATTCCCGCAAGTAAGCATTTTAGCTAACTCAAATTTGAAAATTGGATGTGATGTTCAAAACTAGGAAGTTAATTACTGACTATTTACACATGCATGCAGAGCGCCTTGTCCAAAGACAAATACGAGAATGCAAAGATTAGAGAGCTGCAGAAATTTGGGCTCAATATGTGATGGACGAAGTGGCGGTCAACCGGCCGCCATGACTGGCTTATCTCACTTGTTGTAATTTTTCTTTTTTTTCTTTTTGTCTACTCTCTATGAATTGGTGTCTTTGTATTTGTGTTGGTCTATATGTGAATAAATTGAATAACTGTGAATAGAAAATGTTCTATATGTGTGAATAAATGTGAATAACTGTCCAATGTGTTAGTTTGTTCAATGTGTATTTGTGAATGACCTTTTTGTATCTATTCTATATTGTGTATTTAAAGCTTATTCTAACAGTTAAATAACAAAGAAAGTTAGAATATTATACCATCTTCGAACTGTTAACTAGTATTATCCGTTAGAATACTATACCATATTCTAATGGTGTCGTGGTATTGCGAATACCTCGGCAGGTTTTGTGAACGATCCTAGCGAAGATTACGCGGCGCGGGTTGACCGGATGACTGGTCCTCCCCCGCCGGACAAACACAAGAAATGACACGAGGATTTATACAGGTTCAGGTCCCGGTGGGGGCCCTAGTCCTGTCGGTGCGCTCCCGACCGGAGTCGGCTGGGGAGGCTCTCTCCGGGGGAGAGGCTTCCGGAGCACACCTGTGAGTTTAGCTATTCCAATCAATATGAATCACTTTCTTACAACTGAGGGGTGCAAGGGCTATTTACAGCCCCAAAAAGAAGCAAAAAGACCTATCTACCCCGGAAGCCACCGTCGGATTGAGGGGTAGCGACGTCCTTCTCCTGGTCAAACGCCTTGGATGCTTGACAGGTGGTCGCTGATTCCTGAGGCACTCCTCGCGTGACCTGCACGTGATAAACAACTTAAGACTTTACCTTTAGAAGGGCGATGAGGGCCGGGACATGCGCCGGAGGCCAGGTCCCGGGAGTCAAAAGGCGGCGCCCGGGGAGGCACCGGAGGCCACATCCCCGGGCATATGGCGACGCCCGGGACCGGCACCGGAGGCCAGGTCCCGGGAGCCAAGAGGCGGCGCCCGGGGAGGCACCGGAGGCCACGTCCCAGGGAAAATGGCGGCGCCCAGGACCGGCGTCGGAGGCCAGGTCCCGGGGGCCAAAAGGCGGCGGCCGGGGAGGCACCGAAGGCCACGTCCCCGGGCAAATGGCGGCGCCCGGGACCGGGGCCGGAGGCCAGGTCCCAGGGGCCGAAAAGGCGGCGCCCGGGATGTCGCGCCCCGAGACTGGGACTACGACTACTCCTGTAGAGACCTAGCTCGCTGCAGCTAGTCCCTTATATGCATAGCATACACATACCCTTGACTTCCCAGGATAAGTCAAGCACAGGAGTATATCACATTGCAACTGAGTAACTTACAAAATAGTTAGGCAGTGTGGCCTGCTGGCCTTGATATTACATAAGGAGATTACAATGCCTTCACGGCATACATGGTTTAGCAAAATAACATCTACACAGCAGATGGTAGGTGACCCACCCACAAAGAGAAGTGGACGGCAGAACAACACACATCAGGGAAATGACGGAACTGACGCTCCTCCTTCTGGATCCACGAAGTACTCCACGCCTTCATCTTGATTGTCGATTGCTCCGTCTATTGATTTGTAGGTTGCAAGAGTGAGCACTTACGTACTCAGCAAGTCATAGGTAAGAGTAGATACATATAGTAGTGATGACATGAACCTAGACTAGTCAAGAATTATGGATGTTTATAAAATAATCTTTTCCTTTCTTATCTCATCTTATGGCAGCACTTTTCATAATATAACATCATCATTCATGTTCACTAGATTATAGCACTACCGCGACACGTCGACACACGACAGCCCACGGCAGCACTCCTTATCATGACAACACATGTCATTTGGGTAATCTTGATTTAAACATATTTTATTTAGAAAATAGTACTTGTGTCACACCCCGTGGATTTAATCCACCGCAGCAGACTCCTATAAACCCGAGAGCTCGGAGTATTCGAATACGTTTTTAACTCTGCAGAGAAGTACCAATTTACCCGCAAGATATTCCACTTTCAAGCCCATCCTATCATAACAAAATGATTAGACCCCTCCTCACAACCATATGTGAGTGGCAAGGTGGAGATAACAAGAACTTTTGTTATGCATCACTTACAATTCACCCCTGACCCTGTGGCTCTCCGCGAAACACAGTTGTGGTAGGCTGTATCATAACCTCCACCCCACCTCATTTTCCCATTACTGGGTCAAATATCAGATCACCTTCAGTGATAGTAGGAGTCAGCCTCCAAGTCAATCATCACAACACATCTCATGCAGGGGTTTCATGTATGATCCACATAAGTACTTGTTCAGGCCTGTCCCATACCAGGCTTGCGGTTAGCACGTTGTTCATGCCACTAGACGCACAACACAAGGTTCTAGTCCTTATATGCCAGTGACCAGACCATCCACAACCCTGCACCTTCAGTGCCTGCATTCCTTTGCAGTCTAGCACCTCCAGTGCTACAGCCATCCATACCATTTTCTGGTCACGGCTAGGGGTTTTAGTATATAAATACATATAATAGTTCATGGCTCAAAACTTGTTTATTTCACATTTCACAGATAACCAGTCTAGTACTGCCAATTCATAAATCAACCATTCTCGATCTTTCACATGCAATATTGCCTATATTCAAGGTTATGTTTTAGCAACATTTAAAATATAGGTTCAAGATGACCAAGGATATGACTTGCCTTCCGCGTCGTGAAAGACAGCAGTTGATGTCGGGTCAGCAGTGAAGTCCTCGATCTCAGCTTCTGAATCTGCTCGACGACAAACCAAACAATACACACAAATATTACTTATATATTAAGATGTTTTAGAATCTATATGCAGATATGCTTTACAAGAGTGACTGAACGATACTGAAGATAATTGAGATTACAAGCTGAACTAAGTTGAGATCTAGGGTTTTAAGGATTTGGCTAAGGATGGATGTTAGATGCTCTTAGGATCTCAAGGTTACAATAAGAACATCAGTTTGTGGCTGGTTTGATCAAAAACAGCGAATGTCAGCGGATTGACATTCGGATCAAGATTCTGACATAACTTCAAGGAAAACTAGAGAGCTTATCTCAAGTTATGACAGTAGAAGAAGATGTAGATCATAACTCTACAAATTCAGTGGACAAAGTGGTTTTCAAATTGCACAATCAGAAATGGGTAAACAAGGCCAATGCCATTGGCTGGCATGCACTGAGATAGTGTCAAAAGCTAGGGTTTAGCATAACATGTATTTCAAGGGCTCAAATCAAGTTGTGATAGAAGAAGAAAATGCTGATCACAACCTCAGAAATCTAAGGGACAAAGTTATGCCCAAAATGCACATCTGGAAGGGAGTGAAAAGGGCTAATGCCACTGACTGACATAGTCTGGCATTGATCTTGACATGGCCAGAAACTAGGGCTTGGCATAACTTTTGATCTAGAGCTCCAAATTATGCACCACTTTGTCTGGGATGTAGGCCTCAGTAACAGGAACAATTCATTCAACTGGACCTAGGGCAGGAGGTGGCCGGAAAGTGATGAAAACCGGCGATGAACTCGGTGGCTGAAATTTCAATTCACAGCACTGGACAGGAATTAGGGCATAGCTATATCTTCTGATTTAGGCCAAATTGGAAGTCGAGCTAGTAGGCAAAGTTGCTCAGGAGATCAAGGCGTATCTGGTGGACAAGGTTTCTGGATCTGGATCGGCCGGGAATGGTTTTCCGGTGGCCGGCGCCGGAGAAGAAGACACTGATATTGGGGGTTTTGGCTACACGATGTTTGAACTCGATTCCTTGCTTGGAGAGCATCTAGAAGGTATAAGAAAGCTTCTGGAACGATCGAATTGGCCGGAGAATCACCGGAGAAGGTTGGCGACATTCGCCGGCGGCTGGTGAAGCTCGGGCTAGCGAAAAACTCCAGTTCTTGATCAATTTCACCATTAAACTTCACAGGCTTGCTTAGAATAGCTCACTGATCATTTTTGTCTATTAAATCGAAGGCTAATTCGGTCTAATTTGACTTGTGCAACTGGAACAGGGCATTTCACTGATTTCAGCAATTCCGGCGATCACCGGCGATGAAGTGCATAAGAGCTCAATTAAATGATACAGCACGATGAGGGAGATGAGATATACCTTCTGGTGCTGTTAATTCGGTGAGAGGTGCAGCAGGGCGTGCTGGCACCGTGAGGACTCAATCTGGACTCGCCGGAGAAGACGACTGCAGCGAGAGATTTTGCAAAATTGGCTAAGTCCTGGTGAAGGGGAGATGACACAGGGTATGGCTGCTTATATAGGCCACAGGGCGATGATTGCAAAGAGATAGCAGCAAGGGAATTGTGCCAGATGACAAGATTTGCCGGGCGCAGCTGCAACAACGGCGAGCGGTGAAGCGACTGTACACTGGCAAGGCGAAACTGTGCTACATCGAGTCTCATCAATGTCGGGCGGTGCAAGTCGGTGGCGACAAAGGCTGGTGAAGCAAGTAACGTGGCAAGAAGGTACTGACAATGGCTGCTGCTGGTCGCGCACAGGAGCAGATGTTGTTCAACGGCGCTGCCACGGCGATGGCTAGGGCGAGGACGCGTGCGCAACAGCAACAGTAAGTATGCACGAGCACAAATGCAAGCGGGACTTGGCCGGCGGCGAGCGTGCACGGCACAAACGCACGGCGAGGTTCCTGGTCGTGCACTGCAGTTGGCCTGGTCGATTTTGGGCTGATTTGCAATTATTGATTTTCTTGATTTGGACTGAATTGTAAATCTGAAGATTTGGAAGGTTTGATCTGGAATTGATTCTGCTGTTTTGGTAAACTTGATTCAACAAATGATTTGACACAGATTGAAGATAAAATTTGAAATGTTCGGATGATTTTTGATATGAACTGAAAACAGAGTAGATTAGGGTAAAATAAGTCTGAAACTTATTGATCTCGAATTCTGGGATTTAGGGTTTGATTTTGAGATACTTATAAAAGAAGAATTTGTATTGAAAAGTATTTGGAAGATATTCCCTGAATCAGATTTGAATTTGGAGATGATTTGCAGCATTTTGCCTTTCTGGCTTTTAGAAAAATCTGGAAGAAGGACTGATTTGCGAAACTGGAGTTTTGGAAGGTTTAAACTGAATTTGATTTCACTGATATAGCAGATTATATTCAACAGAATATTTGGCAAGAACATTTGATAAAATTTGGCACATTTGAATAGTCTTTGATACAGACTGAAAATAGGGTATTTTTAGGGTAATTGAATCTGAGCTTTAATTGATTTCGAATTATGGTAATTAGGATGAGATCTTGAAATCTGCACAAAAGAAGAACTTGTTTCAAATAGCATCTAGAAAAGATTTGCCGAAGAAATTCTGAATTTGGAGTTAATCTGGAGATTTTAACCTTTCTAGGTTTTCAGATATCAGATAAGGACTATATGGCGATAATTCTTGGACTGATTTGTGAAAAGAGTCTAGATGGTAGAATCTGGCTGTCAACTTTTTAGTTTAAGGTATTGACATACCCATGATCATATTCCAGAAATAATCTGGTCTGAACTTGGTCAAGATTTTGATTAAATCTGTATTTCTGAAACTTAGGGTATTTAGGTAATATAATGTATTTCTGTTTTCGAAAACAGAAGAAGTTGATAAATCTGGAATTTAGAGATAGAATTGGATCTAGGTTCTGAAGACTTTTAAGTTCAGAGTAACTGATAGATCACATCTGAATAATCTGATCTTGATTTGAGGTCACAGGATAGATTTTGGAGATTTTAGGGTTTAGGATAGATACTGATCTGGCTATTACTACAGATACAAGCATGCATGCTATTGATGAAAAAGGAAGTTTTCACCCCTAACTCAGGATGTTACACGGGACCGGCGCCGGAGGCCAGGTCCCGGGGGCCAAAAAGGCAGCGCCCGGGACATGCACCAGAGGCCAGGTCCCGGGAGCCAAAAGGCGGTGCCCGGGGAGGTACCGGAGGCCACGTCCCCGGGCAAATGTGACACAACTTACCTGGACTTAGTCTCGCGGAGATTTCCCCCAACAGCAGCCCCCCATGCCCCCCGGGGAAGATGCTCGAGTCCCCGGTGGGTATGGTACATGTCATCGGGAAAATCTCCGGACCAAGCCACCGGAGCCGTGACGCTTCGGCTTCCGTGCCTTGCGCTTAAGACCGCGCCGCTTCGCCATAAATGCGCTCGCGGTTCAAACCGGTGTCTCGATTTGTGCGCGGCCCTTTGTTTCCCGCGCACGGTTTGAACTTCAACTGCACAGATTCTTTTCGAAGCTCATAAAACCCCATACTCACTACACCCTGGAAACACCAAGATGTACAAGGATCTGAAGACGCAATTCTGGTGGAATGGAATGAAGAGGGAAATCGCGGAATATGTCGCAAGATGTGACACTTGCCAAAGGATTAAGGCCGATCATCAGAAGATAGCTGGAAAGCTGCAACCCTTACCAGTGCCAACTTGGAAATGGGAAGAGATTGGTATGGATTTTATCACAGGACTTCCCAGAACACAAGGAGGATATGATTCCATATGGGTCGTTGTGGACAGACTCACGAAAGTTGCTCATTTTATACCAGTCAAGAAAACATATAATGGCAACAAATTAGCGGAGCTATACCTGCAGCGAATAGTGACACTGCATGGTATCCCGAAGAAGATCGTTTCAGATCGAGGAACGCAATTCACATCCAAATTCTGGAACCGACTCCACGAAGCCTTGGGAACCCAATTGCAGTTTAGCACTGCATATCATCCACAGACAGGAGGACAGACGGAACGTGTAAATCAAATCTTGGAAGACCTTCTCAGAGCTTGCATCTTAGAGTACGGAACCTCTTGGGAAAAGTGCTTACCATTTGCGGAGTTTACTTATAACAACAGTTACCAAGCTAGTCTGCAAATGGCACCCTTTGAAGCTTTGTATGGACGCAAGTGTAGAACTCCACTACATTGGGACGAGCCAGGAGAAAGGCAAGTCATTGGACCCGAACTCATCGAAGAAGCTGAAGCACACGTCAAGCTCATCAGAGAACGATTAAAGGCAGCACAGTCACGCCAGAAGAGCTATGCCGACAACCGAAGAAGGGAATTGTCGTTTGCACCAGGCGAATCAGTTTATCTCAAGGTTACGCCGTTAAAAGGGATGAGAAGATTCCATCAGAGAGGAAAACTGTCCCCAAGGTACATTGGACCATTCAAAGTCCTTAAGAGGAAAGGAGAGGTATCTTACAAACTGGATTTACCATCAGATCTTGGAGAAATTCATGACGTGTTTCATGTCTTGCAACTCCGTAAGTGCCTCAAAGAACCAACGGATCAGATAGAATACCAGGGAATTCCGCTTCAGAAGAATCTCACCTACCTCACTCAACCACTGCAAATACTGGCTAGTGATGAGCGCCAACTCAGAAGAAAGAAAATCAAGCTTTGCAAGGTTCAATGGGAAGACCACTCAAAGGAAGAAGCGACTTGGGAGAAAGAGGATGATCTGCGGCAGGCTTATCCCTACCTCTTCCCTTCTCTAGGTAAATCTCGGGGCGAGATTTCTTTAAGGAGGGTAGGCTTGTAACACCCTAGTTTTGGGGGTGAAAAGTTTTGCATGAAAATCCTGCATGCATGTATCCCTGTAGTAGTAGCCAGATCAGTTGAACTCTAATCTCTCCCAAACCCTAAAAATCTCCAAATCTATTCTCTAGTTCCAGATCAAGATCTGACCATCCAGATTTAACCTATCAGTTACCCTGAGGATAAAAGTCTTCAGGAGCCAGATCAAATTCTGAACCTAACTCTCAATACCTAAGCCTCTCTCCGTTTTCGAAAACAGGAAAATTCAGACTTACCCTAAGTACCCCAGTTTTCAGATGATTGAATTATTTTAATCTAACCCTATTCAGACTCAAGTAACCCCTGGAATATGTTCCTAAGTTCATCCTCAACTCACTTCAAAAAGTTGGGAGCCAAATTAATTCATCTAAACACTTTTCGCAGTTTAGTCCAAATTTTACTGCGAATAAGTCCTTTTCTGTTTACCTGGAAGCCTGAAAAGGCTAAAATCTGCAAATTAATTCCAACTCCAGAATTTCTTCAGGAAACACCTTCCAAACACTATTTGATACAGATCTCCCTTTTGATCAGACTTCAAAATCTCTCTCCAATCACCAGAATTCGAAATCGACAAAATCCAGACTTATTTTACCCTAATTTTACCCTATTTTCGAAAATAGGTGAAATCCCCCAAATCTTATCAAATTTTCTCTAAATTTGAGCTGGATGAGTACTAATAGAAATGTTATACTCAGCCATGGAATCAATTCTCAAATTAACCATCTCTAAGACAGAAATTACAAATCAGTCCAGATTTCAAATAAGAATCCTTGCATTTTGGTCCCTGTTTCGACCAGAGACACTGTGCGCGACCAGCAGCCGTGCACGACCGCGACCACCGCGCTGCCACGCCAGGATCTTCATCGCCGGTGAAGCCCCGTGGTCGCCACCCTTGCCACTGCGTCCCTGCCACGTGTGCGCACGCCGTTCGCCACCGTGGAGCCACCGCGGTCGCACCAGCAGCGCCAATTTTGCCCGCGCGCGCACGCCATCGCTGCAGCCACGGCAGAAGATTGATGCCACGTTGCAAGCATGCCGGAGGAGCCCATCAATTCGCCGCTGCATCACCTGGGACAGCACACGCCAACCTGCAAAGCCGGCACGGCCGCTGGAGCACGTCGCTTCGCTGCTGTCCCGCCCGGCCGGTCAATTCGCCGCTCCAAGTCTCCAGGCGTTTTCCAGCCGTTGCAACACCTCCGAATCCTCTATAAATAGCCCCTGGTCTCAGTGAAGTATCACACACCACCAGAAGCACCTAAGCCCTCAAACTCACTGTGTCTTCTTCTTCCCCGGCGAGCAGCAAAGGAGGCTCACGGTGCCAAGCTTCTACACTGCTTCCCCCTCCAATCCAGATACTCCAGTAAGCTCCTCTTACCTCCCTCATCGTACTCCAGCATGTAATTGACTTCAAACCTCTCCGGTCGCCGGCAATTTCCATTTCTCTCCAGTAGCTCCGGCGAGCAATTAACCCTCAACCAGATCGATTCAGCTATCGAACTAGTAATCAAATATGCTCACTAGACCTTGCTTAACATCCCTAAGCAACCAAAATCGACAGATTTGCTAAAATGTGAAAAACCCCAAATTGGAACTTTGCTTGTAAACTGAGCTTGCTGTTCAAGCTTTTCTGGTGCATTTCTAGTTAATCTAACTTCACCAGTAGCTTACTTATGCCCCAGAGACTATCCACAAGCAAGGAATTAAGTTTATTTGCCCTAGATCAAAAATGCCCAAATCAGGCTTGAGTTAATCTTTTCCCCGGCCAATATCCCCTAAATCCAGCCAATCCAGCCATAGAAACCTTGCCATCTAGATGTTTTGGACCATTCTGAGCAACTTTGTCTTCTATCACGACTCCTAATTCGGCCTAGATTGTGAGATATAGCTATGCCCTAGTTTGCTGTACTGTTCACACTGCATGTGCTCCAGGCCAGCCAACTCCTTCGCCGGTTTTCATCACTTTCCGGCCACCTCCTGCCCTAGGTCCTGTTGAGACATTTGTTCCTGTTACAAATGCCTAACCACCAGACAAAGTGGTGCATCATTTGGAGTCCTGAGTCAAAAGATATGGCTAACCCTAGTTTCTGGCCGTGTCAAGCCTATGCCAGCCTGTGTCAGCCAGTGGCATTGAGCCTTTTCACCCACTTCCAGCCATGCACTTTGAAAATAACTTTGTCCCTTAGACTCCTGATGTTGTGATCTACACTTTTCTCTACTGTCACAACTTGAGTTGAGCCCTCTATCACCCATCGACCTTATGTCGATGCCTTGAACCGAATGCCAACCTAAAGACATTCGCTGTTTTTGAGCGAACCAGTCAGCACCTTGATATTACCCTGATATTTTGGAACCTTGTAAACCTTGACAGCTAACTTTAACCCTGGTTTCCATAATTAAAACTACATCGCTTTCAAACCTTGTATTGCCAGAGTATTTTCTCCTTGCACCTTTGCATGTAGCAAGTTAGTAGAATAGAATTGATTGTAATGCCTGTTTGCTTGTTTGATCTTGTTCAGAGCAAGAGTCCGGAGTTGAAGATCTTGTCGCTGAACCGTCGTCGACTGCTGATACTTACGACGCGGAAGGCAAGTCATACTTTGAACATATTGAAACCCATATTTTATGAATTGCTATGCTATTCCATGAGTAGATATTTCATTAATATTGCACATGTTGAGATCAATGATATTATGGCAGTGATAGATTGAATACTTGAGAAAGGTGAACTTGATAAGATAGCAAGCCTCGAACTAATAAAAGTATAAACATGTACATTTATATTCATGAAATAGAACCCCTAGCCGTGACCAGTATTTTGGTATGGAATGGTGGAAGCACTGGAGGTGCTTGGCTGCACTGGTTGTGCAGGCACTGAAGGTGCATGGTTGTGGTATGATCTGGTCACTGGCATGTAAGGACTAGAACCTTGTGTCGTGCGTCTAGTGGCATGAAAAACGTACCAACCACTTACCTGGTATGGGACAGGCGCAACCTAGTAGCTTTCTTAGTATTATCAGTTCCCTGCATGGCTTGTCGATCCGGTTTCTCGCGTGGAAACTGGTGGGACGCAGTTCGTCCATGAGTGATGTGAGATCAGAAAAATTATGAGAGGATAAGGTGTAAAGAAGGAAGACGCCCTACGCCAGATTAAGTCGTGCGCGACTGTAATCAAAAGAGGTTATGTGTCCTGCGGGAACATAGACCCAGGCTAGGAAGTAAGGCAGTGGGGAGGACCCACAACGGTACTTGGGATGGTGTTGTCCATTTACCGGGCAGGGATGCTGTTAATACTAGACTGCAAAAACGTTGTGTGATCTCGGCCTTGTCACATGCGTATAAGTCGCATGGAGTTGGCCCGACTTGGAAGTCGAGTGAAAAAGTGGATTTAAAAAGAGGTACATCTCTGCAGAGTTTAAAAATGTATTCGAATACTTCGTGCTCCCGAGTTCTAGGAGTATGCTGCGGTGGATTAAATCCATGGGGTGTGACACAAGTATTGTTTATAAACTAAAATTTGTTAGCTCAAGATTACCCAAGTGGCATGTGTTGTCATGATAAGGGGCGTTGCCGTGGGCTGTCATGTGTTGACGTGTCGCGGTAATACCATAATATAGAGATCATATGATAATTAAGAGGCATGTGGTTTATGCCCTAAGTTATGAAATACTGCTAAGAGCATATGATTGAAAGACTTGAATAAGAGTAGTGTGATATGAGGATATATCGCCTTGGATATGGGATATATGTATCACCATCAATATGATTTATTTACTGCCATGGGTATGATCAGAAGTTGAGTAAGATTTGAGAAAGAAATGTATTTTGGGAAAAAAAAAAACCCTTCACTCTTTCCCCAATAGCATAGGTTCATGTCATATATATGTATGTATCTCTACCTTCCCTATGACTTGCTGAGTACGTAAGTACTCACCCTTGCAACAACTCATCAATAGATGGAGCATTCTACGACCTTGGAGGATACCCCGAAGATGCTGCGGACCCAGGAGATGATGAGCAGTTTCCTCCGGAACCCTGATGTGGTGCTGTCTTGCTGTCAACCTCTGTTTCCTGTGGTTTGCTTTTGGGCCTAGCTTCCGCCGACTAGATGTATTGTTTTGTTAGACCCTTGTGCCTTGTACGGCACTGTATCTCGTTTTGTACTAAGGCCTGATGGCCATACAATTATGACTATTGTACTATTTTGCTGCTGCAATGTAATCCTGTGATTGACTCATCCTGGGAAGTCAAGTGGTTAAAGGGCCAGCTGCACCGAGCTGGGCTCCTCACAGGTGATGTCACTGTCATGGCAGACGTGACAGAAGGACGCGGCCGGGGGCTCTGAGCCTAAGAAGGCCAGAGTCCAGAAAGCCCCCGGCCCGTCGACGACGCCGGCGGCGACACCGGCGAAGTCCCGGAACGAGACCCCCAGGACCGGGCGCGCCCGGGCATTGGCCAGGAAAGAAGCAACACCCCCTCCCCCGAAGAGCCCCGTCGAGGCCCGGGGGAAGGAACCGGCTGCGGGCGGGGCGGCGTCTGATTCGGCGGACTACGCCCCGTCGCCGCCTTCAGTAGAAGTCCTCCCGGCGCCCCCGGCACCCTTGGAGCCGGAGAAACCGGAGGTGAGGTTCGCGGAGACCTCACCTCCGCGGGTGGAGTGGCCCATGGACGAGGGGGGAGCCCCTCGGTCTATGAGGTCCCTCCGGAAGTGTTGGTTCCGGGGGCCCTCCCGCCCGGGAAAGGGAAAGGTCTGATGATCCCCCCCGGAGAGGGACCCCTTCCGGGACTTCCTTGGCCACTTCTTGTCGCGCCCCGAAACTGGGACTACGACTACTCCTGTAGAGACCTAGCTCGCTGCAGCTAGTCCCATATATGCATAGCATACACATACCCTTGACGTCCCAGGATAAGTCAAGCACAGGAGTATATTCACATTGCAACAGAGTAACTTACAAAATAGTTAAGCAGTGTGGCCTGCTGGCCTTGATATTACATAAGAAGATTACAATGCCTTCACGGCATACATGGTTTAGCAAAATAACATCTACACAGCAGAAGATAGGTGACCCACCCACAAAGAGAAGTGGACGGCAGAACAACAAACATCAGGGAAATGACGGGACTGACGCTCCTCCTTCTGGATCCAAGAAGTTCTCCACGTCTTCATCTTGATTGTTGATCGCTCCGCCTATTGATTTGTAGGTTGCAAGAGTGAGCACTTACGTACTCAGCAAGTCATAGGTAAGAGTAGATACATATAGTAGTGATGACATGAACCTAGACTAGTCAAGAATTATGGATATTTGTAAAATAATCTTTTTCTTTCGTACCTCATCTCAGGGCAGCACTTTTCATAATATAACATCATCATTCATGTTCACTAGATTATAGCACTACTGCGACACGTCGACACACGACAGCCCACGGCAGCACTCCTTATCATGACAACACATGTCATTTGGGTAATCTTGATTAAAACATATTTTATTTAGGAAATAATACTTGTGTCACACCCCGTGGATTTAATCCACCGCAGCAGACTCCTATAAACCCGGGAGCTCGGAGTATTCGAATACGTTTTTAACTCTGCAGAGAGGTACCAATTTACCCGCAAGATATTCCACTTTCAAGCCCATCCTATCAAAATTATTAGACCCCTCCTCACAACCATGTGTGAGTGGCAAGGTGGAGATAACAAGAACTTTTGTTATGTCTCACTCACAATTCACCCCTGACCCTGTGGCTCTCCGCGAAGCACAGTTGTGGTAGGCTGTATCATAACCTCCACCCCACCTCATTTTCCCATTACTGGGTCAAATATCAGATCACCTTCAGTGATAGTGGGAGTCAGCCTCCAAATCAATCATCACAACACATCTCATGCAGGGGTTTCGTGCAATGGCCCAAGAAAGACATCGTCCTGGATGAGGTAATTCCCCCACCAGTTTCATAATTCGTACTGTAATAATAGCCGTCAGAGTTAGTGTCCTAATACGTAGGTTCTTACATCACAGACCGACACACGGCCTACTAGCCAGCTGACCCCTCCGATGACGAAGCTGACTCCAACTAGGAGGCAACCATTCAAGAAGCTGGCTAGTAGGGGAAAAGCAAAGAAGAGCCCGGTGAAGGAGAGCGAGAAGAGTGCGCCATCTCTCATGCCGTTTGCTCTGGGGATGCCCATGGCCTCCGATACCGCAATTTCGAGCATGGGGTTAGCATGCCAGAGCCTGCATGCATGGTACATGAGGAGGACAAACCAGACCAAGACGCAGCGTCCGACGCACATCATGGTCAAGTACACCGTGGCAGAGTTCCATAACGACGTTGGGACCTACTCGCTGACTTTCGAAGACCTGCACAATTTACTGAACAAAGATGCGCTTCACTTGTCAATCCTACGGTCTTGGGTGCTGTAAATATCCTACTATCCTACACCTATTCGTGCATATACGGATATATGTCATTTATTAATTGGTTACTTCCGTGCAGCTGCATGACCAGCTATGCCAAATCTAAGGGCATACCTGTTGGTTTCTTGGACCCCCAGATGGTCGCCGAGGTGATGTTTAGGACCGACGCAGACTTCGTTGTCGACTACATCAAAATAGGGTTGCTTGCTTAGGTCGACAAGGAGTACATACTTGTACCCTACAACCAGAGGTGCGTGCTTTCATCAGTACTTCACCCGTAGATTAGTGTCTCCATGTGCACACCCCCAAACTTAGATTAAATTTTTAATTCTTTACGTGTAACATGTAGCTACCACTGGATCCTGCTGCTACTTATTCCGAAAAGGAACAAGGTGTTCTACCTTGATTCATTGTAGAGGAAAGGGTACTCGTATTGCGGCGCACGAGATGTATTCGAAAGGAGATGATATTCATGTGGACCTGTCTTGCATGCATCTAGATTTACTGTTCTCAAACTGTCAATTTTGACTATCCTCAAACTGTCAATTTTGACTATCTACAGGGCTTTAACGAACTACTTTGCCGAGGGAGGGCGACAACACGAGCGGCGAGCCGATAAGTTTCAGTGGTTACAATTTTCAGTACAAATTTCAACTGGCATCTGTTTTACTTTATAACGTGTCCCCAGCTAACTCTTGGTCTGTAAATGGAAGTGCCATCAGCAGCCGGACGACAATACATGTGGGTTCTACGTGATGCACCACATGTATGACCTGATCATCACCCCTCACCGCCCAGATTTCACCGACGTATACAACTGCTCCCCTTTGTATCGATTTGGCAGAATTTACAACTGCATTGAACTAATTTTTTCTATACCAACTCTTGCTGTAGGGGCTCGACTTCCCTTCGAAAAGCTTTGACCCTCGGGAGATTGGTATTGTCCGAGGGATGCTCACTGAGTTTTTCCTTGCGGAGGTCATATCAACCAAGGGGAAGTTTAGGGACCCACAAGGTTGGTATTAGTGCGGCCTTACATTTATTTGTACATCTAACACACTGACTTAAAGCTTAGGAAAGTGGATAGCAATAAAGCCATTTCCAATAATGTCTTCCCCTATAATCGAAAAAGCTGTCCAATAGAGGGGTCTCAAAACCAATTATTTTTTAAAGGATAACTGATCAAAGAGACGTTAATTGTCGATTACATTTATTGGTTCAATCTCAATTGTACATATTTCTGAGTTCTGTGCTGTATATATGAAATGCTTGTACATGTTTCTAAGTTGTGTGCATGTATATATGAGACTGTATATATTTGAGTACTGTGCATGTATGAAATTCATGAACTGTATATATGAAATGCTATTTGTACAGAGGACATCGGTGACTGTTATAATCTCAGATGGTTTGTAAGATCAAAACCGTCTGTGCATACGAAACTATCACATATGGTTTTGACCTAAAAACCGTCTGTGATATCACACAATCACTATCTCAGATGGTTTTGACCTCAGAACCGTCTGTGATATCACACTATCACAGACGGTTCTGAGATTATAACACTATCACAGATGGCTTTGACCTAAAAACCATCTGTGATATTCACTATTACAGACGGTTCTGAGAGTATAAACCGTCTGTGATAAGGAAACAATCACAGACAGTTTCAAGATTACCACCATCGCTGATAATGACAATATCGCAGATGGTTTTGACAGACGGTTCTGAAACAACTGTCTGTGATATGGACGCTATCGCAGAAGGACCTGAGGTCATAACTGTCTCTGATAATTTAAGTATCACAGACGGTTTTGATCTCAGAACCGTCTCTAATAATGTGAGAATCCCAGTCGGTTTTGACATCAGAACCGTCTGTGATACTCATATTATTACTGACGGTTCTGAGATCAAAACCGTCTGTGTTAGTATGAGTATCTCAGACGGCTTTGATGTCATAACAGTCTGTGTATTATGAGTACCACAGACGGTTCTGAGGTTATAACCGTCTCTGATAATATGAGTATCACAAACGGTTCTGATGTCATAACCGTCAAGAATAATTTGAGTATCACATACGGGTTTGATCTCAGAACCGTCAGTAATAATGTGAGGATCACAGACAGGTTTGATATCAGAACCGTCTGCGATACTCATATTATTATTGACGGTTCTGAGATCATAACCGTCTGTGGTAGTATGAGTATCTCAGATGGCTTTGATGTCATAAGTCTGTGTAGTATGAGTATCACAGACGGTTCTGATGTCATAACAATCTGTGTAGTATGAGTATCACAGACGGTTCTGATGTTATAACAGTTTGTGTAGTATGAGTATCACAGACGGTTTTGATCTTATAATAGTCTGTGAAGGGAGAGATCACAGACGGTTTAAAACCGTCTGTGATAGTACATGATTATCACTGACTCGAATATCACTAACGGGTAAGAACCGTCTGTGATGACTGTTTTGACCCAACTGTGATAATGAATTCTGTAGTAGTGTCCAACACTTCGCCGCATTCCTCGACCAGCATGGGTAGGGGGGTGACTCCTTCCTCCTTGCCCTCTCAGCCGGCCTTACCGGCCCTTCCTGCCCCCACTAGGGGATAGCAAGGACAAGCGCGGGAAGGGGACCCGTTAGAAACACTCCCCTTCCAAACCTCCCAAAGGCGTGTCAACATCATCATGCGAGGGTCTGCCTCCGGGCGGGACTCTAAGCGTCAGTGCAAGGAGTATGCACGCGAAGTAAAGGTGGTGGGGGTGCTGCATACGTCTCGGCCACCCAAGTGGTTGGACATCCCCCTCACTTTTACGGCAGAAGGCGTGCGTGGGGTTCGCTTCCCCCATGATGACGCGCTCATCGTCTCCGCTACCGTCTACAACTGCCACCTGGCACGAATCCTCGTGGATGGCCGAAGCTCCGCTGACGTCCTGTACCTAAAGGCGTTTAGGGAGATGCAGGTGGACAAGAAGCTACTGCAGCCCGCAGCAGGGCCCTTGCAGGGATTCGTCCCGGGGAAGACAATCCACCCCCTGGGGAAGGTGGATCTTCCCACGACCTTTGGCACCCCGGACAACTACTGGACAGAGATGGTCCAGTTTGATGTGGTGGACCTCCCCTCCTCGTACAACGCAATCATGGGGACGACCACGATCAATCGCTTGGGGGCCGCAATCCATCAGAGCTACATCTGTGTGAAGATCCCCAGGCCTCACGGTGTAATCACTGCCCGGGGAGACCAAGATGTGGCCCGCGCTCTATACGAGCGCGCCACTGCAATGATCGGGAGCATCAACATGATCAAGACCCTGGGGGCAGGGGAGACCTCTTCCCCGGAGCCGGACGCCGCCGCGGTACCTTTCGGGAGATCTCTCCCCAAGCTGCGTCCGGAAGGGGACCTCCAGAAGGTCCTGCTGTCCCTAGACAATGGGGACAAGACCGTCAGGATCGGGGCAGATGTCCACGAGGAGCACACGGAGCAATTCGCGGCTTTCCTACACAAGAACTCCGACATTTTTCCCTGGAAGCCTTCCGACATGCGAGGCGTTGCTCGGGACTTCATCGAGCATAAGCTCACGGTGATCCCCAGTCACCCCCCGGTCAAGAAAAAGTTGAGAAAACTCTCCCTTGAACGCCAAGAGGCGATCAAGGTCGAGATCACCAAACTCAAAGAGGCATGGTTCATTCAGGAGGTCTTGCACCCCGAGTGGCTTGCGAACCCCGTCCTCGTGAAGAAGTCGAGTGGTAAGTGGCGAACGTGCGTGGACTTCACCGACCTCAATCGCGCTTGCCCCAAAGACAACTTCCCTCTCCCGCGGATTGACCAGCTGGTCGACTCAACCGCGGGATGCGAGTTGATGAGCTTCCTAGATGTGTATTCGGGCTATTACCAAGTCCGGATGGCAGAACGGGACGAGGAAAAGACGAGTTTCATAACTCCCCTTGGGATCTTCTGCTACGTCCACATGCCCTTCAGGCTAAAGAACGCTGGAGCGACCTTCCAGCGACTCATGACGCTGGTACTCAAGGACCAGATCTATTGCAACGTCGAAGTCTATGTTGAGGACGCGGTCGTCAAAAGTCCCGCGCGACTGCTCACATCGACAATTTAGTGGAGACCTTCTGCAACCTCCGCGCATACGGGTTGAAGCTCAACCCGGAGAAATGTGCCTTTGGCGTATGCGGGGGGAAGCTCCTGGGCTTCCGCGTGTCCCAGCGGGGCATAGAGGCCAACCTCAAAAAGAGCCGGGCACTCCTAGACATGACCCCGCCGCTCTCGGTCAAAGACGTTCAACGACTCACCGGCCGCTTGGCCGCGCTGAGTCGCTTCGTCTCACGGTCGGGGGAACGCGGCCTCCAATTCTTCAAAATCCTCCGGGGCATCGAAGGGTTCTGGTGGACCAACGAGGCCCAGGAGGCCTTCGATGATCTAAAGAAGCATCTCACGAGCCCCCCAATGCTCGTGAGTCCGTCTCCGGAAGAGCCCTTGCTCCTCTACCTCGCCGCAACCCCGGTCGCCGTAAGTACGGTTTTGGTAAAGGAACAAGATGGGCAACAGCGTCCCGTGTACTACGTGAGTGAGGCCCTCCAAGGGGCCAAAACTCAATACACGGAGATGGAGAAGAACTGCTACGCCCTTCTAATGGCGTCCCGGAAGCTTCGTCATTATTTCCTGGGACACCCGATTACTATCCTGTCATCCCTCCCTTTGGGGGAGGTGCTTCGGAACAAAGAAGCCACTGGCCAGATAGGAAAGTGGGGGACCGAGCTTGCTCATTTTTCCCTTTCCCTCACGGGGCGCTCCCCCATCAAGTCACAAGTCCCCGCCGACTTTGTGGCAGAGTGGACTCCTGCCTCCGGGCCCGGGGACGAAAACTCCCTGCACCGCCCCGACGCAGCGACCATTGGACACTCATGTTTGATGGCTCCCTGTGTCTCGCTAGGGCCGGCGCGGGAGTATTCCTTTGGAGCCCCGAGGGGAGGTAACTGGAGTACGCGGCACGGCTCGAGTTCCTCGCGATGAACAACGTCGCCGAATACGAGGCCTTGCTCCTTGGATTGCACCTCGCGTGCTCCCTGGGGATTTGACGCCTCCTAGTAAAAGGAGACTCCTAGCTCGTAGTTTTCCAAATGGACAAGTCCTACTTGTGCCATAACACAAACTTGAGCCTCTACTTGCAGGAAGTGCGCAAGATGGAGAAGCACATCGACGGCCTAGAGGCCCGGCACATCACGTGGAGGCACAACGACCAGGCCGACGCCCTAGCTAGGGCAGCAAGCGCCCGGGAACCGCTCCCCAAAGGGGCTTTCTTGGAGATCATCGCGAAGCCCTCGGTGGTCTCCCGTGACGCGGACAATGGACCCTACGTCCCGGAAGTCACCGAGATCACCCGGGCTTCATCTTGGATGGATCCCCTCATCTCCTTTATCAAGGGGGAGGGAGACCCTCCCAATGGGACCGAGGCCAAGCGCCTCCGAGCCAAGACTCGAGCATACCTCCTGCTGGAGGGGAAGCTTTACAAGCAGGGGGCTTCCACCTTGCTCCGTTGCCTTCCACAGCCAGAAGGGCTCCGGCTTCTCGAGGACCTTCACTCGGGAAGTTGTGGGTCTCATCTAGCGCCACGCGCCATCGCGGCCAGGGCCCTTCGCCAGGGTTTCTATTGGCCCACAGTGATTCACGACGCGCGAGACCTTGTCCCCGCGTGCGAGGCCTGCCAGAAGATGGCCAAGGGTTCTAACCTCCCCTCTGTAGCGCTACAGACTATCCCCATCACTTGACCCTTCGCGCGCTGGGGGATGGACCTCCTAGGTCCCTTCCCACAGCACCCGGGGGCTACAAGTATGCGGTGGTCGCGGTCGACTACTTTACAAAGTGGGTAGAGGCTGAACCTTTGGCCAGCATCACGTCCCGAGTGGTACAGCGGTTTTTCTGGAAGAATATCGTATGTCATTTCGGGGTCCTCCGAGAAATCACTGTCGATAACGGGACCCAATTCAACTTGGTATATTTTCGGGAATTCTACAAAGGCTTGGGTCTCACCATCCACTTCTCCTCGGTAGCTCATCCCCAGAGCAACGGGGACGTCGAAAGGGTCAACGGCGTAATCCTACAGGGGTTACGCCGACAGCTCGAACAATCCGCCTCCAAACGGGATGCGTGGGCGGAGGAGCTCCCTATCATCCTCTGTTCCACGCGTACGACCCCGAGCCGGGCGACGGGATGCACCCCCTTCTCCCTGGTATACGGGGCCAAGGCTGTTCTTCCCCCGGAGATTGGCTTCCAGTCACTGCGAGTCGAGCTCCTAGAGCTACGACTACAACATACCAAGCCAACGAAGCAAATCAGCGGCTGGAGGTCGACCTCATGGAAGAGGAACGTGATCGAGCGCTCCTCCGCCACGCCATCGACGAGCACGAAATGGCGAGTCTGCAAGAAAGCTTTCCGCCTCGAGGACCTCGTCCTCAAGCGCGTATCCGACCCCCAAGCCCAGGGCAAGCTCTCCCCCAAGTGGGAGGGCCCCTACAGGATCTCAGCAGTCCTGGGCTCGGGGGCTTAAAAGCTCTCCAACCTTCAAGAGCAGGAGCTGAAGCACACGTGGAACGTATGCTTGCTTCGCAAGTTCTACGTCTATCCAACAGGCTTGTCGCCTCCCCCGGAGCGGTTACGCCGGAGGGGAGGAGGACATTGTACTCACCTTTCCCTCCCATCGCAGTCTTGCGGGGGGAGGCTTTGTATCTTAACTCCTTATTAATACAACTGGTTTTTCCTTAGCTTTGGCCCACTGCGGGTCCTTACAATATCATCTCTCATGGTGATGCCCTCCCCGTGAGGATGCCCTCTTAGTAAGGATACCCTCTCCGTGAGGAAGTGGGCTATCACGACCCAAGAAGTCCCTACAGTGGGGTCCCACTCCCAAAGGGCGGCTTACGATGACCCCTCGTGGACTGAGGATGTAAGCGGCAACCCGGTCCTCAAGGACCGTGGTAACGAGTCAATTTAAGAGACTAGTCCCCCCTCAAACACTCAGACCCATCATAGGGCACATCCTCCTCCAGGAGTCGATTTTCTCCTTGGTAAGACAGAATTCTCAGATATTCTTTCTGGGAGATCCCATTCCTGGCTCCCCGTTTTCACGGCGACCGGAGGGTTTTCTCCCAAGAAAAATTATCCCCAGGAATTTCGGAGATTTTCTCTCAGAAAAATTCCTGGAAATCTCGGAGGCTGTCTCCCAGAAATTTCATTCCCGACTCCCTGTTCTCACAGTGACCAGAGGATTTCTTACTGGAATTTTCAAAAAATCATTCCCGGAAGTTTTACCCTGCCCCCCGTCCTCACTGCGACTTGGAAATTTCTCACCAAAACCTTTGGAAAATTTTTGGGGGATTCTTACCCCGGGCTTTGTCACCTTCATAGCATGAGGAGCCACCCTCTGGCCCGCTGAGGAGGGGGGTATCTTGTGCACAGGGATCGCCCTGTTCCAGACAATTATTTGAGGATTCACAAAAGAAGTACACAGGCAAACTTAGCTTTATTAAAATATTTAATCGGAGGACATCTTTCCCCTCCGGTGGGCAGCGATACATTAAACAAAAGATACAACCTGGAAAGCTCCTACACCTAATAATATCATAGGCCCTCTGATAGCTCCCGGGCCAGGTCTCGATACAAGCTTCGTATACGACGCTGGGCTTCCCGAAGCAAGTCTTCGGGCCAATATTCATAGCCCGCCGGTGGAAGTATTCGGAGCGGAGGAACCCTCCGGGACCACGGTCGCGGAAGAGATAGTTGAGCGCGGTGGTTGTCGAAGTTGTCCAGGTGCCACTCCGGAAGCCACCACAACCGGATTGGCTCCCGGGAAACACCCCCACTATGTCCCCCGGACAAGAGACTTAACAAGATGAAGGCGGCCTGGGCATCCCCCGGGTGACACCCGCCGGAGCACGGGGGCTCCTCCTCCAGAGAGGCTCCCCACAACATTGGGGCGCCCCTGAGGTTGCGCTCAAACGTCGGGGATCTTTGTCCGGGAGTAACCTCCCGGGGCACCTGGTAAATCCAATTCAAAAGACTTAGCAAAAATTCATTCTATTGCATCAAAATATTTTTGTACAAATGTCCGGGGTTCTTCTAAGAAGCTACCAGGAGCAAAAACCCTAAAACAAAAAAGGGGGGACCTATCTAAAGGCCCGGAGGGAGGCTCATACTTGTTCAATGGCGGCCTCACCCCGGGAGGCCTCCGCCGGAGCCATTGCATCCATCCTCGGAGGCGCAGGCGCCGGGAATCGCACCCGAACAATCCGGTCGTCGAAGCCACCAACAAGCTGCTCCACTTCTCACCGGGATGGCTTGAAGAACTCGGGAAGCTCCGGGGGATCCGACCCCCGATCGCCCGAGCGCCGACCCCCTGGTGCTCCACAAGGCCCTCCGCGGCAGCCACCACCGGGATCGCCCGGCCCCGTGCCCGGGCATCAGCGGCCTCCGGGATCACGGAGACTTGTGCGTTAAGAAAACGCACAGCCTCCGCGAGTGTCGCCGGCGCCGCCTTGGAGCTGCCCCCCAGGCCAAGGCTCACCCCGAGCCCTTCGAGGGCCAAGCGGATGGAGCGGCCCGCGTCTGTCACCACCCGAACGTTGGAGCCCTCGAGCTGCCGGAGGCCAAATAAAGATGCCCATCTGAACGAAGGCGTTTTGCGTCAGGTGGTTGAGCGCCACCCCGTACTCCCAGAGGAACTCCCAGAGCAACGGATGCACCGGGAGCCGGAGCCCGGCCTCGAGAAAAGCCTTGAAGACCACCACTTCCCCGGGCCTAGGGCGGGGGGCACCATCCTTCTTGGAGGGGATCCGGACATCCCTATCCGTAACAACCCCCCGGTCCACGAGGGACTCTAAGTCCCTTGACGTGAACTCAGAGGCCCAGAGGAAGTATGCGGTGACTTCCTTTAGAGGCACCTCGGCGGCCTTCGCGCGACCCTTGCGACCCGTTGACTCCTCCAGTGGCTTGGGCTCAAAGGGGAAGGGCTTCAATTTCCGGGAACTGGGCTTCCGAGAGAGAGCTACCGGGAGAGCTAAGGGCGCCGGTGGTGTTTGAGGATTGAGCGTTCGAGTGACTCCTCTGGGTCCCTTGAGGTCCTATTTATAGGGCTTGAGCGTGGCCCCGATGGGCACCACGTGGCTCCTCACTGCACGTCCACGCCGCTCAATTCAAACAGCGGATGAGAATTGAATGGACGGGCGCGCAAAATGACGCGTCGCCGGTTCGAACCGCGAGCGGCCATTACGGTCGAACAACGCGCTCCAATCGAGACGGGACCTTAATGAGCAACGGCGCCACCATAAATGGTTGACACGAAGACCGAAGCGTCAAGGCGCCGAAAACTCGCCCTGGAGGAGATGTTCCCGGTAACATGAACCATCCCCTCCGGGGACTTGAACAGCGTCCCCGGAGGGCATGGGGGGCTGCTATTGGGGGAAATCTCCGTGGGATCAAGCCCAGGTGAGAGGCAAGACTCCCGGGCGCCGCCTCTTTCCCGGGGACAAGGCCCCCCAGTGGCTTGTCCAGGGCACCGCCATTTGCCCCGGTGGCTTGTCCCGGGCGCAGCCTTTTGCTTCCGCTCTTTGGCCGGAGCCCCGGTGGCTTGTTTCAGGCACCGTCATTTTCCCGAAGATGAGGACCCCCAGTGCCAGGTCATGCGAGGATCACGTGAAGCACCTCGGGAACTGGCGGGGACACCTGTCAAGCATCTGAGCCCCTTGGCCGAGAGAAGGACGCTAGTGCCCCTCGATCCAACGGTTGCGGACAGGGCAGTTTAGTCTTTTTGCATCTTTTGGGCCTATATAAGCCCTTGTAACCCCTCATGTGGGGAGCACAATTCATTTTTACTCTAATACACAACAAACGGGCGTGCTCCGGAGCCATCTCTCCCCGAGAGAGCTCCCCTAGCCAACTCCAGTTGGGAGCACGTCGATAGGACTAGGGCCTCCACTGAGGCCTGAACCTGTATAAACCCTCGTGTCATTTGCTGCGTTTACCCAACAGGAGAGGACCAGTCATGCGGTCAGCTCGCGTCGTCTTTTCTTTGCTAGAGACTTCAACAAAACCTGCCGGGGTATTCACAATACCACGATAGATTCCAAAAATGATTTCGATCTCGACGATTATCCCGACGATCCCGTTCCTCTGGAAGAGGTTGATCACGAGGATGTCTTTGAGGAACATCCTGAGGATGCATCTTCTCCAACCTTGGTCATGTCCATCGACCAAGAGATAGAGAAGGTAGAACGGATGCCTCATGTGAGTCCTACCACATTGGAGGCTGAGTACGTACCACAACACATCCCTTCAGAGGATGTGGATGATGGTGATCTGGAGCTTAGTCGTGGGAGGTTCGACCCGGACAATCTACAGTCTCTCTTTGATTTTGAATCCGATTTGGAACAAGGAGGGATGTTCTGTCCATCTGCTACCTCGCTCCCTCGAGAATTTGCTGCGTTATCAGAGGAAACTCCAGAACAGCGGATTGCTAGGGAGCAAAAGCAACGTAGACAAAGGGAAGAACAAGAACAAAAACAAAAGGAGGATCATGATCGCGAGCGATGAGAAAATGAGATTCACAGGGCTACTAAGGAAGCCCTGCATCCCGCACAATCTCGTTATGATGCCGCCCCTAGTACCTCCC
This sequence comes from Pharus latifolius, assembly GCA_019359835.1. Classification (NCBI taxonomy): domain Eukaryota; kingdom Viridiplantae; phylum Streptophyta; class Magnoliopsida; order Poales; family Poaceae; genus Pharus; species Pharus latifolius. The sequence goes on along the minus strand of CM033325.1, from coordinate 21,170,659 downwards.
GTCATCAGCATGGTCGCAGGCGTGACCAAACACCTTCTTCGGACCCGGATTATCCTCCAGCGGTTGAAAAAATGGTAACACCTGCGGCGCCTAGAAGGAGTACACAGATCATATTCGTATTATCGCACATACCCTTGGAGATCCACCGCCTAATATCGCAGATGCGGATAGGCCGACCTTTGCCAGAGTCCTGGCAGATACGCTTGATGAAGTTGCATCAGATGCAACTCCAATGGCGTCATCCCGCTCTACGATTCGCTCCCATGAGAGAGATTACTCTCACTCTAGTCATGGCAGGTGCAATCGATTGCCATCAGGACCAGTTCGGCATGATAAGGTCAGGCGTGTTGGAAGTTCTCGTGATCGAGATCGCGTACCAGTCCATTCTCACCTAGGTCCGCGTGGTGCACCTCCTCAAGGTGATATCGCCCGCGACCATGTTGAAGGCCATGGACTTCTCTGCAGTTCCTATGTTGGTTGTAAAGATTTCTCACTGGGCCTCCGTGCTGTGGTTTGGCCAGAAAGTTTAAACCAGGAACGATTGAAAGGTTTGATGGAACTCAAAACCCATCCGAGTTTCTTCAAATCTACATCACTGCCCTTAAGGCGGCAGGAGGGGATGACCGCATTATGGCCAATTATTTGCCAACAGTTCTTGAAGCACCAGCGAGGACCTAGTTGTTTAATCAACCAGAGGGATCGATTTACAATTGGGAAATGTTGTGTGATGCAATACTCAACAATTTTCAAAATTGCTACCAGAAGCCTGGCAAATAGGATGATCTTCATCGCCTACGCCAGACTGCTACAGACACTCTTCGGCAATTCATCAAGAGATTTGTTGGAGTGAGAAATACCATTCCAAACATTTCTGACAACTCCGTTATCAAGGCATTTAAGCATCACTAGTACAGAAATGCAGTCTACTAACCCCTATATTATATCGTTTATTAGCGCTTTAGTAGAAAACCAATAGAAAATGTGCCTCGCGGACAGAAAAGGCCAACGGGTGAAATTTTTCTATTGATTTGTAAGAAAATTACCGATAGAAGAAGCAATATGATTTACTCTAGCGGTGATGAACATATTTGCCATTAGAAGAGATGCATAAGTACTGACGGGAGAATGTTGTGCGCCGATAGGACTCGTCAACTTCTTCAACTAGACTTATTCTATCGGTAATTTATTATTATACCGACAGAATATCTCAAAAATTCCTATCGGCAATATGTAGTGTGCCGATAGAACCGTTCGCCTTCTATAAATATTTTTATTCTATCGGTAATGTTTTCTTTTACTGTTAGACTATATCAAAAATTGCTTAGAACTGTTCGTCTTCAAATAGTTTTATTCTATCGGTAATGAATGTTTATATCGTTAGAATATAGAAAAAATATTTTAGAACTGTTCGCCTTCTACAATTAGTATTATTCTATCGGCAATGTACGTATATACCGACAGAGTGTGGACGAAAATTCCTATCGGTAATTTGTATTACGCCGATAGAGCCATTCGACTTCTACAGATGTTTTTGTTCTATCGGTAATTGATTATTACCGTTAGAATATATATAAAATGACTAACAGTATGCGGTGCTTGTACCGATAGAATTTATCTAGTACTATAAATACAGGGGTATGTCTCTTCATTCTCACAGTTCATCTGGGGCTCATAGTCCTAACCCGTAAGCTCCATGGATGGCCGGCGCACCTCTACAGGCGACCGCTGCACCTCCGCACCTTCATCGACGCCCTCTAGACTTCCGCATCCCAAGCAAGGTACATAAATCATTCTAATCCGATTATGGCAATTATTCTGCTTTTTTTGTATCCTTCATTTTGATGTGTCTTCTTTTCAATATGATTATGATCTTTGCAGGTCCTTGGATGATGCTCATGAGGGGCAACGTATTTCATGGTTCTTCATCGCAGCACGCTGCCTACGTTGGCTTGTTGGCGAAAGAAACGGTGAAGATCACCGTCGAGAGCTGGAAGGACGTGAAATGCGAGATCTTGGTTGGCTCGGTCGAGAAGATCCTTAAGCCCTGCGTGTTTCTCAAATCAGGACCTATAGAAAGCATCTTACATTTTTTTGCATGCACCAGCTTGTGGCCAGATGCTTACCTGCTTGGAGAAGAAGAATTGTTGTTATTTGCACAGCCATTCTACACCATCACTACACAGAACAACATCTTGGAAGGTCAGTTCTTTTTGTTAATGGAGTTGAGTTGAGTTGAGTTGATCGAGTTTGAGTCCGAGGAAATCACCAATACGTACAAATGTAAGTCGACGGCAGTTCCAGCTCCTCGGGCGTCTTCGAACTGAACTCCTATGGTTAAGTCCAATGTGGTTCAGATATTTGTTGTTTTGGATGAATGGATTTGTTATGTATCAGGTCTAACTAGTAGTCGCTAGTTGCATTGTCGCAACCTGCAAAGGTTCTCTTTTATGTAAAATGTACGAGCCACTGGGTCCTTGTCGTGATCTGTTGTTAATTTCAGACGTGGCTTTTCTAATATACATCGAATGTGTGAATTGTTGTATTTGTATATTGTTGTATATTTGTGTATCATGTATTGCTAATTGGGACATGAACTTGAATGTGTAGGGAGTATTTGTGTATTTAATTGTATTGGTTGGTAGGTGTGTATTTGTACTGCTGTTTCAGACATGTACCTGAATTTGTATTGGTGAACTGGCATGTGCAATTCCTTTGGCAAGATGAAGTCCCGAGTACCTAAGAAAAGTATTTTTGTGTCTCCAAGTTAATCCACAAATTAGCATTTCTTGAAATATTGCTTTATCTTGTAGTTAAGATCTGTTTGATGTTACATTGGTATGATTCCTTGGATGTGAGAACTAGTGTCATGTGTGTTACAAGTACCTCCTCTAACGGTAAATACACATATTTACCGATAGAAAACACATATATTTGCTCAGTCATGCATCATCTAACGGTAAATACACAAATCTACCGATAGAAAAACTCATGTTCGTGTGTCATGCATCATCTAACGGTTAATACGCATATTTACCGATAGAACAAAAACTATGCTTGTTCAGTAATGTACATTCTCTAACGGTATATGTGTGTTTTTACCGATAGAATATGTGAGAGGCAAATTACCTTAGTTAGTCTAACGGTTATTTCATGTATTTACTGCTAGAAAAAGCTCCATTATAAGGAAAACCCCACTCGACCATTGCTGAGCTGCTCTGTAATTTGTTCTGTTGCAGTCTCTGTCCCTCTGTTTGTGATGAAAGTTCCACGCTCGCAACTACACTGTTAGGGTGATCAGCGCAAGCTGGAGGGAAGTTGATTGCGCCCCTCTCTTTAAGGTATGATTAATTGTCGACAGTTATCTCTCTCTCCCTCTAGATCTCCCTCCCTCTCTACTTGCAAGCTAGCTGTATTGTGTAGTTCCAATTAAGTTTGTAGCTGTAAGCTTGGGAGCTAGGTAGCGGGAAATGCGTTATGTTTTAGGAGCTAACTAGCTTGTATTGTGTAGTTAGCTACGTTAATTAGTGTTAATTTCGTCAGGCTAGGGTTCAACACATCTGTTGTAAGAGGCTGTACATGTACATATACATAACTTAATCGGGCAGGTTTCATGCATGCATGGCTGACTCGTTAAATTTTGTTAATTGTAGATGGACAGGAAATATTGGATGTATGGAATAAAACGTACTACTTTTGAATATTTGGATGGTGTGAATGAGTTTATTAAATTTGCTGGGCAATAAAAGGAGAGGAAGGGAGAGAAAAATATGCTCTGTCGTTGTACAGATTGTATGAACTTGAAGAGGTTTAGCAACTCTGATCAAATTAAGAGTCATTTGATTCGTCGTGGTTTTAACGCGCGATACACCCGTTGGATATGGCATGGCGAAGATCTTGAGGAAACAAGCACCACTACTACCAATCAGCAGGACTCGGATGTGGATTGCAATAATATCGATGATCATCCGAATTGTGATAATGTTCATTCCGATGTGCACGTAGATGATGATGATGATGATAACAATCTAGATGAGATGTTACGTGATGTAGAGGAAGATTACAATGAAAACGACTTCTGTGAATTTGAGAAACTGATTGCTGACTCTGAGAAACCTCTGTTCCCTGGATGTGCAACATTTACAAAACTGTCTTCTGTGTTGAGATTATATAACTTGAAGGCAGGCAACGGTTAGAGTGATAAGAGTTTCACGGCACTATTAGATCTTCTAGCGGACATGCTTCCAGGGGGAAATGAGTTGCCAAGATCTACTTACCAAGCCAAAAAACTGTTGTGTCCGTTGGGAATGGAAATCGAAAGAATACACGCATGCCCAAATGATTGTGTGTTGTACCGTAACGAGTACTCCAGTTTGCATGTTTGTCCAAGATGCGGCGCATCGAGGTATACGCGTAGGGACCGGATTGACAGTGAACGTCACGAGGTAAAGAAAGGACCTCCAGCAAAAACAGTGTGGTACTTGCCTGTGATACCTAGATTGAAGAGGCTGTTTGCAAATCCGAAAGTCGCGAAGCACTTGCGTTGGCATGCTGAAGCCCGGAAATAAGACGGAAAACTGAGACACCCAGCTGATTCTATTCAATGGAGAAACATCAACAGAACATTTGCTGAGTTCGGCGGTGAACTTAGGAATATAAGGTTCGAGCTGAGTATAGATGGTATGAACCCACATGGTAATATGAGCAGTCGGCACAGCACTTGGCCTGTTCTTTTATGCATCTACAATCTTCCTCCTTGGTTATGCATGAAGTGCAAGTACATCATGATGGCGTTACTAATCTCAGGACCCAGACAACCCGGAAATGATATTGACGTGTTTCTAGCGCCTTTAATCGAGGACTTGCAGAAATTGTGGAGCGAGGGGGTGCAGGTGTGGGATGCATACAAGAAAGAGAATTTCATCTTGCGGGCCCTGATATTTTGCACCATAAATGATTTTCCGGCCTACGGCAATTTGTCGGGGTATAGTACGAAAGGAGCCAAGGCTTGCCCTATTTGCCTAGATGAAACTGAGAGCATGTGGATGCGAAACTGCCAGAAAACAGTGTACATGGGTCACCGCAGGTTTCTTCCGGTGCATCACACGTACCGTAAGAAGAGGAAATCATTTAACTGGAAGCATGAGAAGGGATCAGCTCCAGTGTTTCTGACCAGTAAGGAGATTTACTCGTGCGTGAAGGACATCAAAGCTGAGTTCGGTAAGCATTCTAAACCTCGAGAAAAAATGTTTGGAAGAAGAGATCGATTCTCTGGGATCTACCGTACTGGGAGCACTTATAAGTTCGACATTGCATTGACATCATGCATGTAGAGAAAAATGTCTGTGACAGTTTGATTGGTTTGTTGTTGAACATTCCCGAAAAGACAAAGGATGGTGTGAAAGCTCGTCGTGACATGGTGGAAATGGGGATAAGGTCTGAGCTTGCACCTTTAGAGAATGGAAAGCGTACATACCTCCCTCCGGCCTGCTATACGTTGTCCAAGAGCGAAAAAACAGAACTCTGTCGGTGCCTGCACGGTGTTAAAGTTTCATGTGGGTACTCCGCGAACTTGAAGAAACTTGTGTCCATGAAGGACCTAAGACTAGTTGGCACGAAGTCCCACGACTGTCATGTCCTGATGTCACAATTGCTTCCCATTGCTATCAGAGGCATTCTCCCAGTTAAAGTCAGAGAGACAATCACAAACCTATGTTATTTCTTCAACGCAATATCTTGCAAGGTAAGTACGTGCACTCATACTATAAGTTCATTACCTCCATCTGTGGAGCTTAATTAGAAGATTTTTCTGATATGAATATTTGGCGCAACTGTGTCCTCGTAGGTAATTGATCCGGATGGATTGGACGCTTTGCAACGCGACGTGGTTACAACTCTTTGTCAGCTCAAGATGTATTTCCTTCCATCCTTTTTTGATGTTATGGTCCATCTGATTGTTCACCTTATCAGAGAAATTAAGTTTTGTGGACCCGTGTGCCTGCACTACATGTATCCATTTGAGAGATTTATGGGTGTATTGAAGGGATACGTAAGGACTCGTCGTCGACCCGAGGGGAGTATCATGGAAGGTTATGCCGCTGAGGAGGTGATTGAATTTTGCACATATTATATGGCCAGGGTTGACCCAATTGGCGTTCCTAGGTCCCGACACGAGGGTAGGCTTCAGGGAATCGGAACGATTGGATTCAAAGCTATCGTCCCCGCTCGTGATGTGTACGCAAAATCACATTTTTGGGTCTTACAACACATGACGGAGGTCGAGCCATACATACACGAGCACAAGGTAATGTTACGGTCACAGAATCCTTCGAAGTCAGACGTTTGGGTCAGCAGAGAACATAACAGGAAATTTGCTGAGTGGATCCAAGAAAGAGTCACGCGAGCTGCCAAGGGCTCCATAAGTGAAACTGTGACATGGTTGGCTAGAGGCCCAAGATTCACTGTAGGGACTTGGCAGGGGTACAACATCAATGGGTATTCATTTTACACAAGAGCTCAAGACGCCAAGAGTAGCACGCAATGTAGCGGAGTGACACTGTTTGCTATTTCTGAGGATGCCAGGTCAGTAAGGGCGCTGAACTCATATTACGGTGATATTGACGAAATATGGGAGCTCGATTACGGATTACTTAAGATTCCCCTGTTTCGATGCCAATGGGTCGAAATCACTCGAGGTGTTCAAGTTGACAGTTACGGGTTCACTCTCATCGATCTTGGTAGAGTCGGACACCAAGACGATCCATTCATACTTGCAAAGCAAGCCACACAGGTATTCTACATCATTGACCCGGCCAATCCAAACTTGCATGTTGTCCTCCACAGCAAGAGATGTATTGTTGGGGTCGAAGATGTTGTCGACGAAGAGGAGTATAACCAATTCGATGAAATACCTCCATTTTTAGAGGACATTCAATCTATCCGTACTGAAGATTTCGACGAAACAACGTATCTGCGAGATGACCACGAAGAAGGATTATGGGTTGAGAACCATTGATGATTAATTTCTAGTTCAGGGATAAATGCCAAGCAAACTACCCACAAGTTCTGCAGCAAGGTGACGAACTTATCATTAATACATCAGGCAGTACATTTTCTTTAGAACTTAATGATAAGCTAGTTCACAGCATTAATATATCTCAATTTTACTCCACAGCATGAGTTCTAACATGTACAGTAGCTTTATCCTGTAAATACTTAATTCTTCCCTTCAAATAGCACTTGCAAAAATATCATCGCAGCCTCTTGCTTCTTCAAATTAAGCTCTCCAAAAATCAATTTTTCTGACAGTATTTTGTAATTTCTACCAATACAAAAGGACATCCGCTACTTTAATGTGCCTCAGGCACTTCGAAAGTTTCGCTGCGAAAGGTGTACTTATTCTATCGGTGTTATTATATTGTACCGTTAGAATAAATTCGTTAGTGTCACGGTATTTGTTGTCTGACGGTGTTTTTATGTTTGTACCGATAGAACAATACTCTGGCGCTTTGAATTCTCAACCGTGTCGCCATGCGTCGCCTTGGAAATTCTATAAGAACCTCTCCATGCGTCGCGGTATTTTTTTTGTTTTTCTAATCCTCGAACGCTTCGACTCCTCATCTTCTCTTTCATAATGGCAACCTCCATGGGATCATCAGCCACGCCCTCCCAGTTAAGAACTCTAAATCTCCTGGGTTTACCCCTGTATTGTTAATCTATGTTCACTACATTTTTGACCTGTTGCTTTGCATAGGGAATGGGAGCCGTGGAAGACACTGGCAAAGTGAAGGCCGAACTGAGGGCCCACCAGGAGGAGCACAAGCTCCTTACGGACAAGCACATTCAGCTACGGCTTGACCTTGACGATCTCTTCCAGCGTATTCAGCGCATGAAGACGGATGGTGACAATGCTAGGGCGAGGACGAGGCGTCTTGGCGAGGAGAAGAAAGCCGCGGACATGACCATCGCTGGCTGCGGTTTGACTATAAAGGATACCATAGCGAAGCTGAGGAAGGTCGCAGGCCTTCTCGACGCGGTAGTAGTTGATCCTAGGGACAACTTGTCGCTAGAGGAGTCCTGTGTCCTGGCTGCAAGTCAAACTGACTCTATTTTACATGCAGCCAGGGCTAAGACCACCCCTTGACCTAGCATTTTGGGTTTTAATTTTTTTTTTAAGTGATAAAAAAATAATGAATGAACAATTTCTTTTGATGTCAATTTTCCAATTTTTCGGCTATCTTCCCACTTGCTTTATCATTCTGCAGCTTTCAAGCACGGTCTGTTTGATGTTAAATTGTGTTTACCTTTTCATTTTCTGACAGTATTTTGTTGTTTTTACCGATAGAAAAATGGAACACAATACTATAATCTCGTAAACTTAATTAAAAAAATTTTCTGGGGAAAATTGGTCTCACGGGAATTTATTGTTTATACCGATAGAAAAAAGGAATCCACTAATTCAAATATTTTTCTGGGAAATTTACTTTTTCTATTGGTATTATTTTGTTGTACCGATAGAAACGTACATAATTCTATCGGTATTATTTTTGGTGTACCGATAGAAAATGTCATACACTACTTTATTACTCATACACGGCCCTTGAGTTTCCCTCCAGTCGAACAGTTCCAACCTAGAGCACTGCGTCTCTTCGAGAGCGAAGAAAACCACAACCTCCGCCGTGACCACTCACTTCCTCTTTCCCACAAGACGATCGCCAGCTGGACACTGGTTCGCCACTGCCACCGGTTCTTATTTTCGTCCTTCGCCAGCCGCCGCTGCATTCTACACCCCCTCTCCATCACCAGCACTGATCGCCGTAAATACCCTAATTCGTCGTTCTATTTCCAGCATCTTCCTTATTTGATCCTAGTGTTTTGTACGTACTAATTCTTCGAGTTTTGCAATTACACTTGGGTTCCCTATTGTGTTGGATTATGTACATTCCGCGGGCAATGTTGATTTAAATTAGGGTTGACATAATATGTTCCAGTGCTGTAATGAACCTATTTTGAGATTTTAACTTATCTATACTGCTGTATGTGTGATCAATTGTATACAACTGCCATGTAATGCACACTATATGTTGGAGTTGTTCGTACACATATTCTATCGGTATCTCTTGTATTTGCCGATAGAAACAATTTGTCTGCTCTATCGGCAACTCTTGTGTTTACCGATAGAAAATATTTCTGAACAACGTACTATTAAAACTTTGGATCTGGAAGGACATGAGGCATGCAATGTACGTACTAGTTTGGTTAGGAATTTTTACTCACTTGGTATGAATATATGGCAATGTGGATGGGTCTTCGATGTATATGATTCATATATGACTTTTCCCAAACTAATAGATGTGATGAAGTCCTGATGACTTGCGTACAGGTAATGCAAAAGATAACCAAGAGAGGGTGCTATAGACCATATTATTCCTTTTTTCCTCTGTGACCTACTTTCTGTGCTACTTCAATATCTTTATATTCCATTAGCATTAGGTTTGTCAGATTATGCACAGTGGCACTTAGATGCTTGTGTGCATATTTACGTGTGAAATAATAATGCTGGCCCATGAATATTAGTATAGAAAATCATTGAGAATGTTATCTGATGACAGTGAGTAGTGGCTTATCAACAAAATTTATTCATGGATTTCTGAACAGTTCAAGAAGTAATTTATTCATGTATTTCTTTTAGTATTATTTTGTTCGGACATCCCTTTTGCAGCCCTAATTAGATTCCAGTCCTGGGCTGAGTTATGGAACTCCAAGAAGAATTAATTGCCATATGTTGCCTGCTTCCTATATGAAAATGTGTAGACGAAAACGCAGAGAAATAGAATCTTATCTTGTATTAATTGCATGGTAGCTTTTGTGTTTACCGATGGAAAAAATATTTAAGATAGGTCCTTTTTCTTTGTAAAATGATTTGGTTTGTGTTTCCATTAAATTTTTGATGGTTTGTTGATGGTTTTGTAGGGAAAGACATGTCGTCGTCTTCATCGGATGGTACCAGTGGTTCGACTAGGGCCAACCCCAACGTAACTGAAGATGCAGCTGTTACATCCCGGCTCAAGAGGGTGGGACAAGGCGCGACAACGTTGGGCCGTTTGGCCAAACGTACGGATCTTTCTTGTGAGTTCAACCAATTTGGGAGGCCGGTTGGAAAGAATGCTGGGAAGTACGTGGCCTACGTTGGGCTGTTGGCAAAAGAAAGGGTGAAGATCACCATGCAGAGCTGGAAGGACGTGACGGCGGACGAGAGGGATAGGTTGTGGGCGGAAGTGAAGGTTAAATTAACTGAAATCGCTAAACTCTTTCATAATCACGTTCTCTTGGCTTATACTAAAGTTTAACTAACTCGTGATTAATTGTATGCATTTTTTGAAAACAGGCTAAGTGGAACATCCCCGACGATACACCTAGGACGGCCTGCTTGAAGGACATGAACGGAACATGGAAAACCTTTAAGAGCTGGCTCGTCAGTAACTTCCTCGCTGCGCGGAAATCTCCTTGCGAGAAGTACCCCTTCATATCGGAGGAGGTATGGGAGGAATTCACCAAGCAGAAGGGGACTGAGGAGTTCAAGGCCCTTAGCGAGAAGAATAGGGCGATCCAGAAGAGGAACGACCACCCGCATCGGCTCGGATCCCGGGGCTATGCGGGGAAGGAGGAGCAGTGGAAGAAGGAAGACGAGCAAAATCCTGTCATCGACACCCCTGAGTTGCCGCTCTCCGAGATCCGGGATGAGAGGTGCAAGCGATGGTGGAGGGGGAGGGGGGCCGTGTCATCCACCGGGTCTGTGCAGTTCGCAACCCCTGGGGACGTCGACGTTGTGAGGCGAATGGTAAGTTGGCTAACCTCGTAAACTATGTGCGCACAAGTGTATATAAGGCAATTTGTCTCACAAGGTACCTTTAAATGTAACAGATCTCTTTAGAGAAGGAGGCAGTGGAGGGATTCTTTACCCCACAGAGGGAGAACGACATCCTCACCCGGGCTCTAGGAAATAAGGAGCATCCCGGGCGGACACGGGCCGTGGGAGCCATTGTGTCGTGGAAGGCCGGTTTCGCAGATCTGTCTCCACCGAGGAAGAAGGCCCGCTCCTGGAAGGAAAAGGAAGCAGAGCTCTCCGATAAGATACGGGCTGAGGTACGGGCGGAGATACGGGCTGAGGTGCAGTCTGAGGTCGCACAAATGAGGGAAGAGTTTGCACGGTTGAGAGATGCATTGTTGAGCAAGAGTGCAGATGCGGAACCCCAGGGCGACGGTACCCCGCGGGGTCGGATAAGCAGTTGCGCTTCGAAGGTCCTCGCGGATCCAGTGGATCTACTTGAGGTACTGCAAGCCTTCATCTGTGCACTTAAGTTGATGCCACTCCCATTCTGTTAGAGTTGTTTCGCTAACCTGTTTTAATATCTACAAATTTGCAGAAGCTGGAGGGTTGCATCCTACTGAATCACCTAGGCGACAGGCAGGAAGTGGTTGGACACGGCTTCGTATATCCGTCTGGGCCGGATGTCCGGGTCCATTGCGTACCTCTGCGGTTGGGGTTTGCAAAGGTACTGGTGGACATGGCCATGCCGGGCTACAACGATTCTCCGTTGGCAATCCCAACAGAGGAACTGCAGACAGTTGTTGAGGCAGTGGGCTCCTACGTACAGTGGCCCAAGAAGTGTCTTCTAATACAACCAGTAAATCCTACACATTTTAGATTACATCCTACTCAGTACACTCAACTTGCATAATCTAACATACGTGCTCATTAATTGAAGTGGCCTGCCGTTGGGCTACCAGGGGACTGCGCCCCCAGCTCGGGGCATGAGGCCCAATCTCGTCTGACCCTTGACACATCAAAGACGGCCTCGACCCCACCCAGCGCATCCACGCCTTCACCTCGGAAGAAAGCCGCCATCACCTCGCCCTTGCCTTTGAAGGTACGCGCTCAGTCCCCGGCAAAAGGCAAGGGCAAAGGCAAGGGAAAAGGGCGACAGGGACAGCCGGAGAGGTTCAGGAATGGGTTCCCACTCATGTCGGAGGCAGCTTTGCCAAATTGGATCGATCAACCAGAGACCTCCACGAGTGGTAGCTACACCGAGCTCGGCGCAATCTGAACTTCTTAGTTCCCTATAGGCCTGGCCAGTTCCACTGTGAGCCCGGGAGTATATCCGTGGCACACGAGGATCTGTTCGACCTCTACAACTGGCGAGAGCTCGATATGTCCATCATACGGACTGGAGTCCTGTGAGTTTGCTGATGCTATGTATTGCTATTTTCTAACTCTGTTTGCTAACTCTGCATTGTTGTAGTTCATTTGAAATGTAGTAACTTTCTGTGCAATACTAATGTCGTCCATTGCATGCAGGTGCATGTACAGGCTAGCATCGGAGGCTGCGTGTGACAAGGTGGGTTTCCTTGACCCAGAGAAAATAAGCCTCATGATGCTAGAGCACGACACCGCGCACGCTGAGCAATACATATCCAAGGCGCTGATGGCGCAACAGGACAGGGAGTTCATTCTGGTGCCGTACCACCAAAGGTTAGTGTATTTCGTACTAATTTAACTCGATCTTGTATGTTACACCTAAGATATACTTTGAGCTAGCGGTCCTCTTTTACATACAATGCAGGGGCCACTGGATCCTCATCGTGATCTGTCCGCCGAGGAACGAGGTGTACTACCTCGATTTGATGCGTGACAGATTATCGATCGAATATGTGGTCAAGGGGAATATGGAGGCGTAAGTAACTTATATGTTTGATTTAAATTTTCACCTCACTAGCTAATGATAATACATTAACTGGCAATATTAACTGAAATGCAGGGCTTTTGATAAATATGTGTCCGCTGGAGGGAGGCATGCCGCACCGCAGGGCTCCCTACTAGCTTGGAAAGAATATGAGGTACTCACGAGACTTTTTGTTTATGCTTAATTATTTTATGAAAACAATAGCTAACATGTCTTCGCATATGAATTATCTGAGTGCCATCAGCAGCCGCAATCGTGGGAATGCGGGTTTTATGTGTTGCGCTACATGTTCGACCTAGTGCAGACAAACTTTGCCCAATTCCCCCAGGTAAGCATCGATAGCTAACTCAAATTTGAAAATTGGGTGTCACGTTCTAAATTAGGAAGTTAGTTACTAAGTATTCACACATGCTTGCAGATCGCCATGTCGAAAGACTCATACGAAAATGCAAAGATTAGAGATCTTCGACAAATCTGGGCTCAATATATCATGGAGGAAGTTGCGCCCAACCATCCGCCATGATAATTTTCTCTTTTTCGTGTATAGACTGTTTATATACATGTGAATAAATATATATGTCAATAAATGTCCACATTGGATTGCAATTTGTATTTGTCCATATTGTCGACGATTCGGACTCGGGGTCCTCAGCCGAACTTATGCAGAATTTGTAATAGTGAGACCTTTCAAGATGACCCCTCGGGAAGGTATGCTGAACAATGGAGAACAGGAACACAGAGAATTTAGACAGGTTCGGGCCCTCGATGGTGGGAGTAAAAGCCCTACGTCCTGTTGAGATTTCACTAAGTGTGGTAAAATGTTTACAAATGGGAGGAAAAGTCCTCACAGGCAAGGATTTTTCCTATAAAAGTGTACAAAAATAAGCTAAAGAAGACTTAAAAATGCTATATGAGGTGTGCCGTAGACTTGGCTAACTTGGATCTCTCCCCGATTGATACTTCATGCCATCCTTTTATACTGCTTGAAAGGGTGCCATGTGAAGGAAACTGCATCAATCGGTTGCTCGGACGGTTAGATACGGTTTTTGAAACTGCTCTTAACCTCCACGTAGGTTAAACACGTGTTATTCATGAATAACTGTACGTGTTAACCCCCTGACGGTTGATTTTCCACGTGTAGGAATCTTCGGGATACTTAGAATATCCTGTCGTATAGACAACCGAATAGATAGATCCCAGGTATCCTGATCGGTAGACGTTCTGACCGCGGGATTTGGCTGACCGCATAATATCCCGAATGTGTAGTTCGCGTATAGGCCACGAACTTCTGACCGCGCAAGGCCTACGGTCTGACCGCGTAAAGCTGCGACTTGATCACGTAAAGCTTGCGACCTCGTGGTGATGCCTCTCAAAATAACTTGAGTTTGCATCTCCAGACACATGCTCTGGTTCGAACCTGTCTTGAACCAGAAGTTTATTAGAAGTGACCCGGGTGTCAATCCTCGTCAGCTAGCCCCCAAATTCGAAGAAAACGAAGAGACGTGTTTATTTCGAATTTAAAAACCGTGCATTGGATTTTTAACCCGGCCCTTTAACTTCTCCACTTAGTGGCGCACTAAGTGAAAAACGGTTGGTTTTTCAAGACGGGTTCTGACATTACGTGACGGGCAATGATGGCGCCGTAGAGATTTTTATCTCGAGGTAAAATTGTAAATGTCTTTAACGAAACTCGAGGTGTCTGGGAGGCGAACCGTCGACCTGGCGGCTATAAATACCAGACCCCTGGACATGTAAAGATTCACAATTTCCCTCTCACGCCTAAGTCTTTTTCTTGTTACCTGGCCTCCTTCCTTTTTACTTACTCTTCCCAATGGCAGATCACGAAATCATCGAGATTGAGAGCGATGAAGGGGAAATTGTCGAACAAGGGTCTGATGAAGTCCTGTCTCCTTTAAGGAAGAAACCCAAGGTTGACGAAGGATCTTCCAGTGGAACAAAGGTGAAGAGTGTAGCGAGTTTCCTTCTTCCTTCAGTTCCTTTGACCCTCCCCGTTCATGCCTCTCGGCAAGTTAGGCCTTTATCCTCAGAGAAAGATCCCATCACATTCAATTCTCCCATCCTTATGGGTGATCAACATCCTGGTCGGCAAGCGGTGACTATCCCTCGACCAGATGATTGCCATATTGGGTTGGCGAAGCAATTTTCTTCTGGGAACGTTGCACTGGGACGTGTAACAATTCTTCTCCCTTTTTGTTGATAATTTTAGTTAATATGACTAACTTTTTGCAAAATGCAGGAGGTAGGAGGCCCCAGCGATCAGCCTTCTGTTGCTCCATCTCTTCCTTCCGGATAGACTCTTCTGGAAGAGAAGAATGCCCTGGAGAAGAAGACCGAGGAGATGGCCTCGAAGATTCTGCGTTTAGCAGAATGTCTTGATCGATCCCGAGAGGAGGCGCACCATTTCCGTCGAGAGAGGGACTTCGCTCAGCAACAGCGAGAACTCTCCGACTTGATTAGGGACAATAGTGCGTCCGTTGTTAGGGATGATATAGATAGACTTAGGGTAGTTGCTAGTTCCCTGGGGGTTGTCAGTGTAGATCCTACTGACAACAATATGTCCCTTGGGGAACTTTGTAAACTTCTTTCGGAGCAAGTCGATGTTTTGATCGACTGCATCCCTTTTGTATGTAAAGAATGTAAGAAATAAAAAGTTTCTTATTTTTCACGAATATTCTTCACATCTTCTGTGCGAAAACATAGCCATAAACTTTACGTTTGCAACCATTCATACACAGGAAACTTTAGTTCTGCGATCAGAATCGTTTTAAAAAAAAAAGGCACCGCGACCTGCCCTGATTCCGCGAGCAGTTTCAGAGCCGCGGTCAGAACTAAAGTGCGACCAGAGTTAGGACTCGGTCAGGCCGTCATTGCGATTAGAATCGAAATTTCAGCCTAAAACATGATTTCAAAAAAACCATAACCCAATTAGAAACATTCCAGTACGTCAAAAATTGAGTTATATGATTTTTTCGAAGAAAATGTTCAAAGTATAAAAAGGAAAAAAATGCCTTCTAAAAAGTACTGAAAATTTTTCAGTCCTTTTGCACTTTCAGTTTCCAAAACAAAGAAGCCTTTTTGTTTCAGATCCGACGTCTGGGTACTTTATCGGGTCTATCAGTGACAGTATCCATTATGGGAAATGAATAAAGCATTCAATGGAACGTTTGAAACGAGCTGTTTACCCATTAATGCGTCGCCTTGGGTCTATAAAAAGCAGTAGGTAGCTTCTTGAGGAAGCCACTCAGCCGCGAAAAACCCTTAGAATTCCCGCCGCTCAAAACCCTCATTTTCTTCAGCCTTCGTCTTCCCCAAATCGCCAGCTTCCCCTTTGATTCTACACCATAGATGGCGTCCTGGAGCAGATCCATTCATCATTCTGAGGAGAGCCTGATGGCGCTTGAGAAGGAGGAGATCCTTTCTCCGCGGCTGCTCATTAACTGGCGACCTGCGGAGAAGGACCAAGAAACCCCAACTGTCCAAGAAGGCGAGTTGGTGGTTTTTGAGGAGTATTTTTGTTGCAGGTTCCGATTCCCTGAGAGTCGGTTCCTTAAGGATATCTTTGAGCATTACGGGTGGGAACTGATCAACCTCCACCCCAACGCGATGCTGATTCTTGCAGTATTCCAGCATCTCTGTGAAGCCTTCGTCGGAGTATATCCCAGCGTGGATCTTTTCCGACGATTTTACTTTTCGGCGTGGTCGAAGAGCACCAACGCCGCCGGATGCATCTACTTCCGGCTGAGGGATAAAAAGGAGTATCCCTCCCCACCCCTGCGAGATTCAGTGCACGGGTGGCACCAGAAATGGTTTTACTGCACCCCTCCGACCGAGAGCGGGCTGTGGTTTGAGAACTCGCGGCCGGAGAAAACAAGCGAGTTGGATACTCTCCCGGCGATGAACGCGGAGTTCATGAAGCATGCCGAGGTGATCCTTCACTTAGTCGAACAAGGGCTGACGGCACGTGACGTCATCCGAGACTTTGTAAAGAATCGGGTGAGCCCCCTACGTGAAAGGGCTCATCCGGCTTGGGAGATCACATCCATGGCGGACACTACCCTGGACTATAATGAAGGTACTTATTTCTGACATAGAAATCCTTTTGTTATTTTTGAAATGTACCAATTTAACTTGTATCCGGGAACAGTCCTGCCCTCAGCTGAGATTGAGAGGCGGACTAACTACCTCCTCAGGGCGTACAACGCCGAGGTAGAGGGCCCCAAGGGATCGCCTCGCCCCCAAAGCTTGATTCATGCTGGCGACGACCTTAAACAGGAGCGCCGAAAGGTAAACTTCTCACTTGGCCTCTGTTTTGCAGGTTTCATGTATGTCCAACACTAATCAATTTCATTGGAATGAAAATAGCTCATAGGGAGGTTCGCGGATGCGACATTTCCAAGTGAAAATGTCGGCTTTTTGAAGAAGCCGGCGGCGAAGAACGTGAAGAAGGTCTCCCAGAGACCCAGGACAAAGAGTCCTGCCCCTAAGAAGACCAAGCTGAACCCTGGGGAGGGGTCTTCACGAAGCGTCCCTCGTCCCGCAAGAAAGACTGCGGTAAGATATCACATTCCTGCTACTTTT
Organism: Pharus latifolius; assembly: GCA_019359835.1. NCBI lineage: Eukaryota > Viridiplantae > Streptophyta > Magnoliopsida > Poales > Poaceae > Pharus > Pharus latifolius. The sequence goes on along the minus strand of CM033325.1, from coordinate 21,153,320 downwards.
TCAGGCGCGACATGGAATCACTTCTTCGTCGTACAGGGAGAGGGGAGCGAGGAGGAAGAGGATGACGTTCCTCTGATCCTTCGAAGGAGGAAGATCGCGGATCTTCCATCCAGCGATGTCCCAGGCTGTCCCGCAGAGACTACAGCTGCCGAAGAGGTGGCCGTGGCTGACCCTGCGACCACCGAAGATCTGGTGGTCGCGGGTGACCTTCCAATTCCTGAAGCCCCCGGGGTTTCAGGGTCAGTCATCTCTGCTTCCCTGGTCGAAGGGACGACTAAGGTAAAGGATCTTTTCGATCATTCCTTCCATGACTTTTTCTGCGTATTTGACAAGTTAATGTACATACAGGAAGGAGAGCTTCCCCCTGGGTCCACTGGGGATTCCAGGGAGGAAAATCCTCCTCCTCCGCGGACAGAGGAGGAAGTAGACGAACGAAGGCCGGCTGTGACGGTTCCAGCAATTCAGGAATCGTCAAGGCCTTCGGATGAAGCCCCACTAATTAGCCCGGTGGTCCAGGTAAAGACTTATGTGTTTTTAACTGTTCCCTAAGAATATGCCTGTAACATGATATTTCCAGGGGGGTGCTGTCTTATTTACCATAAGGAAGGCAAGAACCGGAGACGGCTCTCCTTCGCAAGGGGAGTTGTCCCAGAAGTCCCAGGAACGAATGGGATTTCGAATAAGGTAAGAACTCTTATTCGACAATAATCTTATATAAAAACTGTCTGACCCACTTTTCCTGTTAGGCAAAAGAAGACAGCGCCTATACCTTCAACCGCCACTGGGGAGGTTGAAGCTAGGGCTAATGAGGGAGCCTCTAATGAAGAGCGCTCTACTCCCGTGGTTCAGGAAATCGTCCGGACCGCGGGAGGTGAATCAAGCACAGGGACTAGGTCACCACCAGTGGCCTCTGGGGGTGGCGTCCGGCCGGCACTCCCATCAACTGTCCCCGTTGCAGGCACTTCAGGCGCGCTAGCAAGGATTCCTGCTAGCATGGATGATGCTGCCTTAAATAAGTTTATGAAGGTATGATGACTCCTGTTTCGGCGTTTGAATCGCCTTTAGAGCATACTTGACTCTCTTGCTTTGTGTCACAGGGCTTGTCATGGGTGACGAGCCAGTCGCATGCTGCAATGGCTAGCATGGCGGCTGTTCAAAAAGATCGTGACGGCTTGCGCAAGTGAGTATCGTCATCCTTCTGTTAATATAAGTGGGCTTTAATTGTGACTAACCTGATTTTGCTGCAGAGAGGTTACATTCTTGAAGAAGGAGTTAACCAAGATAAAGCTGAACTCAGTTACAGAGTTTCAGAAACTACGGACTGAAATCAATAGACTTCAGTCTGAGAATGTTGGTAAGTCGATTCCCAACTTGAGAAGACTTAAAGACATTTCTTGTTCATAACCTCTTTTCTTTGTGCAGCGCAAGCAGGTCGTATTAAACAGCTCAGCCAGGACAAAATGCTTCTCGAGTCCTCGCTCGACCACACCAATCAAGTGGTCAAAGAGTTGAGTCTACTGGTCTTCGAAAAACTGAAGGCCATAGCCAGCCTTTTGAATACCAATGTGGTAGAGTTGAGGAAGGACAACCCAGATGTCAGCGATTGGGCATCGCTGCTTACAACTCAAGCAGAATCACTGCTCGAATATCTCCCTGGAGATTTACGGCGACGTGAAGAAATGATCAGGACGAGAGTCCGATCAGCCGCATCCGCCGTACTCAGCCGGGTTCGACTTCACCATGGCCCAGATGCGAATCTGAGCGCGCTGGTGGGACCGGTTGAGGTCGAGAGTGACGAACTGCTTGACGCCATTATCGAAGAAGTTAAGCCCTTCGTTGACAAGCTCTTGGCTGAGCTAAGGATCGAATGATTCTTGTATTTTGTAACCAAACAATTGTAATTACAATGCTATGTATGTAAAATCATTTTTTCAAGAGAAAGTGCATATTCACATAGTAAGTTTCATACTATAAGTATATTCCTCTAGCCCCCGCCTCTGTTTTGTGAATACTGAAGCCTTAGTATTTTAAACAGAGGAAAACATAAGTATGATGACCAGGGATATGTGCTTCAAGCCGATGGTCAAGATTAAAGTAACATTTTAACCTTATTGCAAACTGGTAGCCACCCAAATGACCGAAGACTAGCCAGATAGTCCCGTGTGCGTTGAGAAACGGCTTATTTAGGAGTGACTTATCTGGAAGTGATCATGAGATTGACCAGCGAATCCGGTTGAAAAATGCTGTAATAACCTAACCGCCGGCGATTAGCCCCCAGGTCGAATTTGTATAATTTGGGCTTAAAGAAAAACACTCATTGTATGAAAACAAGACATGCTTTTTATGAAAAGATGCTAATTGAACAGGAAAAAAGTGATTGGAATACTTACACGTAAAACTTGCGAAGTTGATCGATGTTCCAAGTATTGGACAAAATCTGACCATCCTCCATGGCTAACCGCGCAGATCCTGACCGCGGCACTGAGACGACAGTATATGGTCCCTCCCACTTTGGGGAGAATTTATTGCGGTTAGACTGGTCTTGAATTTTTCGTAAAACCAAGTCGCCCACGTTGAGATCACGTGGTCGCACCTTTTTACTGTGATACTTGCGTAGAGCCTGCAAGTATACCGCGGACTTAATCAGGGCGCGATCACGCCGTTCTTCCAGGTGGATGAGATCTTGCGATCGTTGTTCGGATTGGTTGACCTGTTCGAATTGATTCGTGCGAACAGATCCAATACTTACTTCCATAGGCAACACAGCCTCGGCTCCATAGACCAAATGGAAGGGTGTCTCACCGGTGGCTCGACTAGAGGTAGTTCGTAGTGCCCATAGAACAGTATAGAGCTCGTCTGCCCAAGCCCCCGAGCGGGTCTTGAGGCGATCAAAAACACGTTTTTTGATACCTTGCAGTACTTGCCCATTGGCCCGTTCTACGGCACCATTGCTTTGTGGATGTGCCACGGAAGCAAAGCACACCTTGGTCCCAATCTGATCGCAGTAGTCTAGGAAAAGACCGCTGGCGAACTGAGAACCGTTGTCTGTGATGAGACGGTTTGGAACACCAAATCGTGCCACAATGTTCTTGTGAAAGAACTTTTGTGCGGCTAATGCAGTAATATTTCGTACTGGTTCGGCCTCAATCCACTTTGTGAACGTGTCAATGGCTACAAACAAAAACTTGTATCCATTGACCGCTTGTGGCATAGGACCGACGATGTCCATTCCCCAGATCGCGAAAGGCCATGCGAGAGGAATAGTTTGTAATGCATAAGCAGGTTGATGAACCTGTCTTGCATGAAACTGACATTGTGGACACATCTTGACCATAAGCTTGGCATCATCGAGTGCCGAAGGCCAGTAGAATCCCTGTCGAAAAACTTTTCCGACCAGTGTTCGGTATGACGCGTGTGCACCGCATACACCGTCATGTATTTCTTTCAAGAGGGATTTTCCTTCCTCCTGAGATATGCAGCGCATGAATACTCCTTGAGTACCCTTTCTGTACATAACCCCATCTATGAGTTTGTACAGACGCGCCTTTCGAATTAACCGATCGCTTTTGGTTTCGTCCTCGGGTAGGGTCCCATGTTCAAGATAGACCCTCAATGGATGAGTCCAATCTTGTTCCTGACCGAGGTTGGCAACGAAGGCTATTGCCGGATCATCCTCGACCGAAGTCATGATCGAAGGATGGTCCAAGTGTTCAATGAACACTCCTGCCGGAGCGGATGAGCGTGAGGATCCAATTTTGGATAATTGGTCTGCGAGAATGTTGTCCTTTCGCGGGATGTATTGGACTTCGAAGTGACTGAAGTGTTTTTCCAATCTCCTCACTTCCCCCAGGTAATGAGCCATTGTCTCATCGGAGGTGCTGTACTCCTTGTTTACCTGGTTTACGACCAGCTGTGAGTCCCCCCTCACCACTAATCGACGGACTCCGAGGAATTTTGCTGCCCGGAGCCCTGCAAGAAGACCTTCATACTCTGCTGCATTGTTGGTTGCAACAAAGTGTAGTTGGATGACATACTTAAGCTGTTCGCCCTGAGGTGTAACTAAGACCACTCCAGCCCCCGAGTGTTGAAAACTACGGGAGCCGTCAAAGTACATTGTCCAATAATCGGGGCACTCCAGTTCCTTTTCCAACTGCACGGGTGGCTCAGGGTTTGTCCATTCGACCACAAAGTCGGCCAAAACCTGAGACTTAACCGCCGTGCGAGGGGTAAAGTGGATCTCAAAGGCACCGAATTCGACCGCCCATTTGGCGATTCGACCAGATTTTTCCGGATTTCGGACAATATCCCCTAAAGGAAAAGAGGAAGGTACTGTGATCTTGTGTGCTTGAAAGTAATGTCGTAGCTTACGGGAAGCCATCAGTAGCGCGTAAAGTATCTTCTGGACCTCAGGGTAGCGCTCCTTAGGACCATGAAGTACTTCGCTCACATAGTAGACGGGTCTGTGCACTCCTTCCCTTTCCGCGATCAGAACTGCGCTGACCGCGCGTGAGGTGGCCGCCAAATACAGAAGCAATGGTTCATCCTTTTCAGGAGACACCAATACTGGCGGACTGGATAGATATGTTTTTACCTCTTGAAACGCTTTTTCGGCCTCATCTGACCACGTGAAGTTATGATGTTTCCGCAAGGCTTTAAAGAAAGGTAGTCCCCTTTCGCCTAATCGCGATATGAAACAACTTAAAGCCGCCATGCGACCAGCCAGGCGTTGAACATCCTTCATGGTCGAGGGCGACCTCATTTGCTCAATAGCTCTGATTTTCTCAGGATTAACCTCAATGCCCCTGGAACACACAAGAAAACCAAGAAGCTTTCCTGAAGAAACCCCGAAAGAACATTTCTCCGGGTTCAATTTTATTCCAAAGCGATTCAAGTTACAGAAGGTTTCAGCAAGATCGTCCAAATGAGACAATCTTTTGGCACTTTTTACAACCAAGTCGTCTGCATATGCTTCGAGATTACGCCCTATCTGGGAAAGAAAGGTCTTTTGCATCAAGCGCTGGTACGTGGAACCAGCGTTCTTGAGACCGAACGGCATTCTGACGTAGCAGTACGTGCCGAACGGGGTGATGAAGGCAGTTTTCCCTTCATCGTCTTCTGCCATGCTAATTTGATGATATCCCGAGTAGGCATCCAGAAAACTCATCAGTTCACAACCCGCAGTGGAGTCAACCAGTTGGTCGATGCGGGGAAGGGGAAAGTCGTCCTTCGGACAGGCACTGTTGAGGCTAGTATAGTCGACGCACATGCGCCACTTGCCATTTGACTTGCGGACCATGACCGGATTGGCGAGCCAGTCCGGGTGATTCACCTCGCGGATGAACCCGGCCTGTAAGAGTTTGTCTAACTCTTCTCGGATGGCTTCCTGTCGGTCGGTGGCAAAACGCCTGAGCTTTTGCTTTATTGGTCGTTGTCCAGGTCGGATTGCTAACCTGTGCTCAATTACTTCCCTTGGGACACCGGGCATGTCGGACGGTTTCCACGCAAACACATCTGCGTTAGCCCGGAGGAAAGCAACGAGGTCGAGTTCCTATTTGTCATCCAGGGTTGACCCAACCCGAATTGTCTTGGATGGGTCATCTGGATACAAAGGAACTTGTTTGAGTTTCTCATCTGGTCGAGGAGCAGCCCTGATCGCATCGGTGGCGACAGTGGCGACCTGAGCGTCCCGGAGGGGAAGTTGATCGACCATCTCCAAAGATAGCCGTTCGCACGTGAGTTCCACGTTGCGACTACCTCGGACCGAAATGACACCTTTGGGGCCAGGCAATTTCCCGCACTGATAAGCATAGTGCGTTGCCATCATGAACTTAGCGAGAGTAGGCCTGCCAAAGATTGCATTATAAGCTGAATCACAATCGATTACATCGAAAGTAACCAATTCTGTTCGGAAGTTATCTGGTTCTCCCAGAGTGACCGGGAGGACCACTTGTCCCAATGGCATCATGGAGGGGCCTGGGATTATCCCATAAAACGGATGAATTATGGGCTTGATCTTCGAACGAGGAATTTGCATCTCGTCGAGTGTCTTGACCAATAAAAGATCAAGGGAACTTCCCCCGTCGATCAGGACCCTTTCGACTCTCGCGTTACTGATGATTGGGGTAATAACCAGAGGTAATCTCAATGGTCGAGTTAGCCCCGCAGGACAGTCAGCGCGGTCGAACGTCAAAGGCATATCCGACCAACGGGGATATTGAGGTTCACCAAGGGATGTCTCCGTTTGGTTAACCTCTCGGCAAAAAGTTTTAAACTGCCTTTTGGAAACGAAAGAGGAGGAGCCTCCGAAAATGACATTAACATGATTTTGAGGTACCTGGTAAGCCATTTCTTCGTCTCCATCGACGTCTCTAACCCCGCACGCCTGCTCTTTGGGCGGTAAGGTCAGCATTGGCCCAGCTCCTTGGTAGAAATCATCCAGCTGTTTCAACCAACTCCTGCAGTTTTTGAGATCGTGGCCTGCGGAATTGTGGAGTGGACACCACCTTTTGCCCTCCTGCGGATTAGTTGATTTTTCTGGCTGGTCGGAATCCCGGCCACCAGAAGCAGTTTTACTTTTGAAAGAAAACTTATTACCTTTGGTCGAAGGTGGTTTCTCCGCGACCGCGACCTCACGGTACTGTCCAGAGCGGTTCCTCTTCGACTTTTTTGACTTCCCACCCGGTGAAGACTCCGGCTTTTTCCTCGAGTCTTCTTTCTTGGCGTCCTTGAAGCCTGGTTGGGGTGGTAGGTCCCCCTTGTCAACCATTCGGTTCCATTCGACTGCCTCGGCTGCATCGGAGTATCGATCAGCCATATCGAACAGATCGGCCACCGATCGAGGAGGGTGAATGAGCAAGTCTTCAGTGAATCTCCGGTATCGAACGGCATGCTTAAATGCCCTGATTACGGAACCATCAGATATGTTCGGGATGGTATTTCTTACCCCGACAAACCTCTTGACAAACTGCCGAAGCGTTTCGGTCGAAGTTTGCCGCAATCTATGCAAGTCGTCCTCCTTACCCGGCTTTTGGTAACAGTTTTGAAAATTGCTAAGGATGGCATCGCATAGCATTTCCCAATTGTAGATAGAACCCTCAGGCTGATTGAACAACCAAGTTCTAGCCGGTCCTACGAGGACTGTTGGCAGGTAGTTAGCCATGACCTTGTCATCGCCTCCTGCGGCTTGGATGGCAGTAATATAGATCTGAAGAAACTCGGATGGGTTCTGAGTTCCGTCAAACCTCTCAATGGCCCCTGGTCGAAACTTATCGGGCCAAACGACCGCTCGTAGGCCAGGCGAGAAAGCTTTGCAACCGACGTAAGGACCGTGGACCGTCCCGCGACTTTCGGTCAGGTTTCGAGCAAACTCACTTAACGGCGGGGTTACTCGAGGTCCCAAACGAGAATGAACGGGAACTCGATCCCTACTGCGAGAGTCCTGCATCCGCCGATATTTGTCCTGTCGGGACGGTATAGGCGGCGGGTAACTCCGTCGACCAGAGCCAAAATGAGGACCATCTCGATCACGGGAATGTGTCACTGAGCGGGAAGAGGCTGTTGGGGTCGCCTCAGATGCGACCTCGTCCAATCTTTCCGCCAGGATCCTGTAAAAGGCCGGTCTCTGCGCATCCGTGACCGTAGGAGGAAAGTTACGCATGACTTCCGCGATAGATCGCAGTCGACCATGGGTACTTCTCCTAGGGGCACCGGGTGTTATTGTTTCCTCGTCCACTGGGAAGTGCTCCGGTGGTAAGGAAGGAGTCTGGTCACGTCTATGACCACGCGACCGTCGAGAAGAACTCGGGGCAGCATCGTAACGAGCCTGCGCATCTTGAAGAGCCTCTAGGGCAGTTCTGCGTAGTTCGTTGTTTTGTTGCTCGAGATCTTGCTCCTCCTTCTGTTTGCGATCTTGTTCTTCCCTGGCAGCCTGTTGATCGGGAGTTTCCTCCGACAACGCAGCAAACTGCCTAGGGAGAGAAGTCGCCGATGGGGAGAACATCTCGGTTTGTTCCGAGTCGGACTCGAAATCAAAGAGACGGTGAAGGTTATCAGGGTCGAATCTTCCTGGGCTGACCTCGGGGTCACCATCGTACTTTCCCTCAGCGGGATCGTACGATGGGCCGGACTCATCACCTAGCACATTAAGAACCTCTGTGGGTTCTGACCCTGTGCCAGTTACCTCCTGGTCGATCATCATGACTTGGGAAGATGGTTCATCCTGTGGAAGATTCTGGCCTTCGACCTCTTCCATCGGAACGGGATCACTTGGAGAAGGCATTGGGATATGAGCATAATCCTCGAGATCGAAATCATTCTCGGAATCATATGCTCCAGCCATGTTTCGGCGAACCTCCGAATTTTAATTAGGATGCCTTGAGAAAGGCCCCACGGTGGGCGCCAGCTGTCGACGATTCGGACTCGGGGTCCTCAGCCGAACTTATGCAGAATTTGTAATAGTGAGACCTTTCAAGATGACCCCTCGGGAAGGTATGCTGAACAATGGAGAACAGGAACACAGAGAATTTAGACAGGTTCGGGCCCTCGATGGTGGGAGTAAAAGCCCTACGTCCTGTTGAGATTTCACTAAGTGTGGTAAAATGTTTACAAATGGGAGGAAAAGTCCTCACAGGCAAGGATTTTTCCTATAAAAGTGTACAAAAATAAGCTAAAGAAGACTTAAAAATGCTATATGAGGTGTGCCGTAGACTTGGCTAACTTGGATCTCTCCCCGATTGATACTTCATGCCATCCTTTTATACTGCTTGAAAGGGTGCCATGTGAAGGAAACTGCATCAATCGGTTGCTCGGATGGTTAGATACGGTTTTTGAAACTGCTCTTAACCTCCACGTAGGTTAAACACGTGTTATTCATGAATAACTGTACGTGTTAACCCCCTGACGGTTGATTTTCCACGTGTAGGAATCTTCGGGATACTTAGAATATCCTGTCGTATAGACAACCGAATAGATAGATCCCAGGTATCCTGATCGGTAGACGTTCTGACCGCGGGATTTGGCTGACCGCGTAATATCCCGAATGTGTAGTTCGCGTATAGGCCACGAACTTCTGACCGCGCAAGGCCTACGGTCTGACCGCGTAAAGCTGCGACTTGATCACGTAAAGCTTGCGACCTCGTGGTGATGCCTCTCAAAATAACTTGAGTTTGCATCTCCAGACACATGCTCTGGTTCGAACCTGTCTTGAACCAGAAGTTTATTAGAAGTGACCCGGGTGTCAATCCTCGTCACATATATATGTGAATAAATGTGAATAACTGCCTAATGTGTCAATCTGTTTTGTGAATTTACCCTTCTTTGCATCTGTACTGTATTGTGTATCCAATCTATAATGTATTGCATCTGTACTGTATATGTGAATGTAAATAACGTACTGTATATGTGAATGTTCTATCGGTAAACTCATCCACAACCGACAGACTACCACCACTTTTCTATCGGTAAACTCATCCACAACCGAGAGACTACTACCACTTTTTCTATCGGTAAACTTGAAATTAACCGTCAGAATAGTATGATTTTTCCTGCCGGTGAACTCATCCACAACCGAGAGACTACTGTAGTTTTTTCTATCGGTAAACTTGAAATTAACCGTTAGAAGAGTATGATTTTTCCTGCTGGTGAACTCATACACAACCGAGAGAGTGCTAAGATTTTTTCTATCGGTTATCTCATTTCCAATCGAGAGAGTACTAAGCTTTTTTCTGTTGGTAAACTTGTAATTAACCGTTAGAATAGTGGTATTTTTCCCACCGCTACACGTCAGACTACGACGGTATTTCTATCGGTATACTCATAAGGTGCCGATAGAATAGTAAGATTTTTGCTGTCGGTAATCTTGTAATTAACCGTTAGAAGAGTGGTACTTTTCCCACTACTAAACGTCAGACTACGATGGGTTTTCTATCGGTACATTCCTAATATGCCGATAGAATTGTGAAGTTCTTCTGTTGGTTATTTACCAATAGAAAATGTTCTGTCTTGTTCTATCGTGTTTATCTCTATCGGTACGAAAACCGATAGTAGAAGGGTGTTTTTTACCGATAGAAGAAAGCTTTTCTGTACTAGTGCATGCAGTTCAGTATTGGAGGTTTACCGAAGATTTACTTATCCACCCACCCCAGTCAGTGGCCGATCTCTTCAACATAGCTGACCGATATTCCGATGCAGCCGAGGCCGTTGAATGGAATAGGATGGTGGATAAAGGGAATTTTCCGCCTCAACTAGGTCTCAAGGATGACAAAAAGGATAATTCTAGCAAGAAACCAGAATCATCATTCGACGGGAAATCTAAGAAGTCCAAGAAGAATCAGGCTGGACAGTACCGAGATGTCGCCGTCGCCGAAAAACCGCCACCAGGAAAAGGTAATAAGTTTTCATTCAAAAGTAAACCTCCTTCTGGTGGCTGCGATAGCGACCATTCGAGAAAACAAGCTAACCCACAGGGAAACAAGAAGTGGTGCCCGTTCCATAATTCTTCAGGACATGATCTCAAGAATTGCCAAAATTGGTTGAAGAAATTGGATGATTTCTATCAAGGAATTGGACCTATGCCGACCATACCACAAAAGGATTAGGCCTGCGGGGTTAGAGACACTGATGGTGAAGAAGAAATGTCTTACCAAGTACCCCAAAATCATGTCAATATGATTATTGGTGGTTCCTCTTCTTATGCTTCTAAGCGTCAATTTAAAACTTTTTACCGCGAGGTAAACAAAGTTGTGGTTCCCCATGGTGAGCCTCAATATCCTCGTTGGTCAAAAACTCCTTTGACCTTCCATCAGGCTGATTGTCTCAAGGGGCTAAAAACACCATTGCGGCTTCCTTTGGTCATAACCCCAATAATTAGCAATGCTAGGGTCGAAAGAGTTCTGATCGACGAGGGCAATTCTTTGGACCTATTGTTGGTCAAGGCATTGGACGAGATGAAAATTCCTCGTTCAAAGATTAAAACCATAATTCATCCGTTTTATCGTATAACCCCTGGTCCCTCAATGATGCCGATGGGACAGATTGTGTTACTGGTAACATTGGGAGAACTAAATAACTTTCGAACAAAATTGATTACATTTGATGTGCTTGATTGCGATTCGACATATAATGCTATTTTTGGTAGGCCAACACATGCTAAGTTCATGGCGGCAACGCATTATGCTTATCAATGCGCCAAGCTACCAGGCCCCAAAGGCGTTATTTCGGTCCGAGGCAGCTGGAACACGGCGCTTACTTGTGACCGGCTATCTCTGGAGTTGGTGGATCAGCTTCCCCTTCGGGATGTTAAAGCTGTGACCACAGCCTCAGATAAGATCAAAGTTGCCCCGCGACCAGATGAGAAGCTAAAGCTAGTTCCATTGTACCCAGATGATCCGTCCAGAACTATTCAGATTGGATCAAGCCTGGACGACAAATAGGAACTCGAGCTCGTTACTTTTCTCTGGGCAAAGGCAGATGTGTTTGCGTGCAAACCATCAGACATGCCTGGAGTCCCAAGGGAAGTAATTGAGCACAGGCTAGCAATTCGGCCTGGACAACGACCAATAAAGCAAAAGCTCAGACACTTTGCTGTTGATCGACAAGAAGCCATCCGTTCAGAGTTAGACAAACTTTAGAAGGCATGATTCATTCACGAGGTCGATCATCCTGAATGGCTTGCAAATCTGGTCATGGTCCTAAAGTCAAATGGTAAGTGGCGCATGTGCGTCGATTACACTAGCCTAAATAGTGCCTGGCTGAAGGATGATCTTCCCCTTACTTGCATCAATCAGTTGATTGATTCTACAGCGAGTTGCGAATTGATGAACTTCCTGGATGCTTACTCAAGGTACCATCAAATTAGCATGGCAGAAAAAGATGAAGAGAAAACTGCCTTCATCACACCATTTGGCCCCTACCGCTACGTCAGAATGCCATTTGGTCTCAAGAACGCTAGTTCCACGTACCAGTGCTTGCACAAAAGACCTTTCTTTCCCAGTTGGGGCATAATCTAGAAGCTTACGTCGATGATTTGGTTGTAAAAAACTTAAAAAGCTATAGTCACATAGATGATCTTGCTGAAACTTTTTGTAACCTGAATAAACATGGAATAAAGTTAAACCCTGAAAAGTTCTCCTTCGAAGTTTCTTCTGGTAAACTTTTGGGCTTCCTTGTTTGTTCGAGAGGAATTGAGGTTAATCCTAAAAAATTAGGGCCATTGAGAAAATGAGATCTCCTTCGACGATGAATGATATCCAGAACCTAACAGGTCGCATGGCGGCTTCAAGCCGTTTCATATCGCGACTAGGCGAATGCGGACTACCTTTCTTTAAGGCTCTGCGCAAGCACAATGGTTTTACCTGGTCGGATGAAGCCAAGAAAGCCTTTCAAGAGGTCAAAGCATATTTGTCTAGTCCGCCAATACTGGTCTCTCCAAATTTGGGGGAGCCACTACTCCTTGACTTGGCGGCCACCCCTCAGGCGGTCAGCGCGGTCCTGGTCGCGAAGAACGAAGGTGTACAACAATCAATCTATTACGTAAGTGAAGTGCTTAAATTCATGGTCCAAAGGAGTGTTACCCTGAGGTCCAGAAGCCACTTTACGCACTTCTGATGGCTTCCCGTAAGCTACGACATTACTTTCAAGCACACAAAATTATTGTGCCTTCGTCCTTCCCCTTGGGAGATATTATCTGAAATCCAGAGAAATCTGGTCGCATTGTGTAGTGGACAGTGGAACTTGGAGCTTTGGACATCCATTTCACCCCTTGCATATCAGTTAAATCTCAAATTCTTGTAGACTTCGTGGTCGAATGGACTAATCTCAACCCTCCTTTGCAAGAATCTAAAGATTTACAATACTCTGACCATTGGACGATGTATTTTGACGGCTCTCATAGTTTTCAACACTCGGGGACTGGAGTGGTCTTAATCACGCCTCAGGGCAACCAACTCAAGTATGTCATTCAATTACACTTTGTTGCGACCAACAACGCAACAGAGTATGAAGGTCTTATTGCAGGGCTTTGAGTAGCAAAATTCCTTGGAGTCTATCGGCTAGTGGTGAGAGGAGACTCACAGCTAGTCGTAAACCAGGTAAACAAGAAGTACAACACTTCCGATGAGACAATGGCTCATTACCTGGCGGAAGTGAGGAAATTGGACAAACACTTCAGTCATTTCAAAGTTCAATATATCCCACGAAAGGATAATATACTCGTAGACCAATTATAAAAAATTGAGTCCTCACGCACATCCGCTCAGGCAGGAGTGTTCGTCGAACACTTAAAACACCCCTCGATCATTGCTTCGGTTGAGGATGATGTGGTGACAATTCACGTCGCCGACCTTGGACATGAAGAAGATTGGACCAGACCATTGGGGATCTATCTTGAACATGGGACCTTGCCCTAGGATGAAACCGAAAGTGATTGGTTAATTCAAAAGGCGCGTCTATATAAAATCATTGATGGAATTTTATATGGGAAGGGTATTCAAGGAGTATTCATGCGCTGTATATCTCAAGAGGAAGCTAAATCCCTCTTGAAAGAAATCCATGACTGTGTATGCGGTGCACACGCATCATATCGGACATTGGTCGGAAAAGCATTCCGACAGGGTTTTTATTGGCCTTCGGCACTTGATGATGCCAAGCATTTGGTCAAAACATGCCCTTAGTGTCAATTTCATGCAAGGCAAGTCCATCAGCCAGCATATACCTTACAAACTATTCCTCTAACTTGGCCTTTTTGCGGTCTGGGGATAGACATCGTGGGTCCTATGCCCCAAGCGGTTAATGGGTACAAGTTCTTGTTCGTAGCCGTTGACACGTTTACCAAGTGGATTGAGGCTGAACTAGTCCGCAACGTCACCGCCGCTGCGGCAAGGAAATTCTTTCATAAGAATATTGTCACGCGATTTGGTGTTCCAAGTCTTCTTATTACTGATAATGGTTCCCAGTTCGTTAGTGGTCTCTTTTTGGACTATTGCGATGACAATGGGACCAAAGTGTGCTTTGCATCTATGGCTCATCTACAGAGCAATGGAGCCGTTGAACGTGCCAACGGGCAAATATTACAAGGCATCAAGAAGTGTGTTTTCGATCACCTTAAAATGCGCTCGGGGGCTTGGGTAGAAGAACTCTACTCCGTTCTATGGGCACTACGCACTACTTGTAGTTGAGCTACGGGTGAGACGCCTTTTCAATTAGTATATGGTGCTGAGGCTGTCTTACCTACGGAAATATGAATCGGTTCTGTTCGTGTTAACCAATTTGATCATTCTGATCAACATGAACAACTTGCCCAAGATATTACCCTCCTTGAGGAGAAATGCTATCGAGCGTTGATTAAGTCTGCAATATATTTAAAGCTTTGCGTAAATACCACAGTAAACGGATGCGACCTCGTAGTCTTCACGTGAGCGACCTGGTTTTACGAAAAATACAAAACCAGTCTAATCGCAACAAATTCTCCCCTCAGTGGGAAGGCTCTTATACTATGGCCTCAATACCGCGACCAGGATCAGCCCAATTAGGAATGGAAGATGGAAGGATCTTGTCCAATAGTTGGAACATAGATCAATTACTCAAGTTCTACATGTAAGTCTTTTCCATATGTTTTATCCTTTTCAATTAGCATGTTTTTTAAAAATAACGTATACTTTTCTTCGTGTTATATTATGGCTTGATTTCTTTTGTCCCATCCGTTCCGAGCTATGCTTGGGGGCTGGTCACCGATGATCATCTTATTATAGTAACCAGGTTGGATTCGCTAGCCGATCTCATGATCGCATCTAGATAAGACATCCCTAAATAAGCCGTTTCTCAACACATACGGGACTTACTAGTATGTTTCTGATCATTTGAGGGGCTGCTAGTTCGTAATAAACTTTGGTATTATATTAAGATCAGTATTGGACTGACCAGATGATCGTATCTAGATGAGACATTCCTTTATTAACCATTTCTTAACGTATAAGGAACTCGCTAGATATTCCCTGATCATCAACAACCCATATTTTCCTTGAGATTATAATACAACTCATTCAGTATGTATGATCTCAGAGGGGACTAGAGGAATATGGCCATAATATAAAACAAAATTAAGTACACCTTTTCAAAAACTGAGAGGCATGCATTTGCATATTTCCTACTGTAATTGTATATGTACAGGTACAATTTAAACAGAGGATCATTGTTCATTGCAATGAAATCACAATAAGCCAAGTTCTTCCAAAAGATTTTCAATCAATGGCTTGACTTCTTCCATGATAGCTTCAAGCTAATCTTCACTCTCGAACTCTTTATCTCCCACCACCGGATTCAAATTCAAATTTGGGCCGTGGTGATGTCTTAACTTGCACAAAATGGTAGAGGCTACAGATCTGGCATTGGTCTTCATTGCCTCTTCTCGCCGTTTTGTATCTTTAGGAAGATACTCGAGAAGTGATTCAGCTTGAGCTGCAACTAGTTCGCATGATTTGCTAAGGCTTAAATTATCTTTTGGAGGATCGATGATGTTAGCCTTCAGCAAATCTGCGACCATCTTCAGTTTCTCTAAGACTCCCGACTGAATGCTACTGCAGGATGAGATTCTTGTCTTCAGGGTCTTCCTCTCCTCGCAGATAGTATCAATCGTCTTCTTAAATGACTCGATGGTCATACTTTGATGCTTGCTGGTTGCACGAAGTTGCCCGGTTAGAGTTTCAGCTTTGGCACATTCTTGTGGAAGTCATTTTTCTCCTTTGAAAGACTGCTTATCTGTTCCTCTTGTACTGCATGAGCAAAGTAATTAAGTTTATGGTAGTTCATGTAAAGAAATAACTCCTTTTTGGTTGGAGTAAACTTACAGGAAAGCTTTAACTGTACCTCATGGAGTTCTTTCTCTATAAAAGAAAGTTTTGGAGCTGCAGCTTCTTCCTGGTTTCACCGATCAGCCATGCTCTTTGTCAAGGAAGAATTTTCCCTATGACAAGAAAGGTAATAGTTATACTTAAATGAAATTCAGGATAAACAAGTATAAGTGTGCTTACTGCTGTAATTGGCTGATCTCCCTTTGCGCGACCTCAATATGTTCAACTAGAGCTTTTGATCTGGTCGCCACTTGGGTCAGATCCTGAAACACAGTAAAACTTGTTGCTTACACCTGAACATTTCTAAAATCTTCGGTCTCAGAGAAGTTAAACAAGTTTTTCACTTGTCTCTAAAAGATCATTGATTGTGGTCTTCAATGAGCCCTCGGGTTCAGTTGAGGAGCCCACCATCAGATCAGTCTCTTCCTGGACAACAGGAGCGGCAGATGTGGTTTCTTACTGATTTACTCTTGCTGTCGAGACTGATGTTCTGATCTCCATTTGATCAGATTGGAGATCCCTAATTATTTCTTGAACAATGGCCTAGGGGGCTACCTCAGCCACTGTACCTGCACTCGCGACCTCCACGGTAGTTGTTGCACCAGTTTTTGGGTAGGTAGACAGAGTACTAGACGCAGCGTTCCTAGAAAAATCATGACTTGCAACATTTCTGTTTTTAAACAAACATGATTTGGCAAGACGTGATGCTCTTACTTGATTCAAAACCCTATCCGTTTCTTGGGTTTCGGTGATGCGCTTTGGGGAGAACGAAGCTCACTGTGCGCCCCTGTTGAAGTGCAATCAACATCTGTCCTTGTTCTCCTCTTCTTGAACAGGACAGTGGCTTCCTTCTCCTGCATGTTCACAAGATGATTGGGATATGCAATGATATGAAAGCTCGTGAAATGTGAAGTTCTTACCACATCAATTCCTTCTGCGCTCAAAGGAGGTGTCACCAGCCTTGCAGTAGATGCAACCATGGCTTCAGGGTCCTCTGCGACCATGGTTGCTGAGATATTGGCCTCAGACCTGGGAATTCCCTCCGTGGCTGCAAGTTCTTCTGCGACCAAGCGATCCCCTGCCTCAACATTAGCCTCCGCCATGGAGGTCAATATGTTGGCAACGATGGGAGAGGATGGCCTCTCTGGAACGACAATCTCCAGAGGGCTCGCGGCTTTCTTCTTACGGCCGATAAGAGGAACATCATCTTCCTCGCCCTCGCTCCCCCCACCCTGTACGATTAAGAAGTGACTCCTATCCAAACATGGTATAATAGGGGGAAGGGAAAATCTTACCGCAGTAGTTTTCATGGTAATCTTCTTCACCTTTGATGAAGCCCCTCCTACATTCTTACATTTGGACGATCCAAGGGTTGGAGTCTTCATCTTCTTTGGCTTAGAAGAGGTGCCTTTTACCCTCTTCGATGCTGACGTCCCAGAAGTCCCAACATCATCACCAAGACATTTGTTCCTGATAGTTTGCCCCTTCAGCAGCTGCATCATTTCAGAATTTGCAATTTGATGATCAAGATCAACAGACATTTATGGACAAGTTCCTCGAAGGAAGTCTTACCTTTTGACGTTCTTGTCTCAGATCGTCACCACTGTTGATCAAGCTCTGAGGATGGGGCGATCCTAGAGCTTCTTCTGTCGCCACATTATATGGTTTCAGAAGGCTATTTGTCCTTTTTTCTATCTCAGACAAGGACAGAACTGTATCACAAAAGCAAATTACTTGGTATGGCATTTTTCATCAGTAAATTTGCATATTTTGTGGATTGAAGAGCATACCCGTATTGTAATCTAGAGTGTTGTCCACCATGGATTCCACCTCCCAGGCAGGATGTTCCCTCTTCTTCAGAGGACTTATCCTATTCTTCACAAAGTCATGGATGATATCTCATGCGTTTAACCCTTGGTGAGCTAAGTGAAGAATTACTTGGGCCTATTTCTTCAACTCTTGGCTCAATATGGGAACAGTGTCTATCTCACTGGCCTTCTCTAGTCGTCGGTTCTCGAACCAGAGGCTACTCTCTGATGGGGGGGTGTAGTAGAACCATTTTTGGTTCCATCCATGCACAGAGTCCCATAGAGGAAGAAAGGGATAATCTTTCTTCTCCCTTATGTGGAAATATATACATCTGCAGCATTGGAGCTCTTTGACCATGCTGAGAAATAGAACCGTCGGAATATATCAACACTTGGTAGTACTCCAATGAAGGCTTCACAAAGATGCTGGAAAATTGCCAGGATCAGGATGGCGTTGAGGTGAAGATTCACCAGTTCCAACCCAAAATGTCCCAGGATATCCTGAAGGAACTTGCTTTCTGGAAGGCGAAATCTGCATCGCAGGAACTCTTCAAAGATTACTAGTTCATTTTCATGAACGTTTAGGGTTTCCTCGTTCTTCTCCGCCGGTCGCCAGTTGATTAGCAGCCACGAGGGAAGGATTTCCTCTTTCTCCAGCACCATCAAACTCTCAACATTGTGGTGACTTGATCGGCTCCAGGACGCCATTGTTGTAAGAACTATTGTAATGATGAAGGCTTTGGGGGCGATGAAAGCAAAGGTGCACCAAGAGGGTTTTTTGCGGCAGAATGGCTCAGGCAGAAGAGGGTTTTCTAAGGCTTCTTAAGAAAGGTACCTTCTCACTTTATCTGCCAAAGGCCAGTACCAGCCGTGCTCATTATTTTAATAATATTTCCTCATAACGGGTTTTTTATGGATTGAACCTGAAGACTCATCATTATCCTGATAGAATTTGAAACAAAAGGCACCTTTTTGGAAAATCCAAACATCATTTTATTTCAAATTCGGGGGCTATGATACAAGTGTTTTATGGGAATTTTTTGCGGTTTGAATATCCTATGATTTCAGGGTAATCTCATAATTTCAGTACTATAACAATCTCAAGGTGAATTTTGTGATCTCAGTACTATGCATGGTCTCAGTATAATCTTGTAATCTCGGTATCAGGTACGATCGCAATGCTATTCTGTGATCGTGGTACTGTGTGTGGTCGCAATGCTATCCTATGATCCAATGTTCCTTATGGTCTCAATGCTGTTATGTGACCTCAGTGCTGTCCTATGTTGATCATGGATAGCGAATATATCACCTGTGTATGTTTTGGTCACAGAGACATTTACCTGTAACCATTTTTCACACAGAAAACTTAAAGAACTCTAGCTGATGATTATAGATTATACATAATCATTAAGGGAGTCAATATGTAAAGAAAAGGAATTTCTATTTATTGCATTCTTTACATACGAACGGGAAGTAGGCGACCAAAATGTTGACTTGATCCGAAAGTAATTTACAAAGTTCTCCAAGGGTCAGGTTGGCATTAGTAGGACCAACACTGGCTACCACAAGAGAACTCGTGACGTTCCTCAGCCCATCGACGTCGTCTCTTATTGTGAAGAAGCAGTTGTCCCTAATTGCATTGGGAGGTCTCGCTGCTCTCGGGCGTGATCCCTCTCTAGGTGGAACATGCGTGCCTCTTCGCGAACTCCATCATAGCACTCCGCCAGGCACGTCGTGATGGGGAGGATGGCCTCAAGGCGCTCCTTTAGATAAATCATGATGCATTACAGGACCAGTCCATCGTGCTTGAAAAATCCTGGAGTAAGCTCGAAGCTACTACACTAAAAATGAGGGATTCTTTCGGAGGGATTCGTTCATGGGGGTTTCTTTCTTGTTTGGCCCTGGTGTTCTCTAATCTTTCCTGGTCTTTTGATTCTTGAATTATGTTTGATCCGAAGGAGTTAGATTGGAATTTGGGTATTTCTTTTGAGAATGAAATTTGGTCTTCTCTCCATTCTGGTGTAACTTTTGATTGTGCTGGAGACTCCAATGAATTCTTTCTTACTCTCTGCATTAGACGTTCAGTGTTCAGGCCTTCTGTGAGGGTGATTGTTGATATTTTAACTACTCACTTTGGGACTGAGGCAAAATTATTTAATGTGGTTCATTTCTCTGATTTTGGTTTTCGTTTCTCGGTGGCTAATAAGAAAGTTGGTTTCAAAATTCTCCATTCTGCTGAGATCGTTCATGAAAAGTTCTCCTTATCTTTCTTTCTTTGGAGAGATGGTGGCCCTAATTGGCAAGCTGAGTTTGTCAAGTGGACTTCTGAGCAAGCCAAGGAATGGATTCTTGTTAAAAATAGATCCTCAACTCAAATTTCTACTCAAGGGGGTAAAAGGAAAGATCTGGAGGTTAGGCAGATTTGGTTGAAAAAGATTCTTGTTGGGGTTTCGACCAATTCTTCCTTTCCTGTTTGACTAGTTGTCCATGAGGATGTTTCGACCAAAGGTTTGGTTCACTCTCGAAAAGTTGTTCGTGAGGTTGATTCAGCCAAAGGTTTGGTTCCCATTCGGCAAGTTGGCAGTAGGATTCTTTCGAGCATGGCTGCGGTCCCTGGTCGTAAGGTATTTTCGAGCAAGCCTTCATATCATTTTCAGCAAGACAAGTCTTCTAAGGGAGTTCAGAGGATTCATAAGTTTTCTTTTCATGATGGTTGTCATTTTACTGATTTAAAATGTTTTAAGTGCCTTGCCCATGGGCATCTTAAAAGAGATTGTTTATCTCCTGTTAGATGTTTTATTTTCTTTAATTATGGGCATATTAGCAGTTTTTGTATCAAGGCCAAATGTAAACGCAAAATTTTCATCCCAAAAGGGTGTCTTCTCATTGGCTCGGTTTTCTAAGCCCCCGATTGGCATCCATGCCAGGCAGCCTATTAGTGGAGAGGTTAATGATTTTTGTTTTCGGTCTTTGAACTCTTCCTTTGGTATTCGTGCTGAGGGTGACTTGCAAATGATTCTTGCTGAGAACTTCACTAGGTTTTTCAAGGAATTAGTGGCTGCTAGAGAAGGTTCGCATTCCTCTAAGATTTTTAGTTCATCTCCCTTGTGCATAAGTTAAGAGGATAATCAAGAGCTGCAGGAAGATGATATTGAAGCTGATCCGCATGGGGATGCTTTGGTTATTAATAATCAAGAATTGCAAAATTGGCCTCCCTGGGTTCCTATGGTTCAAGAATCATTGGATCTTTCTTTTTCTGAATCTAACAGCTCTTTGGGGGAGTTTGATGGTTTTTCTTCTTTGCAATCAACTGTAGTTTTCTCCGGTGCTAACCAATGGAAAATGTTCTCTTTGATGAGTCCGCTGTCTTCGTGGACATTTCATTAGAGGGGACTTAGTTCATCTTTGTGCTTTAAAGTTTCTTGGACACTATTCAATCCTAAAGCTTCAAAGGTTTCTTCCACTGATCAAGGATGGGAGTTAGTCAAGAATGATAAGAAGGCTCTCCTTTTTCATCTGGGTGTTATGCGTTGTTCTCAGAAAAAGCTGTCTGCTCCTATTTCAACATCAAGTCTCAGAAGAAGCCTTAGGTTGGCGGAAAAATTTAAAGACTATCGACCTGAGGTGGCACCTATGGTTCAAGCTCTAGGCTTGGCTTGTGGCATGTTGAATGATTTGTTATTTGCTTGACATCTACTAGGGACAATCATTGAAGAACTTGATGATTGATTTCTCCATGATGATATGTTTGGTTTTGATGGAAATATTGTGGGTTTTGAGAACTTAGTTACTTTGGTGGTTGATAGAAGGATTAGCTTATTTGTTTCAGTTGCTGTTATGGTTGTTGTATGATGAATCTGACTATTGCAATGTTTCTAATAGTTTATTTTTGTATACTGCTTTCTTATATGGCTCAAAACCATTACCATAATATTCTTAGTTGGAATATTAGAGGTTTGAATGTTTCTGACAAAAAAGAGAGTTGTGTTTAGTAAAGCTATGTAAGCTAAATGTGGTCTTATCTGTCTTCAAGAAACTAAGTTGGAGGCAGTGGATTTATTTTTGGTTAAAAGCTGCTGCCCAAAGAACTTTCTGGAGTTTGATATTATTCCTTCAATTGGTAATTCAGGTGGCCATCTTACTGTATGGAATTCAAAGCTATTTCGAGGTGAAGGAGTTTATAAAAACTTATTCTCTTTGACAGTTGAATTAGTGCACAAACTTTCTGCTTTGACCTGGATTGTTACAAATATTTATGCCCCCTGCACTCCCCAAGGTAAACAAGAATTTTTGACATGGTTTCAAAGCATTTTGATGCCGGATAATTATAAATGGTTGGTTTTAGGTGACTTCAATCTTATGAGATCAAGTCACAACAGAAACAAAGGTCGAGCTAATGTAAATGAGATGGCAAGTTTTAATGCTGCAATTAACCAACTTCAGCTAGAGGATATCCCCTTTAAAGGGAGAAGCTTTACTTGGTCGAGTATGCAATTTAATCTGCTTCTAGAAAAGCTTGACTGGTTGTTTGCTAATGGAGCTTGGATTGAAGTCTGTCCTAATACTATAGTCTCTTTGTTTAGTAAATCTATTTCTGATCATGCGCCTTGTGTGGTGAGAATTAATTCAAAGTTACCCTTGGGTCATATCTTTAGATTTGAGAATCATTGGGTAAATCGGTCAGGATTTATGGACTTGGTTTCTAAATCCTGGAATTCTATTAATGAAGAGAATAATATTGCAAAAGTAATTGTCAGTAAGTTCAGAGTGCTTCGTAAAGCTTTTAAGCTTTGGGGTAAGAAGCCTAATCAAAGGAAAACTTGGATTGATAATTCCAATTTGATTATTTCTCTGCCAGATGGTTTGGAAGAACAGATATCTCTTAACTCTTTGGAATTCAAGTTTCGTCCTTCTTTAAAAGCTCACTTAAAATATCTTCTGAAAGTTGAGAATGAGTATTGGAGACAGAGAGGTAAATTTAGGTGGGCAAAGTTTGGTGATGAAAATACTAAGTTTTTCATGCTATGGCATCAAAAAATTTTCGAAGCAATTTTATTACCTCCTTATGTGATAATGCAGGATGTAATATTGATAATCATCAAGATATAGCTGAACTTCTTTGGTCATCTTTTAAAGACAGGATTGGGACTTCTAATTATCATTCTTGTGTTTTTGATTTAGAAGAAATTCTTAATGATTTTAAGGGAGATTTTCTCAGATAGAAAGCCCTATTCTTCAGGAGGAAATTGATAAGGTGATTTTCATATGGCTTCAAACAAAAGTCCTGGTCTGGATGGATTTAATGGTTCATTTTATAAATCATATTGGGAGATTATTAAGTTAGATTTTTATAAACTCCTTAGAAGTTTTTTGTGAAGGAATATTGGATCTTAAGAGACTTAACTCTTCTTGGATTATTCTTTTACCTAAAAAAGAAGGTTCTTCTTTTGTCAAGGATTTTCGACCGATCTCTCTTGTTAATAGTTCTATCAAGTTGATTACAAATATTCTTGCTTCTAGGGTTCAAGAAGTGATTACTAATACTATTCATAAAAATCAGTATGGTTTTATTCAAAAGCGTTCTATTCAGGGTTGTTTGGCTTGGACTTTTGAGTACATTCATACTTGTTAGGTCAAGATGATTCCAACTGTTTTTCTTAAATTGAACATAATTCAATTCTGGGAATCCTGAGAGTTAGAGGATTTGGGAATAACTGGTTATCATGGATTTCTTCTTTACTGAATTTAGGATCTTCGAATATTCTTCTCAATAATGTTCCTGGGAAAATTATTGACTGTAAAAGAGGTGTCAGGCAAGGTGATCCTCTTTCTCCATTGCTGTTTGTGTTGGTTGCAGACTTGCTTCAAAGTATTTTGAATTTGGCTAAGAGTAAGGGTCTGTTGGAGATTCTAATTAATACTTTAACAAATCAAGACTTTCCTATCATTCAATATGCGGGTGATACTCTTATTATTTTAAAAGCTTTGTCCAAAGAAATTTTCTTAATAAAAGCTCTTCTGCAATCGTTTGCATTATCAACAGGCCTAAAAGTGAACTTTGATAAGTCACTTTTAGTCCCAATACATTGTGACGTTGAAACAGGAACTAATTTGGCTAGAATTCTTGGGTGCAAAATGGGGTCTTTTCCATTTACTTATCTTGGTCTGCCTTTGGGTACGACAAGGCCAAAAATGGCTGATTTTGAAAGTTTAATTAATAGAATTGAGAAAAGGTTGATAGGATGGCATCTCTCTTTTCTTTCCATTGGAGGAAGATTAACTCTTTTAAACTCAGTTTTATCATCCTTGCCGATGTTCTATATGAGTACGCTGAAGTTGCCGAAGAAGATTGTCAATAGAATTGATAAGATTAGAAGGGGCTTCTTTTGGAAGGGTCAAGTTGCTTGCAGTGGAGGTAATTGCTTAGTCGCCTGGTCAAAAGTTTTTAGACCAAAAAAGAAAGGAGCTTTAGGGGTGCTGAATCTAAGAGCTCAAAATATGGCATTATTAATTAAGTTCATTTACAAGTTTTTCAATCAAGACATCCCTTGGAATAATTTTGTTTGGGAAACTTATTATTCCAATAATCTTCCTCAATGGTCTGGGTCTAAAGGATCTTTTTGGTGGAAAGATTTCTTGCATAATCTTTCATTCTTCCAAGGATTGTTCAAATGTGTAATTGGTATTGGTTTATCTTGCAGTCTATGGATGGATCTATGGCATCAAAATGTGCTATCTTATGAATGGGCAGAATTATTCTCTTTTGTCAAGCAGGATGATTCTGTTAGGAATTTTATAGCTAAGGAGGAATTAGTGGACTATTTTTCATTGCCATTGTCTCCAACTGCGTATCAGCAATTTATCCAGTTGTAACAATTGCATCAGAACCTTCAATTGTTGGGCAATGATAAAGATATTTGGTGTTTCAAAGATTCTTTTAATGACAAATTTTCTTCAAAAAAAAGTCTACTTGGCTATCCTTGGTCAATTGCAGGTGCATTGCATCTTCAAAAGTTGTTGGAAGAATAGTTGTTTGCTCAAACAAAAGATTTTCTTCTGGAAATTTTTGAATAATAGGCTGAATACAAGAAAATTATTAGCAAGAAAGCAGTTTCATCTGGATGATCAGGATTGTGTTTGCTGTCAAAATGGTGAAAATTGAAACTCAAATTCATCTTTTTTTTCTTTGTCCATTTGCTATTACTTGCTGGAATAGAATTGGACTCTGTTGGATAATGGAGGATAATATTTGGGACATGATATGGAATTCTAAAATGAAGGCTAAAGAATATGAGGATTTCTATTGGGAAGTGATAATTATAGCTTTGTGGAATATGTGGACAATCAGGAATGAAGTGATATTTCAAAATATTTCAAGTTCGGTGACAGTTTGGTTGAGAAGATTTATTTTAGATTTCCATCTTATTCTTATTCGAATTAAACCAGCCTAGCTATAAGCCTGGTTTGAGTAGATGGATTGATTTTTTTGTAATCTTGTTTTATTGTTTTCTTTGATTTGTTTTCTTGTAATTGTACTATCTGCTTGATAATATATTCCTTACAGTAGGAATTCCCTACTATTTTTCCTCAAAAAAAAGGCGCTCCTTCTGCACCTCATTCTTCTCTTGGAGAGTTCTGCACCAAGCAGATTTCTCCCTCAGAAGAATCTGGATCTCAGCAAGCTGTTCGCTGAGAACCCAAAGAGTCTTCTCCTCCTGTACATAGATTAGTTAGTACCTAAAATATGTAACAAACAGAGAGGGTCAAGATAATTACCTGAGTTGCAGGGTGAGAGCAAAAAGCTGAGCATGGAAAGGGACTTGGTGATAAAGGCACTGCAGGCGTAGTGATATCTGATTCCCCAGAAGATGGATCCAAAGAAGGTGTTGAAGTTGGAACGGGATGGGTTGCAAGGGCTGAAGAAGGTAGAGGATACAAAGAAAGAGATGAGGCCAATGTAGCAGCCTAGGTCTCCGCACCCATTAGCCTTGTGGATGAAGCTCCACTGGAGGATTCTGCGTCATATCCAGACCATTTCTTCGAAGATGTCGGTTCCTCGAATAGCTGTGAGTTCCAAAATGCGTTACTTTGGAAAGATTCACACAGATGTTTTAGAAGAGAATTACCTTCTGAAGAGCCTGTCCAATCTTGTCTTCAATTCTTATTTCTTCCTCATCGCTCTCAACAAACTTTTTGGAGTCTCAGTTCGCCATTAAAGATGAGACTGGGAGAGGAAATGAAAAGTAAGAAGACGAAAGGAAAGCCTACAAAAACTTAGCCAAGGAAAACTGGTGAGTCTTTGAACTGAAGAACTTCGCTATTTATAGAGCCCGAAGGCGACGGTTCGCATTCGCAGGGGCCTCGAGCTCTTAAACGCACTTACATTTTTTGCCTCAGTTGAGCAGTCAAAAACTTCATGATTACCTGTCAAAGATAAACCCAGAGATTTTTTCTTGGGAAATAAACCACCACACGGCCCACAGTACATCAGAAGAAGGTGAAGCGTCAGGTTCTTTATCCAATGAAAATTAAAATTTGAGGTTATAATCTTTTTATCTCTTCAAATTTGGAGGCTAGCTGACGAGAATTATCACCCGAGCTAGTTAGTTATTTATATATCATATTCAAGGTTAGCTCAGATGTGATATGTGAACCTGTGCCCCAGCAACCACTATGGTCGCAGTGGACAGCTTCCTGTATACCAGAAGGTCGCAGACACAGGATCAATTTATGGTCACAGTATTTGCGTGATCATAAGGTCGCAGGTCATGCACGACCAAGATAATCTGAGTGTATTTTATAGGACACATTCTCAGGATAAAGATAACTTCTTCCACGAGTGAAGACAACCGTCAAGGAGTTAAGATGTGCAGTTATCTATAAACTGCACGTGGGCGAAGGGATTAAGTGTAGGTATACAAACTGCACTATGGCAACCGTCCAGAACTGCTTCACAATGACATCCTTTCACCCAGTATAAAAGGATGATTGGTACATAGAAGCAGAGGAGGGTGACGGATAGAAAACAACAATAGACAGAAGTACAAAAGAGATTGTTTAGCCTTTGTAACAATCTCTTCCCTGTAATTCTCTCATATATAGTGAAACCACCACAAGACGTAGGGTTTTTACTCAATCCATTGAGGGCCCGAACCTGTATAATTCTACGTGTCCCCGACTTGTGCTTGTCTTAACTTACCTGAGGAACACCATGAAAGGTCTCACACTTAACTCACAAATCTGCGTAAGATCGACTAAGGACCCCGAGTCCGAATCATCGACAAAAAGTTCATCTCCGAACTTGGTGTGGTTCCTAATATTGTTAGTCTACTGGATCTCTATTGTGATAATAGTGGAGCCATCACTCAAGCTAAGGAACCAAGGTCACATCAAAAGTTCAAGCATATACTTTGGCGATATCACCTTATTCGAGAGTTTATCAAGAGACGTGATGTAAAAATATGCAAAGTGAATATAGATAGATCCTTTGACAAAGCCTCTCCCGCAACCAAAGCATGAGGCTCACACTAGAGCAATGGGTGTTCGACACCTATATGATTGACTCTAGTGCAAGTGAGAGATTGATAGAAATATGCCCTAGAGGCAATCATGGAGATGGTTGTATCATGTCATGTTTATGAATTCTTATTGTATTCCCTGAATAAAGTATCACTCTCATCAATCAACAAGTATGTGACTTGTTCGTGGAACTCTTTATAATGATATATAAATTGTCTCAATTTACTTATGGAATTATCAGTGATACTTATTCTAAACATCCTTGACTTTCAGCATTACATGGAATAATAATGCAAGATAAGTCAACATGATCATTGATTGATAGTCAGGTTCCACAGATCACGGATATGAGATATCAACTCAATGTCGTGGACACATGTTGGTCAGATCGACCCAACTTGAGACATTGTTGAGATTTTATGTGTCATCAATTTGTTTCTAATAGTTATTTTGGTTTATCTTTAGACCTGAGATCATCACGGTTTCATACATGCATAGTAGCATACCTTGGTGTCATCAACCGCTGCTCTTAACCGAGTAGTCATAAAGGTGACATACAGATATGTTATGAACCATATGATTGAAAGTGAATCGTCGAGATGGAATTTTCTCCTCTCATATCTTGAGAGAGATATCTCTGGGCCCCTTAATGTAATTGGACTAAGTGCATGGTCGTGCTGAATATAGTTGAGAGTCAACTATGGATAAAAGTTAGTCCATTACAAGATCGAGAAAGGATTGAGCTATTCAAGGATGACACATTTCTCACCTTGAGTTTGATCTAGTATTGTGAGGCAAAGAGATAATTCATGATAAGTTGTATAGGTTCATCAAATATGATCTTCGCGTATATGCCAGTAGTCATAATGTCTTGCTAGGGACCGCTTATGACTTATGATTCGGGAAGTTATTTCCCATCGCGGCCAAATATACACAAACCTATAGGATCACACACTTAACGGGTTGGAGCATTAATTCGGATGGGATTCGAAACGGGTCCCCTATTGGTAATGGGTTTACCATTGGGATTAGGGTTCACATTTGAGTAGGACTTATCTACAATGCCTTATAAAAGGAGGTGAGGTAGACATGCGAAAGAGATTTGATCTATTTTGGCCGCCACCACCATCCACGAGATAGATCTTGTAAGACCCTAGCCGCTTGCGCTGGTGCTAACACACGAATACGTGTGGACTTCCGTAGAGGTGCGACTGCTACTGCTGCACTGCTGGTCACGATCCGGTTACGACATCGACTCTTCTTCCACTGTTGTGTTGTCACATCCACACGTCTAGTGGTAAACCTCTTGATCTATGGTTTTATGCTTGTATGGTTCCTGGGTTTTTGGGTTAAATTTTTTAAATTATCGCTAGAGTAGCAACCTGTTTTCCTTCAATATCTCTACCTGGTTGATCATGATGCCACCTTGGAGCTAGATGGTTAAGAAGGTAATGATACCTCTAATTCTGTTCTAGCATGAAAGAGATGCGGAACATGATGTTCTCATTATCAGGACTGATGCTGCCATCAGGCCGAACATGAACCTGTACGTTTTTCAACACAAGCTCTTCCAACTCTTGGTGCAGTATGCGACAATTCCTCCTAAATCAATCACGCTTGCACTGATTTCTCATAGGGTCATGAGGGACCCTGGGCACGCCAGGTGGTGTTGGAATAAGAGGAGCCTGAGAAGGAGGTATCCAAGTGCGCCTTGCTTTAGATAGCTAGTCGACTTGTTTTCTAGGCGAAGTAGGTGCCTGCAAAGAGCCCCTACCTTGCCGAGATGAAGTCGATGCAGGTGAAGTGGTCTGCACATCTCATTGTTGCTGTACATGTGGTGATTGCTTTGGCTGACGAGACCACTGGTTCCAATGTGGTGGTAGTGGTACTTGTCAAGGCCGATAAGTCGATGTAGGTGAAGGCCTTTGACGAGGTGCCCAAGTCTGGTGCATGTACTGAGGACAGCATCATGAGATGTCATTCCTTGAACCCCTTCTAAGCTGAGAGGAGGAATCAGGGATGTCACAACCTCACAACTACTCCTGCAGACTCTTCATTTGGGTTTGTAGTTGTCTGAGTTGTCGTTATATCTCATCAGCACCAGGAGCGGATATTTCATTCGGCAACACCACGAACTTGTTATCAGTACTGGATGCGCCAGCTTGTGCAGAAACGTGGAAGCATGACTCCCAACCAGTTACTTTAACTTCAGGGGTGAAAGAACCCATTAGACTAGGCATTCTTACTCGCTTGGTTGAATGGCGCCTCCAGAATTCCCTCATAATAGCAAGTCTCAATAAGTCCTTGATCTTGCCATTCTGACAATACCCATTCGTCCGGGAACAAGTCATATGGCGGCGTCATTATGTAACGATACCGACAAGTCTTATCAATGAGATCACTTGCGCCAAGTGACTAGTCCACTTCGGGAACAGCAATACAGGCGATGTGGGCACCAAGTTTCTCCGACAAGGCACTCACCTTGAGGTACTACCTTCTGAGCTTGCACAACCTATTGGGATTGAAGGCGCGACGAGCAAATGACATCTACCTTCGTAGAGTATAGGAGGCATTTTCCAGTGCATTGAACAGCTCAACCTTAGCACACTGCACGCCTAGGGTAGGTAGCACAGGATCGATGAGCGGAGCATCCACACGAAGAGAAGTGGCATGATGCTGCATGTTGGTGGCTTGTTGATGAAGCCTTTGAGCAGTTTGGACATCACCTTGAACATCGGCAATAACAGCATTCTTCAGAAGATTGCGTACTTCTACCATCAAGGCGTGATGCTCCTTTTTTGCTTTAGCAGAGGCATGTTTATGTGTCTTCTTTGACTCAGTCACCAGGAACTCCACAGGCTATTGAGTCTGGTGGAAGTAGGCCATGTGGTTGTACTTGAAGATTGTCACCGGAGGCAATGTCCCAAACTGAACCATCAAAACTTCCTCGTCTGTGTGAGCAAGTTTTTTGAGGAAGGACTCATCTGCAAAAAGGGGTTCCTTGATTAAATTATGCATCATCACATATACTATGTAAGCGCTCCATAAACGAGCAGCCATATGCATGATGGATGAAAGATAGAGGGCATGTAGAAGAGAGTCAAACGACCATCGGAGCACACCAAAGATGAGAGGAGAACCATGTCCCACTGGGCGTGCCATTTTGTTTTGCCGAGAAGATCTCTCTTCTGGGAAATTGGCCCCTTTCCATGTTGCGAGCATGCCAGTATACATAAGCATATAAATAAAGGGTAGAGAATGCACAATCTTAGGAAACACTATACTTATTAATTCTGAAAAAAATTATAAGTTACAAGTCCCTTTGGGATTTACAATCTCTCATTGCACCAAAGGAAAGTACATATTGGCTTCAGGGGATTGTAAGTTCGTGGTTCATCAGGTCTTTTGAAAAGCTCCTAGTTAATTACATCTGCAGAACGAATCCACAGAAAACCTTTGATTAAGTTGTGTTGATGGTCGTTGTCTTCAAGTTTTAAAATAACTTTTCCCTTTGATGAATGTATGCAATGAGTATGCCCATGCATGCAAGTATGCAAATCCATAGCTTCGTCAATCTATGGTGCTATCACAAAAATGTGACCTTCACCTAGTCAATGCCCAGCCAGGGGGTTGTTTGGCCTCGTCGGTCGCGAACAAATAGATGCCTTCGCGTCATCAGTACCCGGCATGAATGGTGTCCGGCTTCGTTAGTCACAAACAAAAAGCATGTCACTTTTGCCTCATCAGTACCCTATGACATGGAAAAGTGTGGATGATAATGAGTTGTGATAACATCTTCAACTTCCTTAGCTTTAGAAAAAGCACATTGCATGATAGGCAATCTATTAGAATATCCATCAAGTACTTAGTGATATCTTGACTTAATTTATCATCTTCGAACATGATTCGACATTAGCTCTCCTTTGACTAACTGGATGAGAGCTTTTCTAGCCTCTGATCAGCTTAAAACTTGGAGAAATAGTTTCTAGAGAGATATTCAATTGTTCATCAAAATTTTAGATCAATCAGACCGTCAGATTAGAAACTATCTTCATTGCATTGCTGGTACGTCAAGCTGGAATTCAGCGAGATAGAATAGTTTGCAATAGTCTTCATGATCTTCTTGCCCTCTGATCGAGATGAAACTTGGAGGAATAGATTCTAGATAGATCCTCGATTGTTCACAAAAATTTTAAATCAATCGGACCATCAGATTAGAAACTATCTTCATTGCACTGCTCGTACGTCAAGCTGGAATTCAGCAAGATAGAGCAGTTTGCAATGGTCTTGATGATCTCCTTGTCCTCTGATCAACTTGAAACTTGGAGGACATCTTGCACATTTGATCTTCTGCTTGCCATGAAAATTTAGGGTCAATCAGACTTGTGGATGAGAAGTTACCATTGAGTTTCTCCCGTGAGACAAATTGAAATTTCTTCTGGACAGAGCCTCTCTTCTGGTCGAATTGCAACTTAGAAATCGCTGATTGACTTGAAGCTTGGTAGACATGCTTCACTTCAAGTCTTCTACCTTTCATAAAAATTTGGGGTCGATCGGACTTCTGGATGAGAAGTTATCATTGATTTTTACCATGGGACAAATTGAAATTTCTTGTAGACAGAGCCTCTCTTTTGGTCGAATTTCAACTTAGGGATCACTGATTAACTTGAAAATTGATGGACATGCTTCACTTCAAGTATTCTACTCTTCATAAAAATTTGGGGTTGATCGGACTTCTAGATGGGATGTTATCAAAAATCTTGTCTCGTGGGACAAACCGAATTTGACCTCTCACTACCACAAAAACAGACATCCAGGATGGCACATCACAGACGGTTATGAACTTTTCAATGAAAAAGCATCTGTGAAGGCCTGTCGGGAGAATATATAAAGTTATCACAGTCGGTTCTCACCTCAGATTTGACTGTGATAGCCAGACAGATGGTTTTGACTTCAGAATCGTCTATGATATTCTAATTATCACAGATGGTTCTGAGTTCAAAACCATCTGTGATAGTGCTGGACTATCATAGACGATTCTAACCTCAGAACCATCTGTGATAGTATGGTATTACTGACGGTTCTGAGCTTCCAACAGTTAGTGTTGCTAGCTTCCATGGTAGCACTATTATAGATGGTTTTGACATGAAAACCGTCAGTGATAGTTTGTTATTACAGACTATTATGATCCTAGAATCGTCTGTATTGAGCCCACAGGCTACAAAAAGATCTTAAGATTAGTGTTTCGAGCTAGCCCAGTTGGAAGAGATCTAGGGCAAGGAAGAGCAATATCTCAAAAGGGGAGCATTAGGGGACAAAAATTTGAAGTTCCAAGGTTGGTATTTGCTCTTAAGGCATACATTACTTAATTTCATCATCATCTCCATTGATTGATCAAAGAGGGAGAGGGAGGGGATGCTAGAGTAGCAAATCCTAGTTCTAACTCTCATTTGTCCCACCTCTAGCTATTCTCTTCATGATGTGTATTATTCATGCGTCCAATTAGTTACTAATTAATTGCTTGCAGTTGAATTTATACCCGCAAACCCGTAGATTAATTACCGCCACAAACACTAGCTAGCTAGATTAGCATTTTAATTGCGTGTCGACTGTAGATTATTACTTAGCATGTGTATGAATTTAATTGCAGATGGTCCATCGAGATTGGATGTATAATGACAACTGAGTGAGTGAAGAATACATGAAAGGTATTTTAGATTTCCAAAAAGTTACTGACCAAGACATGGCGAAGAAGGGTTTACATATATGTACTGTCCTTGCATAGACTGCGACAATCTTAAGATGTTCACCAACTCATCTAAAATTGTGGCCCACTTGATTCGGCGTGGTTTCAAAAGGGGGTACACGTGTTGGATCCACCATGGCGAAGAGCAAACTGCAGAAACAAGTGCCACTCAGGTTGAGGAGGACATGTCGGATCTCAACGAAGATTTCAATGAGGATATGGCAGAGGATGACAATTTAGATGACATGTTGTGTGATGTGATAGGAAATTACTGTGAAAGGGAGTTTGGTAAATTTAAGAGCTTGATTGAGGACTCAAAAAAGCCATTGTTCCCTGGTTGCAAGCCGAAATACACAAAGTTGGCCTCCGTGCTTGAACTATTAAAATTGAAGGCAAGTAAGAGCTAGGCCAACAAGAGTTTCACGGCACTGTTAGATCTTTTAGTGGACATGTTTCCAGAAGGAAACGAGTTGCCAAAAAACACCTACCAAGCGAAAAAGTTGTTGTGTCCCTTGGGAATGGAAGTAGAAAGGATACACACATGCCCTAATGATTGCATCCTTTACCGTAACTACTACAAGGATATGCATGTTTGTCCGATGTGCGGCGCAACCCACTATAAGCGTAAGGACCGAACTAATGACGATGATTGTGCCCAGATAAAGCAAGGACCTCCTGCTAAGGTGGTATTTGCCCGTCATTCCCCACTTGAAGCATTTGTTTGCAAACTGTAAAGACGCAAAATTATTGCGTTGGCATTCGGAAGATCAGAAGAAGGATGGAAAGCTGAGACACCCCACTGATTCTACGCAGTGGAGAAACATTGACAGGGAATTTGTTAACTTTGGAGTGGAATTGAGGAATATAAGGTTCGGGTTGAGTACCAATGGAATTAATCCTTTTGGTAACATAAGAAGTCGGCATAGCACTTGGCCGGTTCTTTTGTGTATCTACAACCATCCTCCTTGGTTGTGCATGAAGCGCAAGTACATCATGATGTCGCTACTTATCTCAGGACCAAAACAACTCACGATATTGGTGTGTACCTAGCACCATTGATAGAGGATTTGCTAACAATGTGGAACGAAGGAGTGTAGGTATGAGACGCATACAAACGAGAGAACTTCATCCTACGTGCTATGATAGTCTGCACCATTAACGATTTTCCTGCCCTTGGAAATTTGTCGGGCCTTAGTACGAAAGGAGCCAAAGCTTGTCCCCACTACAAAGATGAAACTAAGAGCATGTAGCTGAAGAATTACAAGAAAACAGTGTACAGGCGTCACCGTAGGTTTCTTCCAAAAAATAACGCGTATCATAAGAGGAAGAAGGAATTTGACGGCCACAAGGAAGATGGTTCAGCCTTGAAGCCTATGAGAGGGAAAGAAGTTTACTCACGGGTGAAGGACATAGATGTTGTGTTTGGAAAGGGTCGTAAATTGAAACCCCGCATGAAGAACATTTGGAAGAAGTGATCGATATTTTGGGACTTACCGTATTGGGAGCATTTAGCGGTTCGGCATTGAATTGATGTCATGCATGTAGAGAAGAATGTTTGCGATAGTTTAATCGGCTTATTGCTGAATATTCTAGGGAAGACAAAGGATGGCGTCAATGTGCGGCGCGACATGATCGAAATGAAAATCAGGCCCGAGCTAGCACCGAGAGAGGACAAGAAAGGCCGTATATACCTCCCCCCGCCTGCTATACTTTGTGCAAGGATGAGAGGACAGAACTTTGTAAGTGTCTCTATGGTGTCAAAGTTCCATCGGGTTACTTTGCAAATATGAAAAAGCTTGTGTCCATGGGCGATTTGAAATTGCTTGGTATAAAGTCTCACGATTGTCACGTGTTGATGACACAAATGCTTCCTGTTGCCATCCGGAGTATTCTGCCGCACAAGGTCAGAGAGACGATCACGAGGCTGTGTTATTTCTTCAATGCAATTTCTTGCAAGGTCATTGATCCCGATGGACTAGATTCTCTGTAGAGCGAGATGGTTCGAACTCTCTGTCATCTTGAGATGTATTTTCCTCCGTCATTTTTTGATATCATGGTCCATCTCACTGTCCACCTTGTCAGAAAAATCAAGATATGTGGACCCGTGTTCCTACGTTATATGTATCTGTTTGAGAGGTACATGGGTGTACTTAAGGCCTATGTGAGGACTCACTCTCGACCCAAGGGTAGCATTGTCAAAGGTTATGCAGTGGAAGAGGTTTTTGAGTTCTGTGTTGATTACATGGCTGAGGTAGAAGCAATAGGAGTTCCTGCGTCTTGTCATGAGGGGAGGCTTGATGGCGTTGGAACTATTGGACTGAAAGCAATCAGTCTTGATTTCGATATGTACTCGAAAGCACATTTTTGGGTCTTGCAACACATGACGGAGGTGTCTCTGTACATCGACGAGCACAAGGAGATGCTACGACAAGACAATCCTAGCCGATGCGAGGTTTGGATCACAAGAGAACATAATAGTCGATTCAACACATGGGTGAAAGTGCGATTCACCGAGGAGTCCACAAGTGAGAATCTGAAATGGTTGGCAAAAAGGCCAACATTTACTGTACAGACATGGCAGGGATACGCATCAATGGGTACACATTTTACACGAAAAGTCAAGATCAAAAGAGCACTATGCAAAATAGTAGAGTGAGCATACAAGCTTTTCAAGAGGAGTTCAGCAAGACAGGCCCAACAAGTGTAGTACGTGGATTGAACTCGTACTACGGGTTTATAGAAGAAATTTGGGAGCTCGATTATGTACTATTCAAGATTCCCCTATTTCGATGCCGATGGGTCCAAATCCTACATGGTATAAAGGTTGACAGTTATGGTTTCACTTCTGTGGATCTCAATCGAGTTGCTTATAAAGATGAGCGATTCATACTTGCAAAGCAAGCCATTCAGGTCATTTCTGTCACTGACCCAACCAATAAGAAGTGGCACGTCATCCTTCATGGCAAGAGAAAGATTGTTGGAGTTGAAAATGTTGTAGATGAGGAAGAATACAATCAATTTGATGAGATGCCTCCATTTGGAGATGGCGTACAAGTCGATATCGAAGACACCGATGAAACCAGTTACACGCATATGAATCACCAGGAAGGGTAATACTTTAAAGGTAATCAACCGTCCTTATCTCTCTGTTTCCATCGGTATAGCTTATCGTCTAATTCTTGCCTTTGCAGGGATGCGGCAAGTGGAAAGTTGAGGATAATATTGTCACTTGCCCTAACTCTCTGGCGACTGCGCGCACTGCCTCTCTCCAGCCTCCCACCGTGCAACGCGACCACCTCCGGCTACTCCTCTCTACCTTTGGCGCCTCCTCTCTCTAGAGCCTCCTCCCGGCCAGCTCTAACCGTCTCCTCCTCCGATGTCTCAGGTGCCCCTCCTCCCTCTGCCTCCGACATCTTAGGTGCCCCATGAATTAGTAGAATTTGTCAAATTGTCTAATTTGTATGATCTCGTGCAAGTATGAGGTGATACACTCAATTAAACACCACCTACTAAATCATCTTTAGTCTGGATATGTCCACAGACCATACATGCATTCAAAGCTACAACCAAGAAAGCACAAGTAGCCCTTCTGCCATTTCTGCCATGACAATAATGCATGGGCAAATTAACAAGCGCAGCTTGTGTCAAATGGAACAAATCTTTGAAGCAAGGAAATTTGATAAGTGTTGGGGGAAACCCTGGACACTTACCAGGAGAAGTCCCGGACGCCTCCTGGGTAAAATCCTGGAGAGCTACCAGGGAAAATCCAGGAAGGCTACCAGGGAAAATCCCGGATGCCTCCCGAGAAAAGCCACGGAGGTCTCTTGCGCGAAGTCAGGTGCGAGTAGCTTGAGGAGCGCCTCGAGAACTAGCGGGGACACTTGTCAAGCATCGAAGCCTTTCGGCCGATGAAATGGCATCAACACCCCTCGATCCAACGGCCATAGCTAGGGCGTTTTGGTCTTTTGGCGTGTTTAGGGGCCTATATATACCTCCTTGTATCTCATTTGTAACCGATTCCAGCTCATTTTAACACACTCAAACAACAGGCTCCCTTGCAGACCTCTCTCCCCGAGAGAGCGCCTCCCCAGTGGACTCACGTTCAGAGGCTGCTGTTAGGACTAGGGCCCCCACCGAGGCCCGAACCTGTATAAAAATCACCGTGTCAATCTCTGAGTTGCCCGGCGGGAGGTTCCAAGTCACTCGATTAGTTCGCGCCGCTGTACGCGTGTTAGCACGTCCGAAGAAACCTATCAGTAGTGTATTTTATACCACGACAGTTGGCACCGTCCGTGGGGACACGTGATGAATTGCCATGGCTCCCCCAAGAATGAGAGCTCAAGCCCTCTCCCTTTCCGGTGGTGCTGGTCCCAGCGACCCGGCGCCACCCCCGCAAGATACAGCTATCACAACCCTACCGTCCAGGGACGTCCGAGGAGAGGTACCATTTTCTTCTCTCATAGTCTCCAGCAGAGGTGTTCCCATCTCCAACCCGGCGACCGTGACGCGCTTGCGGGGCCTACCGCCCCCCAACTCTCAATCCCAATCTCTGGAGACCCCTTGCTGGGGGCTTTGGTTGAGGGCCAACTCCGTGCCCAACACACCCTGAAGGAGTTATTGCGCGTCTTAGCGTGGCCACCGGCTCCTGCTTACCCGCCCCCATACCCGTTTATGGGGGCACCGCCTCTGTTCTTCATGGGGCACCCGGCCGCCTTCCTCGCGTCGGGAATGTTTCCCGCGCTAGGAGGCCAACCCATGTCCAGAGCCTTTCCCGTTCGGGGGGGTTGTTTGGCACCGGGTCCAAAACATTCGCAGGCGGTTGCCATCGCGACGGGTCCCCCCCGGTGCCGGTAGCTTTCCCCACGCCCACGGCCGCCCATGTACCTAGAGACCTCCCCGGGTCGATGCCCGGGGCAGCTCCGGTGTTAGAGACAGTGGTCGCTCCCAGGACCCTCCCCGCTTCGGCACCCGTCGCCGTCCCGGAGGCTCACCCGGCGCTAGGCCAGTCCTGCGCCCCGGTGGCATCTTCTAGGCCGGAAACCAATCACTGGTACAGAAAGGCTTTCTTCTATCGATAAAAAACACCCTTCTACTATCAGTTTTTGTACCGTTAGAGATAGACACGATAGAACATGACAGGTCATTTTCTATCGGTAAATAACCGATAGAAGAACTTCACTATTCTAACGGCATCTTAGGCGAACACCGGTAGAAAACCCGTTGTAGTCTGACTTTTGTGAAAGAGTTTACCGATATAAAAAATATACTACTCTCTCGGTTGTGAATGAGTTTAACGGCAGGAAAAGTAACACTCTTCTAACGGTTAATTTAGAGTATACCGATAGAAAAAACCTTAGTACTCTCTCGGTTAGAAATGAGTTTACCGATAGAAAAAACGATTGTACTCTCTCGGTTGTGTATGAGTTTACCGGCAGGAAAAGTTAAACTCTTCTAACGGTGAATTATGTGTGTACCGATAGAATAAAGTATAGTACTCTCTCAGTTGTGAAAGAGATTATCGATAGAAAAAATCATAATACTCTCTTGGTTGTGTATGAGTTCACCGGCAGGAAAAGTCACACTCTTCTAATGGGTAATTACGAGTGTACTGATAGAAAAAATGATAGTAGTCTCTCGGTTGTGGATGAGCTTACCGATAGAAAAAATGATAGTAGTCTCTCGGTTGTGAATGAATTTACCGATAGAAATATAGTACAGATGCAATACAGTACATTCACATATACAGTACATTCTTTACATTCACAATACAGTACATTCACATATACAGTATAGATGCAATACAGTATAGATTGGATACACAATACAGTACAGATGCAAAGAATGGTAAATTCACATATACATTAAATAGATTGACACATAAGATAGTTATTCACATTTATTCACATATATATGGACAAATACAAATTGCAATCCAATGTGGACATTTATTCACATATATATTTATTCACTTATATATAAATAGTCTATGCATAGAGTACACGAAAAAGAGAAAATTGTCATGGCGGTTGGTTGGGCGCAACTTCCTCCATGACATATTGAGCCAAGATTTGTCGAAGATCTCTAATCTTTGCATTTTTGTATCGGTCTTTCGACATGGCAATCTGCAAGGATGTGTGAATACTGAGTAACTAAGTTCCTAATTTTGAACGTGACACCCAATTTTCAAATTTAAGTTAGCTATCGATGCTTACCTGGGGGAATTGGACAAAGTTTGTCCGCACAAGGTCGTACATGTAGCGCAGCACATAAAACCTGCATTCCCATGATTGCGGCTGCTGATGGCACTGAGATAATTGCATATGCGCAGACATGTTAGCGATTGTTTCCATAAACTAATTAAGCATAAACAAAAAGTCTCATGAGTACCTCATATTCTTTCCAAGCTAGTAGGGAGCCCTGCGGTGCGGCATGCCTCCCTCTAGCGGACACATATTTATCAAAAGCCCTGCATTTCAGTTAGCATTGCCGGTTAATGTATTATCATTAGCTAGTGAGGTCAAAATTTAAATCAAACATATAAGTTACTTACGCCTCCATATTCCCCTTGACCACATATTCGTTCGATAATCTGTCACGCATCGAATCGAGGTAGTACACCTCATTCCTCGGTGGACAGATCACGATGAGGATCCAGTGGCCCCTACATTGTATGTAAAAGAGGACCGCTAGCTCAAAGTATATCTCAGGTGTAACATACAAGATTGAGTTAAATTAGTACGAAATGCACTAACCTTTCGTGGTACGGCACCAGAATGAACTCCCTGTCCTGCTGCGCCATTAGCGCCTTGGATATGTACTGCTCAGCGTGCGCGGCGTCGTGCTCTAGCATCGTGAGGCTTATTTTCTCTGGGTCGAGGAAACCCACCTTGTCACACGCAGCCTCTGATGCTATCCTGTACATGCACCTGCATGCAAAGGACGAAATTAGTATTGCACAGAAAGTTACTACATTTCAAATGAACTACAACAATGCAGAGTTAGAAAACAGCAATACATAGGATTAGCAAACTCACAGCACTCCAATCCGTATGATGGACATATCGAGCTCCCGCCAGTTGTAGAGGTCGAACAGATCCTCGTGTGCCACAGATATACTCCCGGGCTCACAGTGGAACTTCCCAGGCCTGCAGGGAACTAAGAAGTTCAGATTGCACTGAGCTCGGTGTAGGTACCACTCGTGGAGGTCTCTGGTTGATCGATCCAATTTGCGCAAACCTGCTTCCGACACGAGTGGGAACCCGTTCATGAACCTCTCCGGCTGTCCCTTTCACCCTTTGCCCTTGCCTTTTGCCGGGGACTGAGCGCGTACCTTCGAAGGCAAGGGCGAGGTGATGGCGGCTTTCTTCTGAGGTGAAGGCGTCGATGCGCTGGTTGGGGTCGAGGCCGTCTTTGCTGTGTTCAGGTTCGCACGAGATCCGGCCTCATGCCCAGAGCTGGGGGCGCAGTCCCCTGGTAGCCCGCCGGCAGGCCACTTCAATTAATGAGCATGTATGTTAGATTTTGCAAGTTTAGTGTACTGAGTAGGATGTAATCTAAAATGTGTAGGATTTACCTGCTGTATTAGAACACACTTCTTGGGCCACTGTACGTAGAAGCCCACTGCCTCAGCAAGTGTCTGCATTTCCTCTGTTGCGACTGGCAATGGAGAATCGTTGTAGCCCGGCATGGCCATGTCCACCTGTACCTTTGCGAACCCCAACCGCAGAGGTACGCAGTGGATCCGGACATCCTGCCCAGATGGATATACGAAGCCGTGTCCAACCACTTCCTGCCCGTCGCCTAGGTGAGTCAGTAGGATGCAGCCCTCCGGCTTCTGCAAATTTGTAAAAATTAAAACAGGTTAGCCAAAAAACTCTAACAGAATGGGAGTGGCATCAACTTAAGTGCACAGATGAAGGCTTCCAGTACCTCAAGTAGATCCACTGGATCCGCGAGGACCTTCGAAGCGCAACTGCTTATCCGACCCCGCGGGGTACCGTCGCCCTGGGGATCCGCATCTGCACTGTTGGCCAGCAATGCTTCTCTCAACCGTGCAAACTCTTCCCTCATTTGTGCGACCTCAGACTGCACCTTAGCCCGTATCTCTGCCCGTACCTCAGCCCGTATCTTATCGGAGAGCTCCGCTTCCTTTTCCATCCAGGAGCGGGCCTTCTTCCTCGGTGGAGCCAGATCTGCGAAACCGGCCTTCCAATACACAATGGCTCCCACGGCCCATGTCTGCTCGGGGTGCTCCTTATTTCCTGGAGCCCGGGTGACGATGTCGTTCTCCCTCTGCGGGGTAAACAATCCCTCCATTGCCTCCTTCTCAAAAGAGATCTGTTACATTTAAAGGTACCTTGTGAGACAAATTTCCTTATATACACTTGTGCGCACACAGTTTACTACGTTAGCCAACTTACCATTTGCCTCACAACGTCGGCGTCCCCTGGGTTTGCGAACTACACAGACACCATGGACGACACGGACCCTCTCCCCCTCCACCATTGCTTGCACCTCTCATCCCGGATCTCTGAGAGCGGCAACTCAGGGGAGTCGATGACATAATTTTGCTCGTCTTCCTTCTTCCACAGCTCCTCCTTCCCCGCATAGCCCCGGGATCCGAGCCGATGCAGGTGGTCGTTCCTCTTTTGGATCACCTTATTCTTCTCGCTAAGGGCCTTGAACTCCTCGGTCCCCTTCTGCTTGGTGAATTCCTCCCATACCTCCTTCGATATGAAGGGGTACTTCTCGCAAGGAGATTTCCCCGTAGCGAGGAAGTTACTAACGAGCCAGCTCTTAAAGGTTTTCCATGTTCCGTTCATATCCTTCAAGCAAGCCGTCCTAGGTGTATCATCGGGGATGTTCCACTTAGCCTTTTTTCAAACAATGAATACAATTAATCACGAGTTAGTTAAACTTTAGTATAAACCAAGAGAACGTGATTATGAAAGAGTTCAGCGATTTCAATTATTTTAACCTTCACTTCCGCCCACAACCTATCCCTCTCGTCCGCCGTCACGTCCTTCCAGCTCTGGATGGTGATCTTCACCCTTTCTTTCGCCAACAGCCCAACGTAGGCCGCGTATTTCCCAGCATTCTTTCCAATCGGCCTCCCAAATTGGTTGAACTTACAAGAAAGATCCGTGCGTTTGGCCAAACAGCCCAACGTCGTCGTGCCTCGCCCCACCCTCTTGCACTGGGATGAACCAGCTGCATCTTCAGTTACGTTGGGCTTGGCCCTAGTCGAACCACTAGTACCATCCGATGAAGACGACGACATGTCTTTCCCTACAAAACCATCAACAAACCATCAAAATTTAATGGAAACACAAACCAAATCATTTTACAAAGCAAAAGGACCTATTTTAAATATTTTTTCTATCGGTAAACACAGAAATACCAATAGAAGATAAGATTCTATTTCTAAGCATTTTCATCTACACATTTTCATATAGTGATGAGGAACGGGGTCCCGATCTTCCAACAAGTAGGGGATAGTTTGCTTGGTGGAGACACGACGTTGACGATCCGACTTTCGACCAGAACTGATCTAGGCCTGCAATCGTTACACCACTGCTCCGTTCGTTATCAACCGTACCGAGCCGCGGTTGACCTAGCCACGAAGGCCTGTTCTTGCAAGCGAATCGAAGAACACGTGCAAGAACACAGAAGGAGCAATCTCGAATTGCAAGTATGTATTAAGATCACGAAGTGTTGGGGTTCCACAAACCGAAAGACGGCGAACTGCGACAACAGGAAAATTCTAAGCAAAACCCAAGTCTAACAATGACGGCTACGAGGTTTTAATATGCGAGAGGGGTGGCGTCTAGGGTTTGGGGCGCACCCCCCCCCCCCCACGCGGGATACACGGGCCGAGGCCCAATAGACAGGTGACGTAGCACCGCACGGCACAATAGAATCTAGTCTCTACTTGTTTCGAAGATTTTGATTGACTCAGAAGGATTTTGGACATGGGACCAGATCCGTTGCGAAGGTCTCGGCGAGGGCTTCTCCGTAATGTACTTGAACGCCCCAAACGGAGTTCGTATGCATCTGCTACGCCCGTTTGAAGACAGGCTACTCCGCCGTGGCCGACCCGGACTCCAGCTCGCGGTAGACTTGATTCCCGACCCGTCTTGGCTCAAAGTGACACCCTCGCTGATCAACACCATGATTCCTGAGCACAAGCACAATATTATTAGGTAGTAACTCGCTCTTGTCAATATTCTCTCGTGTACTAAGAAACGAGCTCACCTGGTGATTTAGTTGACGTGCACGTGCCCTTGTTATTGGTCCTTGCACAACGGGTGTTGGAAGAATGGACGCATCGTTAGGGGTGATGTCCTCATCATATAGGAAGAAGGCAACATATGGCAATTAATTCTTCTTGGAGTTCCATAGCTCAGCTCAGGACTGGAGACTAATTAGGGCTGCAAAAGGGATGTCCGAAGAAAATAATACTAAAAGACATGCAAAAATTAATTGCCGAACTATTCAGAAATCTTTTCTATCGGTAAACACATGAGCTGCCGATAGACCATAATGCTAATGGAATATAAAGATATTGAAGTAGCACAGAAAGTAGGTCACAACCAAAAAAGGAATAACATGGTTTATAGGACCCTCTCTTGGTTATCTTTAGCATTACCTGTATGCAAATCATTAGGACTTCACATCTATTAGGT
Organism: Pharus latifolius; assembly: GCA_019359835.1. Lineage (NCBI taxonomy): Eukaryota > Viridiplantae > Streptophyta > Magnoliopsida > Poales > Poaceae > Pharus > Pharus latifolius. The sequence continues at coordinate 21,109,720 of CM033325.1, read as the reverse complement.
TGGGAAAAGTCATGTATAAGCATTTGAAACATATATATACATCGAAGACCCATCCACATTGCCATATATTCATACCAAGTGAGTAAAAATTCCCAACCAAACTAGTACATTGCATGGCTCATGTCCTTCCAGATCCAAAGTTTTAATACTTGTTCAGAAATATTTCCTATCGGTAAACACATGAGGTGCCAATAGAACAGAACAATTTTTTCTATCGGCAAATACAGGAGATACCGATAGAATATGTGTAAGAACACCTCCAACGTATAATGTGCATTACATGGCAGTTGGATACAATTGATCACACATACAACAGTATATATAAGTTAAAATCTTTAAATAGGTTCATTACAGCACTGGAACATATTATGTCAACCCTAATTTAAATCAACATTGCCTGCGGAATGTACATAATCCAACACAATAGGGAACCCTAGTGTAATTGCAAAACTCGAAGAATTAGTACGTACAAAACACAAAGATCAAATAAGGAAGATGCTGGAAAAAGAATGACGAATTAGGGTATTTACGGTGATCAGTTGTGGTGATGGAGAGGCGGTGTAGAACGCAGCGGCGGCCGGCAAAGGACGAAAATATGAACCGGTGGCAGTGGCGAACCAGTATCCAGCCGATGATCGTCGTGTGGGAGAGAGGAAGTGAGTGGTCACTGCGGAGGTTGTGGTTTTCTTCGCTCTCAAAGAGACGCAGTGCTATAAATTGGAACTGTTCAACTGGAGGGAAACTCAAGGGCCATGTACGTGTAATAAAAAAGTGGATGCCCTTTTCTATCGGTACAAACAACAAAATACTGTCAGACCAATTCATTTATTCTAACGGTACAACAAAATAATACCGATAGAACAAGTAAATTTTTCCCAGAGCAATATTTGAAGTAGTGGGTGCCCTTTTCTATTGGTACAAACAATAAAATACCATGAGACCAATTTTTCCCAGAGTAATTTTTGAAGTGCCTGAGATTAAAGTAGTGGATGCCCTTTTGCTATTGGTACAAACAACAAAATACCGTCAGACTAATAAATTTATTCTAACGGTAGAGCATAATAATACTGATAGAATAAGTAAATTTTTCGCAGGGAAATTTTTGAAGTGCCTAAGACACATTAAAGTAGTGGACACACATGACACATTTGTATTTACCGTTAGAACATGTGATGTTACGTGGCTGAAACAAAGCAAACTGGGTAATGCATGACACACATGACACCAGTTCTCACCTTGAAAGAATCATATGTACACACAATGTAACATCAAACATACCATGCTTGAAAGCTGCAGAATGATAAAGAAAGAGGGAAGATAGCCGGAAAATTGGAAAATTGACATAAAAACAAATTGTTCATTCATTGTTGTTTTATCACTTATAAAAAAAATAAAAATCCAAAATGCCAGGTCAAGGGGTGGTCTTAGCCCTGGCTGCATGTAGAATAAAATCAGTTTGACTTGCAGCCAGGACGCAGGACTCCTCTAGCGACAAGTGTCCTTAGGATCAACTACTACCGCGTCGAGAAGGCCTGCGACCTCCCTCAGCTTCGCTATGGTATCCTTCATAGTCAAACCGCAACCAGCAATGGTAATATCTGTGGCTTGCTTCTCCTCGTGAAGACGCCTCGTCCTCGCCCTTGAATTGTCACCATCCGTCTTCATGCGCTGAATGCGCCGGAGGAGATCATCCAGTTCAAGCCGTAGCTGAGTGTGCTTGTCCGTAAGGAGCTTGTGCTCCTCCTGGAGGGCCCTCAGCTCGGCCTTGACTTTGCCAGTGTCTTCCACGGCTCCCCTTCCCTGTGCAAATCAACAGGTCAAGAATGTACTGAACATGGATTAACAATATAGGCGTAAACCCAGGAGATTTAGAGTTCTTGCCGGGGAGGGCGAGGCTGAAGATCCCATTGAGGATGCCATTGTCAAAGAGAAGATAAGGAGTCGAAGAGTTTGAGAATTAGAAAAATATGTAAAGTAGTTGGCAATTTCACTGCCGAGGTACTTATAGAATTTCCAAGGTGACGCATGGCGACACAGTTGAGAATTCAAAGCGCCAGAGTATTGTTCCATCGGTACAAACAATAACATACCGTGAGACCAATTTTTCCCAGAGTTATTTTTGAAGTGCCTGAGATTAAAGTTGTGGATGCCCTTTTGCTACAGGTACAAACAACAAAATACCGTCAGACTAATGAATTTATTCTAACGGTAGAACATAATAATACCTATAGAATAAGTAAATTTTTCGCAGGGAAATTTTTGAAGTGCTTGAGACACATTAAAGTAGTGGATGCCCTTTTCTATTGGTAAAAACAACAAAATACCGTCAGACAAATGGATTTTTGGAGAGCTTAATTTGAAGAAGCAAGAGGTTGCAATGAGAGTTTGGCAAGAAAATTTGAAGGGAAGAATTAAGTACTTACAGGATAAAGGTACTGTACATGATAGAACTCATGCTGTGGAGTAAAATTGAGGTATATTAATGCTGTGAACTAGCTTATCATTAAGTTCTAAAGAAAAATGTATTGCCTGATGTATTAATGATAAGTACCTCACCTTGATGCAGAACTTGTGGGCTGTTTGCTTGGCATTTTTCCCTGAAATAGAAAACAATCATCAATGGTTCTCAACCCATAATCCTTCTTCGTGATCATCTTGCAGATACGTTGTTTCGTCGATATCTTCAGTAGGGATAGATTGAATGTCTTCTAAAAATGGAGGTATTTCGTCGAATTGGTTATACTCCTCTTCGTCGACAACGTCTTTGACCCCAACAATACGTCTCTTGCTGTGGAGGACAACGTGCAAGTTTGGATTGGCTGGGTCAACGATGTAGAATACCTGTGTGGCTTGCTTTGCAAGTATGAATGGATCGTCTTGGTGTCCGACTCTATCAAGATTGATGAGAGTAAACCCGTAAATGTCAACTTGAACACCTCGAGGGATTTTGACCCATTGGCATCAAAACAGGGGAATCTTAAGTAATCCGTAATCGAGCTCCCATATTTTTTCAATAGCACCGTAATATGAGTTCAGCGCCCTTACTAACCTGGCATCCTCAGAAATAGCAAACAGTGTCACTCCGCTACATTGCGTGCTACTCTTGGCGTCTTGAGCTCTTGTGTAAAATGAATACCCATTGATGTCGTACCCCTGCCAAGTCCCTACAGTGAATCTTGGGCCTCTAGCCAACCATGTCACAGTTTCACTTATGGAGCCCTCGGCAGCTCGCGTGACTCTTTCTTGGATCCACCCAGCAAATTTCCTGTTATATTCTCTAGTGACCCAAATCTCTGACCTCGAAGGATTCTATGACCGTAACATTACCTTGTGCTCGTGTATGTATGGCTCGACCTCCGTCATGTGTTGTAGGACCCAAAAATGTGATTTTGCGTACACATCATGAGCGGGGACGATAGCTCTGAATCCAATCATTCTGATGCCCTGAAGCCTACCCTCGTGTCGGGACCTAGGAACGCCAATTGGGTCAACCCCGGCCATATAATCTGTGCAAAATTCAATCACCTCCTCAGCGGCATAACCTTCCATGATACTCCCCTCGGGTCGACGACGAGTCCTTACGTATCCCTTCAATACACCCATAAATCTCTCAAATGGATACATGTAGCGCAGGCACACGGGTCCACAAAACTTAATTTCTCTGATAAGGTGAACAATCAGATGGACCATAACATCAAAAAAGGATGGAGGAAAATACATCTCAAGCTGACAAAGAGTTGTAACCACATCACGTTGCAAAGCGTCCAGTCCATCCGGATCAATTACCTACGAGGACACAGTTGCGCCAAATATTCATATCAGAAAAATCTTCTAATTAAGCTCCACAAATGGAGGTAATGAACTTATAGTACGAGTGCACGTACTTACCTTGGAAGATATTGCGTTAAAGAAATAACAAAGGTTTGTGATTGTCTCTCTGACTTTAACTGGGAGAATGCCTCTGATAGCCACGGGAAGTATTTGTGACATCAGCACATGACAGTCGTGGGACTTCGTGCCAACCAGTCTTAGGTCCTTCATGGACACAAGTTTTTTCAAGTTCGCGGAGCACCCACATGGAACTTTAACACCATGCAGGCACCGACAGAGTTCTGTTTTTTCGCTCTTGGACAACGTATAGTAGGACGGGGGGAGGTATGTACACTTTCCCTTCTCCAAAGGTGCAAGCTCAGTCCTTATCCCCATTTCCACCATATCACGACGAGCTTTCACACCATCCTTTGCCTTTCCTGGAATGTTCAACAACAAACCAATCAAACTGTCACAGACATTTTTCTCTACATGCATGACGTCAATGCAATGTCGAACTTGTAAGTGCTCCCAGTACGATAGATCCCAAAGAATCGATCTCTTCTTCCAAACATTTTTTTCTCGAGGTTTAGAATACTTACCAAACTCAGCTTTGATGTCCTTCACGCGCGAGTAAATCTCATTACCAGTCAGAAACACTGGAGCTGATCCCTTGTCAGGCTTCCCATTAAATGATTTCCTCTTCTTACGGTACATGTGATGCACCGGAAGAAACCTGCGGTGACCCATGTACACTGTTTTCCGGCAGTTTCGCAGCCACATGCTCTCACTTTCATCTAGAAAAATAGGGCAAGCCTTGGCTCCTTTCGTACTATACCCCGAGAAATTGCCGTAGGTCGGAAAATCATTTATGGTGCAAAATATCAGGGCCCGCAAGATGAAATTATCTTTCTTGTATGCGTCCCACACCTGCACCCCCACGCTCCACAATTTCTGTAAGTCCTCGATTAAAGGCGCTAGAAACACGTCAATATCATTTCCGGGTTGTCTGGGTCCTGAGATTAGTAACGCCATCATGATGTACTTGCGCTTCATGCATAACCAAGGAGGAAGATTGTAGATGCATAAAAGAACCGGCCAAGTGCTATGTCGACTGCTCATATTACCATGTGGGTTCATACCATCTGTACTCAGCCCGAACCTTATATTCCTAACTTCGCCACCGAACTCAGCAAATGTTCTGTTGATGTTTCTCCATTGAATAGAATCAGCTGGGTGTCTCAGTTTTCCATCTTGTTTCCGGGCTTCAGCATGCCAATGCAAGTGCTCGCGACTTTCGGATTTGCAAACAGCCGTTTCAATCTAGGTATCACAGGCAAGTACCACACAGTTTTCGCCGGAGGTCCTTTCTTACCTCGTGACGTTCACTGTCAATCCGGTTCCTACGCGTATACCTCGATGCGCCGCATCTTGGACAAACATGCAAACTGGAGTACTTGTTACGGTACAACACACAATCATTTGGGCATGCATGTATTCTTTCGATTTCCATTCCCAACGGACACAACAATTTTTTGGCTTGCTAAGTAGATCTTGGCAACTCATTTCCCTCTGGAAGCATGTCCGCTAGAAGATCTAATAGTGCTGTGAAACTCTTATCGCTCCAAACATTGCCTGCCTTCAAGTTATATAATCTCAGCACAGAAGACAGTTTTGTAAATGTTGCAAATCCGGGGAACAGAGGCTTCTCAGAGTCAGCAATCAGTTTCTCAAATTCACAGAAGTCATTTTCGTTGTAATCTTCCTCTACATCACGTAACATCTCATCTAGATTGTCATCATCATCATCTACGTGCACATCGGAATGAACATTATCAAAATTCGGATGATCATCGATATTATTGCAATCTACATCCGAATCCTGCTGATTGGTAGTAGTGGTGCTTGTTTCCTCAAGATCTTCTCCATGCCATATCCAACGGGTGTATCGCGCATTAAAACCACGACGAATTAAATGACTCTTAATTTGATCAGAGTTGCTAAACCTCTTCAAGTTCATACAATCTGTACAAGGACAAAGCATATTTTTCTCTCCCTTCCTCTCCTTTTGTTGCTCAGCAAATTTAATAAACTCATTCACACCATCCAAATATTCAAGAGTAGTACGTTTTATTCCATACATCCAATATTTCCTATCCATCTACAATTAACAAAATTTAACGAGTCAGCCATGCATGAAACCTGCCCGATTAAGTTATGTATATGTACGTGTACAGCCTCTTACAACTGATGTGTTAAATCCTAGCCTGACGAAATTAACACTAATTAACCTAGCTAACTACACAATACAAGCTAGTGAGCTCCTAAAACATGAGGCATTTCTAGCTAGTTAGCTCCCAAGCTTGGACCTACAAGCTTGGAACTACACAAAACAGCTAGCTTGCAAGTAGAGAGGGAGGGAGATCTAGAGTGAGAGAGAGATAAGTGATGACAATTAAGCTTACCTTAAAGAGAGGGGAGCAATCAACTTCCTTCCAGCTTGCCCTGATCACCCTAGCAGTGTAGCTGCGAGCGTGGAACTCTCATCGCAAACAGAGGGAGACAGAGTGCAACAGAACAAAACAGAAGCTCAACAATGGTCGAGTGGGGTTTTACTTATACTGGACCTGTTTCTAACGGTAAATACATGAAATGCCTGTTAGACTAAGTGCGGGTAATTTTGTACTCACATATTCTATCGGTAAAAACACACTTATACAGTTAGAAAAGGTACTGGTGCATTGCTGAACTGGTAAAGGTGTTGTTCTATCGGAAATATGTGTATTTACCGTAAGAAAAGGTACTGGTACATGTCTGAAACAAAACCAAACTGGGTAATGCATGACATAGAAAACTGGGTAATGCATGACACAGCAAACTGGGTAATGCATGACACAGCAATCTAGGGTGCATGACACAGCAAATATTCTGATGTTCTATCAGAAAATATGTGTATTTACCGTTAGATGATGCATGACACAGCAAATACATGCGTTGTTCTATCGGAAATATGTGTATTTATCGTAAGAAAAGGTGCTGGTACATGGCTGAAACAAAACCAAACTGGGTAATGCATGACACAACAAATTTTGTGATGGTCTATCGGTAAATATGTGTATTTACCGTTAGATAATGCATGATACAGAAAATACATGCGTTATTCTATCAGAAATATGTGTATTTACCGTAAGAAAAGGTACTGGTACATGGCTAAAACAAAACCAAACGGGGTAATGCATGACACAGCAATCTGGGGAATGCATGACACAGCACAGCAAATATTGTGTTGTTCTATAGGTAAATATGTGTATTTACCGTTAGATGATGCATGACACAGCAAATACATGCGGTGTTATATCGGTAAATATGTGTATTTACCGTTAGAGGATGTACTGGTACCAAACTGGGTAATGCATGACACACATGACACCAGTTCTCACATCCAAAGAATCATATCTAAACACAATGTAACATCAAACAGATCTTAACTAGAAGATAAAGAAATATTTGAAGAAATGCTAATTTGTAGCTTAACTAGGAGACAAAAAATACTTTTCTTAGGTACTTGGTACTTCATCTTGCCAAAGAAATTACAAATCTCTACTTACGTGAGATCTTGGTTTGTCTCCATTCCTTTAAGAAAATGCAAGAGGAAACATAAAAAATGAGTACTATTTAAACTCATTCTAGTTAATGGCTGAAAACAAAAGCAAGCTGAGTCATGTATGACACATCAATTCAGGTACAAACATACACATCACAAATTCAAGTGCATGTCTAAAACAGCAGTACAAATACACACCTACCTACCAATACAATTAAATACACAAATACTCCCTACACATTTGAAGTTCATGTCCCAAATAGCAATACATGATACACAAATATACAACAATATACAAATACAACAATTCACACATTCGATGTATATTAGAAAAGCCACGTCTGAAATTAACAACAGATCACGACGAGGACCCAGTGGCCCATACATTTTACATAAAAGAGAACCTTTGCAAGTTGCGACAATGCAACTACCGACTACAAGTTAGACCTGATACATCACAAATCCATTAATCCAAAACAGCAAATGTCTGAACCACATTGGACCTAACCATAGGAGTTCAGTTTGAAGACGCCCGAGGAGCTCGAACTGCCGTCGAGTTACATTTGTATTGGTGATTTCGTCGGACTCAAACTCGATCAACTCTACACAACTCAACTCTACTCAACTCAACTCCATTAACAAAAAGAACCTACCTTCCAAGATGTTGTTCTGTGTAATGATGGTGTAGAATGGCTGTCCAAATGACAACAATTCTTCTTCTCCAAGCAGGTAAGCATCTGGCCACAAGCTGGTGCATGCAAAAAAATGGCTGAATCACCGATACAAATGTAAGATGCTTTCTATAGGTCCTGATTTGAGAAACACGCCGGGCTTAAGGATATTCTCGACCTAGCCAACCAAGATCTCACCCTTCACGTCCTTCCAGCTCTCGACGGTGATCTTCACCATTTCTTTCCAGCTCTCGACGGTGATCTTCACCTTTTCTTTCCAGCTCTCGATGGTGATCTTCATTTCTTTCGCCAACAAGCCAACGTAGGTAGCGTACTACGATGAAGAACCGTGAAATATGTTGCCCCTCATGAGCATCATGCAAAGAATTGCACAGATCATAAATAGGCATTCTAGAGCAAATTAAGATTGCTTACTGTTTCCTACATGACTCCCTATCCGAGAAAGACTACCAACTAAAGGTTAAGTTGTGCTTCGTCATAGTAACATCAACTTGCAATTGGAGATCAAGATATTACATTTCTACTCTATTTCATCAGAAGAAATTACCTTGCCAATATACATATATTAATTATTTAATGAACTTTTTACATGCACTTGATCATTGAGCAAACTAGTTAGCATTTGACTATGTTATTGGCATTGAACAACCTACAGAGAAGATCAAGATATTTGTGTATCTCATGATATTTGTAAATATCTTGACATTAATGATCTTTCAATTTCAACTTCAATTTCAATTTCAATTTCATGATCTTTCAATTTCAATTTCAATTACAAATATCTTTCAATTTCAATTTCAATTTCATGATATTTCAATTTCATTTTCAATTTCATGATCTTTCAATTTCAATTATTACTAAGTCCAAGTTGGCATTGAGCAACCTACTGAGAGATGAAGATATTACATTTATATTCTTATTGGCATTTCACTATGTTAGATAGAGTTTGTATTGCAAATATATCCTGATAATTTTCTTCATTTGACAGGATCAACAAGCAATTGAACATTATCTGTCCCACAGTGATATTATGTAGTTGTTTTAATAAAAAGCAGGAACAAGACACCGTACATAATCATATTGAAAAGAAGACACATCAAAATGAAGGATACAAAAATTGCATAATAATTGCCATAATCGGATTAGAATAATCTAACAATATTGCTGAAATTTTACGTACCTTGCTTGCGATGCCGAAATCTAGTGGGCGTCGATGGAGGTGCAGCGGTCGCCGGTAGAGGTGCGCCGGCCGTCCATGGAGCTTATGGGTTAGGGCTATGAGCGCCCGATGAACTGTGAGAATGAAAGAGAAACAACCGGGTATTTATAGTACTAGATAAGTTCTATCGGTACACAACCTCATACCATTAGTAATTTAAGGTATATTCTAACGGTATAAACATAAATTACCGATAGAATAAGACTAGTTGTAGAACGCGAACAGTTCTAAGATATTTGCGCTATCTTATAACGGTATAAATATACACTACCGATAGAATAAAATTATTTGAAGACGAACAGTTCTAAGCAATTTTTGATATCTTCTAACGGTACAAACATCCATTATCGATAGAATAAAAATATTTGTAGAAGGAGAACGGTTCTATCGGCACACTACATATTGCCGATAGGAATTTTTGAGATATTCTGTCGGTATAAACATAGTTCACCGATAGAATTAAACTATTTGTACAAGGAGAACAGTTCTATCGGCATACTGCATACTACCGATAGGAATTTTTGTACATATTCTGTCGGTATAGACATACATTACAGATATAATAATGCTAGTTGTAGAAGTCGACCAGTCCTATCGGCGCACAACATTCTCCCGTCAGTTCTTATGCATCTCTTCTAAGGGTAAATATGTTCACCACCGCTAGAGTAAATCATACTGCTTCTTCTAATGGTAAGTTTCTTACAAACCGATAGGAAAAATACATCCCATATGCCTTTTATGACCGCGAGACACATTTTCTAACGATTTTCTACTAATCGCTAATAACCGATAGAATATAGGGGTTAGTAGACTGCATTTCTGTACTAGTGAATGCGCATCAACTCCCTCCTCCCCTGAGACCGCCCCTGAGGGTTCCCGTGGCAGATTAGACCCGCTTCACCAGGGAGGAGGTCGATCGAATGCGTACTGCAAAATCTGGGGCGACTCCCTCCCATCACCAATCGAAACTCACCCCAGCTCGACCAGGGGAAGAGACTGGTCAAAGTGGCCACCGCCACATCCGGGGGGTACCCGGAGATCCAAGAGGTTAGCTCGACTAACCCCGTCGAGAAGAGACACCACCGTCACACTGGCGGACCGCTGGGACCCCTCCCCAACTCCGACAACGAGCACGCGTCCCCTGTCAAAGGGGACAACGACCGAGAATATCCCCAGGAGGTTGAGGGGGCTAACCAGCCACTATGTTGCCACCTCCGGTGCATCCGCTAGCCGCGGCTCTACCGTTCGCCGCACATCAAGAATTACAATGGTGAGGCCGATCCTTATAAGTTTGCGCAGGTGCACCCACAGCCATCTCAGCGGCTGGGTGGACGAGATGGTGCAATGCAACGTCTTCCCCCTCTATCTCATTGGAATCACCCGCTCATGGTTTTATAACCTGAGGGCCATTTCGACCAAGTCCTTCGCTCAGCTTAAGCGCGAGTTCTGCACGAACTTCCAAGGGAACTACGTGCGCCCCCTAGATTCATCACAACTCTACATCGTCTGACAGAGGACGGGGGAGACTATCTGGAGCTTCTTCAAGCGCTTCGCTCAGGTTAAGAGAAAAGTGGCTCACGTCCCTGACTCTACAGTCATTGAGGCATGCAAGAGTGGGATTCTCCCCTGGGAGCTCCATCGAAGGCTCTCCCAGAGCTGTCTCTCCTCTGCCGATGAGCTCTTCACTGTGCTCGAGAAGTACGCTCGGGCAGAGGAGGACGACCTCTAGAAGAAGAACCAGGGGGGCCCCTACCCCCGCTAACCAGGAGGTCAGGGACCCCCTCAGCAAGCGTCCCAAGAGGGGCAATCGCAGTGAGCAACAGCCCCGGGATACCTTTGTCCTCAAGGGTAGAGGCAGCTCTCACGATGGCAACAAGGGCAACCGCCCCTTTCCCAAGCCGAAAGGCCATGGGGGGGACAGTTGTCCCACAGCTGGGAAGGCCCTGCGATGGGAGGCAAGGAGGGCACAGCCAACTTGTGGTGTGCCTTCCACAAGTCCAATACCCACGCCACTCGGGAATGCCACCAACTTCTCCAACACTTCACCGCATTCCTCGACTAGCATGGGCAGGGGGAGGGAGCCCTGCCTCCTTGCCCCCTCCGCCGGCTTTGCCGGCTCTCCCTACTCCCTTGGGAGAGCAACAGAGACAGGCACAGGAAGCGGTCTTAGCCGAAGAGCTACCTTTCCAAACCTTTCAGAGACGCGTAAACGTCATCACGGGGGGATCTGCCTCCAAGCACTAGCGCAAGGAGTATGTGCGGGAGGTAAAGGTTGTGGGGGGTGCTACACACGTCTCGACCACCAAAGTGGTCGAATGTCCCCCTCACCTTCATAGCAGAAGACGTGCGCGCGGTTCGTTTGCCCCATGACGACGCGCTCATCGTCTCCATCACCATCTACAACTGCCAGCTGGTGCACATCCTTGTCAATGGCGGAAGCTCCACTGATATCCTATACCTGAAGGAATTCAGGGAAATGCAGGTCGATGAAAAGGTGCTGCAGCCCGCAGCCGGGCCCTTACAAGGCTTCATCCCAGGGAAGACCATCTACCCGATGGGGAAGGACGACCTCCACATGACCTTCAGCGCCCCAGAAAACTACCAGACAGAGATGGTCCAGTTCGACGTAGTGGACCTCCCCTCTTCGTACAACGCGATTATGGGGAGGACCACGATCAATCGTTTGGGGGCGGCGATCCACCGGAGATATCTCTGTGTGAAGATCCCTGGGCCTCGCGGTGTGACCACCGCTTGAGGCGACCAGGACGTAGCTCGTGCTCTTTACAAGCGCGCCGCCGCAACTTCCCACTCCCGCGGATCAACCAGTTGGTCGATTCAACCGCGGGGTGCGAGCTTATGAGCTTCCTCGACGCGTGTTCGGGCTACCACCAAGTCCGGATGGCTAAGGAGGACGAGGAAAAGACAATTTTTATAACTCCCCTCGGCACCTTCTGCTACGTCCACATGCCCTTCGGGTTGAAGAACACTGGGGCAACCTTTCAGCTCCTCATGTCACTAGTCCTCCAGGACCAGATGGGACGCAACGTAGAGGTCTACATTGATGACCCGGTCGTCAAAAGCCTCCGTGCGGCCGCTCACATCGACGACTTAGGAGAAACCTTTTGCAATCTCCAAGAGTACGGGTTGAAGCTCAACCCAGAAAAGTGCGCCTTCGGCGTACACGGGGGGAAGTTGCTTCGCTTCCTCGTGTCCCACTGAAGCATAGAGGCCAATCCCGAAACAATTTGGGCCCTGCTAGACATGCCCCCGCCGCACTCCTTGAAGGACATCCAACGGCTTACCAGCCACTTGGCCACGCTAAGCTGCTTCGTCTCACGGTCAGGGGAACGCGGCCTGCAGTTCTTCAAAATCCTCCGGGGCCTCGAGGGGTTCAAGTGGACTCCCAAAGCCTAGGTGGCCTTCGATGACCTAAAGAAGTACCTCACGAGCTCCCCAATGCACGTGAGCCCATCCCCGGAAGAACCCCTGCTCCTTTACCTCACCGCCACCCCAGTCGCTGTGAGCGCAGTACTTGTAAAGGAGAAGGACAGGCAGCAGCGCCCCATGTACTACGTTAGCGAAGCCCTTCAATGGGCTAAGACGCGATACACAGAGGTGGAGAAGATCTGCTACACCCTCCTCATGGCGTCCCGGAAGCTCCGCCACTACTTCCTGGGACACTCGATCACGGTCCCATCATCCCTCCTCTTGGGGGAGGTGCTGCGAAACAAAGAGGCCACCGGCCGGATTGGGAAGTGGGGAGCCGAGCTCACTCCCTTCTCCCTCTCCCTCACGGGCCATTCCACCATCAATTCGCAAGTCCTCGTTGACCTTGTGGCGGAATGGACCCCTGCCTCCGGGACGCAGGGAGAGAATCCCGCCAATCTGCCCTGGCGCAACAACCAATGGACGCTCATGTTCGATGGCTCCTTGTATTTCGTCGGGGCCAGCGCGGGGGTATTCCTCTGGAGCCCCGAAGGAAGGGCGTTGGAGTACGCAGCGAGGCTCGAGTTCCCCGCCACGAACAACGTCACTGAGTATGAGGCCTTGCTCCTGGGGCTGCGCCTCGTGTGCTCCCTAGGGATACGCCGCCTCCTAGTCAAGGGAGACTCCCAGCTCATGGTTTTTCCAAATGGAAAAGTCATACTCGTACCATGACGCAAACCTGAGCCTCTACTTGGGGGAAGTGCGCAAGATGGAGAAATACTTCGAGGGCCTAGAGGCCCACCATATCCCCCGGAGGGATAATGACCATGCCGACGCCCTGCCCCGGGCGGCCAGCACCTGAGAACCTCTTCGCAAAGCCCTCATGACCCCTCCGGGCGTGGACCCCGAGTCCCGTGACCCGGAGGTCTCTAAGATCGTTTGGGCTGCGTCCTAGATGGATCCCCTCGTCTCCTTCATAAGGGGAGAGGGGGAGCCTCCCGGCGACACCGAGGTGAAGCGCCTCCGTGCCAAGGCATGGGCGTATCTCCTGCTGGAGGGAAAGCTCTACAAGCGGAGGGCTTTCGCCCTGCTCCGCTGTCTCCCTCGGGCAGAAGGACTCCAGCTCCTCGAGGACATCCACTCGGGGAGCTGCGGGTCTCACCTAGCCCCGCGCGGGATCGTGGCTAAGGTTCTCCGCCAAGGCTTTTATTGGCCCACAGTGGTCCACGATGCGTGAGACCTTGTCTCTACATGCGAGGCCTGCCAGAAAATGGCAAAGGGCTCCAAACTGCCGTCTGTGCCTCTACAAACCATCCCCATCACTTGGCCCTTCGCGCACTGGGGAATGGACCTCCTCGGTCCCTTCCCCCCAACGCCAGGGGGCTACAAGTATGCGATGGTCACAGTGGACTATTTCTCCAAATGGGTGGAGGCTGACCCCTTGGCCAGCGTCACCTCCCAAGGAGTACAGCAGTTTTTCTGGATGAATGTCTTATGTCGCTTTGGGGTCCCCCGAGAGATCACCGTCAACAACAGGACCGAATTCGACTCAGCATACTTCCAGGAGTCCTACGAAGGCATGGGGGCTACTGAAAGGGATCTAGGATATCGACTAGAGGGGGGTGAATAGGCGATTTTAACAATTTATCAATAAAACAAACAATTTAGATAATGAGAGCAAATAAATAACACAAGATAAACAAAGCACAATTTCAACACAAGGATATATCCCGTGGTCTCGGTGATTTGCCGATCACCCCTAATCCACGTTGAGGCAAACTCAAATCTCTAACCGCTCCTCTATCTAGTCAACCTTCTCTCCAGAAGTGACCTAGATCTTGAGCCGGATTAGTGTGATGAGTTATCCAAACCTTGATTTCACTAAGGATGCACTTTATCGCTCCGGCAAGGCGTGCTCAACCCTTTCACAAGACGTTTTGAGGAGTCTTCACAATCTTCCTTGAAGAGCTCTCCAAAACCTTTCTCCTAGCCGTCTAGGAGCCAGCAAACTCCAAGAGTAACAAGCCGGTGATGATCACTTAGCTTTCTTCTAGTGCCACAAGATTGATTTAATGATCTAAATGCAATGCACTAAAAGATCTCAAATGCACACTCTCACAAATTCGAGAATTTGAACCCTAGAGTGTATGAAACTAGCTTAAGCTCTCAAGGATGATGACAATGCTCAAGATTATGCCAAAAGTTGTGAACAGGGCCGTGCATGGGAGTATATATACCCCCCACAATAAATATAGCCGTTACAGGCCGTTGGGAGAAAAAGATCACCTGGCGGTCAAACCGCAGGTATAAGCTCGGTCAGACCGCCGCAATTGCAACGGCATTAAACAGGCGCAATAAATGCTCAACTGCCCTTGTCAGGCACACACACGGTTAGACCGAAGCCTATTTCGGTCAGACCGTGAAACTGTCCAGAGACGACATAGTTTCTGGACACTTTATACGGTCAGGCCGAAAAATACGGATAGACCGGCCATACGGTCAGAGCGTAGTTCAAAAGCACGGTCAGACCGATTTCTCAGTCAGACCGGTCTAATGAAACGGTCCGACTGTCATAGCTCAAAAACAATAGAAAGATAAATTAAGAAGTTCCAGGAGTCTGACCTAGGTCTCAACTACAGACAGACCGACCTTTTAAAGGAATACACTATACTTAGACATAATGTCGGTCAGTCCGAGATCCTATTCAGTCAGACCGTGAATTCGGTCAGACCGGTCTAACAGACGGTCAGACCGACTGAGACAGTGCTGAGCAGAATTGAGCTGAAACAAGCATTTTCAAAGTATATGACCTTCTAGTATGCAATGCAAGTTGATTTTATGATTTGTGGCACATAGATGAAGTATTTTGTGATACACCACATGCTCCTCTTAATAGTACGGCAACTATCCTAAAATCCGGTCAAAATTCTTCTCTAATCACCTTAGACCGGTAAAAATGGAAAAGACCCTATTTCATACCTTTGCCCTTTTGATCAATGCCCTTTCTTCATCATGAGGCTCTTTCTTCGCCTTTCATTAACCTGTCTTTTAAGTCTCTTCTTGACACAACTAGGCAGGTAACGTTAGTGTAGCATTTGTAGTTGTCATTAATTATTAAAACACTCATCTCCCCCTTTTTGGTAATTGATGACAACATAAAGAGTAGATGAAGGAGTTTGAAGCATAAAGGGAATTTTACAATAAGCATCGAAGAATAAGACACTCCCCCTAAAAGTATGAATAAGAGAATTTTGGAATTTTAGTGGAGTTCAAGCATGTGTATAAGATGCTATCTCAATTCATTCATTATATGAGCATGAAGTATCACAAATAAGACATTCAACATTCAATTCTACAACATGATATCATCATCACAAGGTCATATGAAAATAACATAAGCATATCTCATATATCAAGCAGTAACAATCTCATACAAGAGTCAACCAACATAAATGTCAACCACATAAAAGAGATATTCAACTAAACAAGTTAATGAAAAACTTTACACCAAAAGTTTTCATTTAAGGTTCATCTCTCATCATCTCTCCTACTCTTCTACTCTCTTCTCTCCCCCTTTGGCATCAATTGCCAAAAAAGCTAAGAATCGGCGGGAGCATCATCATCGGGAGGATGGTGAGGAGGAGTCTGAGGGAAATGGGTGTAGAAGTGAGCGGAGAAGCCGTCAAAGCGCTGCTCGAGCTGATCCTGGCGCGATGAGAAGGTCTGGAACTGATCATTCAAAGCAGCCAAGTCCGAACGAGTGAGCTCAAGCCCCTGGAGAAGAGTAGCGAACTGATCCATCATCGGCTGATGGAACTGCTGCTGGAACTGTGTAAACCAGGCGGGGGCTTGGCTAGACTGAGCTGTTTGCTGTGCCTGAGGTGGAGGAGGAGGAGGCATAGGGTGAGTCTGCTGCTACTACTGCTGATGCTGTGCTCCATGGCCTCGAGCCAAGACGCGCGGGTTGACACTAAACGGCTTATAGCCGAGATGTCTGATATCACAAGAACCGCGAGGGAACTTCGTCTTCTGGAGCAGCAAGGACATGATAAAAGGAGCATAGTAGAGATTCGGAAGAGTGGTCACCGAGACATCCTCAATTGTCTTCAAGATAAATGAGACAATGTTGATCCGATGACTCTTGAGGATGTGGTCGATGAAGTTCCAGTAGTAATCCCGGACTGCTTCTTGGTTTCCACTCTTTGGATGGATCGTGGCTCGTACGATTTTGTTGACTACAGCAGGGAGGACTTTGAGACCTGTAACGGTGCCAGGTACAATCCGCTGTCCACCTCCCGGCTGCTCATAAAACTGGAGCCAGTCGTCCTCATGGAGGTAATCCTCATCCTCCATATCGATCCCCTCCTTCATTTCCTCATAGTTTAACTTGTTTGCCGCAGCAAACTCCTCAAAGGTGGCCTCATAACGCCTAGAACCTGTCATCCACATGATCTGCTGATCCGCCCATTTGATCTCAACTGTAGCATTGAACTGTCTGATGGCAGTGGTGTTCCATGCGTACGACCCCGAGCCAAGCAACAGGGTGCAGCCCCTTTTCACTTGTGTACGGGGTTGAGGCAGTCCTCCCCTCAGAGATCGGTTTCCGATCACTGTGGATCGAGCTCTTAGACGGAGCTAGGGCCGCAGCGTACTAAACCAACGAAGCGAACCAGCGATTGGAAGTTCAAGGAAGAGCGCAACCGAGCGCTCCTCCGCCACGCCATCTACGAGCATGAAATGGCATGCGCATACAACCAGCGCGTTCGCACAAGAGCTTTTCACCTTGGGGACCTTGTCCTCAAGCACGTGACTGACCCCAAGCCTAGGGCAAACTTTCCCCCAAGTGGGAAGGCCCATACAGGATCTCTACAGTCCTGGGCTCAGGGGCTTATAAGCTCTCCAACCTCGAAGACCAGGAGCTGAAGCATACTTGGAACGTAGACTTGCTCCGCAAGTTCTACATCTATCCTTCGGGCTCTTTCCCTCCCCCGTCACGACTGTCGACGATTTGGACTTGGGGTCCTCTGTCGATCTTACGCAGATTTGTGAGTTGTATGTGAGACCTTTCAAAGTGCTATCAAGTAAGTTAAGATAAGCAATGAAGTAGAGACGCAAAGATTTATATAGGTTCGGCCCTCGATGGTGGGAGTAATAGCCCTACGTCCTGTAGTGATTTCACTATATATGAAAGAAGGGGTTTATAGGAAAGAGCGATGGTGGGAGTAATCTCCTTTTACAATTTTGTCTATTGACTATATCTAAGTCTTCAAGAATGTCTATGGATGTTGACCATTTTGGATCTATCTCTGTTGTTCAACATCAGCAATCCTTTTATGCTCGATGAGAGGATGCCAATGCAAGGCAGTTCTGGACGGTTGCCATAGTGCAGTTTGTGTAACCACACCAATCTTCTTCGCCGGTTAAACACGTGCAATTATGGGTAACCGCACATGTTAACCTCCTGACGGTTGTCTTCCAACGTGGAAGAAGTTATCTTGACCCTGAGAACGTGTCCAATAAAGGCTTGAACACCCTCAGGTTGTCTTGGTCATGCAGAGCTACCGACCTTCTGATCGCGCGTAGCCTGCGACCTCATGACCGCGCACAGCCTGCGACCATGGACTAACTTTGAGTCCACAACCTTCTGGTGCACAGGAAGTTGTCCGTCTACGACCATAGTGGCAGCTAAGACTCATAGACATATATCACATCCAAACTTGGCTGGAACACGATATATGTTAAAATAAACTAGCTCGGGTGATAATCCTCGTCAGTGACTTCGTAGGGGGAGGCATTGTACTCACCATTCCCTCACCTGCAGCGGTTCCGCGTGGGGAGGCGTTATATTCACCGTTCCCTCCACCATCGCAATTCCGCGGGGGGAGGTGTTGTATCTATTTTCATTAATAAAAATGGTTTTTTGGTCAACTCTGGAATTTTTACATATTATTATCCTACTGCCTCCAAGGCGACGCCCTCTACGAGGATGCCCTCCCCATGAGGACGTAGGCTATCGTAGCCTAAAAGTCCCTACGACGGGAGCCCCGCTCCCAGTAGGGTGGCTTACAATAACCCGTAGTGGACTGAGGGGGTAAGCGGCAACCCAGTTCTCATGAACTACCGTAACGAGTTAATTTGAGAGACTAGTCCCCCCTCAAACACTCAAGCCCATCATCGGGCTCATCCTCCTCCGGGAGTGAGTTCCCCCTCTGTGGGTTATGGAATTCTCGGTTGTCTCGGAATTCTTGACCGGCTCCCCGTTCTCATGGTGACCTGGGGAATTTCTTACCGGGTCTTGGGATTTTTCGACCAGGAAGTTCTCGACTGGCTCCCCATTCTCATGGGGACCAGGGGAATTTTTTACCGGGTCTCGGGATTTTTCGACTAGGAAGTTCTCGACTGGCTCCCCATTCTCATGGCAACCTGGGGAATTTCTTACCGGGTCTTAGGATTTTTCGACCGGGAAATTTACAACCAGCTCCCAGTTCTCACGGTGTCGGAGAGAATTTCTTTCTGGGCCTCGGCATCCTTAGGCTGGGAATTTTTTGACCTGTTCCTGGGATATTTCGGACCAGGTGATATCCCCGACTGGCTCCCGTTCTCACGGCGACCGGGGAAAGTTTTTTACGGCCATGAAATTTTTCGACCAGGAAAATCCACGGTCAGGTCCCAGAATTTTCGACTGGGGGCTATGTAACCCTGGTATGTATCGACATCAGGGCTTTTCGTTCCTTACCCACAGCACGTGGCGCCAAGCTGTACCCCACTGTGGGAGGGGGGATTAACCTGGACCCAGACAGAAGATAATTTTCGGAAAATTTTCAAGACAACTTAAGCAAATTCAAACAAGTCTTTATTGGTTGAACGTTGAATCGGGGGACAACCCCCCCCCCCCCTGGTGGCCTAAGGTGTCTCTGGGACTACAACGCCCGAGCACATACAAGATACAACCCGGGGAGTTATGCTCCCACGGGAAGCTACACCGGAGGACAACCCCCTCCGGTGAGCAACTACGCCTAGTCATCCCGTAGGCCTTCCGAGAGCTCCCGGGAAAGATCCTTGTACAAGCTTCTTACGCGCCAGAGGGCCCTCCGAATGAGATCCTCCAGCCAGTACTCGTCACCAGCTGGGGGAAGTATCCGGAGCCGCGGGAGCTTCCAGAACCCCAGCCTTGGGGGAGACAACTCAGCGCAGCAATGGTCGAAGTTGTCTAAGTGCCACTCCAGGAGCCACCGCAGTCGGATTGGCTCTTGGAGGGCGCCCCCCGTCGCGGAAGTATCAAGAACAGGCACAGGAGCTAGCCAGCCAACCGCTCTCCCGGCGGCCGAACTTAGGAAAATGGAGGCTGCTCGAGCACTCCACGGGCTACGCCCCCCGTAGGCCGTTCAGGCACCCCCCGAGCTATGTCTCCCGGAGGCCGCTCGGGCTCTGGGCTATGCCTCCAGGGGTGTGAAAACCCCCCAGGAGCAATATCTAGAGATACCTGCTTGCAATCGGAAGAGACTTAGCAAAAAGAGATTTTCATTTCAATTAAACAAAAGATTTACATGTCTTCGGGCTTCTTCTAAAGAAGCTGTCGGGAGAAAAAAGTCTAACAAAAAGAAAATCTGATCTAACTGGGGGGGATTCATAGTTGCCCGTCCTTGTCCACCCCACCCCCCCGGGGGACCTCTGCGGTGGCTGTCGCCTCCTGCACCGGATGCAAGCTACCCGGCTGTAATGCGCCGATAATCCGGTCGAAGAGGGCTCGAACAAGTCTGGGAAGCTCCAGGGGACCAACTCCCAGGTGCTCGACAAGAGCCACCGCCAAGGTGATGATTGGGACGGTGAGGCCCCGCGCCCGGTCCGCCGCCACCGATATGAGGGAGATCTGCGCATCATGAAAATATGTGGCCTCCCTTACCAACGCTGTTGCTGGGTTGGGAGCCGCTCCCGGCCTGAGCTCCACCCCAAGCTCCTCCAGGGCAGAGCGAACCATCCTCCCCCTGGAGAGGACCACCCAAGCGCCCGAGGCTTCGGCCTCCCGGGCAACCCCCCACTCCGCCTGCAGCTCCCTCTGGAGCCGAGAAACGGTGTCCTCAACGGCCACGAGCCAAGCTTGGACCGCAGCAAGCTCCCCGAGAACCCACTCCTTCTCGGAATGCTTGGAGGGAAGGTCCCCGACCGCCTTCTCCTCTCCGGAGCGCTCGAAGGCCGCCATCTCCTTGGCAGCCCGGAGGCGCACGGCAAATCGCGCCCGGAGGCCCTGGGCCAGCGCCACCGTCTGGAAGGAAAAATAGTTAGAAAACGAAAGCAAAGGCAAAGGGAAGACGCTGGCGACTTACCTGGAGTCCGGAGGAGATCACCTCCTCAAAGTCTCCCGCGTCGTCCCCCAAGTCACTCCCCCAGGAGACCTCTCCACCCAGCAAGGCGCCATCCTTCGGGGTCCCACAATCGAAGGAGCCGGAAGTCAGGTCCATAGCGAGGCCGGGACCGCGGGATGGATGAAGAGGCCCTTGCCCTTCCCCGGCGGAGGGGGAGCTGCCACCACCGGCCGGGTCACCGAGGGGCCTACCTCCGCGGCCGAGATCAAGGCCATTGGCAGGCCCCCCTGCATCCTGAATCAGACGGAGACCTCGCCCAACGACGGCTGTGGTCGGACCCCTCTAGGAGGTAGGGTGTGGGAGGGGCTCGGAGCGTACATCTCCGAGTCGGAGCCCTGGCCCTCCCCGGCCATTGTGCCACCGGAGGGCCCAGAGGGACCGGCCCCTAGGGGCGTGCCCACCTGGCGGAGAGCGGCTGGTGGCCTCGCTGGGGCAGCACCCGGCGTGCTCACCGGTGTCGTGATCGGGGGTCTCTGTGGGCGAAGCCGAAGGCGACGTCCAGGCCCTCACGGGGCTCCTTCGAGCCCGAGCATTCGCGAGGCTCTTTTATGCCCAGGGGCCCTTCCAGGACCCCCCGACCGCTTCCTTTCCCCGCTTGTGCAAAGCGGCGGTGGGGAGAGGCACCCAGGCTGGCAATCTTAGCCCGAACACGCCCGCAACAACGTTCCAGGGAGGACCCTCCCCGATAACGTGCATGATCCGCTGGTGCTCGTCTCCATAGTATCGCCTAAGGAGGGTCACCGCGATCTCCTGGGCCTGGTCGTAGGACCGAACTGTAGAAAGGAAAAAGGGGGGTTAGAAAATGCCTTCCTTCGAAAAGAACAAGTCCAGAGACTTACGCTCTGCCACCGCCATCCAGGGCGACCGGTGCGCTGCGGACACCCCCTTCCCCCGCGGGGGTCGTAAGGCGCCACCCAGAGGAGTGCCATCTCCTCCGCGAGGTCCCACATGGACCACCGGAACTGGGCCTCCGCCATCGTGGTGAGGAGGCCCATCTCCCCCTTGGTCCACTCCGGGGTGATCGGGCCACCCGATCGGCAGTATGAAGAAGACTCCGGGGAGTACATTACCTCCAGGTCACCCACCCAGAGGTAAAACCACCGCCGAAGCCAGTCCCCCGGTTCTCCCGGGAGGCCTACACCTGGTACTCGTCAGTGCGGCCCAACATTAGCTGGACCATGATCGAGCCGAAGACCAACCTAGGCCCACCCCTCATCACCAGCAGGCCCCTCGCCGAGGGCTCGTAGAAGTACCAGAGGAGCCAGAGGGTTGGCTCCTCCCCGGTGGCCGTCTCGTACAACCACACAAACAACCCCATCCATACGAGGTTGTTTGGGGTGAGATGGCCGAATGAGAGGCTGTATACCTATAGAAACTCCCGGAGCAATGGGTGCACGGGAGCCAAAGGCCCGCCTCCATGAAGGCCTCAAAGGCCACCACCTCCCCCTCCCGAGGGCTCGATGCTAGCTCCTCCGGCCTAGGGACCCTGATGTCCCCGGCTGCGAAGAACCTCCACTCCAAGAAGGCCTCGAGATCACCAGAGGAGAACTCGGTGGCCCCGAGGAAGTCGGATGTCACCTCCTCCAGGGGCGGCTCAGACGCCTTGGTGCAGCTCTTGGGCGCCATCAGGATGGAAGGAGCCCGGTAGGTCGAAGGGGTCACTTGAAGTCATGCTACCGGGAATGAGGTCACCGGGAGTCAGGCTATCAGAAATCAAAGAGTGGGGAATCAAGCTACTGGGAACCTAACTACCAGGAGAGTGGATTTTTTGGGCCGAGGTGAAGTGTCTCAGACCGGAGGGCCCCCCGCCTATTTATAAGCAATGGAGGGGATCCCGGATGGGCACCACGTGTCCTGAGGCCCATATGGGCCGTAGATTCGAACCGTCGTGCGAGTATCGAAGAGTCACACAAAGATTGATGCGTCGGACAGTGCACTCATGCGTGAACAGAAGGTTCGCGCGAGAAAATGGCCCTAGAGCCGAAGCGTCATGCACGGCCCAGGGCACATCTCGGAAGGCAAAACGTCGCCGGGGGCAAGTCCTACGCATACCCTCCGGGGCCACTTCATGTCCTCGAGGGCCTAGGAGGCTTCTGTTGGGGGAAACCCCGAAAACTTACCGGGAGAAGTCCCGGAGGGCTATCGGGGAATATCCTGGAGGGCTACCGAGGAAGATCCCGGAGGGCTACCAGGAAAAGCCACGGACGTCTCTTGCGTGAAGTCACGTGTGGGTAGCGTGAGGAGCGCCTCAGGAACTAGTGAGCACACTTGTCAAGCATCGAAACCCTTCGGCCGGTGAAATGGCGTCAACGCCCCTCGATCCAACAACCATAGCTAGGGCATTTTGGTCTTTTGGCGTGTTTTTGGGCCTATATATACCCTCTTGTATCTCATTTGTAACCGATTCCAACTCATTTTAACACACTCAAACAATAGGCTCTAGTACAGAAATGCAGTCTACTAACCCCTATATTCTATCGGTTATTAGCGCTTTAGTAGAAAACCGATAGAAAATGTGCCTCGCGGCCAAAAAAGGCCAACGAGTGTATTTTTCCTATCGGTTTGTAAGAAACTTACCGATAGAATAAATACTATGATTTACTCTAGCGGTGATGAACATATTGCCGTTAGAAGAGATGCATAAGTATTGACGGGAGAATGTTGTGCGCCGATAGGACTGGTCGACTTCTTCAACTAGACTTATTCTATCGGTAATTTGTAACACCCTGAGTTTATGGGTAAAAACTTTCTTTTTCATGAACACCATGCATGCATGATACCATGTATCTGTAGTAGTAGCCAGATCAGTATCTATCTCAAACCCTAAAATCTCAAAATCTTCCCTGTGAACCCAAATCAAGATCAGATTACTCAGATATGATTTATCAGTTACCTTGAACATAAAAGTCTTCAGAAGTCAGATCCAATTCCATCTCTAACTTCCAGATCTATCAATTCTTTTCTGTTTTCGAAAACAGAAATTCTAATTACTATTCTAATTACCCTAAATATTTTGAACTCAGATTTAGCTAAATCTTGACCTAATTCAGACCGGATTATTCTTGGACTATGATCATGGGTATGCCAATACCTTAATCCAAAAAGTTGGCAGCCAAATCATATCATCTAAGCCTTTTTCACATATCAGTCCAAACTATATCGCAAACTAGTCCTTTATCTGATATTTGGAAACCCAAAAAGGCTAAAATCTTCAGATCAACTCCAAATTCAGAATTTCTTTAGCAAATCTTTTCCAAATGCTATTTGATACAAATTTCCCTTCTGTCTAGATTACAAAATTACATCTTAAAGGCCAGAATTCGAAATCGACAAAACTCAGATCTTATTTTACCCTAAAGTACCCTATTTTCAGTTTATATCGAAAACTATCAAATCATGTCAGATTTTACCAAATCTCTTGCTAGATGAGTATAAGGTATAAGTTTATACTCAGTTGTGAAATCAGATTGCAAATCAACCATCTCCAAGTCAGAAATTACAAATCAGTCCAGAATTTAATCAAGAATCCTTGCAAATAGGTCCCTAGCTCGACCACCTTTGCTGTTTGCGACCAGGGAACCTGCAATTCACGACCAGTGCACGCCATCGACCTCGGCCAGCGGTGCACAATACCTCCCTTCGACCACAGCCGGCACAGCGCACTACGTTGCTTCGACCTCGACCTCAGCAACTGTTCACGACCACGCCATGTTTCGCCGCCGAGCAGCGCCGCTTTAGCTGAGATTTCGCAACCGCCTTTGCATGCACACGTGTTTGCATCTCAGTTGTTGCCGTAGCCATCTACATCCAGCTCACCAGCAGCTACACGCCAGAGAGGAGCTTGCTGCTCACCGTTGCTGCAACCCAAAGCTTTCTTCTTCACCAGCGCAAGCAAGCGAGCAGTGAACTTCGTTACACTTGCCTTACCTATAAATAACAACCCCAGAGCAGCTTCTTCACCTTTAGCAGTACTCTCCAAAGTCCTCCAGCAATTAAACCGTACCTTCTTACTCACCGTCGTCTTCTTCTCCGGTGAGCTCAGCACGAAGGCTCACGGTGACAGCCTCAATCGCAGCCTCAATTCCCAAATTGACACCACCAGTGAGTTCCCCGTATCTTACTCTCTGTTCTATACCATTTAATTGAACTCTTATGCACTTCATCGCCGGTGATCGCCGGCAATTGCTGAATTCAG
This sequence comes from Pharus latifolius, assembly GCA_019359835.1. Lineage (NCBI taxonomy): Eukaryota > Viridiplantae > Streptophyta > Magnoliopsida > Poales > Poaceae > Pharus > Pharus latifolius. Next base: position 21,084,411 of record CM033325.1, on the reverse strand, counting down.
TGAAATGCCCTGTTCCAGTTGCACAACTCAAATTAATCCGAATTAGCTTTCAATTCTGTAGAACAAATTGATCTGTGAACTGAGTTTAGCAAGCCTGTGAAGTTAGATTGTGAAATTAAGCAAGAATCGAAGCATTTCCCAAACTTGAGCTTCACCAGAAACCGGCGATCGTCGCCAGGCTTCTCCGGTGATTCCCCGGCCAATTCAATCATACCAACAGCTTTCTTATAGCTCTTTGATACTCTCCAAGCAAGGAATTGAGTTCAAATTGTGTATAATGGAAAACCCCAATCTCAGTGCCTTCTTCTCCGGCGCCGGCCACTGGAAATCCATTCCCGGCCGATCCAGCTTCAGCAACCTTGTCCACCAGATGCACCTTGATCTCCTAAGCAACTTTGTCTACTAGTCAACTTCCAATTCGGTCTAAATCAGAAGTTATAGCCTTGCCCTAATTCCTGTCCAGTACTATGATTTGGAACTTCAGCCACCAAGTTCATCGCCTGTTTTCATCACTTTCTGGCTATCTCCTGCCCTAGGTCATGTTGAGTGAATTGTTCCTGTTACTGAGGCCTACCTCCCAGACAAAGTGGTGCATCAATTGGAGCTCTAGATCAAAAGTTATGGCAAGCCCTAGTTTCTGGCCATGTCAGTGCAATGCCAGGCTATGTCAGCCAATGGCATTAGCCCTTTTCACTTCCTTCCTGATGTGCAATTTGAGCATGATTTTGTCCCTTAGACTCCTGAGGTTGTGATCTACAATTCATTCTACTGCCACAAGTTAAGATAATCTCTCAATTATCCATCAACCCTATGTCGATGCCTTGAACCGAATGTCGACCTAAAGACATTCATCGATTTTGGGCAAACCAGCCGCGGACTTAATGTCAATTCCCATACCCTGGAACCCTAGAAGTCCCTAGCACTCATTTTCAGCCCTAATTCTATGATTTAACCCTAATCAGCTTCAATGGTACCTAAACCCAATCATTTCAAAATCATCAAGACATTCATCTTTGCATTACTGCATGTAGTAGAATAATAGTGTATTGAAAAGGTTGTGATTCTTGGTTGTTTGCTTGATCTTTGCTCAAAGTCAGAGCAAGAGTTCGAGGAGTTCACTGCTGACCCAACATCAACTGCTGTCTCTTACAACGCGGAAGGCAAGTCATAGTCTTGATCATCTTGAACCTATATTTTATGAATTGCTATGATATGACCTTGAGTATAAGTAGTATTGCATGAGAATGGATGAATTGTGAATTGGCAGTACTAAGCTGGATGCTTGTGAAATGCGAATTGATCAAATAGTGAGCCATAAACTATTATAAGTGTATTTATATATATTCATGAAATAGAACCCTCAGCCGTGACCAGGGTTTTGGTATGGAATGGTGGTACTAGCACTGGTTGTGCTTGGCTGCACTGGAGGTGCAGGCACTGTAGCTGCATGGTGTGTGGTATGATCTGGTCACTGGCATATAAGGACTAGAACCTTGTGTTGTGCGTCTAGTGGCATGAAACACGTGCTAACCGCAAGCCTGGTATGGGACAGGCCTGAACAAGTACTTATGTGGATCACACATGAAACCCCTGCATGAGATGGAAAACGATACACTAAACTCACGGGGTTCAGCTCCTCCACGTATCACTGAATGTGATTTGATCAAGCACGCTGACCCAGTAATGGGAAGAAGCCTAGGGGTGGGGGTATAACCCGCCACAACTGCGGTTTGTGTGAAGAAAACTGCAGGGTCAGGGGTGAATTGTAAGAGAAACATAGCAAAAGTTCTTGTTATCTCCACCTTGCCACTCACAGTATGAAGTGAGTCAGGGGTCCAATCCTTGTGATAGGAAAGGCTTGAAAGTGGAATATCTTGCGGGTAAATTGGTACCTCTCTGCAGAGTTAAAAACATATTCGAATACTCCGAGCTCCCGGGTTTATAGGAGTCTGCTGCGGTGGATTAAATCCACGGGGTGTGACACAAGTATGTTTTCTAAATAAAATTTGATAAGTCAAGATTACCCAAATGACATGTGTTGTCATGATAAGGGGTGCTACCGTGGGCTGTCGTGTGTCGACGTGTCGCGGTAGTGCTATAATCTAGTGAACATAAATAGTGATGATATGTTATGAAAAGTGCTGCCATGAGATGAGGCATGAAAGTAAAGACTACTTTATAAACATCCATAATTCTTGACTAGTCTAGGTTCATAACAACATTACTATAAGTATCTACTCTTCCCTATCGGTAATTTGTATTGTGCCGATAGAGCCATTCGACTTCTACAGATGTTTTTGTTCTATCGGTAATTGATTTTTTACCGTTAGAATATATATAAAATGACTAACGGTATGCGGTTTTTGTACCGATAGAATTTATCTAGTACTATAAATACAGGGGTATGTCTCTTCATTCTCACAGTTCATCTAGGGCTCATAGTCCTAACCCGTAAGCTCCATGGACGGCCGGCGCACCTCTACAGGTGACCGCTACACCTCCGCACCTCCATCGACGCCCTCTAGACTTCCGCATCCCAAGCAAGGTACGTAAATCATTCTAATCCGATTATGGCAATTATTCTGCTTTTTTTGTATCCTTCATTTTGATGTGTCTTCTTTTCAATATGATTATGATCTTTGCAGGTCCTTGGATGATGCTCATGAGGGGCAACGTATTTCGCGGTTCTTCATCGCAGTACGCTGCCTACGTTGGCTTGTTGGCGAAACAAACGATGAAGATCACCGTCGAGAGCTGGAAGGACGTGAAATGCGAGATCTTGGTTGGCTCGGTCGAGAAGATCCTTAAGCCCTGCGTGTTTCTCAAATCAGGACCTATAGAAAGCATCTTACATTTTTTTGCATGCACCAGCTTGTGGCCAGATGCTTACCTGCTTGGAGAAGAAGAATTGTTGTTATTTGCACAGCCATTCTACACCATCACTACACAGAACAACATCTTGGAAGGTCGGTTCTTTTTGTTAATGGAGTTGAGTTGAGTTGAGTTGAGTTGAGTTGATCGAGTTTGAGTCCGAGGAAATCACCAATACGTACAAATGTAAGTCGACGGCAGTTCCAGCTCCTCGGGCGTCTTCGAACTGAACTCCTATGGTTAAGTCCAATGTGGTTCAGACATTTGTTGTTTTGGATGAATGGATTTGTTATGTATCAGGTCTAACTTGTAGTCGCTAGTTGCATTGTCGCAACCTGCAAAGGTTCTCTTTTATGTAAAATGTACGGGCCACTGGGTCCTCGTCGTGATCTGTTGTTAATTTCAGACGTGGCTTTTCTAATATACATCGAATGTGTGAATTATTGTATTTGTATATTGTTGTATATTTGTGTATCATGTATTGCTAATTGGGACATGAACTTGAATGTGTAGGGAGTATTTGTGTATTTAATTGTATTGGTTGGTAGGTGTGTATTTGTACTGCTGTTTCAGACATGTACCTGAATTTGTATTGGTGAACTGGCATGTGTATGTTTGTACCTGAATTGGTGAACTGACATGTGTAATTTCTTTGGCAAGATGAAGTCCCGAGTACCTAAGAAAAGTATTTTTGTGTCTCCAAGTTAATCCACAAATTAGCATTTCTTGAAATATTGCTTTATCTTATAGTTAAGATCTGTTTGATGTTACATTGCTATGATTACTTGGATGTGAGAGCTGGTGTCATATGCGTTACAAGTACCTCATCTAACGGTAAATACACATATTTACCGATAGAAAACACATATATTTGCTCAGTCATGCATTATCTAACGGTAAATACACAAATCTACCGATAGAAAAACTCATATTTGTGTGTCATGCATCATCTAATGGTTAATACACATATTTACCGATAGAAAAACTCATGTACGTGCTGTGTCATGCATCATCTAACGGTAAATACATATATTTACCGATAGAACAAAACATGTACTTACTCAGTAACGTACATTCTCTAGCGGTATATGTGTGTTTTTACCGATAGAATATGTGAGAGGCAAATTACCTTAGTTAGTCTAACGGTTATTTCATGTATTTACCGTTAGAAAAAGCTCCATTATAAGGAAAACCCCACTTGGCCATTGCTGAGCTGTGCTGTAATTTGTTCTGTTGCACTCTGTGTCCCTCTGTTTGTGATGAAAGTTCCACGCTCGCAGCTACACTGCTAGGGTGATCAGCGCAAGCTGGAGGGAAGTTGATTGCGCCCCTCTCTTGAAGGTATGATTAATTGTCGACAGTTATCTCTCTCTCCCTCTAGATCTCCCTCCCACTCTACTTGCAAGCTAGCTGTATTGTGTAGTTCCAATTAAGTTTGTAGCTGTAAGCTTGGGAGCTAGGTAGCTGGAAATGCGTCATGTTTTAGGAGCTAACTAGCTTGTATTGTGTAGTTAGCTAGGTTACTTAGTGTTAATTTCGTCAGGCTAGGGTTCAACACATCTGTTGTAAGAGGCTGTACATGTACATATACATAACTTAATCGGGCAGGTTTCATGCATGCATGGCTGACTCGTTAAATTTTGTTAATTGTAGATGGACAGGAAATATTGGATGTATGGAATAAAACGTACTACTTTTCAATATTTGGATGGTGTGAATGAGTTTATTAAATTTGCTGAGCAACAAAAGGAGAGGAAGGGAGAGAAAAATATGCTCTGTCCTTGTACAGATTGTATGAACTTGAAGAGGTTTAGCAACTCTGATCAAATTAAGAGTCATTTGATTCGTCGTGGTTTTAACGCGCGATACACCCCTTGGATATGGCATGGCGAAGATCTTGAGGAAACAAGCACCACTACTACCAATCAGCAGGACTCGGATGTGGATTGCAATAATATCGATGATCATCCGAATTGTGATAATGTTCATTCCGATGTGCACGTAGATGATGATGATGATGACAATCTAGATGAGATGTTACGTGATGTAGAGGAAGATTACAACGAAAACGACTTCTGTGAATTTGAGAAACTGATTGCTGACTCTGAGAAGCCTCTGTTCCCTGGATGTGCATCATTTACAAAACTGTCTTCTGTGCTGAGATTATATGACTTGAAGGCAGGCAACGGTTGGAGTGATAAGATTTTCACGGCACTATTAGATCTTCTAGCGGACATGCTTCCAGAGGGAAATGAGTTGCCAAGATCTACTTACCAAGCCAAAAAACTGTTGTGTCCGTTGGGAATGGAAATCGAAAGAATACACGCATGCCCAAATGATTGTGTGTTGTACCATAATGAGTACTCCAGTTTGCATGTTTGTCCAAGATGCGGCGCATCGAGGTATACGCGTAGGGACCGGATTGATAGTGAACGTCACGAGGTAAAGAAAGGACCTCCGGCGAAAATAGTGTGGTACTTGCCTGTGATACCTAGATTGAAGCGGCTGTTTGCAAATCCCAAAGTCGCGAAGCACTTGCGTTGGCATGCTGAAGCCCGGAAAAAAGATGGAAAACTGAGACACCCAGCTGATTCTATTCAATGGAGAAACATCAACAGAACATTTGCTGAGTTCGGCGGCGAACATAGGAATATAAGGTTCGGGCTGAGTACAGATGGTATGAACCCACATGGTAATATGAGCAGTCGGCACAGCACTTGGCCGGTTCTTTTATGCATCTACAATCTTCCTCCTTGGTTATGCATGAAGCGCAAGTACATCATGATGGCGTTACTAATCTCAGGACCTAGACAACCCAGAAATGATATTGACGTGTTTCTAGCATCTTTAATCGAGGACTTACAGAAATTGTGGAGCGAGGGGGTGCAAGTGTGGGATGCATACAAGAAAGAGAATTTCATCTTGCGGGCCCTGATATTTTGCACCATAAATGATTTTCCGGCCTACGGCAATTTGTCGGGGTATAGTACGAAAGGAGCCAAGGCTTGCCCTATTTGCCTAGATGAAACTGAGAGCATGTGGATGAGAAACTGCCGGAAAACAGTGTACATGGGTCACCGCAGGTTTCTTCCGGTGCATCACACTTACCGTAAGAAGAGAAAATCATTTAACGGGAAGCCTGAGAAGGGATCAGCTCCAGTGTTTTTGACCGGTAAGGAGATTTACTCGCGCGTGAAGGACATCAAAGCTGAGTTCGGTAAGCATTCTAAACCTCGAGAAAAAAATGTTTGGAAGAAGAGATCAATTCTCTGGGATCTACCGTACTGGGAGCACTTATAAGTTCGACATTGCATTGACGTCATGCATGTAGAGAAAAATGTCTGTGACAGTTTGATTGGTTTGTTGTTGAACATTCCAGGAAAGACAAAGGATGGTGTGAAAGCTCGTTGTGACATGGTGGAAATGGGGATAAGGACTGAGCTTGCACCTTTAGAGAATGGAAAGCGTACATACCTCCCTCCGGCCTGCTATACGTTGTCCAAGAGCGAAAAAACAGAACTCTGTCGGTGCCTGCACGGTGTTAAAGTTCCATGTGGGTACTCCACGAACTTGAAAAAACTTGTGTCCATGAAGGACCTAAGACTAGTTGGCACGAAATCCCACGACTGTCATGTCCTGATGTCACAAATGCTTCCCATTGCTATCAGAGGCATTCTCCCAGTTAAAGTCAGAGAGACAATCACAAACCTATGTTATTTCTTCAACGCAATATCTTGCAAGGTAAGTACGTGCACTCGTACTATAAGTTCATTACCTCCATCTGTGGAGCTTAATTAGAAGATTTTTCTGATATGAATATTTGGCGCAACTGTGTCGTCGTAGGTAATTGATCCGGATGGACTGGACGGTTTGCAACGCGACGTGGTTACAACTCTTTGTCAGCTCGAGATGTATTTCCCTCCATCCTTTTTTGATGTTATGGTCCATCTGATTGTTCACCTTATCAGAGAAATTAAGTTTTGTGGACCCGTGTGCCTGCGCTACATGTATCCATTTGAGAGATTTATGGGTGTATTGAAGGGATACGTAAGGACTCGTCGTCGACCCGAGGGGAGTATCATGGAAGGTTATGCCGCCGAGGAGGTGGTTGAATTTTGCACAGACTATATGGCCGGGGTTGACCCAATTGGCGTTCCTAGGTCCCGACACGAGGGTAGGCTTCAGGGTATCGGAACGATTGGATTCAAAGCTATCGTCCCCGCTCGTGATGTGTACGCAAAATCATATTTTTGGGTCTTACAACACATGACGGAGGTCGAGCCATACATACACGAGCACAAGGTAATGTTATGGTCACAGAATCCTTCGAAGTCAGACGTTTGGGTCAGCAGAGAACATAACAGGAAATTTGCTGAGTGGATCCAAGAAAGAGTCACGCGAGCTGCCGAGGGCTCCGTAAGTGAAACTGTGACATGGTTTGCTAGAGGCCCAAGATTCACTGTAGGGACTTGGCAGGGGTACGACATCAATGGGTATTCATTTTACACAAGAGCTCAAGACGCCAAGAGTAGCACGCAATGTAGCGGAGTGACACTATTTGCTATTTCCGAGGATGCTAGGTCAGTAAGGGCGCTGAACTCATATTACGGTGCTATTGACGAAATATGGGAGCTCGATTACGGATTACTTAAGATTCCCCTGTTTCAATGCCAATGGGTCAAAATCCCTCGAGGTGTTCAAGTTGACAGTTACGGGTTTACTCTCGTCGATCTTGGTAGAGTCGGACACCAAGACGATCCATTCATACTTGCAAAGCAAGCCACACAGGTATTCTACATCGTTGACCCGGCCAATCCAAATTTGCATGTTGTCCTCCATAGCAAGAGACGTATTGTTGGGGTCGAATATGTTGTCGACGAAGAGGAGTATATCCAATTCGATGAAATACCTCCATTTTTAGAGGACATTCAATCTATCCATACTGAAGATATCGACGAAACAACGTATCTGCGAGATGACCACGAAGAAGGATTATGGGTTGAGAACCATTGATGATTAATTTCTATTTCAGGGATAAATGCCAAGCAAACAGCCCACAAGTTCTGCAGCAAGGTGAGGAACTTATCATTAATACATCAGGCAGTACATTTTCCTTTAGAACTTAATGATAAGCTAGTTCTTAGCATTAATATATCTCAATTTTACTCTACAGCATGAGTTCTAACATATACAGTACCTTTATCCTGTAAATACTTAATTCTTCCCTTCAAATAGCACTTGCAAAAATCTCATTGCAGCCTCTTGCTTCTTCAAATTAAGCTCTCCAAAAATCAATTTTTCTGACTGTATTTTGTTATTTCTACCGATAGAAAAGGACATCAGCTACTTTAATGTGTCTCAGGCACTTCAAATGTTTCGCTGTGAAAAGTTTACTTATTCTATCGGTATTATTATATTTTACCGTTAGAATAAATTCGTTAGTCTCATGGTATTTGTTGTCTGACGGTTTTTTGCTGTTTGTACCGATAGAAAAATACTCTGGTGCTTTGAATTCTCAACCATGTCGCCATTCGTCGCCTTGGAAATTCTATAAGTACCTCGCCATGCGTCGCATTATTTTGTTGTTTTTCTAATTCTTGAACGCTCCGACTCCTCATCTTCTTTTTCACAATGGCAACCTCCATGGGATCGTCAACCACACCCTCCCCAGTAAGAACTCTAAATCTCCTGGGTTACCCCTGTATTCTTAATCCATGTTCACTACATTCTTGACCTGTTGATTTGCACAGGGAATGGGAGCCGTGGAAGACACTGGCAAAGTGAAGGCCGACCAGAGGGCCCTCCAGGAGGAGCACAAGCTCCTTACGGACAAGCACACTCAGCTAAGGCTTGACCTTGACGATCTCTTCCAGCGCATTCAGCGCATGAAGACGGATGGTGACAATGCTAGGGCGAGGACGAGGCGTCTTCGCGAGGAGAAGAAAGCCGCGGATATGACCATCGCTGGCTGCGGTTTGACTATGAAGGATACCATAGCGAAGCTGAGGGAGGTCGCAGGCCTTCTCGACGCGGTAGTAGTTGATCCTAGGGACAACTTGTCGCTAGAGGAGTCCTGCGTCCTGGCTGCAAGTCAAACTGACTCTATTCTACATGTAGTCAGGGCTAAGACCACCCCTTGACCTAGCATTTTGGGTTTTATTTTTTTTTATAAGTGATAAAACAACAATGAATGAACAATTTATTTTTATGTCAATTTTCCAATTTTCCGGCTATCTTCCCTCTTTCTTTATCATTCTACAGCTTTCAAGCATGGTCTGTTTGATGTTAAATTGTGTGTACCTTTTCATTTTCTGACGGTATTTTGTTGTTTTTACCGATAGAAAAATGGCACCCAATACTATAATCTCAGGCACTTAATTAAAAAAATTTTCTGGGGAAAATTGGTCTCACGGGATTTTATTATTTATACCGATAGAAAAAGGCATCCACTACTTCAAATATTTTTCCGGGAAATTTACTTTTTCTATCGGTATTATTTTGTTGTACCGATAGAAACGGACATAACTCTATCGGGTATTATTTTGTTTTACCGATAGAAAAGGTCATCCACTACTTTAGTACTCGTACACGGCCCTTGAGTTTCCCTCCAGTCGAACAGTTCCAACTTAGAGCACTGCGTCTCTTCGAGAGCGAAGAAAACCACAACCTCCGCCGTGACCACTCACTTCCTCTCTCCCACATGACGATCGCCGGCTGGACACTGGTTCGCCACTGCCACTGGTTCTTATTTTCGTCCTTCGCCGGCTGCTGCTGCGTTCTACACCGCCTCTCCATCACCAGCACTGATCGCCGTAAATACCCTAATTCGTCGTTCTATTTCCAGCATCTTCCTTATTTGATCCTAGTGTTTTTTACGTACTAATTCTTCGAGTTTTGCAATTACACTAGGGTTCCCTATTGTGTTGGATTATGTACATTCCGCAGGCAATGTTGATTTAAATTAGGGTTGACATAATATGTTCCAGTGCTATAATGAACCTATTTTGAGATTTTAACTTATCTATACTGTTGTATGTGTGATCGATTGTATGCAACTGCCATGTAATGCACATTATATGTTGGAGTTGTTCGTACACATATTCTAACATACGTGCTCATTAATTGATGTGGCCTGCTGTTGGGCTACCAGGGGACTGCGCCCCCAGCTCGGGGCATGAGGCCCGATCTCGTGCGACCCTGAACACATCAAAGACGGCCTCGACCCCACCCAGCGCATCCACGCCTTCACCTCGGAAGAAAGCCGCCATCACCTCGCCCTTGCCTTCGAATGTACGTGCTCAGTCCCCGGCAAAAGGCAAGGGAAAAGGGCGACAGGGACAGCCGGAGAGGTTCAGGAACGGGTTCCCACTCATGTCGGAGGCAGCTTTGCGCAAATTGGATCGATCAACCAGAGACCTCCACGAGTGGTACCTACACCGAGCTCGGCGCAATCTGAACTTCTTAGTTCCCTACAGGCCTGGGCAGTTCCACCGTGAGCCCGGGAGTATATCCGTGGCACACGAGGATCTGTTCGACCTCTACAACTGGCGGGAGCTCGATATGTCCATCATACGGACTGGAGTCCTGTGAGTTTGCTGATGCTATGTATTGCTATTTTCTAACTCTGTTTGCTAACTCTGCATTGTTGTAGTTCATTTGAAATGTAGTAACTTTCTGTGCAATACTAATGTCGTCCTTTGCATGCAGGTGCATGTACAGGCTAGCATCGGAGGCTGCATGTGACAAGGTGGGTTTCCTCGACCTCGAGAAAATAAGCCTCACGATGCTAGAGCACGACGCCCCGCACGCTGAGCAGTACATATCCAAGGCGCTGATGGCGCAGCAGGACAGGGGGTTCATTTTGGTGCCGTACCACCAAAGGTTAGTGCATTTCGTACTAATTTTACACGATCTTGTATGTTACACCTGAGATATACTTTGAGCTAGCGGTCCTCTTTTACGTACAATGCAGGGGCCACTGGATCCTCATCGTGATCTGTCCGCCAAGGAACGAGGTGTACTACCTCGATTCGATGCGTGACAGATTATCGATCGAATATGTGGTCAAGGGGAATATGGAGGCGTAAGTAACTTATATGTTTGATTTAAATTTTCACCTCACTAGCTAATGATAATACATTAACCGGCAATACTAACTGAAATGCCGGGCTTTTGATAAATATGTGTCCGCTGGAGGGAGGCATGCCGCACCGCAAGGCTCCCTACTAGCTTGGAAAGAATATGAGGTACTCAGGAGACTTTTTGTTTATGCTTAATTAGTTTATGGAAACAATAGCTAACATATCTTCGCATATGCAATTATCTCAGTGCCATCAGTAGCCGCAATCGTGGGAATGCGGGTTTTATGTGTTGTGCTACATGTACGATCTAGTGTAGACAAACTTTGCCCAATTCCCCCAGGTAAGCATCGATAGCTAACTCAAATTTGAAAATTGGGTGTCACGATCTAAATTAGGAAGTTAGTTACTAAGTATTCACACATGCTTGTAGATCACCATGTCGAAAGACTCATACGAAAATGCAAAGATTAGAGATCTTCGACAAATCTGGGCTCAATATGTCATGGAGGAAGTTGCGCCCAACCATCCGCCATGATAATTTTCTCTTTTTCGTGTACTCTGTGTGACGAGGATTGACACCCGGGTCACTTCTAATAAACTTCTGGTTCAAGACAGGTTCGAACCAGAGCATGTGTCTGGAGATGCAAACTCAAGTTATTTTGAGAGGCATCACCACGAGGTCGCAAGCTTTACGTGATCAAGTCGCAGCTTTACGCGGTCAGACCGTAGGCCTTGCGCGGTCAGAAGTTCGTGGCCTATACGCGAACTACACATTCGGGATATTACGCGGTCAGCCAAATCCCGCGGTCAGAACGTCTACCGATCAGGATACCTGGGATCTATCTATTCGGTTGTCTATACGACAGGATATTCTAAGTATCCCGAAGATTCCTACACGTGGAAAATCAACCGTCAGGGGGTTAACACGTACAGTTATTCATGAATAACACGTGTTTAACCTACGTGGAGGTTAAGAGCAGTTTCAAAAACCGTATCTAACCGTCCGAGCAACCGATTGATGCAGTTTCCTTCACATGGCACCCTTTCAAGCAGTATAAAAGGATGGCATGAAGTATCAATTGGGGAGAGATCCAAGTTAGCCAAGTCTACGGCACACCTCATATAGCATTTTTAAGTCTTCTTTAGCTTAGTTTTGTACACTTTTATAGGAAAAATCCTTGCCTGTGAGGACTTTTCCTCCCATTTGTAAACATTTTACCACACTTAGTGAAATCTCAACAGGACGTAGGGCTTTTACTCCCACCATCGAGGGCCCGAACCTGTCTAAATTCTCTGTGTTCCTGTTCTCCATTGTTCAGCATACCTTCCCGAGGGGTCATCTTGAAAGGTCTCACTATTACAAATTCTGCATAAGTTCGGCTGAGGACCCCGAGTCCGAATCGTCGACAGCTGGCGCCCACCGTGGGGCCTTTCTCAAGGCGTCCTAATTAAAATTCGGAGGTTCACCGAAACATGGCTGGAGCATATGATTCTGAGAATGATTTCGATCTCGAGGATTATGCTCATATCCCAATGCCTTCTCCAAGTGATCCCGTTCCGATGGAAGAGGTCGAAGGCCAGAATCTTCCACAGGATGAACCATCTTCCCAAGTCATGATGATCGACCAGGAGGTAACTGGCACAGGGTCAGAACCCACAGAGGTTCTTAATGTGCTAGGTGATCAGTCCGGCCCATCGTACGATCCCGCTGAGGGAAAGTACGATGGTGACCCCGAGGTCAGCCCAGGAAGATTCGACCCTGATAACCTTCACCGTCTCTTTGATTTTGAGTCCGACTCGGAACAAACCGAGATGTTCTCCCCATCGGCGACTTCTCTCCCTAGGCAGTTTGCTGCGTTGTCGGAGGAAACTCCCGATCAACAGGCTGCCAGGGAAGAACAAGATCGCAAACAGAAGGAGGAGCAAGATCTCGAGCAACAAAACAACGAACTACGCAGAACTGCCCTAGAGGCTCTTCAGGATGCGCAGGCTCGTTACGATGCTGCCCCGAGTTCTTCTCGACGGTCGCGTGGTCATAGACGTGACCAGACTCCTTCCTTACCACCGAAGCACTTCCCAGTGGACGAGGAAACAATAACACCCGGTGCCCCTAGGAGAAGTACCCATGGTCGACTGCGATCTATCGCGGAAGTCATGCGTAACTTTCCTCCTACGGTCACGGATGCGCAGAGACCGGCCTTTTACAGGATCCTGGCGGAAAGATTGGACGAGGTCGCATCTGAGGCGACCCCAACAGCCTCTTCCCGCTCAGTGACACATTCCCGTGATCGAGATGGTCCTCATTTTGGCTCTGGTCGACGGAGTTACCCGCCGCCTATACCGTCCCGACAGGACAAATATCGGCGGATGCAGGACTCTCGCAGTAGGGATCGAGTTCCCGTTCATTCTCGTTTGGGACCTCGAGTAACCCCGCCGTTAAGTGAGTTTGCTCGAAACCTGACCGAAAGTCGCGGGACGGTCCACGGTCCTTACGTCGGTTGCAAAGCTTTCTCGCCTGGCCTACGAGCGGTCGTTTGGCCCGATAAGTTTCGACCAGGGGCCATTGAGAGGTTTGACGGAACTCAGAACCCATCCGAGTTTCTTCAGATCTATATTACTGCCATCCAAGCCGCAGGAGGCGATGACAAGGTCATGGCTAACTACCTGCCAACAGTCCTCGTAGGACCGGCTAGAACTTGGTTGTTCAATCAGCCTGAGGGTTCTATCTACAATTGGGAAATGCTATGCGATGCCATCCTTAGCAATTTTCAAAACTGTTACCAAAAGCCGGGTAAGGAGGACGACTTGCATAGATTGCGGCAAACTTCGACCGAAACGCTTCGGCAGTTTGTCAAGAGGTTTGTCGGGGTAAGAAATACCATCCCGAACATATCTGATGGTTCCGTAATCAGGGCATTTAAGCATGCCGTTCGATACCGGAGATTCACTGAAGACTTGCTCATTCACCCTCCTCGATCGGTGGCCGATCTGTTCGATATGGCTGATCGATACTCCGATGCAGCCGAGGCAGTCGAATGGAACCGAATGGTTGACAAGGGGGACCTACCACCCCAACCAGGCTTCAAGGACGCCAAGAAAGAAGACTCGAGCAAAAAGCCGGAGTCTTCACCGGGTGGGAAGTCAAAAAAGTCGAAGAGGAACCGCTCTGGACAGTACCGTGAGGTCGCGGTCGCGGAGAAACCACCTTCGACCAAAGGTAATAAGTTTTCTTTCAAAAGTAAAACTGCTTCTGGTGGCCGGGATTCCGACCAGCCAGAAAAATCAACTAATCCGCAGGAGGGCAAAAGGTGGTGTCCACTCCACAATTCCGCAGGCCACGATCTCAAAAACTGCAGGAGTTGGTTGAAACAGCTGGATGATTTCTACCAAGGAGCTGGGCCAATGCTGACCTTACCGCCCAAAGAGCAGGCGTGCGGGGTTAGAGACGTCGATGGAGACGAAGAAATGGCTTACCAGGTACCTCAAAATCATGTTAATGTCATTTTCGGAGGCTCCTCCTCTTTCGTTTCCAAAAGGCAGTTTAAAACTTTTTGCCGAGAGGTTAACCAAACGGAGACATCCCTTGGTGAACCTCAATATCCCCGTTGGTCGGATATGCCTTTGACGTTCGACCGCGCTGACTGTCCTGCGGGGCTAACTCGACCATTGAGATTACCTCTGGTTATTACCCTAATCATCAGTAACGCGAGAGTCGAAAGGGTCCTGATCGACGGGGGAAGTTCCCTTGATCTTTTATTGGTCAAGACACTCGACGAGATGCAAATTCCTCGTTCGAAGATCAAGCCCATAATTCATCCGTTTTATGGGATAATCCCAGGCCCCTCCATGATGCCATTGGGACAAGTGGTCCTCCCGGTCACTCTGGGAGAACCAGATAACTTCCGAACAGAATTGGTTACTTTCGATGTAATCGATTGTGATTCAGCTTATAATGCAATCTTTGGCAGGCCTACTCTCGCTAAGTTCATGATGGCAACGCACTATGCTTATCAGTGCGGGAAATTGCCTGGCCCCAAAGGTGTCATTTCGGTCCGAGGTAGTCGCAACGTGGCACTCACGTGCGACCGGCTATCTTTGGAGATGGTCGATCAACTTCCCCTCCGGGACGCTCAGGTCGCCACTGTCGCCACCGATGCGATCAGGGCTGCTCCTCGACCAGATGAGAAACTCAAACAAGTTCCTTTGTATCCAGATGACCCATCCAAGACAATTCGGGTTGGGTCAACCCTGGATGACAAATAGGAACTCGACCTCGTTGCTTTCCTCCGGGCTAACGCAGATGTGTTTGCGTGGAAACCGTCCGACATGCCCGGTGTCCCAAGGGAAGTAATTGAGCACAGGTTAGCAATCCGACCTGGACAACGACCAATAAAGCAAAAGCTCAGGCGTTTTGCCACCGACCGACAGGAAGCCATCCGAGAAGAGTTAGACAAACTCTTACAGGCCGGGTTCATCCGCGAGGTGAATCACCCGGACTGGCTCGCCAATCCGGTCATGGTCCGCAAGTCAAATGGCAAGTGGCGCATGTGCGTCGACTATACTAGCCTCAACAGTGCCTGTCCGAAGGACGACTTTCCCCTTCCCCGCATCGACCAGCTGGTTGACTCCACTGCGGGTTGTGAACTGATGAGTTTTCTGGATGCCTACTCGGGATATCATCAAATTAGCACGGCAGAAGACGATGAAGAGAAAACTGCCTTCATCACCCCGTTCGGCACGTACTGCTACCTCAGAATGCCGTTCGGTCTCAAGAACGCTGGTTCCACGTACCAGCGCTTGATGCAAAAGACCTTTCTTTCCCAGATAGGGCGTAATCTCGAAGCATATGTAGACGACTTGGTTGTAAAAAGTGCCAAAAGATTGTCTCATTTGGACGATCTTGCTGAAACCTTCTGTAACTTGAATCGCTTTGGAATAAAATTGAACCCGGAGAAATGTTCTTTCGGGGTTTCTTCAGGAAAGCTTCTTGGTTTTCTTGTGTGTTCCAGGGGCATTGAGGTTAATCCTGAGAAAATCAGAGCTATTGAGCAAATGAGGTCGCCCTCGACCATGAAGGATGTTCAACGCCTGGCTGGTCACATGGCGGCTTTAAGTTGTTTCATATCGCGATTAGGCGAAAGGGGACTACCTTTCTTTAAAGCCTTGCGGAAACATCATAACTTCACGTGGTCAGATGAGGCCGAAAAAGTGTTTCAAGAGGTAAAAACATATCTATCCAGTCCGCCAGTATTAGTGTCTCCTAAAAAGGATGAACCATTGCTTCTGTATTTGGCGGCCACCTCACACGCGGTCAGTGCAGTTCTGATCGCGGAAAGGGAAGGAGTGCACAGACCCGTCTACTATGTGAGCGAAGTACTTCATGGTCCTAAGGAGCGCTACCCTGAGGTCCAGAAGATACTTTACGCGCTACTGATGGCTTCCCGTAAGCTACGACATTACTTTCAAGCACACAAGATCACAGTACCTTCCTCTTTTCCTTTAGGGGATATTGTCCGAAATCCAGAAAAATCTGGTCGAATCGCCAAATGGGCGGTCGAATTCGGTGCCTTTGAGATCCACTTTACCCCTCGCACGGCGGTTAAGTCTCAGGTTTTGGCCGACTTTGTGGTCGAATGGACAAACCCTGAGCCACCCGTGCAGTTGGAAAAGGAACTGGAGTGCCCCGATTATTGGACAATGTACTTTGACGGCTCCCGTAGTTTTCGACACTCGGGGGCTGGAGTGGTCTTAGTTACACCTCAGGGCGAACAGCTTAAGTATGTCATCCAACTACACTTTGTTGCAACCAACAATGCAGCAGAGTATGAAGGTCTTCTTGCAGGGCTCCAGGCAGCAAAATTCCTCGGAGTCCGTCGATTAGTGGTGAGGGCGGACTCACAGCTGGTCGTAAACCAGGTAAACAAGGAGTACAGCACCTCCGATGAGACAATGGCTCATTACCTGGGGGAAGTGAGGAGATTGGAAAAACACTTCAGTCACTTCGAAGTCCAATACATCCCGCGAAAGGACAACATTCTCGCAGACCAATTATCCAAAATTGGATCCTCACGCTCATCCGCTCCGGCAGGAGTGTTCATTGAACACTTGGACCATCCTTCGATCATGACTTCGGTCGAGGATGATCCGGCAATAGCCTTCGTTGCCAACCTCGGTCAGGAACAAGATTGGACTCATCCATTGAGGGTCTATCTTGAACATGGGACCCTACCCGAGGACGAAACCAAAAGCGATCGGTTAATTCGAAAGGCGCGTCTGTACAAACTCATAGATGGGGTTATGTACAGAAAGGGTACTCAAGGAGTATTCATGCGCTGCATATCTCAGGAGGAAGGAAAATCCCTCTTGAAAGAAATACATGACGGTGTATGCGGTGCACACGCGTCATACCGAACACTGGTCGGAAAAGTTTTTCGACAGGGATTCTACTGGCCTTCGGCACTCGATGATGCCAAGCTTATGGTCAAGATGTGTCCACAATGTCAGTTTCATGCAAGACAGGTTCATCATCCTGCTTATGCATTACAAACTATTCCTCTCGCATGGCCTTTCGCGATCTGGGGAATGGACATCGTCGGTCCTATGCCACAAGCGGTCAATGGATACAAGTTTTTGTTTGTAGCCATTGACACGTTCACAAAGTGGATTGAGGCCGAACCAGTACGAAATATTACTGCATTAGCCGCACAAAAGTTCTTTCACAAGAACATTGTGGCACGATTTGGTGTTCCAAACCGTCTCATCACAGACAACGGTTCTCAGTTCGCCAGCGGTCTTTTCCTAGACTACTGCGATCAGATTGGGACCAAGGTGTGCTTTGCTTCCGTGGCACATCCACAAAGCAATGGTGCCGTAGAACGGGCCAATGGGCAAGTACTGCAAGGTATCAAAAAACGTGTTTTTGATCGCCTCAAGACCCGCTCGGGGGCTTGGGCAGACGAGCTCTATACTGTTCTATGGGCACTACGAACTACCTCTAGTCGAGCCACCGGTGAGACACCCTTCCATTTGGTCTATGGAGCCGAGACTGTGTTGCCTATGGAAGTAAGTATTGGATCTGTTCGCACGAATCAATTCGAACAGGTCAACCAATCCGAACAACGATCGCAAGATCTCATCCACCTGGAAGAACGGCGTGATCGCGCCCTGATTAAGTCCGCGGTATACTTGCAGGCTCTACGCAAGTATCACAGTAAAAAGGTGCGACCACGTGATCTCAACGTGGGCGACTTGGTTTTACGAAAAATTCAAGACCAGTCTAACCGCAATAAATTCTCCCCAAAGTGGGAGGGACCATATACTGTCGTCTCAGTGCCGCGGTCAAGATCTGCGCGGTTAGCCATGGAGGATGGTCAGATTTTGTCCAATACTTGGAACATCGATCAACTTCGCAAGTTTTACGTGTAAGTATTCTAATCACTTTTTTCCTGTTCAATTAGCATCTTTTCATAAAAAGCATGTCTTGTTTTCATACAATGAGTGTTTTTCTTTAAGCCCAAATTATACAAATTCGACCTGGGGGCTGATCGCCGGCGGTTAGGTTATTACAGCATTTTTCAACCGAATTCGCTGGTCAATCTCATGATCACTTCCAGATAAGTCACTCCTAAATAAGCCGTTTCTCAACGCACACGGGACTATCTGGCTAGTCTTCGGTCATTTGGGTGGCTACCAGTTTGCAATAAGGTTAAAATGTTACTTTAATCTTGACCATCGGCTTGAAGCACATATCCCTGGTCATCATACTTATGTTTTCCTCTGTTTAAAATACTAAGGCTTCAGTATTCACAAAACAGAGGCGGGGGCTAGAGGAATATACTTATAGTATGAAACTTATGATGTGAATATGCACTTTCTCTTGAAAAAATGATTTTACATACATAGCATTGTAATTACAATTGTTTGGTTACAAAATACAAGAATCATTCGATCCTTAGCTCAGCCAAGAGCTTGTCAACGAAGGGCTTAACTTCTTCGATAATGGCGTCAAGCAGTTCGTCACTCTCGACCTCAACCGGTCCCACCAGCGCGCTCAGATTCGCATCTGGGCCATGGTGAAGTCGAACCCGGCTGAGTACGGCGGATGCGGCTGATCGGACTCTCGTCCTGATCATTTCTTCACGTCGCCGTAAATCTCCAGGGAGATATTCGAGCAGTGATTCTGCTTGAGTTGTAAGCAGCGATGCCCAATCGCTGACATCTGGGTTGTCCTTCCTCAACTCTACCACATTGGTATTCAAAAGGCTGGCTATGGCCTTCAGTTTTTCGAAGACCAGTAGACTCAACTCTTTGACCACTTGATTGGTGTGGTCGAGCGAGGACTCGAGAAGCATTTTGTCCTGGCTGAGCTGTTTAATACGACCTGCTTGCGCTGCACAAAGAAAAGAGGTTATGAACAAGAAATGTCTTTAAGTCTTCTCAAGTTGGGAATCGACTTACCAACATTCTCAGACTGAAGTCTATTGATTTCAGTCCGTAGTTTCTGAAACTCTGTAACTGAGTTCAGCTTTATCTTGGTTAACTCCTTCTTCAAGAACGTAACCTCTCTGCAGCAAAATCAGGTTAGTCACAATTAAAGCCTACTTATATTAACAGAAGGATGACGATACTCACTTGCGCAAGCCGTCACGATCTTTTCGAACAGCCGCCATGCTAGCCATTGCAGCATGCGACTGGCTCGTCACCCATGACAAGCCCTGTGACACAAAGCAAGAGAGTCAAGTATGCTCTAAAGGCGATTCAAACGCCGAAACAGGAGTCATCATACCTTCATAAACTTATTTAAGGCAGCATCATCCATGCTAGCAGGAATCCTTGCTAGCGCGCCTGAAGTGCCTGCAACGAGGACAGTTGATGGGAGTGCCGGCCGGACGCCACCCCCAGAGGCCACTGGTGGTGACCTAGTCCCTGTGCTTGATTCACCTCCCAAGGTCCGGACGATTTCCTGAACCACGGGAGTAGAGCGCTCTTCATTAGAGGCTCCCTCATTAGCCCTAGCTTCAACCTCCCCAGTGGCGGTTGAAGGTATAGGCGCTGTCTTCTTTTGCCTAACAGGAAGAGTGGGTCAGACAGTTTTTATATAAGATTATTGTCGAATAAGAGTTCTTACCTTATTCGAAATCCCATTCGTTCCTGGGACTTCTGGGACAACTCCCCTTGCGAAGGAGAGCTGTCTCCGGTTCTTGCCTTCCTTATGGTAAATAAGACAGCACCCCCCTGGAAATATCATGTTACAGGCATATTCTTAGGGAACAGTTAAAAACACATAAGTCTTTACCTGGACCACCGGGCTAATTAGTGGGGCTTCATCCGAAGGCCTTGACGATTCCTGAATTGCTGGAACCGTCACAGCCGGCCTTCGTTCGTCTACTTCCTCCTCTGTCCGCGGAGGAGGAGGATTTTCCTCCCTGGAATCCCCAGTGGACCCAGGGGGAAGCTCTCCTTCCTGTATGTACATTAACTTGTTAAATACGCAGAAAAAGTCATGGAAGGAATGATCGAAAAGATCCTTTACCTTAGTCGTCCCTTCGACCAGGGAAGCAGAGATGACTGACCCTGAAACCCCGGGGGCTTCAGGAATTGGAAGGTCACCCGCGACCACCAGATCTTCGGTGGTCGCAGGGTCAGCCACGGCCACCTCTTCGGCAGCTGTAGTCTCTGCGGGACAGCCTGGGACATCGCTGGATGGAAGATCCGCGATCTTCCTCCTTCGAAGGATCAGAGGAACGTCATCCTCTTCCTCCTCGCTCCCCTCTCCCTGTACGACGAAGAAGTGATTCCATGTCGCGCCTGAAAAAGTAGCAGGAATGTGATATCTTACCGCAGTCTTTCTTGCGGGACGAGGGACGCTTCGTGAAGACCCCTCCCCAGGGTTCAGCTTGGTCTTCTTAGGGGCAGGACTCTTTGTCCTGGGTCTCTGGGAGACCTTCTTCACGTTCTTCGCCGCCGGCTTCTTCAAAAAGCCGACATTTTCACTTGGAAATGTCGCATCCGCGAACCTCCCTAGGAGCTATTTTCATTCCAATGAAATTGATTAGTGTTGGACATACATGAAACCTGCAAAACAGAGGCCAAGTGAGAAGTTTACCTTTCGGCACTCCTGTTTAAGGTCGTCGCCAGCATGAATCAAGCTTTGGGGGCGAGGCGATCCCTTGGGGCCCTCTACCTCGGCGTTGTACGCCCTGAGGAGGTAGTTAGTCCGCCTCTCAATCTCAGCTGAGGGCAGGACTGTTCCCGGATACAAGTTAAATTGGTACATTTCAAAAATAACAAAAGGATTTCTATGTCAGAAATAAGTACCTTCATTATAGTCCAGGGTAGTGTCCGCCATGGACGTGATCTCCCAAGCCGGATGAGCCCTTTCACGTAGGGGGCTCACCCGATTCTTTACAAAGTCTCGGATGACGTCACGTGCCGTCAGCCCTTGTTCGACTAAGTGAAGGATCACCTCGGCATGCTTCATGAACTCCGCGTTCATCGCCAGGAGAGTATCCAACTCGCTTGTTTTCTCCGGCCGCGAGTTCTCAAACCACAGCCCGCTCTCGGTCGGAGGGGTGCAGTAAAACCATTTCTGGTGCCACCCGTGCACTGAATCTCGCAGGGGTGGGGAGGGATACTCCTTTTTATCCCTCAGCCGGAAGTAGATGCATCCGGCGGCGTTGGTGCTCTTCGACCACGCCGAAAAGTAAAATCGTCGGAAAAGATCCACGCTGGGATATACTCCGACGAAGGCTTCACAGAGATGCTGGAATACTGCAAGAATCAGCATCGCGTTGGGGTGGAGGTTGATCAGTTCCCACCCGTAATGCTCAAAGATATCCTTAAGGAACCGACTCTCAGGGAATCGGAACCCGCAACGAAAATACTCCTCAAAAACCACCAACTCGCCTTCTTGGACAGTTGGGGTTTCTTGGTCCTTCTCCGCAGGTCGCCAGTTAATGAGCAGCCGCGGAGAAAGGATCTCCTCCTTCTCAAGCGCCATCAGGCTCTCCTCAGAATGATGAATGGATCTGCTCCAGGACGCCATCTATGGTGTAGAATCAAAGGGGAAGCTGGCGATTTGGGGAAGACGAAGGCTGAAGAAAATGAGGGTTTTGAGCGGCGGGAATTCTAAGGGTTTTTCGCGGCTGAGTGGCTTCCTCAAGAAGCTACCTACTGCTTTTTATAGACCCAAGGTGACGCATTAATGGGTAAACAGCTCGTTTCAAACGTTCCATTGAATGCTTTATTCATTTCCCATAATGGATACTGTCACTGATAGACCCGATAAAGTACCCAGACGTCGGATCTGAAACAAAAAGGCTTCTTTGTTTTGGAAACTGAAAGTGCAAAAGGACTGAAAAATTTTCAGTACTTTTTAGAAGGCATTTTTTTCCTTTTTATACTTTGAACATTTTCTTCGAAAAAATCATATAACTCAATTTTTGACGTACTGGAATGTTTCTAATTGGGTTATGGTTTTTTCGAAATCATGTTTTAGGCTGAAATTTCGATTCTAATCGCAATGACGGCCTGACCGAGTCCTAACTCTGGTCGCACTTTAGTTCTGACCGCGGCTCTGAAACTGCTCGCGGAATCAGGGCAGGTCGCGGTGCCTTTTTTTTTTTAAAACGATTCTGATCGCAGAACTAAAGTTTCCTGTGTATGAATGGTCGCAAACGTAAAGTTTATGGCTATGTTTTCGCACAGAAGATGTGAAGAATATTCGTGAAAAATAAGAAACTTTTTATTTCTTACATTCTTTACATACAAAAGGGATGCAGTCGATCAAAACATCGACTTGCTCCGAAAGAAGTTTACAAAGTTCCCCAAGGGACATATTGTTGTCATAGGATCTACACTGACAACCCCCAGGGAACTAGCAACTACCCTAAGTCTATCTATATCATCCCTAACAACGGACGCACTATTGTCCCTAATCAAGTCGGAGAGTTCTCGCTGTTGCTGAGCGAAGTCCCTCTCTCGACGGAAATGGTGCGCCTCCTCTCGGGATCGATCAAGACATTCTGCTAAACGCAGAATCTTCGAGGCCATCTCCTCGGTCTTCTTCTCCAAGGCATTCTTCTCTTCCAGAAGAGTCTGTCCGGAAGGAAGAGATGGAGCAACAGAAGGCTGATCGCTGGGGCCTCCTACCTCCTGCATTTTGCAAAAAGTTAGTCATATTAACTAAAATTATCAACAAAAAGGGAGAAGAATTGTTACCTGTCCCAGTGCAACGTTCCCAGAAGAAAATTGCTTCGCCAACCCAATATGGCAATCATCTGGTCGAGGGATAGTGACCGCTTGCCGACCAGGATGTTGATCACCCATAAGGATGGGAGAATTGAATGTGATGGGATCTTTCTCTGAGGATAAAGGCCTAACTTGCCGAGAGGCATGAACGGGGAGGGTCAAAGGAACTGAAGGAAGAAGGAAACTCGCTACACTCTTCACCTTTGTTCCACTGGAAGATCCTTCGTCAACCTTGGGTTTCTTCCTTAAAGGAGACAGGACTTCATCAGACCCTTGTTCGACAATTTCCCCTTCATCGCTCTCAATCTCGATGATTTCGTGATCTGCCATTGGGAAGAGTAAGTGAAAAGGAAGGAGGCCAGGTAACAAGAAAAAGACTTAGGCGTGAGAGGGAAATTGTGAATCTTTACATGTCCAGGGGTCTGGTATTTATAGCCGCCAGGTCGACGGTTCGCCTCCCAGACACCTCGAGTTTCGTTAAAGACATTTACAATTTTACCTCGAGATAAAAATCTCTACGGCGCCATCATTGCCCGTCACGTAATGTCAGAACCCGTCTTGAAAAACCAACCGTTTTTCACTTAGTGCGCCACTAAGTGGAGAAGTTAAAGGGCCGGGTTAAAAATCCAATGCACGGTTTTTAAATTCGAAATAAACACGTCTCTTCGTTTTCTTCGAATTTGGGGGCTAGCTGACGAGGATTGACACCCGGGTCACTTCTAATAAACTTCTGGTTCAAGACAGGTTCGAACCAGAGCATGTGTCTGGAGATGCAAACTCAAGTTATTTTGAGAGGCATCACCACGAGGTCGCAAGCTTTACGTGATCAAGTCGCAGCTTTACGCGGTCAGACCGTAGGCCTTGCGCGGTCAGAAGTTCGTGGCCTATACGCGAACTACACATTCGGGATATTACGCGGTCAGCCAAATCCCGCGGTCAGAACGTCTACCGATCAGGATACCTGGGATCTATCTATTCGGTTGTCTATACGACAGGATATTCTAAGTATCCCGAAGATTCCTACACGTGGAAAATCAACCGTCAGGGGGTTAACACGTACAGTTATTCATGAATAACACGTGTTTAACCTACGTGGAGGTTAAGAGCAGTTTCAAAAACCGTATCTAACCGTCCGAGCAACCGATTGATGCAGTTTCCTTCACATGGCACCCTTTCAAGCAGTATAAAAGGATGGCATGAAGTATCAATCGGGGAGAGATCCAAGTTAGCCAAGTCTACGGCACACCTCATATAGCATTTTTACGTCTTCTTTAGCTTATTTTTGTACACTTTTATAGGAAAAATCCTTGCCTGTGAGGACTTTTCCTCCCATTTGTAAACATTTTACCACACTTAGTGAAATCTCAACAGGACGTAGGGCTTTTACTCCCACCATCGAGGGCCCGAACCTGTCTAAATTCTCTGTGTTCCTGTTCTCCATTGTTCAGCATACCTTCCCGAGGGGTCATCTTGAAAGGTCTCACTATTACAAATTCTGCATAAGTTCGGCTGAGGACCCCGAGTCCGAATCGTCGACACTGTGCATAGACTGTTTATATACATGTGAATAAATATATATGTCAATAAATGTCCACATTGGATTGCAATTTGTATTTGTCCATATATATGTGAATAAATGTGAATAACTGTCTAATGTGTCAATCTGTTCTGTGGATTTACCCTTCTTTGCATCTGTACTGTATTGTGTATCCAATCTATAATTTATTGCATCTGTACTGTATATGTGAATGTACTGTATTGTGAATGTAAATAACGTACTGTATATGTGAATGTTCTATCGGTAAATTCATTCAAAACCGACAGACTACTACCACTTTTCTATCGGTAAACTCATCCACAACCGAGAGACTACTACAACTTTTTCAATCGGTAAACTAGAAATTAACCGTCAGAATAGTGTGACTTTTCCTGCCGGTGAACTCATCCACAACCGAGAGACTACTGTAGTTTTTTCTATCGGGAAACTTGAAATTAACCGTTAGAAGAGTGTGATTTTTCCTGCCGGTGAACTCATACACAACCGAGAGAGTACTAAGATTTTTTCTATCTATAATCTCATTTCCAACCGAGAGAGTACTAAGTTTTTTTCTGTCGGTAAACTTGTAATTAACCGTTAGAATAGTGGTATTTTTCCCACCGCTACATGTCAGACTACGACGGGTTTTCTATCGGTACACTCATAAGGTGCCAATAGAATAGTAAGCTTTTTTCTGTCGGTAATCTTGTAATTAACCGTTAGAATAGTGGTACTTTTCCCACCGCTAAACGTCAGACTACGACGGGTTTTCTATCGGTACACTCCTAATATGCCGATAGAATTGTGAAGTTCTTCTGTCGGTTATTTACCGATAGAAAATGTTATGTCTTGTTCTATCGTGTCTATCTCTATGATACGAAAACCGATAGTAGAATGGTGTTTTTTACCAATAGAAGAATGCTTTTCTGTACTAGTGTCCGTTGGAGACCTCTCCCCCCGAGAGAGCGCCTCCCCAGCGGACTCATGTCCGGAGGGTGCCGACAGGACTAGGGCCCCCACCGGGACCCGAACCTGTACAAAAAACACAGCGTCAATCTCTGAGTTGCCCGGCGAGAGGTGACCGATCACTCGGTCAGTTCGCACCGCTGTACGCGTGTTATGCACGTTCAAAGAAACATGCCGCTGGTGTATTTTATACGATGACAATAAGCTAGTGAGCAAACTAGTAGCTTGAATGTCCTAAATATGTATTAGTTTTACTTGCAATGAACCAAACATTTGACAGAAAGCACATAATGTAATCCATACCATCATGTCAGGCCTATGTCATTCAAAAAGCAACACAACAGTAACTAGCAGTAGTCTTTGAATTAACTAACTCTTTCTGTTAAGTGCTAACCAGAGCACTTAAGCTGCACTTAGTAGTTGGAAAAGTCAAAATACATTCCAATGATTTAACAAATGGTGTAGTTAAATACTGCAACAACTGAGTGCTGCATGCTAGTAGATACTGCAACATCCAAGCGACCACTTCCACAAAATGCAACATCAAAGTGGTCACATTAACAATATGATAACACTATAACTCATGATATTATTAAGATAAGATCTAACACAATAGCTCATGACATTACCTCCCATATTTAACGATTAAACCAGATTTTTCTAGTAACTAATAATAGTTATTAGAACCATTTTACTCATGGTATTAGACTTCAATACGTAGCACCAACAGC
Organism: Pharus latifolius; assembly: GCA_019359835.1. Classification (NCBI taxonomy): domain Eukaryota; kingdom Viridiplantae; phylum Streptophyta; class Magnoliopsida; order Poales; family Poaceae; genus Pharus; species Pharus latifolius. The sequence continues at coordinate 21,057,976 of CM033325.1, read as the reverse complement.
ATAGCGTCACGTTTACTGAATCAAACAAAATATTAGCATGGATGTCCTAAATGCTACAAGTGAGTCTTTCATGTGAGTAGTTACTGCAACATAACTGCTTATAACAATGGTAGTCCATGTAGAACTCGCTCTTTTCTTTTAAGCATCTTTACATAGACACTGCCGGTTGGTCTTTTCATTAAGTATAGAATTCAATCTTCTCTCTTTCACTTATGTTAGCAACTGATATGTCCAATGACAAAATGAATCGGCCGGGGAGTCAGTGCGACGTCTCTGGCGATGAGACGCCTGGGCCAGACGTCACCCCGTCCAACGTGGCCCAGCTGCAGAAGAGAAAGGGGCGACGCTAGACTACATGCCCGCGTCTCGACAGGTGGGAAAAGCAGCACATAGAGTTTGATGACAACAGGGTGTCAGAAGCTCCGGAGAAACTAGTTGGTCAGTACTGCTCACTATGCGGCAAAGTGGCAAGGGAGCGGGTGCCCATCACCACCTCCGAGTGGTGTGAAGTGCCCCAAGAGTGCAAGGAAGAGCTGTGGGAAGAAGTGCAGGCGGCGTTTCACATTCCCGAGGATCGCCAGCTCACCATCCGCCAGACAGCACTGATGGCAATAAATAAGGCTTGGAAGACCTTCAAGAGCCATCTTGTCAACAACTATATGAAGGAGTCGAAGACCCCCTTCAATGACTACCCTTTTGTGACTCCCGAGGCATGACAGCAGTTCGTCAAGGTCAAGGGCACGCCCGAGTTCCAGGCGCTTAGTGAGAAGGGCAAAGCTAACCAGGCCAAGAAAACCTACCCATATAGACTAGGCACCGGTGGGTATGTGGGAAGAAGGCGTTGTGGAGGGAGCAGGACGAGGAGGCTTCCTAGTCATCGGCCTCTGCTCCATATGCGGGGATAACAGACGTGCACACCCAAAATTGGTGCCGAGCAACATCCAATATGACCTCCTCTGGAAGCGTCTCAGTGAATAACCCTGTGGACAGGGAAGTGATCGACCGGCTGGTAAGATCTCTAACTTACTATCTCGTAACACGCATGCAATGGGTTGTATTGCTAAGTTCTCCTGTTGCAGGCAACGCTGAGTGCATAGGCGTCATCCGAATCTTCCAACCCTAGCAGGGAGAGGGATATCCTAACGACGGTGCTGGGAAATAAGGAGCATCTGGGCCGCGTGTGCGGCCTAGGTTCCACTGTGCCTTGGAGGGCAGGTTTCATTGATGAAGAGGAGGCGGCTAAGAGGAAAAAGAGATCCTACAAAGCCCACGATGAATGGATCAAGGAGGAGATCCGATCGGAGTTTTACCAACGGGACATAGAACTTAGGCATGAGCTAGCAGAGATGCAGGCAATGTATGAGGAGATAAGAAAGTCCCAGGGCATTCCCCCTACACCAATAGACTTACAGAGCCCCGGTCTTGGCCGCTGTGCGTCCACACCGAGCGCTTCGCATCCGGAGTCCCCTCGATAGTATCCGGTGGACTTTCTACAAGTAATGACCACTTTTCTTTGTTAATACATTCTAAAGTGAAATTCAATGCGTACCCTGATGTCATCTTAATGTGCACTATTTGTAGGAAGCCACCTCTTGCAAGGTTATGGTGCGGGCCTGTCTCTTCCTGATCGAGATTGGCCATAGGATGGCGCAACCATGCACGGTGGGGACGACGATCCACAGTGTCCCTCTATCTGAGGGTTTTGCACGGGTCCAATTGGACATTGTCTTCGAACATCGCAAGGGATTTCCATTAGACAAACTGCCGAACGATGAGATTACTGTTGCATCTAGGCCATCATGCCTAACCCTAATTTTGATGATTAATGAAAACAGAGTGTTTAGGACTAACTGTGCTATTGAGTTTATTTGATACAGAGTTGCGTTGGGAAGATATGCACGGAATACAAGACGAACCCGACGTAAAATAAAAGCACAAGTCGCAAAGAGCAGGAACGAGACGCAAATCATGAAGATGCGAAAGATCTAAGGTATTATGAGTTTTTATTTATACCGATCTCGGCGTTTGGAGATGATTGGTTAGGGAAATTATTTTCTAGTTTTAACCATACTATAAAGAGGGGTGGCGAAAGTCCTCTTTTTATCTCCAACACAAACCGAGAAATCTAGGTCATTGCATTGCATCTTTTTGAGTTGGATTTGGTTTGAACTTAATTTGAAAATCTGGTTTTTCAGTTCAGTTTTTGACAGCAGAAGAGTATTTGCATTTTTCAGAAAGATCTAGGCAGATCTAGTTTTTCCTTCTGTTGAAAAAAATGTAGCCCTTGAAATTATCTTTCAAACGAGCTATTAAACACCTCTTTTGGATTTCTGGATTTAAAGTTATCTCTGTTTTTGTTCAGGCTGACTGTCAGTTTGCTGAACTGACTGTCAATTTGAATGTCAGTTTGATTAAACTGACAATTGTCCAGAGAGGGTGTATTTTGGGCTCAAATTTTTTGTACTAAACTGACTGTCAGTTTTTCCATACTGACTATCAGTTGGGGATTCGACCATAGTGCTTTTAACTGAGTTTCTATTTGGTTTTGGTCAAGTTTGTGGTCGAACTGACTGTCAGTTGTGTGTTTCAGCTTTCTTTAAACGACCACGAACGGCTAGCAAAGTTTCTTCCATAAATTTTGTCGGCCGTTGTGCACTGAACTGACTGTCAGTTAGGCAAACTGACTGTCAGTTTGGGTTGCTGATTTTCAGCCCTAGCTCCAACGGTTCATTTGCTTCTTGAGGCTATAAAAAGGGGCTTTGGGCATGAATTTTAAACAACAAGCAGTAGCATTTCTCATACACTCTTGAGCTTTAGTTTTCCACTTAAAATCTTGATCTTTTGATCAAGTCGAGTGTTTTCTGATCCACCAAGCACTTCAGTTCTTTTGCATTTGCATTCACTTAGCTTCTCGGTGCGTGTTTGGAGGTCTAGAGAAGACCTCGCTGCCTGTTACTCTTGGTGAGCGCCCTCACCTAGACGGTTCGGAGGCGTGGCCGTTGACCTCTCCAGAACGGAGATTGTTGGAGAGGCTTGGCAAGTTTGTACAAGGCATCGGTGCTCGCCTTTCCGGAGTGGACAAGGAGGAACCACTAGTGATAATATCCTTTGTGGATATTGAGGCAAAACTCAAGTGATTTGAGTGCTTCAACGAGGATTAGTGGAGACTGGGCGAGTCTCCGATACCTCGGTAAAAACAACTATGTTCGTTCTCTATTCTTTCTCTTTAAATATATTAAATTGCATTTGGTTCTTCTTGGTATAAAAACTTGTTTTTATTTGAAGTTTTTAAAGCTTGCTATTCACCCCCCCTCTAGTCGGCATCCTTGATCCAACAATTACCACTCTCAGGGATGCGATGCACACGTTTGTGCAGTGGGCCAAGAAGGACATTGTCCTGGATGAGGTAATTCCCCCATCGGTTTCATAATTTTGTACTATAATAATAGTCCTCAGAGTTAGTGACCATTAATATACGTAGGTTCTTACCCCTATACACACCGACACTTAGCCTAGTAGCTAGCCAACCCCTCCTCCGACAAGCCAACCGACGGGTCAGGCGACAAAGCTAACGCCGACTAGGAGGCAAGGCAGCAAGAAGCTGACTTCCAAGGGAAAAACAAAGAAGAGCATGATGAAGGAGAGTGAGAAGAGCACGTCATCTCACATGCCGTTCGTTCTGGGAATGCCCATGGCCACCAATATGACAATTCAGAGCATCGGTCTCGCATGCCAGAGCTTGCATGGATGGTACATGCAGAAGACAAATGAGACCAGGACGTAGTGTTGGACACACTTCATGGTCAAGTACACCATGGCAGAGTTCCACCAGGACGTCGGGACCTATCCGGTGACCTTCGAAGACCTACAAAATTTATTCAACAAAGATGCACTCGACGTGTCCATCCTACGGTCTTGGGTGCTGTAAGTATCTACTATCCTACGCCTGTTCATGCATATACGAATATATCTCATTTATTAGTTGGTTAGTTTCGTGCAGTTGCATGACCACATATGCTAAAACTAAACGGGAACCTATCAGAACCCTGGACCCCCTGCTGGTCGCCGAGGTGATGTTTAATAGTGACGCAGAGTTCGTTGTCGACTACATCAAAAAAGGGTTGCTTGCTCAGGTCGACAAGGAGTACATACTTGTACCCTACAACCAGAGCTGAGTGCTTTCCTCAGTACTTTACCCGTAGATTAGTGTCTCCATATGCACACCCTAGACTTAGATATATGAGATATGCTTATGTTATTTTCATATGACCTTGTGATGATGATATCATGTTGTAGAATTGAATGTTGAATGTCTTATTTGTGATACTTCATGCTCATATAATGAATGAATTGAGATAGCATCTTATACACATGCTTGAACTCCACTAAAATGCCAAAATTCTCTTATTCATACTTTTAGGGGGAGTGTCTTATTCTTCGATGCTTATTGTAAAATTCCCTTTATGCTTAAAACTCCTTCATCTACTCTTTATGTTGTCATCAATTACCAAAAAGGGGGAGATGAGTGTTTTAATAATTAATGACAACTACAAATGCTACACTAACGTTACCTGCCTAGTTGTGTCAAGAAGAGACTTAAAAGACAGGTTAATGAAAGGCGAAGAAAGAGCCTCATGATGAAGAAAGGGCATTGATCAAAAGGGCAAAGGTACGAAATAGGGTCTTTTCCATTTTTACCGGTCTAAGGTGATTAGAGAAGAATTTTGACCGGATTTTAGGATAGTTGCCATACTATTAAGAGGAGCATGTGGTGTATCACAAAATACTTCATCTATGTGCCACAAATCATAAAATCAACTTGCATTGCATACTAGAAGGTCATATACTTTGAAAATGCTTGTTTCAGCTCAATTCTGCTCAGCACTGTCTCAGTCGGTCTGACCGTCTGTTAGATCGGTCTGACCAAATTCACGGACTGACCAAATAGGATCTCGGACTGACCGACGTTATGTCTAAGTATAGTGTATTCCTTTAAAAGGTCGGTCTGTCCGTAGTTGAGACCTAGGTCAGACTCCTGGAACTTCTTGATTTATCTTTCTGTTGTTTTTGAGCTATGACGGTCGGACCGTTTCATTAGACCGGTCTGACCGAGAAATCGGTCTGACCGTGCTTTTGAACTACGCTCTGACCGTATGGCCGGTCTGTCCGTATTTTTCGGCCTGACCGTATAAAGTGTCCAGAAACTATGTCGTCTCTGGATAGTTTCACGGTCTAACCGAAATAGGCTCTAGTCTGACCGTGTGTGTGCCTGACAAGGGCAGTTGAGCATTTATTGTGCCTGTTTAATGCCGTTGCAATTGCGGCGGTCTGACCGAGCTTATACCTGCGGTCTGACCGCCAGGTGATCTTTTTCTCCCAACGGCCTGTAACGGCTATATTTATTGTGGGGGGTATATATACTCCCATGCACGGCCCTGTTCACAACTTTTCACATAATCTTGAGCATTGTCATCATCCTTGAGAGCTTAAGCTAGTTTCATACACTCTAGGGTTCAAATTCTCGAATTTGTGAGAGTGTGCATTTGAGATCTTCTAGTGCATTGCATTTAGATCATTAAATCAATCTTGTGGCACTAGAAGAAGGCTAAGTGATCATCACCGGCTTGTTACTCTTGGAGTTTGCCGGTTCCTAGACGGCTAGGAGAAAGGTTTTGGAGAGCTCTTCAAGGAAGATTGTGAAGACTCCTCAAAACGTCTTGTGAAAGGGTTGAGCACGCCTTGCCGGAGCGGTAAAGTGCATCCTTAGTGAAATCGAGGTTTGGATAACTCATCACACTAATCCGGCTCAAGATCTAGGTCACTTCTCGAGAGAAGGTTGACTAGTTAGAGGAGCGGCTAGAGATTTGAGTTTGTCTCAACGTGGATTAGGGGTGATCGGCAAATCACCGAGACCACGGGATATATCCTTGTGTTGGAATTGTGCTTTATTCATATTGTGTTATTTATTTGCTCTCATTATCTATAAATTGTTTGTTTAATTGCTAATTTGCTAAAATCACCTATTCACCCCCCTCTAGTCGATATCCTAGATCCCTTTCACATATGCAGTGTAATATCTCATAGGAAGCACAAGCATATGTGGATTTGATCTCTCATATGCAGTTGTTCTAAAATTTGAAAAAGATCATGTCATGTACTGTGTCAATTGTTCTAGATCCATGCTTGTTCCTAGTTCAGTTCATAAGATTGATAGCATTCAAAGTTTTTCTGAGTGAAATGCTTGTTCCTAGTTCCTGTTATATCAAAGGAAATATTGTCATTTTGCCATTGCTGCCTCGTTTGGTTCACTTTTCTGGCCATGATCTTAACTTAATCAATTGGTTTTGAGATACTAATTGTGAGTAATCCATGTACATTGGTTGTGGTAATTGATCTAAAGCAGTGGATCAACTGTGTACATTGGTTGCTTCACACTTTGTTTGGATACAAGTTTGGATACTATTTATCTAAATAGGAAGCATACTGGTTTCCAGAGAATTGCATGCTTCCAATTTTAGAGGACTATCCCTTTCAAGTAGTTCTTCAGAACCTGCATTCAGTAACTAGAATTAATTGTATAGCTATGGGGAAACATAGCTCATTTGAAACTTATACCATGTACATTGGTTGTGGTCATTGATCTGAAGCAGTAGATCCAGATGGTGTTATTGGTATAAGGCTATTTATTGCTAGTGTTTCAAGATTCCTTCTATGATGTTTCTATGATGTTCAGATTACTTTTTCGCTCTAGGATTAGAGAATTTGGTACTAGTAGGTGCTTAGTTGGATTTAGTTGGTCATGGTATTTTGATCTAACTACTATTTGGGTCAAATAGTTCTATGCTAATGAGATGACATAGAATGGCTTTGTAGGCTAGACTTTGGGATTCAAGAAGGAGCAAAACTGAGAGTTGTTTATTGCAAGTTAGAGAATATGTGTCCTGTTCTAGTGGTAGTTAGTATTCGGGTTCTAGTGTTCTCATGTCCTTATGTTCTAGTGTTCTCATGTATTATTAATTGACACATCGACTATATATGTTTTTTGTGTGCCATGCGAAAGACATGAATGCTCTTATGTATTGCACTCAAATACTCCATCCTCAGTATGTAAATTTTATAACAACCCAATCTTGATAGTTATGCATCTTTCTGTATTCCCTAACATATATATAATGATTAGCAGGTACGCTCACAGTTTTAATATTAACATCTTATTTGCTTGGCCTGCTTATACCTTTCATTGGCTAATCACACTTTTGTTTTGTTCTACGGTTCACCACCTGATCTGCAATACTTGCCTTGAGAAGTAGAGCAAGATGGGGATGGTCTTGGATGCCTTTGCATCCTACCCAGGCAAGCTGCTCGCCCAGATCAAGAAGATGGAGGCCATGCTGCACGACATCTAGAACGTCCTCGCCGACGCGGATAGGAGGCGCATCACTTATAATTGAGATTGGTAATTTGAGATGCAATAGACTATTATGTACTGTTAATTGGAAATTGGACTATTATGTCAAATTTTTATATTAAATTTTTGTTTTTTTTAATATCTTCTTTAATGGATAGGATTTTTTCTTGGTCACCCAAACAGCCAATGGGAAATTTTCCCACCGGGATTTTTTAACATCCCATGGGATTACAAAAATCCCGGTCGAGATTATTTTTGACATGGAAAAAAAATCCCAGCTTGCCAAACAAGCCCTAAACATAGCTGTATAGATAGATCCGGTGAGGAGAAACATCGAAGTTGTTCCATTACCAAGATCTTGTTATTGCATTGTAGCTAATTAGGTTGTTTATTTTATATTATATATTGTTATTTTTATTTGTTTTAGGCTACAATTTGTTTAAGCTAGGTTATGGTTTTTTAGGTTGTTCATTCCGACCTTGTAGAGAAGGGGGACAAGTGAGGTGAAGAACCCTTTAATATATGTAATAAAATGTTTATCTAATTTGGCCTCCATCTATTTGACTCATATAAATATGACATTTCATCAAAAGTGCTAATTAAAAGTGTTGTTTTGGTGACATGAAGTAAAACTTTCCAAAGAGAAAAAAAGAACTCACCATAGTTCAATTCATTTCCTCACTTATCCACCAAAAATCTTTAGGCAATGGTTGGGTACTAAATAAATTCACATTTATTTCAGATATTTGACAAAGGCAATGATGCTGAAAATATTCAACATATATACCATATTTCTGTAAGTCTACCTAACAAAGACTTCAAACATGTGAAGTATTGCAGTACAAATAAATAAAAAACATCAAGACAAGTACACCCGTTGTACAAAAATACAAAAATATATTGTCATGGTATAAAAGATACCATCGGCAGATTTCTCGAACGTGCGTAACACACGTACAGCGGTGCGAGCTGACCGAGTGACCGGTCACCTCCCGCCGAGCAACACAGAGATTGACACGGGGATTTTAATACAGGTTCGGGTCCCGGAGGGGGCCCTAGTCCTGTCGGCACCCTCCGGACGTGAGTCCTCTAGGGAGGTGCTCTCTCGGGGAGAGAGGTCTCCAAAGGATGCCTGTTGTTCGTATGTGTAAAAAATGAATTGGAAAATCTGTTACAAGGGGGTGTATATAGACCCCAAAAGAAGCAAAAAGACCAAAGAGCCCTAGCTACGGCCGTCGGATCGAGGGGCATTGGCGCCATTGCACCGGCCGAAGGGCTCAGATGCTTGACAAGTGTCCTCGCTAGTTCCCGAGGCATCCTTGACATCACCTGCACGTGACCTTGCACAGGAGACCTCTGTGGCTTTTCCCGGGAGGCCTCCATGACATTTCACGGGAGGCATCCGGGGTTTGCTCGGGGAGGCATCCGGGGCTTAGAGAGGAGCCCGCAACCTTCTACGGGTGCCCCCGTGGCTTTTCCCGGGAGGCCTCAATGACATTTCATAGGAGGCATCTAGGGTTTGCCACGGGAGACACCCAGGGCTCGGAGAGGAGCCCGCGGCCTTCTTCGGGAGGCCTCCGTGGCTTTTCCTGGGAGGCCTCCGTGACATTTCACGGGAGGCATCCGGGGCACGGAGAAATGCCCGTGGCCTTCTATAGGAGGCCTCTGTGGCTTTTCCCGGGATGCCTCCATGACATTTCACGGGAGGCGTCCGAGGTTTGCCACAGGAGGCGTCGGGGACTTCCCCGGTAGCCCTCTGGGACTTTCCATGGGAGGCATCCGGGACTTTCCCCGGTAACCCTCCGGGACTTTTCACGATAGCCCTCCGGGACTTTCTACGGGAGGCGTTCATGACTTTCCACGGGAGGTGTCTAGGACTTTCCCCGGGAGGTGTCCGTGACAAATCCTGGGAAACGTCCGGGATTTTCCCTAACATATATACACGGTTATTTTTCACTTATCATTTTAGGCTTTTCTCATAGTCTCTAAAATACAATTTTTGGCGATTAATTTTCTAACTACACACGGTTAATTTTTCTAACTATGTACGTGTAATTAATGATAAACATTAATAATATTTAAGTAAATTTGATGAAAAGTATATTCATATTTTTTTGATGTAGTAAATCTTAATATTTTTATATTAGTGATGAAAGTTTAAAAAATTCGACATGCACGCATATCACACATCATATATTGATATATAATCCGGGAGCAAACTTTGTACCACGTCTGGCTATGTCAATGCCGCATTCCTTGCTGTTTGATCGGCGTTTTCGGCTCATCCGCGTCATCCGCGTAGAGCCTGCTCTCTCACCCACGTCATCGCCGGGTTTCTGGCCGTTCGATTGGACTTTTCACTTCATCTGGGCTTGCCGTGTGGAACGTACTACCTGGCTTGTGGGCTACTATTTGAATGCTGCGTCCACGTTGAGTTACGTCGTCCCTTCGTTTATAGCCATTCCATCGGGCATATTTGCTTCATCTGGGAGGTCGAACATTCTCCCCACAGGCCAGCTGTTTCCCACATTCGACCAAAATCAAGTCTCATGATTCAATCAACAACCACAATTCGACTAGACACACTGTTTCGCACTGTCCAGCTATGTTGTTCCCACATATGACCAAAACCAAGATTGCTTCTTTGACCAACAACCCAAATTCGACCAGACACATGTAGGATAGAGGATGCCAACTAGAGGGAGGTGAATAGGAGGCTTTAAAACTTTTTGACTAAAACAATTTTTGCAAGGAAAAAACTAAGAGCAAATAAACTGAAACAATTTAATAATATTTTGCACTGAGAAAGAGTAAGAAAGACAAACACAGTGATTTATCCCGAGGTCAAATGAATGAGTCTTGCTTCAATATCCACGAAGGATATTTTTCACTAAGGTTGCTCCTTCTCCACACCGGATAAGCGAGCACCAATGCTTTTCACAAAATATGCTGAGCCTCTCCGACAACCTTCGTTAATGGAGAGGTCAATGGCCACGCCCCCAAACAGTCTAGGTGAGGGCGTTCACCAAGAGTAACAAGTTGCAAGATCTTCTCTTAACCCCCAGCAAATATCGAGAAACTTCTAAGGATGCAAATGATGCAAATCAATGCTCTCAGAAGATCTCCCTCAATCACAATAAATGATATTTAATCAAAAGATCAAGATTTTAGCACTTGGGCTCAAGTGTATATCAAAAATATATCTCTTGGTTCTTTAGAAAAACTGCTCACAAAAATATTTATAAAAACTGATCAAAGTCTGCCCAAAAGTGTTTATAAAACTGATCAAAAATGTGAACAGAAGCTTCTCAAAAATCTACTCAAACAATGCTCAAAGATCTGCTCAAAAGTGTTTGTCAAACTGATCAAAAACAGTAGAGAAATCTGCTCAAAAATTGTTTAAAAACTGCTCGAAAATGTGAACAAAAACTGCTCAAAAATTTGATCAAAACTGTTTATAAAACTACTCGAAAATGTGAACAGAAATTGCTCAAAAATGGTTTTAAACACTACTAAAAAACAGTAGAGAAAATTTGCTCAAAAGTGTTTTAAAAATTTCTCAAAAATAGTAGCGAAAATCTGCTCAAAAGTATTTTAAAAACTGATAAAAAACAGTAGCGAAAATCTGCTCAAAAGTATTTTAAAAACTGCTCAAAAATAGTAGCGAAAATCTGCTCAAAATATATTAAAAAATACTCAAAAGGTGTGTACAGAGACTGCTCAAAGATATCTATGAGAATGTAGCTTGAGATGTGTGAAAATATTGCTCAAAACACCTGCATTTATAGTCCAACCTCTCAGCTAGCCGTTGTGGTCGAAAGGGAAATAAATCAATACAGCTAACAGCCAGCTACGACCTCTAACGGCTAGTAAATACCCGTTGGAATGTCTAGTCGAATGAACAGTGCTACTGGTCATATGAACAGTGTCTGATCAAATGAACAGTGCATGAATAGTGTCTAGTGAAATCAACAGTACTCATGTGACCACTGGTCGAATGAACAGTACCTGGTCAAATGAACAATACCTGGTCAAATAAATAACACTCGGATGACCAGTTTCAGTTCTTCTTTGAGATTCTTGACAAAGATTGTGAATGAATGCGAATGCAACATATGACCTAAGAGTTTCTCAGTTTTTGCCAGAACTAAAAAAGATTTTACAACCCTTCTTAATAGTACGGTTTAAACTAAAAAAGAATTTCTTATAAAACTGGTCAAACTCCAAACTCCAAGACTGGTACAGTAAACAAGCACTTATCTAATGTCTTTCCAGTTTCCTTCTTGGCGACATTGCACTTGCGACTTTGGCTCGCGTCCTCAGACTACGACCTCGGGCGACACTACGACCTTGCGCTTGCGACCTTGGCTCGTATCCTGCGATCTCAGACGACACTGCATACAAATAGCTCAAAGAAATTATTAGTCCAAGACACTTAATGTCATCAATAATCAAAATCAACCCAAAAAGGGCCTAGATGCTATAATCTCCCCCTTTTTGATGATTGATGACAACAAGTGTCGAAAACGAATAAAAATTAATGACTCCCCCTAAGTGTATGCATGGGCATTAGATATACAAGAACTCCCCCTGAATGCATGGATATATAAATACACATATGAGTCATTTGAGAGTCCGCAATGAATAAACAATGAGCATATAAACTATCAATAATGTCATACAAGAACCTCTTCCCAATCTCTTCCTAATCTGTCCCTAAGCCCTCCCTAATCTCTCCCCCTTTGACATCAAGCACAGAAAGGCGGGAGGACAGCAAAGCAGACATTTAACTTGCATTTGATATATCAATAATATTCAATTCACTTCTAAGAAAGCAAAATCTGGTTTCATCTAAAGGTTTGGTGAAGATGTCTGCTAGCTACAAGTCAGTTCCTACATAATTCACATCTATGTCCCCTTTTGCCACATGATCTCTTATAAAATGGTGCATAACATCAATATGCTTTGTTCTAGCATGTTGAACCGGATTGTTTGCAATCTTTATGACACTTTCATTATCACACAAGAGTGGCACTTTGTCAAAAAAAATTTCATAATCCAAAAGGGTTTGCTTCATTCATAGAATTTGAGCACAACAACTACCCGCTAAAACATATTCTGCTTTGGCGGTGGAGAGAGCTACGGAATTTTGTTTCTTAGATGACCAAGAGATTAGTGATCTCCCCAAAAGTTGACAACTACCAGATGTGCTTTTTTTATCAATTTTGCAACTGGCATAATCCGAATCCGAGTAAACAATTCATTCAAAATTTGCATCTTTAGGGTACCAAAGTCCTATATTTAGATAGCATTTCAAGTACCTAAGGATTCTTTTAAGAGCCATCAAATGACATTCCTTAGAAGACGATTAAAATCTAGCACATAAGCAAACACTAAACATGATGTCGGGCCTAGATACGGTAAGATAGAGTAAGCTACCAATCATAGATCGATAAAGTTTAGAATCAACCGCTTTTCTGTCGATGTCCATATCGAGATGTCCATTAGTGACCATGGGAGTTTTTATGGCTTTAGCATCTTCCATCCCAAAACGCTTGAGCAAGTCTTTCACATACTTGGTTTGATTCACGAATGTTCCGTTCTTGAGTTACTTGATTTGAAGTCCAAGGAAGAAGCTTAGCTCTCCAATCATTGACATCTCAAATTTCCTAGACATCATATCTCCAAACTCATGGCAAAAGGATTCATTAGTAGACCCAAATATGATATCATCGACATATATTTGACACACAAAAAGGTCTTTTTTTCAATCACTTTTGTAAATAGCGTTGTGTCTACCTTCCCAATTTTAAAATCTTTTGAAATAATAAAATCTCTAAGACGTTCATCCCAAGCTCAATTTGCAATGGGAAATAACAATTTTAATCCTCACAAAATTCTTCCCCCTTTTTGGCATTAATCACCAAAAACATACAAATGAAAGGTATGCCAAAAAAAGATTTGACAAAACAATTTTAGGTCACAAAAAAGTAGGAGAAAAGTATATGACCTAAGGAAGAACTCAAATCTCCACAGAGTACTCAAATATATAACCCATTCAAACATGTGCTCCAATTTCAAGAAATTTCGCATAAATCAAAATCCATCAATTCCACCAAAATGGAGATTTGATGAAACAAGGACTATGAGAGGAATAATCATCTAAGTTAGGTCATAAATTATGTGCAAGATATAGAAATGACCTATTGGTGAATAAAGAGAGTTCAACAAGAATCAAAAACAAAATAAAGGTCATGAACTCCCCTCTTTATGGCCTAAAACAAAGATAATCAAGAAGGATCGAGAAACCATCCAAAAAAGCATAAAAAAATCATGGAAAGTTCCATAGAGATAAATAACATCAATACAAACATTTTCCATGAAGATCCAAGATTCAAATTTTTAGTTATTTGAAACGAATGAGAGATTGACATCCAATTTGACTGAAAATTTTCTCAAACACTTTGGCTTCTTTATAATCATAGAAACATACGTACACAAGTTCCAAAAATTCTAAAATAAATTCTGGAGATAAATGAGATAATGAGGAACTAGTTAGCCTTTTACAGTGAAGCCAAAATCGGAGCCAACAATTGGATATGAAAAAGACAAATATTGACCAGATTGAAAGTTTTCTTATTTCAGGTTTTGAGTAAATTATTTTACACATGTAAAGGCACCTGAAAAACATGCAAATGATTTCCAACAATTTTGAAATAAATGAACAGTAAAGACCAATCAAAGAAGATAAAATATTATGTAGAAACTTTCTTCAAATAGCCAACCAATTTAGAGATATGAAAAATCAGTCAAAAACCATAAGAAGTCTGAAGTTGCAGATTTCAGATTTGAATTGTGAAAAATCAAATGTTACTCAAATAAAATTCAATTTAAATGACAATATGCAAAAATGATTTTCAATGCATGACACATATTTTGCAAAAAGGATTTTCCAAAAAAGATTTTCCAATCGAGAGTCAATCCACCCAAACCATACGAGGCCCTCTAGCCTTGTTGCATAAGTCTTTTGGTACCGAAATGGCTCTATCTTTAGGTTTTTGAAAACGGAAATCAACAAGTTTTGTAATTAAACCCCTTCTAGAACAAGAAACCAAATAAGAGTCAAAAGAACCAACTCTGAAAGGGTTAGATACGCACTCATGCGAATGTTGGCCTATTAAGTGACATGTGGAACATGAAGTTCGAGAAGGCTTTACAAATGAAATGGTATGAGTGCGCTGAAATATGTGATACCTCTTACTAGATGAGTGAGCATGATTTAATTTCCCCTTTTTAAATGAATGTCTATGATCTAAACGGGGTTTAACACACATAGTGCTACTCATATGATATCTAGTAAGGTCATGGCTCAATCTATTTATTTTAGTCTTAAGTTTATCATTTTCAATTTTATGTTCATGAGATGATACTGTGTTAACACATGAAACATGATGCGAATGAGAACATGACGGCATATCATCACAAGTAGATGAACTATAAGGCATAATAATAGAATCACTAGATGAGCTAGACATATCAAATGAGGAGCAACTAGTACTAACACCATGGCATAAAGATGAGTCACTAGATAAATCATGGTATGAGTTACTAGTATCAACCGTAAAAGCATGTGAATCAATAAATGAATCAATAGACAAATTATCACAAGAAGTACTAGTGTCCACAAAGCTAGCATTTGAGTCTAAACATGAATTAACACTTAAGCCATTACAAGAGGTGCTAGCATGTGAAGTGGAAGTATGTGACTCTAAGGATGGATCAATAAGCAAGTCACAAGAAACTCTATCATCTAAGGTAATTGTGGAGCTAATAGCTTCCTTGGCAAGTGATATTTAATTGATTTGCTTGATTTTTCTATATATTTTCCCCATGCTTTTGCACATATTAGTCATATACCTCATCATAAACCTAGATTATTCCAGATTTGTTGCCAAATCGACCGGATTACTTGTTTTGCAATTTTTATCGCAGGTTGGCGCGAATCAGATGGATTTTGGCTAACAGATGTGCCACATCGACTAAACCCGACCCTCGGTCGATTCCAGATAGAAGTGCATGTTTCTGCGGATGCGTAGGAACCGACCGTGATGAAATCGGAGTCTTCGAGGGTTCAAAACACCTAAACCAAGCAGCCAAAGGACCTATTTGTCATTTCAAATTTTGTCGAGGACCTTTCTGCAAAAAGGTGCCAAATTCTCCCTTAACCCTAGCCGACCGCCATTGTGCAATGGTGGAGCCCAGTTTTTGTTTTTCTTACCTTCTCTTCTTTCTCCCCCAAATCCTCCTCCACACCTCCGTCCACCTCACCACCGGTGGCCGAGCCGTACGCCGGCGGCACACTGCCACCACATTTCGCTAGATCCGCTGCCTCCCACCGGTGGACCCATCCCCGATCTCACCCACACACATCACCACCGTTCCAGGCCGTCCCACCTCTGATCCTGCGCGCAGCGCCGCTGCCGGATCCCCACCTCGCAGCCGATCTCGCCGATCCAGTCTCCGATCCGGCCACCTCTTATATGATGTGTTGGTTTATGAGCTCTTATATGATGTTATATGATATGATGGTTTATTATATGTGTGATCTGGCCATTGCTATATATTCTGGATTGCTGTATGTTCTGGACTTATGATAAATATCATATATTATCTGAGATATCGTGCATACACTCAGGGGGAGGTATTGATTTTAGGGGGAGTTATTCATTTTATTATTTTTGAACACTTGTTGTCATCAATCATCAAAAAGGGGGAGATTGTACCATCTAGGCTGTTATGCCTGATTTTGATGATTAATGAAAACAAGTGTTTCAGACTAACTGTGCTTTTGAGATATTTGGATATAGAGTTCGGTTGGGAAGACATGCAATATGATCAAGATGAACCCAACGTGAAAGAAGAAAAAGGACAAGTCGCGAGGTACAAAGACGATATGAAAATCGCAAGATTAAAGATGCAAAAGATCTGAGGTAAATTTGTTTTAAGTTTTACCGATCTCGGTGTTTGGAGGTTGATCGATTTAGGAATTTGCTTTTAGTTTTAACCGTACTATTAAGAGGGGTTGCAAGTCCTCTCTGCATTTCCAGCATAATTCGAGAAACTATTAGGCCACTGCATATCATTCATTTCGATTGGATTTGTTTTGGTTTTTGAGTTGAGTTTTTGGCAGCAGAAGAGTTTTTGCTTTTTCTCGAAAGATCTATGTAGATCTGTTTTTTCTTCTGTTGACAAAAATATAGCTCTTTAAATTATCTTTCAAACGACGTATAAAACACTTCAATCGGATTTCTGGATTAAAGTTATGGTTGTTTCTATTCATGCTGACTGTCAGTTTGCTATACTGACTGTCAGTTTGAATGTCAATCTGCTTAAACTGACAATTGTCCAGAAAGCATTTTTTTGAGCTGAATTTTCTTTACCTATACTGACTGTCAGTTTTCCATACTGACTGTCACTATGCATTTTGACCTCGAGCTATTTGTTTTGATATTGTATTTTTTAACTGGTCGATTTTTTGGTCGATACTGATTGTCAGTTTGTGATACTGACTGTCAGTATGAGGTGTTAGTTTCCATATACGACCACAAACGGTTAGTAAAGTTTTATCCTTGATTTTTGTCAGCCATTGAGGTAGACACTGACTGTCAGTTTGTGCTATTTTATTTTCATATACAACCTGAAATGGCTAGCTAAGTTTTCTCCGGATTTTACTTCTTTCTGGTCGTGACCCCAACTGACTGTCAATTTGCATTATTGATTTTACATCTCGTGCACAACGGCTCTTTGATCATTTGGGCTATAAATAGAGGCTTTGAGTAGTTGTTTCAGACACTAAGCAACCCTCTTCTCATACATACACTTGAGTATTTGTTTTGGAATTAAAATCTTGATCTTTTGATCAAGTCGTGAGCTTTTGAGATCCACCGAGTTTTCAGTTCGCATCATCTTTGCGTACTTAGAGTTTTTCGGTGCGTGTTGGAGGTCTAGACAACACCTTGCAGCTCATTACTCTTGGTGGACGCCCTCACCTAGGCGGTTTGGTGGCGTGGCCGTTGACCTCTCTAGTTCGGAGATTGTTGGAGAGGCTCGGCGTGTTTGTAAAAGGCATCGATGCTCGCCTTTCTGGAGTGGACAAGGAGCAACCAATAGTGAGTAATATCCTTCGTGGATATTGAAGCAAGACTCAATCATTTGAGTGCTTCAACGAGGATTAGGGGAGACCGGACGAGTCTCTGAGACCTCGGGAAAAATCTTGTGTTTGTCTTCTACTCTCTTCTATTTTAATTGTGCAATATAAACTCATTTGTTCTTTCATTGCAAAAGTTGTTTTAAATTGAAGTTTTAAAGCCTCCTATTCACCCCCCCATAGTCGGCATCCTCGATCCTACACATGGTATCAAAGCGTGGTCTCTCTTTGAGTAGGCTTCACCGCCTAGACAGAGATGACGTCAAATGAGGGATTTCATCCCGATCATACTGGCCGTGTGCCTATCTTTGATGGGACTAACTATCACTATTGGAAAGTGTGCATGTCAGTATTTCTAGAGGCCATGGGGCTTGATGTATGGGACATTGTTAAGCTTGGGTTTACTCCTCCGAATATTCCGGCAAGTCACTCCGATGACGACAGGAAAATACTGCACTTAAACGCCCATGCTAAAAATGCTCTCTTTGCCAGTTTGTCTTTAAATGAATTCAACCGTGTGAGCAATCTTACCACCGCTCACAAGGTATGGATCACCCTCGAAGAGATATATGAGGGCACCACTAAAGTCAAAGAGGCAAAGTTGCTCATGATATGGCAATGATATGAGGCATTCACAATGTCGCCAATTGAGTCCGTGAATTCCATGTTTACTCGGTTGAACAACATTGTAAATGAACTCAAGGGGCTAGGAGTTGTTTTTACTGACATCGATATTGTAAGAAAAATGCTTAGGGCTCTTCCAGAAAGCTTCAACACTCTAATGACGGTACTAACCAACTCCGACCTATCAACCACCACACCGACGGATCTCTATGGGAACCTCATTACCTATGAGATGCATCGAAAGGAGAAGAAGGAAGCGGCCAAACCTTCAGAGACGAAAAAGAAGGCGTTGGCTTTCAAAGTCGGCTCTAAAAATGACTCGAGTGATGGCTCCTCCGACGAAGATCTAGCTCTTATGGTAAAGAACACTCAAAAACTTCTTCGTAGGTTACACAAGAAAGGAGTCAACATCAACACACGACCAAAGGGGCCAAAGCAATCGAACTTCAAGGACATCATATGCTATGGATGTCACGAAAAGGGACATATAGCCTCAAGATATCCAAACAAGAACAAGACTTGGGACAAGAAGAAGAAATTCTTCAAGAAGAGAAATGGTGCATCAAAAGAAGCCTGCTTCAGAGAATGGATGTCCGGAGGAGAAAGCTCGGACTCCGACTTCGACAACGAAGAAGGATGCTCCAGGAAGCTAGCTAGACTAGCTCTCGGCAACATCAACACATCGACTAGTTCATCCCTTTGTCTTATGGCTAAGGGCGATGAAAAGGTACATTCTAATGATCCTTCATATGATGAACTAGTTCAAATGATTACTGAACTAAATGAAGTTTTTGGAATTACTAAAAAGAAGTATAGAGCACTTAAAGAAGAGCATTCTTCTTTACGCTCTCAATATTCAGAATTAAAAGAGTCATATGAAAGTCTTCTGATTAAAGATATTACTAATACCTCATCTAAGGTAGATGTAGCCATTTCATGTGATCTAGTTGATAATCCTTCAAATGCTCAAATGTCTACTAGTTCTTTTGATATACCATGTGCTTCAAATGAAACAATTTTAAATGAAAATAATGAACTTAAAGCTCAAATTGATAAGCTTGAAAAAGACTAGAAAATTGTTATAAAGGAAAAGTATCTTTTGATCTTATTCTTAGCAAGCAAAAATGCTATTTAGAAAAGAAGGACTTGGATACTTTCCGAAGAAAGGAAACAAGTTAAATACAAAAACTATTTTTGTAAAAGCATGCAACACATTTTTTTTAAATTCCATGAAACTGGTCATTCACATGATGCTTGTCCTTTAATGACTTCAAACTATTTTGATGCTTGCTACATGCTTCAAAGGTCAAAGAAAGGATATGCAATAGCAAAGTTTGTTGGTGCACCTATGTTAAATAAAAAGAAGAAATCAATTTGGGTGCACAAAGCTTTGATCGCTGACATCAAATGACCCAAAAAGGTTTGGGTACCTAAAAGAACTTGATTCTTTTGTTTTTGCAGGTGAACTACAAAACTGGTGGAAAACATTGGGTGCTTGACAGCGGATGCTCCGAGCATATGACCGGTAACAAGAAGCTGTTCACCTCATTAGAAGACAACTCGAGCGAAAACCAAAAGATCACCTTTGGCGACAATCGTCAAGGAAATGTGGTAGGCTTGGGTAAAATTGTAATATCAAATGATCTCTCAATTTCAAATGTTACTTGTTAAATCTCTGAATTTTAATTTGCTTTCTGTTGCACAAATTTGCGACTTTGGATTTCGTTGCATATTTTATCCTAAAGAAGTTTTAGTTGAAAGTTTGAAGGACAATTCTTTGATTTTCAATGGCTTTCATTTTGGAAATCTTTGTCTGGTTGATTTTAATTCAAAAAATGCATCTCTTTCAACATGTATTGTCTCTCAAACCTCAATAGGTTGGCTATGGCATAGGAGATCGCACATGTTGGAATGCATCAACTGAAAAAAACTTTTTAAACGTGATTTGGTTGTTGGCTTAAGAGATGTGAATTTGGAAAAAGATAAACCTTGTAGCGCTTGTCAAGCTGGCAAGCAAGTAGCTACTTCACATCCGATTAAGCATGTTCTTTCAACTTGCAAACCTTTGGAACTGCTGCATATGGATTTATTTGAACCTTCCGAGTTCCAAAGTATCGGGGGTAACAACTATGGCTTTGTTATTGTTGATGATTTTACTTGCTATACTTGGGTTTTTCTTTATTTCTCAAAAATCTGAAACCCCTGATGTTTTCAAAAGTTTTGCAAAACGTGTTTCCACTGAATTCAAACTTTCCATCAAGAAAATCCGTAGTGATCATGGTGGAGAATTCATTAATTCAACTTTGGTTGATTTTTGTGATTCGCTGGGTATTAAACACGAATTTTCTACTTACACTCCACAATAAAATGGAGTTGTAGAAAGGAAAAAATCGAACATTATTAGAAATGGCAAGGACAATGCTAAGTGAGTATGACACTCCTACTCGCTTTTGGGCTGAAGCCGTGCATACTGCTTGCTATTCTATTAATCAGCTTTATTTGCATCCTCTTCTGAATTTAACTCCCTATGAGCTTCTTATTGGGCGTAAGCCAAATATTTCTTATTTTCGAGTGTTTGGTTGTAAATGTTACATCCTTAAAAAAAGAAATTTTGGTGGTAAATTTCAAAGAAGAGTAGATGAAGGCTTTTTAGTTGGATACTCCACCACTAGCAAGTCTTATAGAGTCTTTAATAAATATACTAGTTGCATTGAAGAATCGTGCGATATAGAATTTGATGAATCTAATGGCTCGCAAAAAGAGCAAGTCTCTTGTGAAGTTTCAGGTGAAGATCTTCAAGAAGCTGTGAAGAACATTACAATTGGAAACATTAAACCAAGAGAAAATAATCAAGAAGATGATGAGAATATTGAGAATGATGATCAAGATGCATCATCATCTCATATTGATCCACCAGAACAAGATCAAGAAGAAGCAGCACAAGATGAAGCACCAAGGATCACCCTTTAGATCAAATATTGGGTAATGTCAGTAAGGGTGTTCAAACTCGCTCTCATATCACTTCGTTTTGTGAACATCATTCTTTTGTATCTTCTTTAGAACCCAAACTTGTAGAGGAAGCTCTTAGTGATCCTGATTGGGTTAATGCTATGCATAATGAACTTAATAATTTTTCTAGAAATGAAGTTTGGACTTTAGTAGAAAGACTCAAGGATCATAATGTAATTGGAACAAAATGGGTTCTCAGAAATAAGCAAGATGAAAGTGGTGTAGTAATTAGAAACAAAGCACGTCTTGTTGCACAAGGTTTTTCTCAAATCGAAGGTTAAGACTTTGGTGAAACCTTTGCACCTGTGGCGAGACTTGAAGCTATTCGGATACTTCTTTCTTATGCATCTAGTTTTAATATTAAGTTATTTCAAATGGATGTAAAAAATGTCTTTTTAAATGGAGAAATATCTGAACTATTTTTTGTTGAACAACTTGCCGTTTTGAAGATTCAAAATTTCCAAACCATGTGTTTAAACTGTCTAAAGTTCTCTATGGTCTCAAGCAAGCTCCACGAGCTTGGTATGAACGCCTTAGAGACTTTCTTTTATCAAAAGGTTTTAAAATTGGGAAGGTTGATACAACTCTCTTTACAAAAATGATTGAAAAAAATTTGTTCATATGTCAAATATATGTTGATGATATTATCTTTAGATCTACTAATGAACATTTCTGCCATAAGTTTGGACAAATGATGTCTAGGGAATTTGAAATGTCAATGATCGGCGAGCTAAGCTTCTTCCTTGGACTTCAAATCAAGAAACTCAAGAACGGTATGTTCGTGAGTCAAACGAAGTATGTGAAGGACTTTCTCAAGTGCTTTAGGATGAAAGATGCTAAAGCAATCAAAACTCCCATAGCCACAAATGGACATCTAGATATGGACAACAATGGAAAATCGGTCGATTCTAAATTTTATAGGTCTATGATTGGTAGCTTGTTGTGTCTTACTGCATCTAGGCCTGATATCATGTTTAGCATGTGCTTATGTGCTAGATTTCAATCAGCTCCTAAGGAATGTCATTTGATTGCTATTAAAAGAATCCTTAGGTACTTGAAATGTTATCTCAGCTTAGATCTTTGGTATCCGAAAAATGCAAACTTTGAATTAATTGGTTATTCGGATTCAGATATACTGGTTGTAAAATTGATAGAAAAAGCACATCTAGTAGTTGTCAATTATTGGGGAGATCACTAGTGTCATGGTCATCTAAGAAACAAAACTCTGTAGCTCTCTCCACCGTTGAAGCGGAATATGTGTCTGCAGGAAGTTGTTGTGCTCAAATTTTATGGATGAAGCAGACTTTGTTGGATTATGGAATTATTTTTGAAAAAGTGCCACTCTTGTGTGATAATGAAAGTGCCATTAAAATTGCTAATAACCCTGTTCAATATTCTAGAACTAAGCATATTGAAATACAGCACCATTTTATAAGAGATCATGTGGCAAAAGGGGATCTTGATGTTAGTATATCAGAACAGACATGCAACTAGTAGATATTTTCACCAAACCCCTAGATGAAACTAGATTTTGCTTTCTCAGAGGTGAATTAAATATTATTGATATATCAAATGCTAGTTGATGTGCTATTTATATATTAAAATATATGCTATTCTCTATCTGGTCGAATTGTTTGTCCAAACTGACAGTTAGCATGACAAACTAACTGTCAGTTCCTTTGCTCAGGAGCCTAGTCGTAGCCTCTGGTCGAAGTCGTTGACCATGCTGATAGTCAGTTTCACTGTCAGTTATGTGCTTCAACTTTGGTCGTTGCCTCTGGTCAAAGTTGGTGACCCACACTGACTGTCAGTTTCAA
The DNA here is from genome assembly GCA_019359835.1 of Pharus latifolius. Classification (NCBI taxonomy): domain Eukaryota; kingdom Viridiplantae; phylum Streptophyta; class Magnoliopsida; order Poales; family Poaceae; genus Pharus; species Pharus latifolius. The sequence goes on along the minus strand of CM033325.1, from coordinate 21,034,911 downwards.
AACTCAGTTCTGTGAATTGACTGTCAGTGTTGTACATTGATTGTTAATTCCATGTTTCTGGTTTTTGAACTGACTATCAGTTGGGGCCCCCGAACCCTAAAAACCCTGCTTCTTTCTTTGTCTCTTTGCCTCCACTTCTTCGTCGCTGCTGCCTTGTTCATCGCCGGTGCCTCCTCACCGTGCCACACCGCCGCTTCTCTTAACCACCACCTCGCCGTTCCTCACCGCCGTCAAGCTGTGCACCGCTGCCTCATACTTCATCGCGCCGCCGCCTCACCACACCGCACTTCGCTGCCGCCACTGCCTCGCCGTGCACCGCCGTGCCGTGGCTCGCTACTGTTTTAGCCACACCTGTGCCTCCTCCTTGCCGTGTTTTCGTTCATCTCTCGACGGCCGTGTTTCTGTTCGTCGCCGCCGTCGCTTCATCGACCTGCATTTTCCTCCGTTCGGCCTCCTCTGTTCAGGTCTCTGTTTTCTACCTCTCCCTGTTCTTCTTTTCGTTTTGTCTAATCAGCCATCCTCGTCTCGATGTGTGGCCCGTCGGAAGAACGCTGCAAACAGCAGTCGTTCAGTGGGTCAGGCGTCAGAGCCTCGCTCCTTGCCTCCACCCGAGCGTGTCCCCGTGGATTACTCCCAGTGGCACGCGAGTCGGCTCCACACCCTCCGCTCAACAAAACCATACCTGTCTCCTCGTCCCATAGGTCGCGACTCTTGCAGCGTCTTGACCTTTTACACAAACCTGCAGCTTGACCTCTTCACCAGTGTCTACAGTTGTGTCCCTATTTTCTCTCACCGCTCTCTGTCTTGGCTAACGATTGCCTCTCGCACAGGCATCATCTCCCTGGCAGACTCCTTTGCCTCCGTCAGGATCAGAGATCTTGTCTCTGATTCTTCTCTTCAATGGGCCGATGAGCCCATTCGCCAGTTCTACTCCACAGTCATTATTTCTCCTTAGCGCAACTCACTAACCTTCATGACAGGCCTCCAGGTCCACACTGTCACGAAGGAGCAGCTTGAGGCCGCTCTTGGACTGGTTCATCCCACTTCTGGGCGCTAGCTCCATACCCTTCCTGATCTCGAGCATCGGGAGGTGGTCATGCTGATGAGGACATCACTCCTATGCATACGCCCGAGACTCCTCCAGTTGTGATGCAAGGACCCATCACAAGAGCACGAGCACGGCAATTGAATCAACAGGTGAGCTCGTTCCTAAGTGCCCGTGCATATACTTGTGAGATTGGTATGCTACCTAATGATATTATTGATTATATTGTACTTAGGAACTTTGGAGAGGATCATGAAGGCCTTGGGAACCAGCAAGGGACAGGAGGGAGGCAAGGAGGGCGTCCAAGTCAAGTTGGAGGCCAATTCATCTCGGAGTCGACTACCTCGGCCACCAGGAGCAGTGTTCACTAAAATCGTCTCCCAGGCCACCAACGGGCTCCGATTTCGATGATCCACATATTCCTGGAAAGCTAAGGAGATAACCTTTCCAATGGCACCGGTTTCAGGTCATTTGGACTTCGGAGTCGACGGGAATTCAAGTTGCAAGTTGGCGGACAGAATCTGTCCCAGGGTGCTGCGTCACCAATTTGGGCCGTTGGCCCATGTATCGTGTTGGAGCCCATCATGGACGCGTCTAGGGTCTCTAGGACGTCCCTTAGACCTTATATTCAGTAGCCGCCGCTAGGGTTGAGGCGGGTTTTGCTTAGATCAATTCTGTCTTTGAACAGTGTCGCCGTTCATCGGTTTGTGAGACCCCAACTCGTGAGTTTCATCCTCAATTGCAAATTCAGTTGCATCTTTCTTGTTCTTGCTTGTGTTCTCGATTCACTGGCAGGGATTAGCCTTCGTGGCGAGGTCAACCGGGCAGCGCACGGTTGATAACCAGAGGACGCGTGGTGCTTCAATTGCAGGGGTTTTGATCGTGCCGATCAAGAAGCCGGATCGTGTGTGTCTCGCGCCGCCTAATCGACTTATCCTCCACCTGACAGAAGTTCGGGCATCCCCGTTCCCATTAAGTGGTAATCAGAGCAAGGTTACCGTCAGGTTCGCCTTTTCCCTTAGTTTGATTTAGTTTTGCGTTCGCCCTATAGTCCACGAAAAAGCCAAAAAAAAATTGCAGTTCATAGTCTACCATACCTAGAACCGCGCCTAGCCTTTGCACAATTTCGGTTTCAGAGTCCGTAGTACTGAGTTTGTGTCCATAGTCGAGTCGTGTTGCTGGTTTAGATCGTGGTCTTAATTTAGTTGTGTTTCATCTCCGCTGCATCCCATATCCTACACCGATCCAGTCACCAATCGCCGTTTGTGTCCTTGTTGGAATCAGTTTGCTTTGTGGTTTTCATCATTTTCGGAGTCCTGGTTGTGTTAGGGTTTCCCCTTCATAAAAACCCTAATCCCCCACCTCCTGTTAGCCATACCGCCACCCCTCATCACAGAGCCTTCCACCATAGATCATCGCCTTCCATATCCACTCCAAACACCCTTGAGTTCCGAGAGGTGCCGCCTAGAAAACCCTAATTCGGAGTCCTTCCGTAAAACGGCCATAACTTTCGCATACGGACTCGAAATTAGGCAAATTTTATATCCGCGGACATCTACAGAAAATTTTACATCCAATTCTCCCCAGCTTTGCCAGGTTTGCCGAATTTATTTTTTCGAAATTCCCCCGGGAAGATTGAGTTTCCGGCCGCCGAAGTTTGAGCACGCTTTTCAGAGAACACTTCTTATTTCATATCGGTTTCATCTTACATCTGTTCAGGCTGAAAATTTGTGTACTGTCTACCTTTGTGCTCCTGATCCTAGGAAAAATATCAGAAAAATCAAAGAAAAATAAAAAAATAAAAAAAATTGTGAAAGAAGCGTAGAGCAAAAAAAAAAAAAAAAAAAAAAAGGATAGGAGCAAAGGTAGGTGCTTTTACCGTGCCTGATAGAAGTGTTTTGCTGCTGTGCTGATATTTGTTCATATATTCTGACGCCTTGTTGCTTTTCTCTATATATTCCTTGCTTTCTGCCGCAGCTAGAATAAGGACACGTTTAGACCAGCAACTAGGGCAAGTGCTTTTGGACATTTATTCAGCATTACTATCTGTTACTGAATTGTGTGCCACTCCATACATATAACCTTCCTACAGCTCCACAAATACATCCTTCTGATCAGCACAGGTTATTGACCCTTGCAATCGCTTCATCACGCCCTCACGGTGTCACGAACCAGCCACCGGTTGCACCGTCCCTCGCTGTGTTGGTAAGAACCGGGTAAGAACTTGGTAAGATTGCTTGAGAGCGCGAGATCCCACCTAGTAGTTCATAGGGCTCATAATACTTGTGCTTGTTTTCCTTCTATTGGGGGAAATCTCCACGCGGTCAAGTCCAGGTAAGTTCATGATTGCCCGGGGACAGTGGCCTCCGGTGCCTGCCCCGGGCGCCGCCTTTTAGGCTCCCGGGACCGCGCCCCCCGGGCATGTCCCGGGCGCCGCCATGTGCCCGGGGACAGTGGCCTCCGGTGCCTGCCCCGGGCGCCGCCTTTTAGGCTCCCGGGACCGGGCCCCCCGGGCATGTCCCGGGCGCCGCCATGTGCCCGGGGACAGTGGCCTCCGGTGCCTGCCCCGGGCGCCGCCTTTTAGGCTCCCGGGACCGGGCCCCCCGGGCAAGTCCCGGGCGCCGCCATGTGCCCGGGGACAGTGGCCTCCGGTGCCTGCCCCGGGCGCCGCCTTTTAGGCTCCCGGGACCGTGCCGCCGGAGCATGTCCCGGGCGCCGCCATTTGGCCCCCGGGACGGGGCCCCCCGGGCATGTCCCGGGCGCCGCCATGTGCCCGGGGACAGTGGTCTCCGGTGCCTGCCCCGGGCGCCGCCTTTTAGGCTCCCGGGACCGGGCCCCCCGGGCATGTCCCGGGCGCCGCCATGTGCCCGGGGACAGTGGCCTCCGGTGCCTGCCCCGGGCGCCGCCTTTTAGGCTCCCGGGACCGGGCCCCCCGGGCATGTCCCGGGCGCCGCCATGTGCCCGGGGACAGTGGCCTCCGGTGCCTGCCCCGGGCGCCGCCTTTTAGGCTCCCGGGACCTTGCCGCCGGAGCATGTCCCGGGCGCCGCCATATGGCCCCCGGGACCGGGCCCCCCGGGCATGTCCCGGGCGCCGCCATGTGCCCGGGGACAGTGGTCTCCGGTGCCTGCCCCGGGCGCCGCCTTTTAGGCTCCCGGGACCGGGCCCCCCGGGCATGTCCCGGGCGCCGCCATGTGCCCGGGGACAGTGGCCTCCGGTGCCTGCCCCGGGCGCCGCCTTTTAGGCTCCCGGGACCTTGCCGCCGAAGCATGTCCCGGGCGCCGCCATTTGGCCCCCGGGACCGGGCCCCCCGGGCATGTCCCGGGCGCCGCCATGTGCCCGGGGACAGTGGCCTCCGGTGCCTGCCCCGGGCGCCGCCTTTTAGGCTCCCGGGACCGCGCCCCCAGGGCATGTCCCGGGCGCCGCCATGTGCCCGGGGACAGTCGCCTCCGGTGCCTGCCCCGGACGCCGCCTTCTAGGCTCCCGGGACCGTGCCCCCCGGGCATGTCCCGGGCGCCGCGATGTGCCCGGGGACAGTGGCCTCCGGTGCCTGCCCCGGACGCCGCCTTTTAGGCTCCCGGGACCCTGCTCTCCGGAAGAGGTCCCGGACGTCATCGCCCTCCTAAAAGGTAAAATCCCTGTTTGTTTATCACGTGCAGGTCACGCGAGGGACGCCTCGGGAATCAGCGACCACCTGTCAAGCATCCAAGACGTTTGACCGGGAGAAGGACGGTCCTACCCTTCGATCCGACGGTGGCTTCCGGGGTAGTTTAGGCTTTTCGCTTCTTTTTGGGGGCTATAAATAGCCCTTGTACCCCTCTGTTGTAAGGATCTGTTCATGATTATTTGGAATAGCTAATCTCACAGACGTGCTCCGGAAGCCTCTCCCCCGGAGAGAGCCTCCCCAGCCGACTCCGGTCGGGAGCGCGTCGACAGGACTAGGGCCCCACCGGGACCCGAACCTGTATAAATCCGCGTGTCAATTCTTGTGTTTGCCCGGCGGGGGAGGACCGGTCACCCGGTCAACCCGCGCTGCGTGATTTCCGCTAGGATCGTCTTCAAAACCTGCCGGGGTATTCTTAATACCACGACAGTTGGCGCCGTCCGTGGGGACCCGTGACGAATCGCCATGGCTCCTCCGAGAACAAGGGCCCGCGCCCTTCCCGGTGACGCCGGTCCCGGTGACCTGGCGCCACCCGTCCGGGACGCTGCTGTTCCGGCGCCTCCGTCCGGAGGCGACCATTCCCAGGTACCGCCTCCCACCTTTCCTCTCAATCTAGGCGCCTCCACCTCCGGGTCGCTCCCGGCGGCCGCGGGGACCTCGGCCGGGACGAGTTTCCCCCCGACGGCTCCCCCGGCTCCCCGGGACGCCCTGCTGGAGGCTCTCGTGGAGGGCCAGCTCCGCGCCCAGCGCTCTATGGACGAGCTCCTTAGTGTGTTGGCGCGGCCCTCGGCCCCCACATTTTCGTCGCACCCATATCCGGGGATCATGCCCCCGTTTATGGGATACCCAGCGGCCCCTCCGGCGTCAGGGGGGCTGTCTACCCCGTATAACCCCGCTGGGGGGTTCCCTCCCCCCGTGGGATATACTTCCGGACATTTCTCGGCACCCGGGCCTGTCCCGGTGCCGGGAGGCTATTTCATGCCCGGGCCCTTCGTGGCACCAGGGGGGTACCCCGTCGCCGGCTCGCTTCCGGGGCTGGGGGGTCATTTCATGCCGGGGGCTATTCCTACGCCGGGAGCCAGTCCCGCCCCCCGCGTTGCGTTTACCGCACCGGGGCCGGTCGACAGAGCAGCTCCCGTGCCTCAGCGAATTTCCCCCCGCATTGGCTCCCCAACCCAGGACGTCGCCGAGAGGGCTCACCCCCCACTGGTTCCGGATGTCACAGGGGCTTCCCCCTTTCCGGTCCCGGTCGTTGCCACGGGGGCCCCCTCTTCGGATCCAAACGCCGCCCCGGGCGCCCCCTCCCCGGGCGCCCCCTCCCCTGTTCCGGATGGTGCAGGGTCTCCCCCCTTTCCGGTCCCGGGGGCCGTCGCAGGGGGCTCCCCCCAGCAGGTCCCGGTAGCTCCCGGGCCGGTGGCCACAGTGCAGGAGCTCCCTCCCCCATCGAAGCAGATCCGCTTCTCCCGGGGGGAGGTCGAGCGAATGCATTCTCCCCCCCGGTCGTTGTCGCAGGGAGCCTCGCTCTCGCACCGGTCGGGGGAAGAGACCAGCCGAAGGACCATCCTCCCCGGAGAGAAGCCCGGACGTCCGGGAAATCAGTCCCGGCCCGGAAGAGAAGCGTCGTCACCACCACTCCGGTGGCCCTCTTGGGCCGCTACCTGACTCGGATAACGAGGGGGCGTCCCCCGTTAAAGAAGACAGCGACTGGGGCTCCCCCCGGGAAGTGCAGGGGGCGAACCAGCCCCTGTGTCGAAGACTCCGCAGCATCCGATGGCCGCGGCCCTACCGTCCGCCGCACATCGAGCATTATAATGGCGAGGCGGACCCTTACGAGTTCGTGCAGATCTACTCCACCGCCATCTCCGCGGCGGGGGGGGACGAGAGTGTCCAATGCAACGTCTTCCCCCTCTACCTCACCGGCATTGCCCGCTCCTGGTTTTACAATCTGAAGGCGGGCTCCATCAAGTCTTTCTCGCAGCTCAAGCGGGAGTTCTGTGCCAACTTCCAGGGGAACTACGTACGTCCCCTGGACTCCTCGCAACTGTATACTGTCCGGCAGAGAACTGGGGAGACCATCAGAAGCTTCTTCAAGCGCTTTGCCCAGGTGAAGAGCAAAGTGGCCCACGTCCCCGACTCTACGGTCATCGAAGCCTGCAAAAGCGGCATCCTCCCGGGGGAGCTCCACCGAAGGCTCTCCCGGAGCTGCCCCTCTTCCGCCGACGAGCTCTTCAATGTGCTCGAAAAGTACGCTCGAGCGGAGGAAGACGACATCTGGAAGAAGACCCAGGGGGCTCCTGCCCCCGCCGAGCGGGGGGCCCGGGATCCCCCCAAGCGCCCCAGGCAGGGGGGCCGTAGCGAACCACGGCCTCGGGACACTTTTGTCCTCGAGGGCGGAGGCGGCTCGCGCGACCCCCCGAAGGGCAACCGCCCCTTTCCCAAGCCGAGAGGCCATGGGGGAGGACAGTCTTCGCGCGGCCGCGAAGGCCCCGCGGGGAGAAGCCGGGAAGGACCGTGGTGCAGCTTCCACGGGTCCAGTACCCACGCCACCCGAGATTGCCACCAGCTGCTGCAACACTTCGCGGCATTCCTCGACCAGCGCGGGCAGGGGGGGGGGACTCCGGCCTCCTTGCCCCCTCGGCCAGCTGTTCCGGCCCTTCCCGCTCCCGCGGGGGGGCAGCAGGTGCAGGAGGGGGAGCCTTCAGACGCTCTCCCCTTTCAAACTTCTCAGCGCCGCATCAACGTCATCGTAGGGGGGTCCGCCTCCGGGCGGGATTCCAAGCGCCAGCGCAAGGAGTACGCGCGAGAAGTTAAGGTAGTGGGGGTGCTACACGCGTCCGTGCAGCCCAAGTGGTCGGACGTCCCCCTCACCTTTACGGCGGAAGACGCGCGAGGGGTTCGCTTCCCCCACGACGACGCGCTCATTGTCTCCGCGACAATCTACAACTGCCACTTGGCCCGCATCCTCGTGGACGGCGGAAGCTCCGCCGACGTCCTGTTCCTCAAAACCTTCAAGGAAATGCAGGTGGATGAGAAGCTCCTGCAACCAGCGGCAGGGCCTCTGCAAGGGTTTGTCCCGGGGAAGGCGATCCACCCCGTGGGCAAGGTAGATCTCCCGATCACCTTCGGCACCCCGGAGAACTACCGGACCGAGCTAGTCCGCTTCGACGTAGTGGACCTCCCCTCCTCCTACAATGTGATTATGGGGAGGACTACGATCAATCGGCTGGGGGCTGCCACCCACCAAAACTACTTGTGCATGAAGATCCCCGGGCCGCATGGCGTGATCAACGTCCGGGGGGATCAAGACATGGCCCGTGCTCTATACGAGCGAGCTGCTGCCACAATAGGAAGCGTCAACCTGATCAAGGCACCCGGGGTGGAGGCTCCCCCCCCGGACGTAGACGTCGCTGCGCCATCCCCTGGGAGGCCCCTCCTCAAGCCGCGTCCGGAAGGGGACCTCCGGAAGGTCCCGCTGTCCCTGGGCAGCAGGGACCAAACTGTCCAAATCGGGGCAGAGCTCCCCCAAGACCATGCAGCGCAACTCGCAGCCTTTCTGCGCGAAAACTCCGATGTTTTTGCGTGGAAGCCTTCGGACATGCGGGGTGTCGCCCGGGAGGTTATTGAACACAAGCTCGCGGTAACCCCCGGTCACCCCCCTATCAAGCAGAAGTTGAGGAAGCTCTCCCTCGAACGTCAAGAAGCCATCAAGACGGAGATAGCCCGGCTCCGAGAGGCGGGGTTCATCCGGGAAGTGTTGCACCCCGAGTGGCTCGCAAACCCCGTCCTCGTCAAGAAGTCAAGTGGCAAGTGGCGCATGTGCGTGGACTTCACCGATCTTAACCGCGCTTGCCCCAAAGACAACTTCCCGCTCCCGCGGATCGACCAGCTCGTTGACTCCACCGCGGGGTGCGAGCTGATGAGCTTCCTAGATGCCTACTCGGGATACCATCAAGTCCGGATGGCGGAGGGGGATGAGGAAAAGACGAGTTTTATAACTCCCCTCGGAACCTTCTGCTACCGCCATATGCCCTTCGGGCTCAAGAATGCGGGAGCCACCTTCCAGCGACTTATGACGCTAGTGTTCAAAGATCAAGTCGGCCGCAACGTCGAAGTCTACGTAGACGACGCGGTCGTCAAAAGCCCCCGTGCAGCCTCCCACATCGACGACCTCGCAGAGACCTTCCGCAACCTCCGCGCGTTCGGGCTTAAGCTCAACCCGGAGAAGTGCGCCTTCGGGGTGCGCGGGGGGAAGCTCTTGGGTTTCCTCGTGTCCCAGCGGGGCATTGAGGCAAACCCCGAGAAGATTCGGGCCTTCCTAGACATGCCCCCGTCGCGCTCCGTCAAAGATGTCCAGCGGCTCTCCGGCCGCCTGGCCGCGCTCGGCCGCTTCGTCATGATTCTCCGAGGGCTCGAGGGTTTCCGCTGGACCCCCGAGGCCCAGGAAGCTTTCAACGACCTCAAGAAGTACCTCTCGAGCCCTCCAATGCTCGTGAGTCCGTCTCCGGAAGATCCCTTGCTCCTCTACCTCGCCGCGACCCCCGTCGCCGTCAGCGCGGTTTTGGTGAAGGAGCAAGGGGGGCAGCAACGTCCCGTGTACTACGTCAGTGAAGCCCTCCAAGGGGCCAAGACTCGGTACACGGAAATGGAGAAGATTTGCTACGCTCTCCTCATGGCGTCCCGGAAGCTCCGGCACTACTTCCTGGGGCACCCCATCACCGTTCCGTCGTCCCTCCCCCTGGGGGAGGTACTGCGGAATAAAGAAGCCACCGGCCGGATTGGGAAGTGGGGGGCCGAGCTTGCCCCCTTCTCCCTGTCCCTTACCGGCCGCTCCGCAATCAAGTCGCAGGTCCTCGCCGACTTCATCGCAGAATGGACTCCCGCCTCTGGGTCCGGGGACGAAGATCTCCCTGTGCCGCCCCGACGCAGTGACCATTGGACCCTGCTGTTTGATGGGTCGCTGTGTCTCGCTGGGGCTGGCGCGGGGGTAGTCCTCCGGAGCCCCGAGGGGAAGGAGCTCGAGTACGCCGCGCGTCTCGAGTTCCCCGCAACCAACAACGTCGCCGAATATGAGGCTCTGCTCCTCGGGATGCGCCTTGCGCGCTCCCTGGGGATCCGGCGCCTACTAGTGAAGGGAGACTCTCAGCTCGTTGTCTGCCAAATGAACAAATCTTACCTGTGCCATGACGCAAATTTAAGTCTTTACTTGCAGGAAGTACGAAAAATGGAGAAACACTTCGACGGCCTTGAGGCCCGGCATATCCCGCGAAGGGAGAATGACCGGGCTGATGCTTTGGCCCGGGCGGCAAGCGCCCGGGAAACGCTCCCCAAGGGGGCTTTCTTGGAAACAATCACGAAGCCCTCGGTGGCCTCCCCGGACGGAGGCCCCGAGGCTCCGGTCCCGGAGGTCGCCGGGATCGTCCGGCCGTCGTCATGGATGGATCCCCTCATCTCCTTCATCAAGGGGGAGGGGGACCCTCCCAGCGAGACCGAGGTTAAGCTCCTCCGGGCCAAAGCCCGGGCATATCTCCTGCTGGAGGGAAGGCTCTACAAGCGAGGGGCTTCGGCCCTCCTGCACTGCCTCCCCCGGTCGGAGGGGCTTCAACTCCTGGAAGACATTCACGCGGGGAGCTGTGGTTCTCACCTAGCCCCGCGTGCCATCGCCGCCAAGGCCCTTCGGCAGGGCTTTTACTGGCCTACAGTCATGCGCGACGCGCGAGACCTTGTCTCCGCGTGCGAAGCATGCCAGAAGATGGCCAAGGGCTCGAATCTCCCCCCTGTAGCGCTGCGGACTATCCCCATCACTTGGCCCTTCGTGCGCTGGGGGATGGACCTCTTAGGGCCTTTCCCCCCAGCGCCCGGAGGATACAAGTATGCGGTGGTCGCGGTCGACTACTTTACAAAGTGGGTTGAGGCGGAGCCCTTGGCTAGCATCACCTCCCGGGCCGTTCAGCGGTTTTTCTGGAAAAACGTCGTTTGTCGTTTTGGTGTCCCCCGGGAAATTACCGTGGACAACGGGACCCAATTCGACTCGGCTTATTTCCGGGAATTCTGCGAAGGCCTGGGGGTCATCATCCACTTCGCCTCAGTGGCCCATCCCCAAAGCAACGGGGCCGTCGAGAGGGTCAATGGCGTAATCCTACAGGGGTTACGCCGGAGACTCGAACAAACCGCTTCCAAGCGGGGCGCGTGGGCAGAGGAGCTCCCTAGCATCCTCTGCTCGATGCGCACGACCCCGTCCCGGGCCACAGGGCGTGCTCCCTTCTCCCTAGTCTACGGGGCGGAGGCAGTCCTCCCCCCGGAGATCAGCTTCCGGTCGCTACGGGTCGAGCTCCTGAACGGAGCCACGACCGCAGCCTACTGGGCCAACGAAGACAACCGGCGACTGGAAATCGACCTCGTGGAGGAGGAACGCGACCGAGCGCTCCTCCGCCACGCCATCTACGAGCGCGAGATGTCGCGCGCATACATCCAGCGCGTGCGCGAGAGAGCTTTCCGCCTTGGGGACCTTGTCCTCAAGCGCGTCACAGACCCCCAAGCCCAGGGTAAGCTCTCCCCCAAGTGGGAGGGCCCCTACAGGATCTCCGCTGTCCTAGGCTCGGGGGCCTACAAGCTCTCCAACCTTGAAGAGCAGGAGCTGAAGCACACCTGGAACTTGCGTTTACTTCGCAAGTTCTATGTTTAGCCTTACGGGCCTGTCCCCTCCCCCGGGGCGGTCGCGCCGGAGGGGGAGGGGGGACACTGTAGCTTCCTTTTTCCCCCCCTCCTTCGCGGTTTCGCAGGGGGGGTTTTTGTATATTTTGATTATAAATGCATAGCCTTTGTCCTTCAACTGTCTCATTGCAGGTTTTTCTCATTACGGCCCCTAGCAGGCGATGCCCTCCCCGCGAGGAAGCCCTCTCCGCGAGGATGCCCTCCCCGCGAGGAAGTGGGCCAGCCCCAACAAGTCCCTACAGCGGAGCCTGCACTCCCGTAGGGCGGCTTACGATCAGCCCTCGTGGACTGAGGGTGTAAGCGGCAACCCGGCCGCAGTGGCCGTGGTAACGAGTCACTTTGGGAGACTAGTCCCCTGCCCAAACACTCAAGACCCGTCTCCGGGCACTTCCTCCTCCGGGAGTAGACGCTCTCCTCAGCGGGACGTCTAATGGCTTTCTGGATCTATCTTCCTCCTCCGGGAGTCGACGATATTCCCGGCTCCCCGTTCTCACGGCGACCGGAAGATCAGCCCCTCGCGGCTTGATTGGCTCTATCTTCCTCCTCCGGGAGTCGACGTTATTCCCGGCTCCCCGTTCTCACGGCGACCGGATGATTATCTCTCGAAGACCTTATTCCCGGCTCTCCGTTCTCACGACGACCGGACAACTGCTTTACGAAGATATGGGTTTCTGATATTTTCCCGGGAAATATTATTCCCGGACGAACCCTCCCGGGGAGCTCCCCTCCGGAGGTCTTATTGGCTTTCCATGAGCCCCTTCTGCGCCTTGTTCCCGGTTCCCCGCTCTCCCGGCGGCCGGACGAACCTCTACCGGTGCCCCCGGGCACCCCGGAAGGTCCCTCCCTCGGAAATCCTGTTTTTACAATTTTCTAACTTAGAAAATATTTCTACAGGTTGTGCTCCCCCCGGGGACCCTGTCTCCCCCACAGCACGCGGAGGCTTCCTCCCGCCCGCTGTGGGCGGGGGGGGGACAGGGGGTCCCCGGGTCACCCACGAAGAAACTTAGCTCATCCTTGTTAAGATGAGTCGTCCAGACCATCCAAGAAGAAGAAAATAAAGAGGCAATAAAAATTTTAACAATGCGCTTTATTGATCGACAAACCCGGAGGACATCTTCCCCCTCCGGTGGGTTTCGGAAATGATACAACCCGGGTCCTAACCCGGGGGATTTTCTACGAGCCTAAGGCCCCAACGCCTAAAGCTCCCGGAGGCGCTCCCTTAGCTCCCGGGCCAGGTCCCGGTACAGCGCCCGGACGCGACGCTGAGAATCCCGAAGTACGTCCTCGGGCCAAAACTCGTACCCAGCCGGCGGAAGTATCCGGAGAGGAGGTATCATCTGGGCCCTCGGGCGCGGGGGAGTTAATTCAGCACGGCTGTTGTCAAAATTATCCAAGTGCCATTCCGGGCGCCACCTCAACCGGACGGGCTCCCGGGCAGTACCGCCGTCGCGCCTCCCGGAGACAAGGCTCAGCAAAATCAAAGCCGCTTGGGCATCCCCCGGAGAGTTTCTCCCGGACCGTTGCTCGGGAGCAACTCCCCGGGAACCCTGGTAACATTTTATTGCAAAGACTTAGAAAAATTTCTAATATATTTCATTGCAAAATGTTTGTGTACAAGTGCCCGGGGCTTCTCCTAAGAAGCTACCGGAATCAAAATGTCTAAAAATAAAAAGGGGTCCTAGCTAAAGACCCGGGGGAGGCTCATACTTTGGAATTGGGGTCCTCCCCCCGGGAAGCTTCCTCCGTGGCCGGGGCAGGGACATCCGCGGCCGGAGGCGCCGGTGTCGGGAACCACGTCCGGATGATCCGGTCGTAGAACCCCTCCGCCAGCAGCTCCACCTCCCGGCGCGTTGGCTCGAAGGCCTCCGGGAAGCCCCGGGGGATGCGGCCCCCGATCGCCCGGGCGCCGACCCCACGGTAGTCAACGAGCCCCGCGGCAGCCGCGATGACGGGGATCGCGCGGCCCCGTGCCCGGACGTCCGCAGCCTCCGGGATGGCGGAGACTTGTGCGTTAAGAAAACGCACAGCCTCCGCGAGGGTCGCCGGGGGCACCTCCGGGCCGCTCCCGGAGCCCAGGCTAACGCCAAGGCTTTCCAAGGCCGAGCGGACGGAGCGGCCCGCGTCCGACAACGCCCGGACGCTGGAGCTCTCGAGCTCCCGGAGCGCCTTCTCCCGCACCTTGGCCTCCTCTCGGAGGCGGATGTAGGCGCCCTCCGAAAGGTGCACCTGCGCCCGGGCCCGGGACAGCTCATCAAGAGCTTCGTCCCGCTCCCGGATGGCCGCCTCCCGCTGCTCAACGCAGGCCGAGGCCCGGCTCTCCGCCTCCTTGAGCAGCCGGGTGACCCGCTGCTCAAGGCCCCAGGTAACAGTCGCTACCTACAAAATGCATAAAGAGTTAGAAAAATCTTAAGTGCAGGAAAAAAGCCGAAGTGTGGAGAGCTCGAGTTACCTGGGCTCCGAGGGACTCGAGCCCCTCAAAACGCTCGTGGAGCGTCCCTCCCGCTACGAAGGCCTGCACCTTCCGGTTGTGCAGGCCCTCCGCGTAGCGGGCCACCTCCCCCGCGGAAAATAGGGAGGTGTCTTGCCCGGCCCTCCTGTCGCGGCCGGGAGAGGGCCCCCGGACCTCCGAATCCGGGAGCACGGCCGGCGTCGCCGGCGTCTTCGTCGACGAAGTTTCCTCCGAAGACGAAGACGAAGGTTGGGCGGGGATCTCCGCCCGGGGCGGGATCATTGGGCCTTTCCCCGCCCCAGGCCGGAGGGCCCTCGGAGCCTCCTGCTCCGGGGGGACCTCGAAGACTGAGGGGCTCCCCCCCTCCTCATCCACCGGCCAGAGGCGCGGGGGCGCCGCCCCCGAAAACCTCACTTCTAGCCTCTCCGGGGCCAATGCCGCCGGGAGAGGCGAGAGGAGCGTCACGCGAACTGGCGACGGGGCGTAGTCCGCCGAATCGGACCCCGCCCCATCAACAACAACCTCCTTCCCCCGGGCCTCGACGGGGGCCTCCGGGGGCGGAGGCGTCGCCTCTGCCCGGGGCGCCGCCCGGGCATGTTCGGCTCCGGGAGCTACGTCCCGGGCCCTCACCGGCGTCGTCGCCGGCGCCGTCGCCGGAGCTGGGGTCTTCTGGACCCGGGGCTTTTTGGGCTCCGAGCCCCCGGCCGCGTCCTTCCCCCGTTTATGAGACCCGGGGGTGGGAAGGGGCTTCCTCTCCGGAAGCCTGAGCCCGTAGGCCTCGGCCACCAAGTTCCGGGGAGGCCCCTCCCCCACGAGGCGCACGATGCGCTCGTGTTCGTCGGCGAAGTACCTCCCCAGGAGGTGCTCCGCCTTGTCCCTCACCGCCGGGTACGGGCGCACTGCAAGAGGTAAAAAGTTAGTCAATTTCTCATAAAAAACTGCAAGTACAAAAATGCAGGGGACTTACACCGCGTCACCGGCTTGACCGGAGGCCGCTGCTCCGGGCCCATGCCGATCCCCCTTCCCCCGCGTGAGAAGGGGGAAAGCCGCAAGAGCGCCAGCTCCTCCGCGGCGTCCCGCATTGAGCGGGCCTTCTTCACCAACACCACCTTCCCGAGGAGCTCGAACTCCTCGTCCGTCCACACCGGCGGCTTCGGTGCGGATGATCGGCTGTAGGTGGGAGGCTCCGGGGCGTAGACCACCGCCTCGTCTCGGACCCGGAGGTAGAACCACCTCCGGAGCCAGTCCCCCCAGTGGTCCCGGGAGGCCGCCGCCGGGAAGTCCGCCACCCGGGAGGGCAGCATTTGGACCATCACCGAGCCGAAGGGGGACTTCGGTCCTCCCTTCACCAGGTGGGAGCTCCGCGGCGCCGGTTCATAGAAGTACCGGAAGGCGCGGAGAGTGGGCTCCCGCCCGGTCGCTGTCTCGTAGAGCCATATAAAAAGGCCCATACGGACGAGCGCGTTCGGGGTGAGGTGGTTGAGAGCCACCCCGTACTCTTTGAGAAACTCCCGGAGCATCGGATGCACCGGGAGCCGGAGCCCCGCCTCGAGGAAGGCCTCGAAGGCCACGACCTCTCCGGGCCTGGGGCGGGGGGCTCCGTCCTTCTTTAGGGGGACCCGGATGTCCCCCTCTTCGACGACGCCCTTCTTGACCAGGGACTCCGCGTCCGAGGCCGAGAACTCGGAGGCCCAAAGGAAATCCACGGGGATTTCCTCCGGGGGCACCTCCGTGGTCTTCGCTCGACCTTTGGGCGCCATTAGGTGAGTTTTTTGTTTTTCGGTGGCTAAGTTTTCAGGTGGCTGTCAACGACTCCCGGACGCTCGCTACCGGAGAAGGCTACCGGAGAAACTACCGGAAGAGCACTACCGGGAGAGCTGAAGCTGGAGTTGAAGATTTGGAATGAGCTTCCGGGGCCCCCTAGGGCCCTATTTATAGAGGCTGGCCGTGATCTAGATGCGCGCCACGTGGCCCCCTCGGGGCAATCGGGACCACTGAAATTCAAACCGTGCGCGGGAAACGAAGGGACAGGCGCGTAAATCGAGACGCCGGTTCGAACCGCGCGTGCATTTATTGCGAAAACGGCGCGGCCATAAAGCGCCCGGCACAGAAACCGAAGCGTCGCCGGGGGACCGGTGATTTTCGTCCGGAGTTTTCATCCGGAGATTTTCCCGGTACCGTAACCATTCCCTCTGGGGGCTCAAGCTTCGTCCCCGGAGGGCATGGGGGGCTGCTGTTGGGGGAAATCTCCACGCGGTCAAGTCCAGGTAAGTTCATGATTGCCCGGGGACAGTGGCCTCCGGTGCCTGCCCCGGGCGCCGCCTTTTAGGCTCCCGGGACCGCGCCCCCCGGGCATGTCCCGGGCGCCGCCATGTGCCCGGGGACAGTGGCCTCCGGTGCCTTCCCCGGGCGCCGCCTTTTAGGCTCCCGGGACAGGGCCCCCCGGGCATCTCCCGGGCGCCGCCATGTGCCCGGGGACAGTGGCCTCCGGTGCCTGCCCCGGGCGCCGCCTTTTAGGCTCCCGGGACCGTGCCGCCGGAGCATGTCCCGGGCGCCGCCATTTGGCCCCCGGGACCGGGCCCCCCGGGCATGTCCCGGGCGCCGCCATGTGCCCGGGGACAGTGGTCTCCGGTGCCTGCCCCGGGCGCCGCCTTTTAGGCTCCCGGGACCGGGCCCCCCGGGCATGTCCCGGGCGCCGCCATGTGCCCGGGGACAGTGGCCTCCGGTGCCTGCCACGGGCGCCGCCTTTTAGGCTCCCGGGACCGCGCCCCCCGGGCATGTCCCGGGCGCCGCCATGTGCCCGGGGACAGTGGCCTCCGGTGCCTGCCCCGGACGCCGCCTTTTAGGCTCCCGGGACCATGCCCCCCGGGCATGTCCCGGGCGCCGCCATGTGCCCGGGGACAATGGCCTCCGGTGCCTGCCCCGGACGCCGCCTTTTAGGCTCCCGGGACCCTGCTCTCCGGAAGAGGTCCCGGACGTCATCGCCCTCCTAAAAGGTAAAATCCCTGTTTGTTTATCACGTGCAGGTCACGCGAGGGACGCCTCGGGAATCAGCAACCACCTGTCAAGCATCCAAGACGTTTGACCGGGAGAAGGACGGTCCTACCCTTCGATCCGACGGTGGCTTCCGGGGTAGTTTAGGCTTTTCGCTTCTTTTTGGGGGCTATAAATAGCCCTTGTACCCCTCTGTTGTAAGGATCAGTTCATGATTATTTGGAATAGCTAATCTCACAGACGTGCTCCGGAAGCCTCTCCCCCGGAGAGAGCCTCCCCAGCCGACTCCGGTCGGGAGCGCGTCGACAGGACTAGGGCCCCACCGGGACCCGAACCTGTATAAATCCGCGTGTCAATTCTTGTGTTTGCCCGGCGGGGGAGGACCGGTCACCCGGTCAACCCGCGCTGCGTGATTTCCGCTAGGATCGTCTTCAAAACCTGCCGGGGTATTCTTAATACCACGACACCTTCTGTCCTTTTTCTGTGCTAACCATGGCAGGTGGCAAGAAGGGCAGGAACGAGGATGATGTTACCATCGAAGACTGTGTCCTTCATTCAGAGTTGTCGACCATGCTGGATGAGATAAAAACGATGTTCAAGGAGCATGCCACGACGACGAACAAGACCCTTGAGAGCATCGATCAACGAGTTTCCACCCTCACCGAGAGGATGGATGCCGTCGAAAAACGCCCTCCCGCGACCATTGATGGAGATGCCTCCGTCAACAGCGGCGCCAACCACGGCAACAACGACCAGGATGAGGATGGTGATTTTGAGGAAGATGAAGATGAGCAGCAACGTGCCGCCAGGGAACGTGCTGCTCAACGAGACGGCCGTCTGCATGACCGTCTTCGCCGCAACCAGCACGGTATGGGAGGTAATAACCAGAACCGCAATGATGATCCTTTCGCTAAGGTAAAATTCACCATCCCTTCCTTTTCTGGAGCTTATGATGCTGATGCTTACTTAGATTGGGAGATGACGGTCGAGCAGAAATTTAATTCCCATCTAGTTCCCGAGATTCATAGAGTTAGACAAGCCACTAGTGAATTTAAAGATTTTGCTATAATCTGGTGGAATGAACTAGTAAATGCCCGTTTACAACCTGATTCTTGGGCGAGATTAAAAGATGCTATGCGTAATAGATGTGTTCCTCCTTCCTACCAACGTGATATGCGCAAGAGATTGCAACGATTAGATCAAGGTAGTATGACTGTTCAGGAATATTACCAAGAGCTTCAAAAGGGTATGTTACGTTGTGGGGTAGTAGAGGAACCTGAGGATAAAATTGCTCGTTTTTACGGTGGTTTGCGTCCAGAAATTCAAGATATTGTTGATTATAAAGAATATACAACTATCAATCTCTTGTTTCAACTTGCTATATTAGCAGAGAAGGAGTTGCAGGGACGCCATTCTAAGAGCAGGAGCAACACCGGCAGCACCTTCACGCCCCGAATGACTACAGGACAAGCGAAGACAGTGCCTTCTTCCACCTTCCGACCAGCTGCACCGCCACCTTCGACGAGCACACGACCGGCATCGACGGCACCGCCCGCCCGTGCCGCGGACAGCAGCAAGTCGACCCCACCAACACCGGTCAAGAGCTCCTCCTCCGTCGCTTCCACGGGCCGTATATCGACGGGAATTCGCTGCCACAAGTGCCAAGGGATTGGCCACGTCAAGAAAGAGTGCCCCAGCCAGCGGGCATACATCACCACAGACGACGGAGGTTACATCAGCGCCTCCGATGTTGAGGATGAGATCGACGACACCAGGGTGGACGACGACGAGGTTGATGATGATGCCACCTTTGGCGCCGAGGATACCGCTGCGTACAGGTCCATCATTGTCCAGCGTGTCCTTAGCGCACAAATGGAGCAAGCCGAGCAGCAACAGCGCCACAACTTGTTCCAGATTTTCTTCGTCAGCAACAACCGACGAGCGCGCGTGATCATTGACTCCGGCAACTGCAACAACTTGGTGAGTACAGATTTGGTCAAGAAGCTTGGCTTGACCACGCGCCCGCACCCACATCCATACCACATTCAATGGCTGAATGATTCCGGCAGAGCTAAGGTAACACAAACAGTTCGGGTTCATTTTTCCATTGGTTCCTATTCTGATTTTGCTGATTGTGATGTGGTGCCGATGCAAGCTTGCTCTCTTTTATTGGGTCACCCATGGGAATATGACACTGATGCACTTCACCACGGTAGAAGTAATAAATACACTTTTATGCATAAGGGAAAGAAAATTACACTTCTACCTTTGACCCCCGCTGAAATTGTTAAATCCGATAGGGAGCGGCTTGCTAATGACAAGAAAACCATTGATGAAAAATCTGAAATTCAGCATGTAGCCAACCAAATTAAATTGAGGAATCCCGTCTTGCTTGCTACAAAATCTGATCTTGCTGCAATTAATGATGATGCTTTGTGCTATGCTTTGATATGCAAAGATGCTTTGTTTTCATTGGATGATATGCCCAGTACTTTGCCTCCTGCTGTCACTAACCTTTTGCAGGAGTATGCGGATGTTTTTCCTGCCGAGATACCTCCAGGACTCCCACCCATACGAGGGATTGAGCACCAAATTGATTTGATACCTGGAGCGAGTTTGCCAAACCGAGCTGCTTATAGGACCAACCCCGAGGAGACTAAGGAGATTCAGCGCCAAGTCCAAGATCTTTTGGACCGTGGGTATGTACGTGAGAGCCTTAGTCCTTGTGCTGTTCCTGTTATTTTGGTTCCTAAGAAAGATGGCAGTTGGCGCATGTGCGTAGATTGTAGAGCCATTAACAATATCACAATAAGGTACCGTCATCCTATTCCTAGGTTAGACGACATGCTTGATGAGTTAAGTGGTTCTATAATTTTTTCTAAGGTTGACTTGCGTAGTGGATACCACCAAATAAGAATGAAATTGGGAGATGAATGGAAAACAACCTTTAAAACCAAGTTTGGATTGTATGAGTGGTTAGTCATGCCTTTTGGTTTAACTAATGCACCTAGCACTTTCATGCGCTTAATGAACGAGGTTTTACGAGCTTTCATTGGGAACTTTGTGGTGGTTTATTTTGATGATATATTGATTTACAGCACGTCGTTACATGAACATCTTGATCATCTACGTGCTGTTTTTGATGCTTTGCGTGCTGCACGTTTATTTGGTAACCTCGAGAAGTGCACTTTTTGCACCGAACGAGTATCGTTTCTTGGCTATGTTGTGACTCCGCAGGGAATTGAGGTGGATGAAGCCAAGGTGCACGCGATTAAGAGTTGGCCAACGCCCACGACGATTTCACAAGTGCGGAGCTTCCATGGACTTGCCGGATTTTACCGCCGCTTTGTGAAGGATTTCAGCACCATTGCAGCCCCATTGAACGAGTTGACGAAGAAGGGAGTTGTGTTCCATTGGGGGCAAGCACAGGAGAATGCCTTCAACCTTTTGAAAGATAAGCTTACTAATGCACCTTTACTCCAACTTCCTGATTTTAATAAGACCTTTGAGCTTGAATGTGATGCTAGTGGGGTTGGAATTGGTGGTGTTTTGATGCAAGATAGTAAACCTGTTGCTTACTTTAGCGAAAAATTGAGTGGTCCTGTTTTGAATTATTCCACGTATGATAAAGAATTGTATGCTCTTGTGCGATCTTTAGAAACGTGGCAACATTATCTTTGGCCCAAAGAATTTGTTATTCATTTTGATCATGAGTCGCTAAAACATATTCGCAGTCAAGTGAAACTGAATCGTAGACACGCTAAATGGGTTGAATTTATTGAATCTTTTCCTTATGTTATCAAACACAAGAAAGGGAAGGATAATGTGATTGCTGATGCTTTGTCTAGAAGATATACCATGTTGTCCCAACTTGATTGTCGTATATTTGGATTGGAATCAATTAAAGAACAATATGCTAATGATGATGATTTTAAAGATGTCTTGCTGCATTGCAAAGAGGGAAGAACATGGGACAAATATGTGATAAATGATGGATTTGTGTTTAGAGCTAACCGCCTATGCATTCCAGTTGGATCCGTTCGTTTTCTTTTGATACAGGAGGCTCATGACGGAGGTTTGATGGGTCATTTTGGTGCCAAGAAGACGGAGGCCGTGCTGTCCGCTCACTTCTTTTGGCCGAAGATGAGGCGAGACATTAAGAGGTTTGTATCCCGCTGCACTACATGTCAAAAGGCTAAGTCACGATTGAATCCCCATGGTTTATATATGCCTCTTCCTGTTCCTAGCACTCCATGGGAGGATATATCTATGGACTTTGTTTTAGGACTGCCTAGGACCAAGAGGGGGAGGGATAGTATTTTTGTGGTGGTTGATAGATTTTCTAAGATGGCTCACTTTATTCCTTGTCATAAGAGCGACGATGCTGTTAATATTGCTAACCTTTTCTTTCAAGAAATCGTTCGCTTGCATGGTATGCCTTCTACTATTGTTTCAGATCGTGATGCCAAGTTTTTGAGCCACTTTTGGAGAACTCTATGGAATAAATTGGGGACCAAGCTGCTGTTTTCAACAACATGTCATCCCCAAACCGATGGCCAAACCGAGGTAGTAAATCGTACATTATCTACTATGTTGAGGGCTGTTTTGAAGAAGAATTTGAAGATGTGGGAAGAGTGTTTGCTGCATGTTGAGTTCGCTTATAATAGGGCGGTACACTCCACCACCAAGGTAAGTCCTTTTCAGGTAGTGTATGGCTTCAATCCCCGTGCTCCTATTGATCTATTACCTTTACCTACTAGTGAACGAGTTAATCATGATGCTAAGGAACGTGCTGAATTTATTCTGAAATTGCATGAAAAGACTAAAGAAAATATTGAAATAATGAATGAAAGGTATATGACTGCGGGAAGTAAAGGTAGAAAGGAAGTAAAACTTGAACCGGGTGATTTAGTATGGTTACACTTGAGAAAGGATCGTTTTCCAGAATTGAGAAAGTCTAAATTAATGCCTAGAGCTGATGGTCCTTTCAAGATACTTGAGAAAATAAATGATAATGCATATAAACTTGAGTTGCCGCCCGAATTTGGGGTTAGTCCCACATTTAACATTGCAGATTTGAAACCGTTCATGGGAGAAGAAGATGAGCTTGAGTCGAGGACGACTCCACTTCAAGAGGGGGAGGATGATGAGGACATCACTCCTATGCATACGCCCGAGACTCCTCCAGTTGTGATGCAAGGACCCATCACAAGAGCACGAGCACGGCAATTGAATCAACAGGTGAGCTCGTTCCTAAGTGCCTGTGCATATACTTGTGAGGATGGTATGCTACCTAATGATATTATTGATTATATTGTACTTAGGAACTTTGGAGAGGATCATGAAGGCCTTGGGAACCAGCAAGGGCCAGGAGGGAGGCAAGGAGGGCGTCCAAGTCAAGTTGGAGGCCAATTCATCTCGGAGTCGACTACCTCGGCCACCAGGAGCAGTGTTCACTAAAATCATCGCCCAGGTCACAAACGCGCTCCGATTTCGATGATCCACATATGCCTGGAAAGCTAAGGAGATAAACTTTCCAATGGCACCGGCTTAAGGTCATTTGGACTTCGGAGTCGACGGGAATTCACGTTGCAAGTTGGCGGACAGAATCTGTCCCAGGGTGCTGCGTCACCAATTTGGGCCGTTGGCCCATGTATCGTGTTGGAGCCCATCACGGACGCGTCTAGGGTCTCTAGGACGTCCCTTAGACCTTATATTCAGTAGCCGCCACTAGGGTTGAGGCGGGTTTTGCTTAGATCAATTCTGTCTTTGAACAGTGTCGCCGTTCATCGGTTTGTGAGACCCCAACTCGTGAGTTTCATCCTCAATTGCAAATTCAGTTGCATCTTTCTTGTTCTTGCTTGTGTTCTCGATTCACTGGCAGGGATTAGCCTTCGTGGCGAGGTCAACCGGGCAGCGCACGGTTGATAACCAGAGGACGCGTGGTGCTGCGATTGCAGGGGTTTTGATCGTGCCGATCAAGAAGCCGGATCGTGTGTGTCTCGCGCCGCCTAATCGACTTATCCTCCACCTGACGGAAGTTCGGGCATCCCCGTTCCCATTACATGCTCTATTCTAACCCCTTCCAGCTCTGTCACATCGCCAGTCTGCGGCGTGATGTCGATCTGGCCCTGCGGATCCTCTGTCTCACTTTGGTCCTCATGACCGGAGATAGGGCAAGAGCCACTTACCTTGGCCTCCACGTCTTGATTTCTATCTTCCAGGAGGAGCCATTCGACGTTGCCGACCTCATCATCAATGAGATTCAGCACGTCATTCTTCCTCCGTGTCGCCAGCTGTTGTATGCTCCATACATCATGGCGATGCTTGTGCATATCCAGGCCGTTGACTCAGAGCTCCCTCGGCCCCACCATCCTCTTCAGTTCTACCCTCTGGGGCAGGCCGATAGGCGTCTTGGTGCTCGCCCTGCATTTGCAACAGGTCCCGCCTCTTCTGCATTTGATGATGATGTTGCGAGTGAGACGGAGGACGATGCTCCAGCTCAGGAGTCTGTTCCAGCACCAACACCAGATACAGGCACCGGATCCTCTTCTAAGCTTCAGCAACTCATCCAGACCCAGCAGCAGATCCTCAGCACCCAGGCGGAGCATCACCAGATTTTGCTTTGACTGCTTGCACAACAGGAGAAGATTCAAGGTCACTTGCCTTCGCCTGGCGCATCTGTCCCTCGAAAGAGGGCCCGCCCAGCGTCTTCTTCGCCAGGATCAGCTTCAGGGCCTGCTGCTCCAGCTCCTGTTGCTCCAGCCTCTCCAACTCCGGCCTCTACATCACCTGCTTCACCAGCCGTCGACCCGACTGGATCTCCTGCAGGCTCCGGGGATACAGCCGTGTTGGGCTTCTCTTCAGATGATGAGCATTAGGCTCTCTTAGGATAGCTCCCGCCTTTTTGTGCTCGATGCCAAAGGGGGAGAATTTTTTAGACTTTATATATATTTGTGTTATGGATGGATGCTTATGATATGGATATATTTCTGTTGGATGCTTTCTTATATGGATATGGATGAGTTCTTATATGATGTGAGCTCTTATATGATGTTATATGATATGATGGTTTATTATATGTGTGATCTGGCCATTGCTGTATATTCTGGATTGCTTTATGTTCTGGACTTATGATAAATATCATATATTATCTAGAATATCATGCATACACTCAGGGGGAGGTATTGATTTTTAGGGGTAGTTATTGATTTTATTATTTTTGAACACTTGTTGTCATCAATCATCAAAAAGGGGGAGATTGTTGCATCTAGGCTGTTATGCCTAATTTTGATGATTAATGAAAACAAGTGTTTCAGACTAACTGTGCTTTTGAGATATTTGGATATAGAGTTCGGTTGGGAAGACGTACAATATGATCAAAATGAACCCAACGTGAAAGAAAAAAGAGGACAAGTCGCGAGGTACAAAGACGATATGAAAATCGCAAGATTAAAGATGCAAAGGATCTGAGGTAAATTTGTTTTAAGTTTTACCGATCGCGGTGTTTGGAGGTTGATCGGTTTAGGAATTTGCTTTTAGTTTGAACCGTACTATTAAGAGGGGTTGCAAGTCCTCTCTGCAGTTCCAGCATAAATGGAGAAACTATTAGGTCACTGCATATCATTCATTTCGGTTGGATTTGTTTTGGTTTTTGAGCTGAGTTTTTGGCAGCAGAAGAGTTTTTGTTTTTTCTAGAAAGATGTAGGTAGATTTGGTTTTTGCTTCTGTTGACAAAAAGATAGTGCTTTAAATTATCTTTCAAACGAAGTATAAAACACTTCAATCGGATTTTGGATTAAAAGTTATGGCTGTTTCTATTCATGTTGACTGTCAGTTTGCTATACTGACTGTCAGTTTGAATGTCATTCTGTTTAAACTGACAATTGTCCAGAAAGCATGTTTTTTGAGCTGAATTTTCTTTACCTATTCTGACTATCAATTTTCCATACTGACTGTTAGTATGCATTTCGATCTCGAACTGTTAGTTTTGATATTGTGTTTTTTAACTGGTCGATTTTGTGATCGATACTAACTGTCAATTTGCGATACTGACTGTCAGTATGAGGTGTCAGTTTTCAATACAACCACAAACGGTTAGGAAAGTTTTATCCGTGATTATTGTCAGCCGTTGAGGTAGACACTGACTGTCAGTTTGCGCTATTTTATTTTCATATACGACCTCAAACGGCTAGCTAAGTTTTTTCCGGATTTACTTCTTTCTTGTCGTGACCCAAACTGACTGTCAGTTTGTCAGACTGACTGTCAGTTTGTCAGACTGACTGTCAGTTTGCACTGTTGATTTTATATCTCGTGCACAACAGATCTTTTGATCATTTGGGCTATAAATAGGGGTTTTGAGCAGTTGTTTCAGACACTAAGCAACCCCTCTTCTCATACATACACTTGAGTATTTGTTTTGGAATTAAAATCTTGATCTTTTCATCAAGTCGTGAGTTTTTGAGATCCACCGATTTTTTAATTCGCATCATCTTTGCATACTTAGAATTTCTCGGTGCGTGTTGGAGGTCTAGACAAGACCTTGCAGCTTATTACTCTTGGTGAACACCCTCACCTAGATGGTTTGGTGGCGTGGTCATTGACCTCTCTAATTCGGAGATTGTTGAAGAGGCTCGACATGTTTGTAAAAGGCATCAGTGCTCACCTTTCCAGAGAAGACAAGGAGTAACCAATAGTGAGTAATATCCTTCATGGATATTGAAACAAGACTCATTCATCTGAGTGCTTCAACGAGGATTAGGGGAGATCGGGCGAGTCTCCGAGACCTCAGGAAAAATTTTGTGTTTGTCTTCTACTCTCTTCTATTTTAATTGTTCAATATAAACTCATTTGTTTTTTCATTGCAAAAGTTGTTTTAAATAGAAGTTTTAAAACCTCTTATTCACCCCCTTTAGTCGGCATCCTCGATCCTACAAGTATGTCGTTCTCTCCCAAGGGACTAGATGAGAGCAAAATGTGCCTATCTAAATCCGAATTAGAAAATAGAAGATTAATTTAAAATTTCAAAGCTACGAAAATTAAGAACAAGATTGCAATTCCATTCATATGATCCAATCAATGCCCAAATCGAACATGCATCATGAATTTTCACGATGGCAACAACTTTGAAATCTACTAGACTGTACATCTTAGTTCTCAAGAATTATCATCATTAAACCACACCAAAATCAAGCAGGATCAGGAAGACCATCACGAAACAAAATACGGACAAGGACATGATCACTAACAGGACTCAAACAGCAACAAGAATGAAATCAATCAGGTGAAACTTCAAAGTAATGAAAACACAACTGAATTGGATTTTTCTCAAGTATGAAACTGATCATCCACAGTTGAATTCTGTTTATATACATGCATCACAAAAAACAGATTAGAGGGAGAAGGAAAATGAGATTAGAGAGATGAGATTCGTTGCCGAGTCGGTTGCTGTTGTAGTCGAAGAAGCCGTCGACGTAGTAGGCGGAGTGCTCGTCGGGGAGGTGGAAGAGGTTCCGAGGCTGGCTTGATCGATGCTACGTGATGGCCAATGTCGAAGAAGAGAGAGAGGATGCGGCACTGGTGCTCGGCGATGCTGGCTCAGAAGAAGCATGAGAGGAGCTCTCGGTCACTGGTAGACAAGCTGTTGAAGAGTTGCAGGCAAGGGAATCGTGGTGGCGTCACGTGCCTTAGGGCGACGGCGTAGAGACCCTCGGGATGCAGCACCGGCACATGGCATCAATGGCTCACCAGAGGGGGAAGAGAATCGAGGGAGGAGAAAAATCGAATTGGGGATTTGTGTTAGGTTTTGGTGGCGCCCGTTGGAATTGATGGAGAAGGGCTGTAGAACTAGGCGGTCGGCAAGGGTGGTGGTGCGAGCGCGAGAAAGAGAGGCACAACGGCGGGGATCCGAAAGCTGCACAGCGCGCGGGAGCGGGGGAGGCGCGGATCAGCGACGGATCGGGCGCGGTGGCGCAGCAGCGCGTGTGGGAGGCGGCGGATTGGTGAGGGCGGCGTGCTCGGGGTGGAGGCGATGCAAATCTAGCGGTGGTGGCTTGGATCAAGCGGCAGCGAGCGCGAGGTCGGCGCGGCGCGTGGAGAAGACGGCGGGAGGTGGTTCGGCAGCGGGAGCTATGCGGCACGACACGGGATCGGAGGTGGCGCTGCTCGGGTGTGGTGGTGATGTGTGTGGGCAAGATCGGGGACGGCTCCGGCGGCGGGAGTTGGCGGATCCGGCGAGAAGTGATGGCGGTGCACCGCTGGCGTGCGGCCCAGCCACCGGCGGCGAGGTGGACGGAGGTGTGGAGGAGGATTTGGGGGAGAAAGAAAGAAAGGAAAGAAAAACAAAAACTGGGCTCAACCATTGCACAGTGGCGGTCAGCTAGGGTTAAGGGAGAATTTGGCACCTTTTTGCAGAAAGGTCCTCGAAAGCATTTGAAATGACAAATAGGTCCTTTGGCTTCTAGTTTTAGGTGTTCTGAGCCCCCGAAAACTCTAATTTCAGCACAGTCAGTTCCTACGCATCCGTAGAAACATGAACTTCTATCTAGAATCGACCGAGGGTCGGGTTTAGTTGATGAGGCGTCTCTGTTAGCCAAAATCTATCCAATTCACGCCAACCTGCGATAAAAATTGCAAAACAAGTAATCCAGCCGATTTGGCAACAAATCTAGAATAATCTAGGTATATGACTAATATGTGCAAAAGCATGGGAAAAATATATAGAAAAATCAAGCAAATGAAGTAAATATCATCCCCCAAGCTTAATTCTTTGCTTGTCCTCAAGCAATGCAATAAGAAAGAAATCCTGACAGACAAGCAAGAATACAGATGACGCGAAAGAGTTGAATGTAGCGAATAGTAAGCTTGGCTAACAAAGGTATGTATCGAGCGCTCAACCATCTAATAGTTGCACAGAAATTGCATGTAACTAGATTAGTTCCGGGTATGGAGGAAATAAGAATGATTAAGTCTATACATACCACATACATCCATCTATGTATACAGAATTTCAAAGTGAGCGTAAACAATGTACAGGCATGAGAGAACTACGGTCTCCATAAACATCAAATAATCCATTTCAACTTATGAATTTTGAGCTCTTTTTATTTGAAAAACAAAATCTGGTGCTCATACAAATCTCTACCCTTCGACTTATTTAAGGCACGTTGGGGGAAATCTCCGCGGGACTAAGTCCAGGTAAGTTGTGTCAATTTTGCCCGGGGACGTGGCCTCCGGGGCCTCCCCGGGCGCCGCCTTTTGGCTCCCGGGGCGTGGCCTCCGGTGCCCTCCCGGGCGCCGCCTTTTGCCCGGGGACGTGGCCTCCGGTGCCCTCCCGGGGGCCGCCTTTTGCCCAGGGACATGGCCTCCGGGGCCTCCCCGGGCGTCGCCTTTTGGCTCCCGGGACGTGGCCCCCGGTGCCCTCCCGGGCGCCGCCTTTTGCCCGGGGACGTCGCCTCCGGTGCCCTCCCGGGCGCCGCCTTTTGCCCGGGGACGTGGCCTCCGGGGCCTCCCCGGGCGCCGCCTTTTGGCTCCCGGGACGTGCCCTCCGGTGCCCTCCCGGGCCTCATCGCCCTCCTAAAAGGTAAAGTCTCGAACTGTTTATCACGTGCAGGTCACGCGAGGAGCGCCTCGGGAACTAGCGGCCACCTGTCAAGCATCCAAGGCGTTTGACCGAGAGAAGGACGGTCCTGCCCTTCAATCCGACGGTGGCTTCCGGGGTAGTTTAGGTTTTTTGTTGCTTTTTGGGGCTATAAATAGCCCTTGTACCCCTCTGTTGTAAAGGATCGATTCATATTTTGGAATAGCTAAACTCACAGGCGTGCTACGGAAGCCTCCCCCGGAGAGAGCCTCCCCAGCCGACTCCGGTCGGGAGCGCGTCGACAAGACTAGGGCCCCCACCGGGACCCGAACCTGTATAAACCCGTGTGTCGTTCTTTGTGCTTGTCCGGCGGGGGAGGACCGGTCATCCGGTCAACCCGCGCCACGTAATCTTCGCTAGGATCACTCTCAAAACCTGTCGGGGTATTCGCAATACCACGACAGTTGGCGCCGACTGTGGGGACCCGTGACAAGACGCATGGCTCCCCCAAGAACAAGGCTCGCACCCTTCCCGGTGACCCGGGTCTCCGAGACCCCGCGCCGTCCGCCCGGGACACTGCTGTCCCGGCGGTCCCTTCCGGAGGCGACCTGGCCCAGGTACCGCCTCCCTCCTTTCATCTTAACTTAGGTGCTTCCACCTCCAGGTCGTTCCCGGTGACCACGGGGACCTCGGCCGGGACAAGCGTCCCCCCGACGGCTCCTCTGGCTCCCCGGGACGCCCAGCTCGAAGCTCTCGTGGAAGGCCAGCTCCGCGCCCAGCGCTCTATGGACGAGCTCCTTAGCGTGTTGGCGCGGCCTCCGGCCCCCACATTTGCGTCGCACCCATACCCGGGGAACATGCCCCCGTTTATGGGTTACCCGGCGGCCCCCCCGGCTCCCGGGGGGTTCTCCGCCCCGTATGATCCCGCCGGGGGGTTCCCTCCCCCTGCGGGATACACGTCCGGACCCTTCCCGGCACCCGGGCCCGCCCCGGTGCCGGGAGGTTATTTCATGCCAGGGCCCTTCGTGGCACCAGGGGGGTACCCCGTCCCCGGCCTGATCCCGGGGCCGAGAGCCCACTTCTTGCCGGGGGTTTACCCTGCGCCGGGAGCCAGTCCCGCCCCCCGCATTGCGTTTACCGCACTGGGGGCGGTCGACAGAGCGGCCCCCGCCCTGCAGCGGACTTCCCCTCGCATGGGCTCCCCGCTTCCGGACGCCGCCACCGGGGCTCCCCCCTCGCCGGTTCCGGGTGTTACAGGGCCTGCCCCCTTCCCGGTTCCGGTCGTGGCCACTGGGGCCCCCTCCACTTCGACTCCAGGTGTCGCCGCGGGCGCCGCCTCCCCGGTTCCGGATGATACAAGGGCTTCCCCCTTTCTGGTCCCGGGGGTCGTCGCAGGGGGCTCACCGCAACTGGCTCCCGAAGCTACAGCGCATGAGCTCCCTCCCTCGGCGGGACAGGTCCGTGTCGTCCCGGGGGAGGTCGAGCGAATGCGTTCACCAGAGCGCGGGGAAGGATTCCCCCCGGCCGCGGGCGCGGGGAGCTTCGCTCCCGCACCGGCCGGGGGAAGAGACCCGCTGAAGAGCCAACCTCTCTGGCGGAGAGCCCGGATGTCCGGGAATTCAGCCCCGGTTCGGAGGAAAAGCGTCGCCACCGCCATTCTGGCGGACCTCTCGGACCGCTTCCAGACTCAGACAACGAAGGTCCCGTGAAAGAAGATAGCGACCGGGACTCTTCCCGGGAAGTGCAGGGGGCTAACCAGCCCCTGTGCCGAAGGCTTCGCAGCATCCGGTGGCCGCGGCCCTACCGCCCGCCACGCATCGAGCATTATAACGGCGAGGCAGACCCTTACGAGTTTGTGCAGGTCTACTCCACTGCTATCTCCGCGGCCGGGGGGGACGAGTCAGTACAGTGCAACGTCTTCCCCCTTTACCTCTCCGGCATCGCCCGCTCCTGGTTCTACAACCTGAAGGCCGGCTCCATCAAGTCTTTCTCGCAGCTCAAGCGGGAGTTCTGTGCGAACTTCCAAGGGAACTACGTGTGTCCCCTGGACTCCTCGCAGCTGTACACTGTCCGGCAGAGGACTGGGGAGACCATCAGAAGCTTCTTCAAGCGCTTTGCCCAGGTGAAGAGCAAAGTGGCCCACGTCCCCGACTCTACGGTCATCGAAGCCTGCAAAAGCGGCATCCTCCCGGGGGAGCTCCACCGAAGGCTCTCCCGGAGTTGCCCCTCTTCCGCCGACGAGCTCTTCAACGTGCTCGAAAAGTACGCTCGGGCGGAGGAAGATGATACTGGAAGAAGACCCAGGGGGCTCCCGCCTCTGTCGACCGGGGGGCCAGGGATCCCCCCAAACGCTCCAGGCAAGGGGGGTGTAGCGAGCCACGGCCTCGGGACACCTTTGTCCTCGAGGGCGGAGGCGGCTCGCGCGACCCCCCGAGGACCAACCGCCCCTTCCCCAAACCGAAGGGCCATGGGGGAGGACAGTCTTCGCGCGGCCGGGAAGGCCCTGCGGGGAGAAGGCGGGAAGGACCGTGGTGCAGCCTCCACAGGTCCAATACCCACGCTACCCGAGATTGTAGCCAGCTGCTGCAGCACTTTGCGGACTTCCTCGACCAGCGTGAGCAGGGGGGGGGACTCCGGCCTCCTTGCTCCCTCGGCCAGCTGTTCCGGCCCTTCCCGCTCCTATGGGGGGTCAGCAGACGCAGGAGGGGGAGCCTTCAGAAGCTCTCCCCTTTCAAACTTCGCAGCGGCACATCAACGTCATCGTGGGGGGATCTGCCTCCGGGCGGGACTCTAAGCGCCAGCATAAGGAGTATGCGCGCGAAGTCAAGGTCGTGGGGGTGCTGCGCACGTCCCCGCCACCAAAGTGGTCGGACGTCCCCCTCACCTTCACGGCAGAAGACGCGCGGGGAGTTCGCTTCCCCCACGACGATGCGCTCATTGTTTCCGCGACCATCTACAACTGCCGTCTGGCCCGGATCCTGGTGGACGGCGGGAGCTCCGCCGATGTCTTGTTCCTGAAGGCCTTCAAAGAAATGCAGGTGGATGAGAAGCTCCTACAGCCCGCTGCCGGGCCCCTGCAAGGCTTTGTCCCGGGGAAGGCGATCCACCCCGTGGGCAAGGTAGATCTTCCAATGACCTTCGGCACCCCGGAGAACTACCGGACCGAGCTGGTCCGCTTCGACGTGGTAGACCTCCCCTCCTCCTACAACGCGATTATGGGGAGGACGACAATCAACCGGCTGGGGCCTGCCACCCATCAAAATTATCTCTGCATGAAGATCCCCGGGCCGCATGGTGTGATCAACGTTCGGGGAGACCAAGACATGGCCCGTACTCTATACGAGCGCGCTGCGGCCACGATCGGAAGCGTCAACCTCATAAAGACGCCCGGGGCGGAGGCTTCTCCCCTGGAACTAGATGCTACTGCACCACCGCCCGGAAGGCCCCTCCTCAAGCCGCGTCCGGAAGGAGGCCTCCGGAAGGTCCTGCTGTCCCCGGGCAATGAAGACAAAACCGTCCAGATCGGGGCGGAGCTCCCCGAGGAGCACGCAGCGGAACTTGCGGCCTTTCTGCGCGAAAACTCCGATGTTTTTGCGTGGAAGCCGTCAGACATGCGGGGCGTCGCCCGGGGGGTCATTGAGCACAAGCTCGCAGTAGCCCCCGGTCACCCCCCGGTCAAACAGAAGCTGCGGAAACTCTCCCTCGAGCGCCAAGAGGCAATCAAGGCGGAGATCACCCGGCTCCGAGTGGCGGGGTTCATTCGGGAGGTCCTGCACCCCGAGTGGCTCGCGAACCCCGTCCTCGTCAAGAAATCAACCGGCAAGTGGCGGATGTGCGTGGACTTCACCGACCTTAACCGCGCCTGCCCCAAAGACAACTTCCCGCTCCCGCGGATTGATCAACTCGTCGACTCCACTGCGGAGTGCGAGCTTATGAGCTTCCTAGACGCCTACTCGGGCTACCATCAAGTCCGGATGGCGAAAGAGGACGAGGAAAAGACGAGTTTTATTACTCCCCTCGGAACCTTCTGCTACAT
This sequence comes from Pharus latifolius, assembly GCA_019359835.1. Taxonomy (NCBI): domain Eukaryota; kingdom Viridiplantae; phylum Streptophyta; class Magnoliopsida; order Poales; family Poaceae; genus Pharus; species Pharus latifolius. Next base: position 21,002,436 of record CM033325.1, on the reverse strand, counting down.
CCATATGCCCTTCGGGCTCAAGAACGCGGGGGCGACCTTCCAACGCCTTATGACACTGGTTTTCAAAGAGCAAGTCGGCCGCAACGTTGAAGTCTACGTAGACGACGCGGTTGTCAAGAGTCCCCGCGCAGCCTCCCACATCGACGACCTGGCTGAAACCTTCCGGAACCTCCGTGCATTCGAGCTCAAGCTGAACCCGGAGAAGTGCACCTTCGGGGTGCGCGGGGGGAAGCTCCTAGGTTTCCTCGTGTCCCAGCGGGGCATTGAGGCAAACCCCGAGAAGATCCGGGCATTCCTAGACATGCCCCCGCCGCGCTCCGTCAAGGATGTCCAACGGCTCTCCGGCCGCCTAGCCGCACTCAGCCGCTTTGTCTCCCGGTCGGGGGAGCGGGGCCTCCAGTTCTTCAAGATCCTCCGAGGGCTCGAGGGGTTCCGCTGGACCCCCGAGGCCCAGGAGGCGTTCGACGACCTCAAGAAGTACCTTACGAGCCCTCCAATGCTCGTGAGCCCGTCCCCGGAAGAGCCCTTGCTCCTCTACCTCGCCGCGACCCCTGTCGCTGTCAGCGCAGTCTTGGTAAAGGAGCAAGGGGGGCAGCAGCGTCCGGTGTACTACGTGAGTGAGGCCCTCCAAGGGGCCAAAACTCGGTACACGGACATGGAGAAAATCTGCTACGCCCTCCTCATGGCATCCCGGAAGCTTCGGCATTACTTCCTGGGGCACCCCATCACCGTCCCGTCGTCCCTCCCCCTTGGGGAGGTACTGCGGAACAAAGAAGCCACCGGCCGGATCGGGAAGTGGGGGGCTGAGCTTGCCCCCTTCTCCTTGTCCCTTACCGGCCGCTCCGCCATCAAGTCGCAGGTTCTCGCCGACTTCGTCGCAGAATGGACTCCCGCCTCTGGGTCCGGGGACGAAGATCTCCCTGTGCCGCCCCGACGCAGTGATCATTGGACCCTTATGTTCGATGGGTCGCTGTGTCTCGCCGGGGCCGGCGCGGGGGTAGTCCTCCGGAGCCCCGAGGGGAAGGAACTCGAGTACACCGCGCGACTCGAGTTCCCCGCAACCAACAACGTCGCCAAATACGAGGCTTTGCTCCTCGGGATGCGCCTCGCGCGCTACCTGGGGATCCGGCGCCTCCTAGTCAAGGGAGATTCTCAGCTCGTAGTTTGCCAAATGGACAAGTCTTACCTGTGCCATGACGCAAACTTATGTCTTTATTTGCAGGAAGTGCGAAAGATGGAGAGGCATTTCGACGGCCTCGAGGCCCGGCATATCCCACGTAGGGACAATGACCGGGCCGACGCCTTGGCCCGGGCGGCCAGCGCCCGGGAATCGCTCCCCAAGGGGGCTTTCCTGGAGATCATCATGAAGCCCTCGGTGGCCTCCCCGGACACGGACGACGAGCCTCATGTCCCGGAGGTCGCCGAGATCACCCGGACTCCGTCTTGGATGGACCCCCTCATCTCCTTCATCAGGGGGGAGGGGGACCCTCCTAGTGAGACCGAGGCTAAACGTCTCCGGGCTAAAGCCCGGGCATACCTCCTCGTAGAGGGGAGGCTCTACAAGCGGGGGGCTTCCGCCCTCCTGCGCTGCCTCCCCCGGCCGGAGGGACTTCAACTTCTCAAAGACATCCACGCGGGGAGCTGTGGTTCCCACCTAGCCCCGCGTGCCATCGCAGCCAAGGCCCTCCGGCAGGGCTTCTACTGGCCCACGGTCATGCGCGACGCGCGAGACCTCGTCTCCGCGTGCGAGGCATGCCAGAAGATGGCCAAGGGCTCGAACCTCCCCCCTATAGCGCTGCAGACGATCCCCATCACTTGGCCCATTGTGCGCTGGGGGATGGACCTCTTAGGGCCCTTCCCCCCAGCGCCCGGAGGATACAAGTATACGGTAGTCGCAGTCGACTATTTTACAAAGTGGGTTGAGGCGGAGCCTTTGGCCAGCATCACGTCCCGGGCCGTTCAGCGGTTTTTCTGGAAAAATGTCATATGTCGTTTTGGTGTCCCCCGGGAAATTACCGTAGACAACGGGACCCAATTCAACTCAGCTTATTTCCGGGAATTCTGTGAAGGCCTGGGGCTCGTCATCCACTTCGCCTCCGTAGCCCATCCCCGGAGCAATGGGGCCGTCGAGAGGGTTAACGGCGTGATCCTACAGGGATTGCGCCGGAGACTCGAGCAAACCGCGTCTAAGCGGGGTGCATGGGCATAGGAGCTCCCTAGCATCCTCTGCTCCATGCGCACGACCCCGTCCCGGGCAACGGGGCGTACTCCCTTCTCCCTGGTCTACGGGGCGGAGGCAGTCCTCCCCCCGGAGATTGGCCTCCGGTCACTGCGGGTGGAGCTCCTGGAGGGAGCCACTCCCTTAGCATACCAGGCCAACGAGGCCAACCAGCGTCTGGAGATCGACCTCGTGGAGGAGGAACGCGACCGAGCGCTCCTCCGCCACGCCATCTACAAGCAAGAGATGGCGCGCGCGTACAATCAGCGCGTGCGCGAGAGAGCTTTCCGCCTTGGGGACCTTGTCCTCAAGCGCGTGACGGACCCCCAGGCCCAGGGTAAGCTCTCCCCCAAGTGGGAGGGCCCCTACAGGATCTCCGCGGTCCTGGGCTCGGGGGCCTACAAGCTCTCCAACCTCCAAAAGCAGGAGCTGAAGCACACGTGGAACTTGCGTTTACTTCGCAAGTTCTATGTTTAGCCTTACGGGCCTGTCCCCTCCCCCGGAGCATTCACGCCGGAGGGGGAGGAGGGACACTGTATTTTCCTCCCCTTTCGCGGCTTCGCAGGGGGAGGCCCTGTACTTCATTTCATTAGCAATGCATAGGTCTTGCTTTGCAAACTGTCTCATTGCAGGTCTTTCTCATTACCGCCCCTAGCGGCGATGCCCTCCCCGCGAGGAAGCCCTCCCCGCGAGGATGCCCTCCCTGCGAGGATGCCCTCCTTGTGAGGATGCCCTCCCCGCGAGGAAGTGGGCCAGCCCCAACAAGTCCCTACAACGGAGCCTGCACTCCCGTAGGGCGGCTTACGATCAGCCCTCGTGGACTGAGGGTGTAAGCGGCAACCCAGTCACAGTGGCCGTGGTAACGAGTCACTTTGGGAGACTAGTCCCCTGCCCAAACACTCAAGTCCCGTCTTCGGGCACCTCCTCCTCCGGTAGTCGACGTTATTCCCGGCTCCCCGTTTTCACGGCGACCGGAAGATCGGCCCCTTGTGGCTTGATTGGATCTATCTTCCTATTCCGGGAGTCGACGTTATTCCCGGCTCCCCGTTTTCACGGCGACCGGAAGATCGGCCCCTTGTGGCTTGATTGGATCTATCTTCCTCCTCCGGGAGTCGACGTTATTCCCGGCTCCCCGTTTTCACGGCGACCGGAAGATCGGCCCCTTGTGGCTTGATTGGATCTATCTTCCTCCTCCGGGAGTCGACGTTATTCCCGGCTCCCCGTTTTCACGGCGACCAGACGATTAGTCCCCAGCGACCTTATTCCCGGCTCCCCGTTCTCACGGCGACCGGATGAATGCCTCCCGGAGACCCTATTCCCGGCTCCCCGTTCTCACGGTGACCGGACGATTGTCTCTCGGAGAAGTAGGATTTCTCGGGCATTTTCTTCCCCGAAGACCCTATTCCCGGCTCCCCGTTCTTACGGCGACCGGACGAGTGTCTCCCAGGAAGCTCACCTCTGGAAATCCCATCGGGTTCTCTTGGACATTCCTCCCGCTCGAGGACTTATTCCCGGCTCCCCGTTCTCACAGCGACCGGATGATTATCTCCCGGAAGGTCTTTTCCTTGAAAACCTCGCTTTAAAATTTTCTAACTTAGAAAATTTCCTATGCTACAGGTGACTTCCTTCTCGGGGGCCTTGTTACCCCCACAGCGCGCGGAGCTATTCTCCGGCCCGCTGTGGGCGGGGGGGGATAAGGAACCCCCGGGTGTCGACCGCACCAACCACGAGGAAACTTAGCTCATCCTTGTTAAGATGAGTCGTCTAGACCATCCAAGAAGAAGAAAATAAAGAGGCACAATAAAAGGAAACAACAACACAGCGCTTTATTGATCAGCAAACCCGGAGGACATCTTCCCCCTCCGGTGGGATTCGGAAATGATACAACCCGGGTTCTAACCCGGGGGATTATCTAAGCCCTAAGGCTCCTACGCCTAATACTCCCGGAGGCTCTCCGCTAGCTCCCGGTACAACGCCCGCACGCGGCGCCGAGCGTCCTGGAGCACATCTTCAGGCCAGAACTCGTAACCCGCTGGTGGAAGTATCCGGAGGGGAGGGATCATCCGGAGTCCCGGTCGCGGAGGGGACAATTCGGCACGATGATTATCAAAGTTGTCCAAGTGCCACTCCGCACGCAACCTCAACCGGATCAGTTCCCGGACACTATCCTTGCCGCGATTCCCGGAGATAAGACTTAGCAAAATTAAAGCCGCTTGGGCATCCCCCGGGGAGCCCCTCCCGGACCTTCGCCCGGGAGCAACCTCCCGGGAACCCTGGTAACAGTAAGTTCAATTCAAAGACTTAGAAAAAATTCTAACTTCATTGCATTCAAAATTTTTATGTACAAGTGCCCGGGGCTTCTTCTAAGAAGCTACCGGAATCAAAAAATCCTAAAACAAAAAAGGGCCCTAGCTAAGACCCGGGGGGAGGCTCATACATGTTCATTGGCGTCCTCCCCCCGGGGGGCTTCCTCCGAGGCCGGGGCTGGGGCGTCTCCGGCCGGAGGCGCCGGAGCAGGGAACCACGCTCGGATGATCCGGTCGTAGAACCCTCCGACGAGCTGCTCGACCTCCCGGCGCGAAGGCTCGAAGGAGTCCAGGAAGCTTCGGGGGATGCGGCCCCCGATCGCCCGGGCGCCGACCCCCCGGAACTCGACGAGCCCCGCAGCGGCCGCGACGACGGGGATCGCCCGACCCCACGCCCGAACATCGGCAGCCTCCGCGAGAGTCGCCGGCGGCACCTCTCTGCTCCCGGAGCCGAGGCTTACGCCAAGGCCCTCGAGGGCCGTCCGGACGGAGCGGCCCGCGTCCGCCACCGCCCGGACGCTTGAGCTCTCGAGCTCACGAAGCGCCTCCTCCCTCGCCTTGGCCTCCTCCCGGAGGCGGGCGTTGATGGCCTCAGAAATGTGAACCTGGGCCCGGACACGGGTCAATTCCGCGAGCGCCTCGTCGCGTTCCCGGAGGGCCTCCTCGCGCTGCCCTACGGAGGCTGCGGCCCGGCCCTCCGTCTCCTTGAGCAGCCGGGCGACCCGCTGCTCAAGGCCCCAGGTAACAGCTGCCACCTACAAAATACATAAGAGTTAGAAAAATTTCAGAGTGCAGGGGATGAGCGAAGGTGTTATCGACGGGTTACCTGGGCCCCGAGGGACTGAAGCCCCTCGAAACGCTCATGGAGCGTCCCTCCCACGACAAAGGCCTGCACCTTCCGGGTATGCAGGCCCTCCGGGTAGCGGGCGACCTCCCCCGCGGGGAGCAGGGGGGTCTCCCGCCCAGAGCCGCCGGCGCGGCCGACGGGGGGTCCCCGGACCTCGAGGTCCGGTAGTGCGGCCGGCGTCTTCGTCGACGAGGTTGTGCCCCCCGAAGACGTGGCCGAGGAGCTCTCGGCGGGAGCCTCCGCCCGGGGGGGAACCATCAAGCCCTTCCCTGCCCCGGGCCGGAAGGTCCTCGGGGCCCCCTCCTCCGGAGGAACCTCGTAAACCGAGGGGCTCCCCCCCTCGTCCACCGGCCAGACCCGCGGGGGCGAGGCCCCCGCGAATCTCACCTCCAGCCTCTCCGGCTCTAAAGAGGCCGGAAGGGGCTGGAGGGGCTCCACCGTGAGCGGCGACAGGGCGTAGTTCGCTGAGTCGGACGCCGCCCCGCCCGCGATTGCCTCCTTCCCCCGCGCCTCGACGGGGCCCTTCGGGGGAGGTGGTGTCGCCTCCTTCCGGGACTGTGCCCGGGCACGTTCGCTCCCGGGGGTCTCGTCCCGGGGCTTCGCCGGTGTCACTGCCGGCGTCGTCGATGGGCTGGGGGTCTTCTGGACCCGGGCCTTCTTGGGCTCTGTGCGCCTGGCCGCCTTCTTCCCCCGTTTGTGTGAACCGGGGGTGGGAAGAGGCTTCCTCTCCGGCAGCTTTGGCCCAAAGGCCGCCGCTACCAGGTTCTTGGGGGGGCCCCCGCCGACGACGCGCACGACGCGCTCGTGCTCATCCGCGAAGTACCTCCCCAAGAGGTTCTCCGCCTTCTCCCGCGCCGCAGGGTACGGCCGGACTGCAAGAGGTAAAGAGTTAGTCAATTTCTTAAAATTTTCTAAGAACAATGCAGCGGGTTCGCGGGGCTTACGTCACATCACCGGCTTCACCGGGGGCCGCTACTCGGGGCCCATGCCGATCCCCCTCTTCCCGCCGGAGAAGGGGGAGATCCGGAGGAGAGCCATCTCCTCAACCGCGTCCCGCATCGAGCGGGTCTTTTTGGAGAGGGTCACCTTGCCGAGGAGCTCGTACTCCTCGTCCGTCCACACCGGCGGCTTTGGTGCGGATGACCGGCTGTAGGTGGGGGCCTCCGAGGCGTACACCACCGCGTCGTCTCGGACCCGGAGGTAGAACCACCTCCGGACCCAATCCCCCTAGTGGTCCCGGGAGGCCGCCGCTGGGTAGTCGATTACCCGGGCCGGCAGCATCTGGACCATCACCGAACCAAAGGGGGACTTGGGGCCCCCCTTCACCAGGTGGGAGGTCCGCGCCGCCGGTTCATAGAAGTACCGGAAGGCGCGAAGGTCGGGCTCCCGCCCGGTCGCCGTCTCGAAGAGCCAAATGAAGAGGCCCATCCGGACAAGCGCGTTCGGGGTGAGGTGGTTGAGAGCCACCCCATACTCCTTGAGAAACTCCCGGAGCATGGGATGCACCGAGAGCCGGAGCCCCACCTCGACAAAGGCCTCGAAGGCCACGATCTCTCCGGGCCTGGGGCGGGGGGCTCCGTCCTTTTTTACGGGGACTCGGATGTCCCCGGCCGCAATGATGCCTCTTTCGGCCAAAGACTCAGCGTCCTCGGCCGTGAACTCCGACGCCCAGAGGAAATCCGAGGGGATTTCCTCCGGGGGCACTTCCGTGGTCTTCGCCCGACCCTTGGGTGCCATGAGGTTAGTTTTCCTTTTTTGGTGGCTAACTTTGCAGGAGGCTACTACCAGAAACTCCCGGACGCCTGCTACCGAAAAAAGCTACAGGGAAAAGTTACCGGAGAAAGCTTCCGGGAGAGGGCTACCGGGAGAGCAAAAATCGTTGGGCTGAGGATTTCGAATGAGCTTCCGGGCCACCCCAAGGTCCTATTTATAGGGGCGGGCCGTGGTCTAGATGCACGCCACGTGGCACCCGCGGATCAATCTGGACCATAGAAGTTCAAACCGTGCGCGGGAAACGAAGGGACGGGCGCGTGAATCGAGGCGCCGGTTCGAACCGCGCGCGCATTTATGGCGAAAAAGGCACGGCTTTAAGTGTGGGGCACGGAAGCCGAAGCGTCGCGACTCCGGTAACTTGGTCCGGAGATCTTCCCGGTGACCTGAACCATACCTACCGGGGACTCGAGCATCGTCCCCGGCGGGCATGGGGGGCTGCTGTCGGGGGAAATCTCCGCGGGACTAAGTCCAGGTAAGTTGTGTCAAGGTTGCCCGGGGACGTGGCCTCCGGTGCCCTCCCGGGCGCCGCCTTTTACCCGGGGACGTGGCCTCCGGGGCCTCCCCGGGCGCCGCCTTTTGGCTCCCGGGGCGTGGCCTCTGGTGCCCTCCCGGGCGCCGCCTTTTGCCCGGGGACGTGGCCTCCGGTGCCCTCCCGGGACGTGGCCTCCGGGGCCCTCCCGGGCGCCGCCTTTTGCCCGGGGACGTGGCCTCCGGGGCCTCCCCGGGCGCCGCCTTTTGGCTCCCGGGACGTGGCCACCGGTGCCCTCCCGGGCGCCGCCATTTGCCCGGGGACGTGGCCTCCGGGGCCTCCCCGGGCGTCGCCTTTTGGCTCCCGGGACGTGGCCCCCGGTGCCCTCCCGGGAGCCGCCTTTTGCCCGGGGACGTCGCCTCCGGTGCCCTCCCGGGCGCCGCCTTTTGCCCGGGGACGTGGCCTCCGGGGCCTCCCCGGGCGCCGCCTTTTGGCTCCCGGGACGTGCCCTCCGGTGCCCTCCCAGGCCTCATCGCCCTCCTAAAAGGTAAAGTCTCGAACTGTTTATCACGTGCAGGTCACGCGAGGAGCGCCTCGGGAACTAGCGGCCACCTGTCAAGCATCCAAGGCGTTTGACCGGGAGAAGGACGGTCCTGCCCTTCAATCCGACGGTGGCTTCCGGGGTAGTTTAGGTTTTTTGTTGCTTTTTGGGGCTATAAATAGCCCTTGTACCCCTCTGTTGTAAAGGATCGATTCATATTTTGGAATAGCTAAACTCACAGGCGTGCTCCGGAAGCCTCCCCCGGAGAGAGCCTCCCCAGCCGACTCCGGTCGGGAGCGCATCGACAGGACTAGGGCCCCCACCGGGACCCGAACCTGTATAAACCCGTGTGTCGTTCTTTGTGCTTGTCCGGCGGGGGAGGACCGGTCATCCGGTCAACCCGCGCCGCGTAATCTTCGCTAGGATCACTCTCAAAACCTGCCGGGGTATTCGCAATACCACGACAAGGCATATCTCTCCGTACTTCACTCTAGGCTCACTAGTCCCCTAGAGTGTTTTAAAAACATGCTCATGAATCAAAAGAGGTAGCAAGAAGGCTTATGGACTTATTAGATTTGAAAATGTGCGAACCATACTTTCATACCGAAGACTCAGAGGAGAAATGAAGCAGAAGAGTTTTTATTCAAAGAAAAGAAAGATTGGTAATGCCTACAAGATAGAGAACATGCAATCGCAACCTTATCAGCAAAATTTTTCAAAATTTGGTTTACATAGGTTAAATGATTGGTTAGGAGACTCGTGTTCTAAGCATGTGTGTAGATATTAGGCTCAACAATTGACATTTCAATATACATGATAGAATGCGGCAATATAGATATCAATAAGCATTCAAATTTCCACAATATCCACAACGAAACTAAGTACAAGAAATTTTAGTACCATTAGAAGATGGTTAAACGCAATTCAACCTACAATAGATTGTCGAGCCACTATTGCATGCATACAACTCAACACGACATGCAAAGGGCTCTTAGAAGCCAAATGAAAACGATAAAACACAGAATGAAAGCACATTCAGTCATAACCACAACATTCACATATAGATACAAATCTGCGCAAGTTTAGAATTTCCAGAAAATTTTGACATGATCTTTTTAGATTTGTCTTGCGATCCAAACAACACAAATGTACAACAGGTCATATCAAAACATAAACTAGCCCACAAGGCTAGATAGAGATCATTCACAACATAAGTTAGATATCCCACAAATCTCACTAAGAAGCACAAACTTGCACAATTTTGAAAAATTTGACCTAGATTTTGAGAATTTCAGAGAATTTCAGCACAAAGAGAATGCATCCCCCCCCCCCCCCCCCCCCCCCAAGCTTAAATGGTTGCATAGTCCACAATGCAACTGTCACGTCTGCCATGACAGTGACATCACCTGTGAGGGGCCCAGCTCGGTGCAGCTGGCCCTTTAACCACTTGACTTCCCAGGATGAGTCAATCACAGGATTATATTGCAGCAGCAAAATAGTACAATAGTCATAATTGTATGGCCATCAGGCCTTAGTACAAAACGAGATACAGTGCCGTACAAGGCACAAGGGTCTAACAAAACAATACATCTAGTCGGCGGAAGCTAGGCCCAAAAGCAAACCACAGGAAACAGAGGTTGACAGCAAGACAGCACCACATCAGGGTTCCGGAGGAAACTGCTCATCATCTCCTGGGTCCGCAGCATCTTCGGGGTATCCTCCAAGGTCGTAGAATGCTCCATCTATTGATGAGTTGTTGCAAGGGTGAGTACTTACGTACTCAGCAAGTCATAGGGAAGGTAGAGATACATACATATATATATATGACATGAACCTATGCTATTGGGGAAAGAGTGAAAGGTTTTTCCAAAATACATTTCTTTCTCAACTCTTACTCAACTTCTGATCATACCCATGGCAGTAAATAAATCATATTGATGGTGATACATATATCCCATATCCAAGGCGATATATCCTCATATCACACTACTCTTATTCAAGTCTTTCAATCATATGCTCTTAGCAGTATTTCATAACTTAGGGCATAAACCACATGCCTCTTAATTATCATATGATCTCTATATTATGGTATTACCGCGACACGTCAACACATGACAGCCCACGGCAACGCCCCTTATCATGACAACACATGCCACTTGGGTAATCTTGAGCTAACAAATTTTAGTTTATAAACAATACTTGTGTCACACCCCATGGATTTAATCCACCGCAGCATACTCCTAGAACTCGGGAGCACGAGGTATTCGAATACATTTTTAAATTCTGCAGAGATGTACCTCTTTTTAAATCCACTTTTTCACTCGACTTCCAAGTCGGGCCAACTCCATGCGACTTATACGCATGTGACAAGGCCGAGATCACACAACGTTTTTGCAGTCTAGTATTAACAGTATCCCTGCCCGGTAAATGGACAACACCATCCCAAGTACCGTTGTGGGTCCTCCCCACTGCCTTACTTCCTAGCCTGGGTCTATGTTCCCGCAGGACACATAACCTCTTTCGATTACAGTCGCGCACGACTTAATCTGGCGTAGGGCGTCTTCCTTCTTTACACCTTGTCCTCTCATAATTTTTCTGATCTCACATCACTCATGGACGAACTGCGTCCCACCAGTTTCCACGCGAGAAACCGGATCGACAAGCCATGCAGGGAACTGATAATACTAAGAAAGCTACTAGGTTGCGCCTGTCCCATACCAGGTAAGTGGTTGGTACGTTTTTCATGCCACTAGACGCACAACACAAGGTTCTAGGTCCTTATATGCCAGTGACCAGATCATACCACGAACCATGCACCTTCAGTGCCTACACATTCAGTGCAGCCAAGCACCTCCAGTGCTTCCACCATTCCATACCAAAATACTGGTCACGGCTAGGGGTTCCATTTCATGAATATAAATGTACATGTTTATACTTTTATTAGTTCGAGGCTTGCTATCTTATCAAGTTCACATTTCTCAAGTATTCAATCTATCACTGCCATAATATCATTGATCTCAACATGTGCAATATTAATGAAATATCTACTCATGGAATAGCATAGCAATTCATAAAATATGGGTTTCAATATGTTCAAAGTATGACTTGCCTTCCGCGTCGTAAGTATCAGCAGTCGACGACGGTTCAGCGACAAGATCTTCAACTCCGGACTCTTGCTCTGAACAAGATCAAACAAGCAAACAGGCATTACAATCAATTCTATTCTACTAACTTGCTACATGCAAAGGTGCAAGGAGAAAATACTCTGGCAATACAAGGTTTGAAAGCGATGTGGTTTTAATTATGGAAACCAGGGTTAAAGTTAGCTGTTAAGGTTTACAAGGTTCCAAAATATCAGGGTAATATCAAGGTGCTGACTGGTTCGCTCAAAAACAGCGAATGTCTTTAGGTTGGCATTCGGTTCTAGGCATCGACATAAGGTCGATGGGTGATAGAGGGCTCAACTCAAGTTGTGACAGTAGAGAAAAGTGTAGATCACAACATCAGGAGTCTAAGGGACAAAGTTATTTTCAAAGTGCATGGCTGGAAGTGGGTGAAAAGGCTCAATGCCACTGGCTGACACAGGCTGGCATAGGCTTGACACGGCCAGAAACTAGGGTTAGCCATATCTTTTGACTCAGGACTCCAAATGATGCACCACTTTGTCTGGTGGTTAGGCATTTGTAACAGGAACAAATGTCTCAACAGGACCTAGGGCAGGAGGTGGCCGGAAAGTGATGAAAACCGGCGAAGGAGTTGGCTGGCCTGGAGCACATGCAGTGTGAACAGTACAGCAAACTAGGGCATAGCTATATCTCACAATCTAGGCCGAATTAGGAGTCGTGATAGAAGACAAAGTTGCTCAGAATGGTCCAAAACATCTAGATGGCAAGGTTTCTATGGCTGGATTGGCTGGATTTAGGGGATATTGGCCGGGGAAAAGATTAACTCAAGCCTGATTTGGGCATTTTTGATCTAGGGCAAATAAACTTAATTCCTTGCTTGTGGATAGTCTCTGGGGCATAAGTAAGCTACTGGTGAAGTTAGATTAACTAGAAATGCACCAGAAAAGCTTGAACAGCAAGCTCAGTTCACAAGCAAAGTTCTAATTTGGGGTTTTTCACATTTTAGCAAATCTGTCGATTTTGGTTGCTTAGGGATGTTAAGCAAGGTCTAGTGAGCATATTTGATTACTAGTTCGAAAGCTGAATCGATCTGGTTGAGGGTTAATTGCTCGCCGGAGCTACTGGAGTAAAACTGAAATTGCCGGCGACTGGAGAGGTTTGAAGTCAATTACATGCTCGGGCATGATGAGGGAGGTAAGAGGAGCTTACTGGAGTATCTGGATTGGAGGGGGAAGCAGTGTAGAAGCTTGGCACCGTGAGCCTCCTTTGCTGCTCGCCGGGGAAGAAGAAGACACAGTGAGTTTGAGGGCTTAGGTGCTTCTGGTGGTGTGTGATACTTCACTGAGACCAGGGGCTATTTATAGAGGATTCGGAGGTGTTGCAACGGCTGGAAAACGCCTGGAGACTTGGAGCGGCGAATTGACCAGCCGGGCGGGACAGCAGCGAAGCGACGTGCTCCAGCGGCCGTGCCGGCTTTGCAGGTTGGCGTGTGCTGTCCCAGATGATGCAGCGGCGAATTGATGGGCTCCTCCGGCATGCTTGCAACGTGGCATCAATCTTCTGCCGTGGCTGCAGCGATGGCGTGCGCGCGCGGGCAAAATTGGCGCTGCTGGTGCGACCGCGGTGGCTCCACGGTGGCGAACGGCGTGCGCACACGTGGCAGGGACGCAGTGGCAAGGGTGGCGACCACGGGGCTTCACCGGCGATGAAGTTCCTGGCGTGGCAGCGCGGTGGTCGCGGTCGTGCACGGCTGCTGGTCGCGCACAGTGCCTCTGGTCGAACCAGGGACCAAAATGCAAGGATTCTTATTTGAAATCTGGACTGATTTGTAATTTCTGTCTTAGAGATGGTTAATTTGAGAATTGATTTCATGGCTGAGTATAACATTTCTATTAGTACTCATCCAACTCAAATTTAGAGAAAATTTGATAAGATTTGGGGAATTTCACCTATTTTCGAAAATAGGGTAAAATTAGGGTAAAATAAGTCTGGATTTTGTCGATTTCAAATTCTGGTGATTTGAGAGAGATTTTGAAGTCTGATCAAAAGGGAGATCTGTATCAAATAGTATTTGGGAGGTGTTTCCTGAAGAAATTCTGGAGTTGGAATTAATTTGCAGATTTTAGCCTTTTCAGGCTTCCAGGTAAACAGAAAAGGACTTATTCGCAGTAAAATTTGGACTAAACTGCGAAAAGTGTTTAGATGAATTAATTTGGCTCCCAACTTTTTGAAGTGAGTTGAGGATGAACTTAGGAACATATTCCAGGGGTTACTTGAGTCTGAATAGGGTTAGATTAAAATAATTCAATCATCTGAAAACTGGGGTACTTAGGGTAAGTCTGAATTTTCCTGTTTTCGAAAACGGAGAGAGGCTTAGGTATTGAGAGTTAGGTTCAGAATTTGATCTGGCTCCTGAAGACTTTTATCCTCAGGGTGACTGATAGGTTAAATCTGGATGGTCAGATCTTGATCTGGAACTAGAGAATAGATTTGGAGATTTTTAGGGTTTGGGAGAGATTAGAGTTCAACTGATCTGGCTACTACTACAGGGATACATGCATGCAGGATTTTCATGCAAAACTTTTCACCCCCAAAACTAGGGTGTTACAAGCCTACCCTCCTTAAAGAAATCTCGCCCCGAGATTTACCTAGAGAAGGGAAGAGGTAGGGATAAGCCTGCCGCAGATCATCCTCTTTCTCCCAAGTCGCTTCTTCCTTTGAGTGGTCTTCCCATTGAACCTTGCAAAGCTTGATTTTCTTTCTTCTGAGTTGGCGCTCATCACTAGCCAGTATTTGCAGTGGTTGAGTGAGGTAGGTGAGATTCTTCTGAAGCGGAATTCCCTGGTGTTCTATCTGATCCGTTGGTTCTTTGAGGCACTTACGGAGTTGTGAGACATGAAACACGTCATGAACTTCTCCAAGGTCTGATGGTAAATCCAGTTTGTAAGATACCTCTCCTTTCCTCTTAAGGACTTTGAATGGTCCAATGTACCTTGGGGACAGTTTTCCTCTCTGATGGAACCTTCTCATCCCTTTTAACGGCGTAACCTTGAGATAAACTGATTCGCCTGGTGCAAACGACAATTCCCTTCTTCGGTTGTCGGCATAGCTCTTCTGGCGTGACTGTGCTGCCTTTAATCGTTCTCTGATGAGCTTGACGTGTGCTTCAGCTTCTTCGATGAGTTCGGGTCCAATGACTTGCCTTTCTCCTGGCTCGTCCCAATGTAGTGGAGTTCTACACTTGCGTCCATACAAAGCTTCAAAGGGTGCCATTTGCAGACTAGCTTGGTAACTGTTGTTATAAGTAAACTCCGCAAATGGTAAGCACTTTTCCCAAGAGGTTCCGTACTCTAAGATGCAAGCTCTGAGAAGGTCTTCCAAGATTTGATTTACACGTTCCGTCTGTCCTCCTGTCTGTGGATGATATGCAGTGCTAAACTGCAATTGGGTTCCCAAGGCTTCGTGGAGTCGGTTCCAGAATTTGGATGTGAATTGCGTTCCTCGATCTGAAACGATCTTCTTCGGGATACCATGCAGTGTCACTATTCGCTGCAGGTATAGCTCCGCTAATTTGTTGCCATTATACGTTTTCTTGACTGGTATAAAATGAGCAACTTTCGTGAGTCTGTCCACAATGACCCATATGGAATCATATCCCCCTTGTGTTCTGGGAAGTCCTGTGATAAAATCCATACCAATCTCTTCCCATTTCCAAGTTGGCACTGGTAAGGGTTGCAGCTTTCCAGCTATCTTCTGATGATCGGCCTTAATCCTTTGGCAAGTGTCACATCTTGCGACATATTCCGCGATTTCCCTCTTCATTCCATTCCACCAGAATTGCGTCTTCAGATCCTTGTACATCTTGGTGTTTCCAGGGTGTAGTGAGTATGGGGTTTTATGAGCTTCGAAAAGAATTAGTTCCTTAAGGTCGGTATTTCGAGGCACACAAATCCTTCCCCGATACCATACAATTCCTTGATGATCTTCAATGAAATCCTGGGTTTTTCCTGATCTGATGTGGCTCTTGATCTTATGTATCTCCTCATCTTCTTTCTGAGCATCCTCAATCTGCTTTTGGAGTCGAGACTCCACAGTCAATGTAGCTAACATCCCAGATGGCACTATGGTTACTTCGAGATTCTGAAATTCCTGCCGTAAGCACGGGTTCTTAGGTGTAGCTCCTTGTAGGGTATAAGCCTTCCTGCTCAAGGCATCTGCCACTACGTTGGCTTTCCCTGGATGGTAGAGTATGCTGAGGTCGTAGTCCTTGATCAGTTCGAGCCATCGGCGCTGACGCATATTGAGCTCTGTCTGTGTGAAGATATACTTGAGGCTTTTATGATCTGTAAAGATCTCACACTTATGTCCAATGAGATAATGCCACCATATCTTTAAAGCGTGCACCACTGCCGCTAACTCCAAATCATGAGTCGGATAATTTTCCTCATGAGGTCTCCATTGGCGTGAAGCATAAGCTACTACTCGACCTTGCTGCATTAACACACAGCCTATTCCTTGTTTTGAAGCGTCACAGTAAACTACAAAATCTTCCTTGCTGTCCGGTAAGGTGAGGACTGGTGTTGTTGTCAATTTCTGCTTCAGCTTCTGAAAACTTTCTTCACACTTGATGGTCCATTCAAATGCAACATCCTTCTTTAGCAGGTTCGTAAGAGGTTTGGCTATTTGGGAAAATCCTTCAATGAATCTCCTATAATATCCTGCTAATCCCAAGAAACTTCTAATCTCTGAAACTGAGGTGGGTTGCTTCCACTCCTTGATTGCAGAGATTTTAGCCGAATCTACTGAAATTCCTTCTGCTGTCAACACATGTCCAAGAAATGAAATTCTTGTCATCCAAAATTCACATTTATCAAACTTGGCATAAAATTGCCTCTCTCGTAGCCTTCCCAAGACTAGGTGTAAATGTTGCTCATGTTCTTCCGTACTCTTGGAATATATCAGAATGTCATCTATGAATACTATGACAAACTTGTCAAGATAATCCATAAACGTACTGTTCATGATGTTCATGAAAGCTGCCGGAGCATTGGTCAATCCAAAGGGTACTACTGTAAACTCGTATAAACCATATCTGGTAGTGAAAGCAGTCTTCGATATATCTTCCTTCTTGATTTTCAGCTGATGATATCCAGATTTCAAATCTATCTTGGAAAATACTTTGGCTCCTCGAAGTTGGTCGAACAAGTCATCAATTCTTGGCAATGGGTACTTGTTCTTAATGGTGACTTCATTCAAAGCTCGGTAATCTACACACATTCGTAAAGTTCCATCTTTCTTCCTTACAAACAAAACTGGAGCTCCCCAAGGTGAAGCACTGGGTCGGATAAATCCTTTACCCTCCAGTTCCTCTAACTGGTTTTTCAACTCTTCTAAATCCGTTACCGGCATCCTATATGGTCTCTTGGCTATAGGTGCCGCTCCTGGTTTAAGCTCGATGGTAAATTCTATCTCCCTGTCAGGTGGCATCCCTGGGAGTTCTTCTGGGAATACATCCGGGTATTCTTGCACTGTGGGCACTTGATCCAAGCATACTCCCTGAAGTGCATGGACTGACCCTTGCAGTTTTTCGACCGATGCTCTTTCCGCATGGAATAGGACTTCCTTCCCTTGGTTACTAACAAGGCTTAGAGTTTTCTTCTCACAATCCACTAGACCTTTATGCTGGGATAACCAATCCATTCCTATTATAATGTCTAGGCCTTGCAGTTCTAGGACTAATAGATTAGCCAAGAACTCTATCCCATCTATTCTGAAAGTTATATGACGACAAGCTGAATATACAGGCAGCTTAGCTCCTGGGGTCTGTATAGCCATAGGGTACTTTAGAGGTACCATAGGTATTCCCACTTTAAATGCAAAATCTTCTGATATGAATGAGTTTGTAGCTCCAGGATCAAACAGTATTAAAGCAAATGCAGATTGGATCAAGAATCTACCTAGGAGAATGTCAGAGGCATTGTCTGCTTCTTGAAGGGAGGTGAAGTTCAGTCGGCCTCCTCGGCCTGCCATTGGTCTTCCTCCTCGCCCTCGTCCTCGGCCTGCTACATTTCCCCCTCTGTTGGGCAAACCTCCTTTGGGGCTCTGCAATGGTGGTGAAGCTGTGGTTCTAGGTGCCATCGCTTGTGTTCCAGCTTGCGATCTTGCTATCGCCGTTGGGAGTTGGATCCACGGGCAACTGTCTTTGCGGTGTCCCGTTTGCCCGCAATGATAGCATTGAGTCCTTGCCTGAGGGCAATCCCGTTGATAGTGTGCTCCTCTGCAGTTGGGGCATATTGGCGTGAATTGTGGTCTTGGCGCCGGGTAGGGCGGACGAAAATTGGGAGATGTTGGGGCCCTTCCCCTAGATGAGCTGGCTGGCAGTCGCGACTGTTGCATCATCTTTCTCTTCCGATTTTCTTCTCCGATGCCTCGCTTTTCTTCTACCTTTAATACTCGATTCACCAGAGTCTGGAATTCTGTGAACTCATGGGAGGCAATCTGATACTGCAAATAGTGCTGAAGTCCTTCGGTGAAGCGTTCAATCTTCTTCTCTTCCGTGTCGATGTCGTTGGTCGCATACCGAGCTAGATGGTGGAATTGGTGCAGGTACTCAGTGACGGTCCGGTTCCCTTGAGTCAAGTTCCGGAATTCTCGGCGTTTAGCTGCCATGACGCCTGTAGGGATATGGAATTTTCGGAACTGATCCTTAAATTCCGTCCAAGTGATGTTGTCTTTGTCCATGTGTGCTTCTTGATAATTCATCCACCAAGCAGCTGCTGCTCCAGTGAGTTGGTGTGATCCGAATAACACCTTCTCTCGATCATTGCAACGGACAGTGTCCAGTTTCCTTTCAATGTCCCGCAGCCAGTCATCTGCGACGATTGGGTCGGTCGCGCTTGCGAAGGTTGGCGGTCGAGTCTTCTGGAAGTCCGAGAGTCGAGTTCCGACGGCAGTACCTTCAGCAGTCCCTGGCATTTTCTGAATGACTTGAGCTAGCAATTGGGTATGTGCAGCCTGGGCCTCTTGGCGGCTCCTCTCCATTGAAAGAAGAATTTCTTGGAGACTTGGTGAGTCCTCTTGTGGCGGTAGTGAGCTTTGCGATCCTGGATGAGGTGTGGATCCTCTTCGTGGTGTAACTGGGTCTTGGCCCTCTTGGTCATCTTGGGTCCTTCTCCTTGTGTTGACCATTCTGATCTTCTGAAGAGAGGAGTAGACGGGTCTAACTAACTAGAGAGAGAAATAAGGTACTAATGCAGAAATTAATGCGAAACTGATTCATTAATGCACAAGTAGTTGATACAAAAGCGGCTAAGCGCCTTAGTTGATACAACCAAAATACAAGTAATGGCGATGATAACAACCAAAAGCATCACCAATCCTAGAAGATCTACCCTGGCCTGAGGATCTAAAAGAACAGGCAACTAACTACTCCCACAGGGCTCAACCTCCTCTGGCTCCATCTCGTCGTCGGACTCCTCCAGAGTGACAAATCCGGGTGGTCCAGACTCATGGAACAGTAGCGCAGACCTACTGCCCTCTGCTCGGCGGGTGCTAGGGGTAGAGAACGAGCGTCGGTACCCAGCTGCATTAGCAACCCTCCGAGGAATCAAGCTAGGTCCTGCACTGGGTCCAAAGGTACGAGCTGGGGAGACAACTGTCGGAGCAACCTCCTCAACTGTGCGGCGTCTCTGAGCTGCAGGCTGAGAAGTCAACGACGGGGAAGCGGTTCGGCCACGTTTCTTCTGCTCCTCCAACTCCTTGCGGAGCTCCTGATGCTCAGCAAGCAAGGTAGAGTAGCGCGAGTCGAGGGTCCTCAACAGACCTACGGTGCCTGCCAGACACGGGTCCGGGTACTCCACGATGGGTGACAACCCAGAGGGAGATGAAGGCACGTGACGGAAAGGTGACTCCTGGAGCCGGCATGAGTACACCTGGCGTACCCGATGCACCGCCTCTCGAGCTGCGTCCTGGATAGCATCCAGTCGGCTTGCCCTGCTGGCCTCCACTCTGACCACCTGTCCCTCACGACTATCGAGAGCGTGCACCAGCACTTTGGCCTTGAAGCCATAGCGACGCCCCTCATAATAGTCCCAAATGGTCTCGCAGATCGGCCGCTCATCAATCCCTAGGAATTGAGCCATATGCCACAGCAATGTGGCCCATCCACCGAGACGCTCGATGTAGCTGAAACGTTCCTTGGCCATCCTGCCGAGAAATTTTGGAAGCAAAATAAGATTTTGAAATCAACATTTTTATAAGAGCAAGAACAACCTTTTGCAAAAATAAGGTTTTTCAGAAATAATTTTTAAATAATTTACGATGTCCTGGCGCTACCAAGCCCTAAGGGTACCGTCCTACAGTCAAGGTCTGTGCTGCTCTGATACCACTATTTTATGTCACGTCTGCCATGACAGTGACATCACCTGTGAGGGGCCCAGCTCGGTGCAGCTGGCCCTTTAACCACTTGACTTCCCAGGATGAGTCAATCACAGGATTATATTGCAGCAGCAAAATAGTACAATAGTCATAATTGTATGGCCATCAGGCCTTAGTACAAAACGAGATACAGTGCCGTACAAGGCACAAGGGTCTAACAAAACAATACATCTAGTCGGCGGAAGCTAGGCCCAAAAGCAAACCACAGGAAACAGAGGTTGACAGCAAGACAGCACCACATCAGGGTTCCGGAGGAAACTGCTCATCATCTCCTGGGTCCGCAGCATCTTCGGGGTATCCTCCAAGGTCGTAGAATGCTCCATCTATTGATGAGTTGTTGCAAGGGTGAGTACTTACGTACTCAGCAAGTCATAGGGAAGGTAGAGATACATACATATATATATATGACATGAACCTATGCTATTGGGGAAAGAGTGAAAGGTTTTTCCAAAATACATTTCTTTCTCAACTCTTACTCAACTTCTGATCATACCCATGGCAGTAAATAAATCATATTGATGGTGATACATATATCCCATATCCAAGGCGATATATCCTCATATCACACTACTCTTATTCAAGTCTTTCAATCATATGCTCTTAGCAGTATTTCATAACTTAGGGCATAAACCACATGCCTCTTAATTATCATATGATCTCTATATTATGGTATTACCGCGACACGTCAACACATGACAGCCCACGGCAACGCCCCTTATCATGACAACACATGCCACTTGGGTAATCTTGAGCTAACAAATTTTAGTTTATAAACAATACTTGTGTCACACCCCATGGATTTAATCCACCGCAGCATACTCCTAGAACTCGGGAGCACGAGGTATTCGAATACATTTTTAAACTCTGCAGAGATGTACCTCTTTTTAAATCCACTTTTTCACTCGACTTCCAAGTCGGGCCAACTCCATGCGACTTATACGCATGTGACAAGGCCGAGATCACACAACGTTTTTGCAGTCTAGTATTAACAGTATCCCTGCCCGGTAAATGGACAACACCATCCCAAGTACCGTTGTGGGTCCTCCCCACTGCCTTACTTCCTAGCCTGGGTCTATGTTCCCGCAGGACACATAACCTCTTTCGATTACAGTCGCGCACGACTTAATCTGGCGTAGGGCGTCTTCCTTCTTTACACCTTGTCCTCTCATAATTTTTCTGATCTCACATCACTCATGGACGAACTGCGTCCCACCAGTTTCCACGCGAGAAACCGGATCGACAAGCCATGCAGGGAACTGATAATACTAAGAAAGCTACTAGGTTGCGCCTGTCCCATACCAGGTAAGTGGTTGGTACGTTTTTCATGCCACTAGACGCACAACACAAGGTTCTAGGTCCTTATATGCCAGTGACCAGATCATACCACGAACCATGCACCTTCAGTGCCTACACATTCAGTGCAGCCAAGCACCTCCAGTGCTTCCACCATTCCATACCAAAATACTGGTCACGGCTAGGGGTTCCATTTCATGAATATAAATGTACATGTTTATACTTTTATTAGTTCGAGGCTTGCTATCTTATCAAGTTCACATTTCTCAAGTATTCAATCTATCACTGCCATAATATCATTGATCTCAACATGTGCAATATTAATGAAATATCTACTCATGGAATAGCATAGCAATTCATAAAATATGGGTTTCAATATGTTCAAAGTATGACTTGCCTTCCGCGTCGTAAGTATCAGCAGTCGACGACGGTTCAGCGACAAGATCTTCAACTCCGGACTCTTGCTCTGAACAAGATCAAACAAGCAAACAGGCATTACAATCAATTCTATTCTACTAACTTGCTACATGCAAAGGTGCAAGGAGAAAATACTCTGGCAATACAAGGTTTGAAAGCGATGTGGTTTTAATTATGGAAACCAGGGTTAAAGTTAGCTGTTAAGGTTTACAAGGTTCCAAAATATCAGGGTAATATCAAGGTGCTGACTGGTTCGCTCAAAAACAGCGAATGTCTTTAGGTTGGCATTCGGTTCTAGGCATCGACATAAGGTCGATGGGTGATAGAGGGCTCAACTCAAGTTGTGACAGTAGAGAAAAGTGTAGATCACAACATCAGGAGTCTAAGGGACAAAGTTATTTTCAAAGTGCATGGCTGGAAGTGGGTGAAAAGGCTCAATGCCACTGGCTGACACAGGCTGGCATAGGCTTGACACGGCCAGAAACTAGGGTTAGCCATATCTTTTGACTCAGGACTCCAAATGATGCACCACTTTGTCTGGTGGTTAGGCATTTGTAACAGGAACAAATGTCTCAACAGGACCTAGGGCAGGAGGTGGCCGGAAAGTGATGAAAACCGGCGAAGGAGTTGGCTGGCCTGGAGCACATGCAGTGTGAACAGTACAGCAAACTAGGGCATAGCTATATCTCACAATCTAGGCCGAATTAGGAGTCGTGATAGAAGACAAAGTTGCTCAGAATGGTCCAAAACATCTAGATGGCAAGGTTTCTATGGCTGGATTGGCTGGATTTAGGGGATATTGGCCGGGGAAAAGATTAACTCAAGCCTGATTTGGGCATTTTTGATCTAGGGCAAATAAACTTAATTCCTTGCTTGTGGATAGTCTCTGGGGCATAAGTAAGCTACTGGTGAAGTTAGATTAACTAGAAATGCACCAGAAAAGCTTGAACAGCAAGCTCAGTTCACAAGCAAAGTTCTAATTTGGGGTTTTTCACATTTTAGCAAATCTGTCGATTTTGGTTGCTTAGGGATGTTAAGCAAGGTCTAGTGAGCATATTTGATTACTAGTTCGAAAGCTGAATCGATCTGGTTGAGGGTTAATTGCTCGCCGGAGCTACTGGAGTAAAACTGAAATTGCCGGCGACTGGAGAGGTTTGAAGTCAATTACATGCTCGGGCATGATGAGGGAGGTAAGAGGAGCTTACTGGAGTATCTGGATTGGAGGGGGAAGCAGTGTAGAAGCTTGGCACCGTGAGCCTCCTTTGCTGCTCGCCGGGGAAGAAGAAGACACAGTGAGTTTGAGGGCTTAGGTGCTTCTGGTGGTGTGTGATACTTCACTGAGACCAGGGGCTATTTATAGAGGATTCGGAGGTGTTGCAACGGCTGGAAAACGCCTGGAGACTTGGAGCGGCGAATTGACCAGCCGGGCGGGACAGCAGCGAAGCGACGTGCTCCAGCGGCCGTGCCGGCTTTGCAGGTTGGCGTGTGCTGTCCCAGATGATGCAGCGGCGAATTGATGGGCTCCTCCGGCATGCTTGCAACGTGGCATCAATCTTCTGCCGTGGCTGCAGCGATGGCGTGCGCGCGCGGGCAAAATTGGCGCTGCTGGTGCGACCGCGGTGGCTCCACGGTGGCGAACGGCGTGCGCACACGTGGCAGGGACGCAGTGGCAAGGGTGGCGACCACGGGGCTTCACCGGCGATGAAGTTCCTGGCGTGGCAGCGCGGTGGTCGCGGTCGTGCACGGCTGCTGGTCGCGCACAGTGCCTCTGGTCGAACCAGGGACCAAAATGCAAGGATTCTTATTTGAAATCTGGACTGATTTGTAATTTCTGTCTTAGAGATGGTTAATTTGAGAATTGATTTCATGGCTGAGTATAACATTTCTATTAGTACTCATCCAACTCAAATTTAGAGAAAATTTGATAAGATTTGGGGAATTTCACCTATTTTCGAAAATAGGGTAAAATTAGGGTAAAATAAGTCTGGATTTTGTCGATTTCAAATTCTGGTGATTTGAGAGAGATTTTGAAGTCTGATCAAAAGGGAGATCTGTATCAAATAGTATTTGGGAGGTGTTTCCTGAAGAAATTCTGGAGTTGGAATTAATTTGCAGATTTTAGCCTTTTCAGGCTTCCAGGTAAACAGAAAAGGACTTATTCGCAGTAAAATTTGGACTAAACTGCGAAAAGTGTTTAGATGAATTAATTTGGCTCCCAACTTTTTGAAGTGAGTTGAGGATGAACTTAGGAACATATTCCAGGGGTTACTTGAGTCTGAATAGGGTTAGATTAAAATAATTCAATCATCTGAAAACTGGGGTACTTAGGGTAAGTCTGAATTTTCCTGTTTTCGAAAACGGAGAGAGGCTTAGGTATTGAGAGTTAGGTTCAGAATTTGATCTGGCTCCTGAAGACTTTTATCCTCAGGGTGACTGATAGGTTAAATCTGGATGGTCAGATCTTGATCTGGAACTAGAGAATAGATTTGGAGATTTTTAGGGTTTGGGAGAGATTAGAGTTCAACTGATCTGGCTACTACTACAGGGATACATGCATGCAGGATTTTCATGCAAAACTTTTCACCCCCAAAACTAGGGTGTTACAGCAACAATATGAGATGAATCACACAAGGAGATGGGAACACAAAATAAATTTCATGCACAGGGGTCATATGAGAGGTCCGCAATGTATGATCGAGGATGCCGACTAGAGGAGGTGAATAGGAGGCTTTAAAACTTTTAAAATTAAACAACTTTTGCAAAGAAAAAGAACCAAGACAATTGAAAAATTATTTTGCACAATTAAAAAGAAAGAGGGAGAGAAGACAAACACGAAGATTTATCCCAAGGTCTCGGAGACTGGCCCGGTCTCCCCTACTCCTCGTTGAAGCACTCAAATGAATGAGTCTTGCTTCAATATCCACGTAGGATATTTTTCACTAAGGTTGCTCCTTCTCCACTCCGGATATGTGAGCACCGATGCCTTTCATAAAATATGCCGAGTCTCTCCGACAATCTCCGTTAATGGAGAGGTTAACAGCCACACCTCCAAACCATCTAGGTGAGTGCGTTCACCAAGAGTAACAAGTTGCAAGATCTTCTATTGACCCCCAACAAATACCGAGAAAATTCTAAGGATGCAAATGATGCAAATGAATGCTCTCAGAAGATCTCTCTCAATCACAATAAATGATACTTGATCAAAAGATCAAGATTTTATTACTTGGGCTCAAGTGTATACTCAAAGATATGTAGGAAAAAGTACTCAAGGATGTTCAAAAAAACTGCTCAAAAACTGTTAGAAAATGTTTAGAAAAACAGCTCAAAAGATGTATAAAAATCTGCTCAAATGGTGTTTAGAATCTGCTCAAAACTCTTTTTTAAAAACTACTCAAAACTGTTTATAAAAACTGGTCAAAATAGTAGCGAAATCTGCTCAAAAGTATTTTAGAAATTGCTCAAAAATAGTAGCGAAAATCTTCTCAAAAGTATTTTAAAAACTGCTCAAATACAGTGGCGAAAATTTGCTCAAAAATATTTTAAAAACTGCTCCAAAACAGTAGCGAAGATCTGCTCAAAAGTATTTTAAAAACTGCTCAAACTGTATAGAAAAGATGCTCAAAGGTGTGTATGAGAATGTAGCTTGAGATGTGTGAAAATACTACTCAAAACACCTGTATTTATAGCCCAACATCTCAGCTAGCCGTTGTGGTCAAAAAGGAAAGAAAACAGGCCAGCTAACAGCCAGCTTCGACCTCTAACGGCTAGTAAATAGCCGTTGGAATCTCTAGTCAAATGAACAGAATTTACTGGTCGAATGAATAGTGTTATTGATCGTATGAATAGTAACTGATCATATGAACAGTACTCGAGTGACCTCTGGTCATGTAAATAGTATCTGGTCAAAATGAACAGTACCTGGTCGTATGAACAGTTCTAAAAACAGTTTCAACCCCTCTTTGAAATCTATATATTTCACAGATTTTGACCAAGAATATGAATGAATGCGAATGCAACAAATGACCTAAGAGTTTCTCAGTTTTTGCTGGAACTAAGAGAGATTTTGCAACCCCTCTTTATAGTACGGTTAAACTAAAAATAATTTCTTATAAAACCCGGTCAAACTCCAAACTCTGAGACCGGTACAACAAAAAAGCACTTACCTTAGGTCATTGCAGCTTCCTTCTTGGCAACATTGCAATTGCGGCTTTGGCTCGCGTCCTCGGACTGCGACTTCGGGCGACACTGCGACCTTGCGCTTGATCTTGCGCTTGTGACTTGCAGACCTTTTCGGATCACTTGCAAACTTTACAGAAATAACACTGCATACAAATAGCTCAAAGACATGATTAGTCCAAGACACTTAATGTCATCAATAATCAAAATCAACCCAAAAAGGGCTTAGATACAACACGCAATAGCTCACTGGGTGAAGGATGAAGACAATAACATTGCGATGAGCGATCCAAAGTACCCCAAGTGTGCCAAGCCACCGTATGAGGATGATGTCCTGAAAGAACAACCAAAGAAGAAACTAAGAACAATTCTATTAAATAGGCAAAACAAAGTGGAGGAGAAGAAAGAAAAGAGAAAGTGCTCAGGTTGCCTCCCAAGAAGCGCTCGGTTTAGGTCGTGAGCTCAACCCTCTACAGATAAGTCATGTAGGCTCGTCAGGGGGAGGAGGGGCAAGATCGGGACCAAGATCGACTCTGGGTCCACCCTCCTCGTCATCAAGTGGTGGAATGGGCTCTCCGGTGATATAGTGCTTGAGGCATTGCCCATTCATTGATGAGGACATCAATTCTTCGGATACACGCACCAACCATAATCCTCCGCTTGTTACACAAGGACCAATAACACGAGGCCGAGCTAGTTTGTTGCTTTGCCAGGTGAACTCGTTCCTAAGTTTTATATATATATATATATATATATATATATATATATATATATATATATATTACTACCTAATGATGATATATTGTACTTAGGAACCATGGAGAGGACCAGCAAGGACGCGAGGACCAACAAGGAGCCCAAGTCGAGCTAGAGTCCAAGACGGATTTGAGTTGAGTCCGGTTCGGCCGTCCAGGAGCAGCCTGCCTTCAAACAACCATAACTCCCTCATACAAAGTCCTATTGGGACGTTCTTATAGTCCACGAAGAATCCCACGACGAGATCTTTCCAATGGATCTGGCCCCAAGTCCAAATTCCTTCTGCATCGCCGGTAATTAATAAAAAAGTTTTGGCCAGATTCTGATTGGGCCAAGTCGGTTCTACGACACCTTGTTTTGGGCCTTCAGCCCATGTATTCCCTAGTAGGTCGTGAGAAACCCTAGCCACGCCGCCTCTTCATATACTCAGTAGCCATCACTGTTTAGATTTGGATTTTTGCTTAGATTATTCTACCATTGCAGTTTCGCCGAACTCAGTTTGTGAAATCCCAACTCGTGAGCTTAATACAATTCGTAATTCAGTTGCTTCTTCTTCGTTCTTGCTTGTGTTCTCGATTTGCAGCAGGAACAAGCCTTTGTGGCGAGGTCAACTGTGTCTTGGCGTGGTTGATAACCAACGGAGCCGTGGTGTAGCGATTGCAGGGGTTCGAATCAGTTCTGATTGAAAGCCAGATCGTCAACGTCGAGTTCTCCATCAATCGATTTACCTCTACCTATCGGAGGATCGGGACACCGTTCACATCAGTTGGTATCAGAGTGAAGGTTGCCCGATAGGTAACATTGTATCCCCTCTTTGTTTATATTGATTATGTTCTTCGTCCTAGAGTCCAGAAAATTTGCCCTACAAAAAAAAATTGTTTACCTTGTCCAAACCCTAGCCATTAGCCTTGCATCGTTCTTGTTAGTTTGCATCTTTGAATTTTCGTCCATTGTTGTCGAGTGCTGGTTTTTAGTTTTAGTCTTGGTCTAGTTTTAGTCTTGGTCTAGTTTTAGTCTTGCATCTCGTCGCAGAGTCGAATTGCACGTCGATCTCCTCGTCGTCGCGTCCAATTCGAATCTGCCACTGTCCAGTTCGTTGTTTTCAGCATATCTTCTTCATACGAACTCAGATTTTCACATTCTTATACTTTCTGGAAACATCAGATCGTTCTCTACAACTTTTCTGTTGAGGTCAAAGTCAGATTCGGCTTTCATCTTTGAGATATTGGGCTGTTAATGTCGATGGTGTAGAGTTTGAATCTAATACGTCTGTTTCGGTATTTTCATTATAATTCTTTCATCCGAGCTCGGATTTGGATAAACTTATACTTTCTGGAATCGTTGCAAGAAATGCCACAAAAATTTAGTTGGGGTAATCTTCAAATTTGGCTGTTTTTATCACGCTAAAATTTGGGCAAAGTTAGTTGTGTAATCTTCAAACTCTAGTCCAATTCGGATTCAAATTGCTCAATTTGAGAAAGCTTCAGTAAAATTGTCATATCTTTTGATTCCCAACTCCATTTTTGACGTTCTTGTACTTTTTGGAAAGATAAAAAGATCCTCTACAACTTTTCTTTTAGGTAGATCTTCAGATTCAGAGCTTTTGGAGTGAAAAGTTGTCGAACAACGTTTCTGTTTCGTTGCACAGTTGCAAAAGAAAGAGGCAGTGCAAAAAAAAAAAAACAAAAGCCGCACTGTTTATTAAAAAAGGAAATAAAAAAAAATCAAGTGCAAAAAAAATCATAGAAGAAAAATATGCGTAGCAAAGAGGAGAATTTTCAGAGGCGCATCTTGGGTTCTAGTCCTTTGTGATTCTAGTTGCTTGCTTAAGCTAGATCTTAGTCTTGGCTAGTTCCAGCATTTTGACTATTACTTTGGACTAATTTTCAACTTTACATTACTGATATTGAATTGTTTCTACACATATATTAGCCTTCCGAGCTCCACTTTCTTCCAACTCAGTTGTAGGTTTACCTTGCAATCGCCTCACTCACGCTCGTCACGGTATCACGAACCAGCCACCGATTGCACCCCTACTGCCTTGGTAAGAACACTTGTAAGAGCGTGGTAAGACGCTTTGTGAGAGTCCCACTTGCCACCACCTAGTAGTCATATGGATAATACTCCTGTGTTGTCTTCTGTTTTCTACTAACCATGGCAGGACCGCAAACATGAGCTCGAGCTGCAGAAGAGGAAGATGAAATCCGCAAGATGTTGGCCGACATCAGTGCAAAACTCGATAAGCACATTGATGATATGGCTCAAACCAACCGTGAGAACCAGACTGCATTTGAGAGGATGAACCGGTGCATCTCCGACCTTGCTACTAGGTTAGACAATATGGAGCAGCAGCGTCCACCTCATGGAGATAAAGAAGAAGAGGAGCAAGCTGCCTCCCATGAAGTTGAAGTTGAAGACGCCGACATGGAGGTTGCTGTACAAACTGAGCTCCACAACACGGCTACCATGCGCCATGCTGCCCATGATATTCGCCAACAGCAACGAGTGCATCACAATCGACACGGCATGGAAGGTACCTATTTTCGTGGAAATGATGATCCGTTTGCTAAGGTAAAATTTTCCATCCCATCCTTTTCTGGTGCATATGATGCAGACGCTTACTTAGATTGGGAGATGACTGTTGAACAAAAATTTAATTCCCATCTGGTTCCTGAAATTCATAGAGTTAGGCAAGCCACCAGTGAGTTTAAAGATTTTGCTATCATTTGGTGGAACGAAATAGTGAACCTTGGGGTAGAGCCTGATACTTGGGATAGCTTGAAGCGAGCTATGTGGAATAGATTTGTTCCTCCTTCTTATAAACATGATTTACTTAAGAAATTACAACGCTTGACTCAGGGGAATAAATCTGTAGAGGAATACTACCAAGAGCTGCAAATAGGCATGTTGCGTTGTGGAGTAGTGGAGGCTCAGGAGGAAAAGATAACTCGTTTTTATGGGGGTTCACCACGTGAAATTCAGGACATTATTGATTACAAAGAATATAGTAGTATCAATAGGTTGTTCCTGTAGGATCAAGTATGCCGATTAGAGGGGGGTGAATAGGAGGCTTAAAAAAAACTTTAAGTAAGAACAAATTTTGCAAAGAGAAGAACTAAATTGGATTCAATAAATTAAAAATAAAAAAGATAGAGAGAACGAACACAAGATTTTTCCCGAGGTCTCGGAGACACGCCCGGTCTCCCCTAATCCTCGTTGAAGCACTCAAGAGAATTGATTCTTGCTTCAATATCCACGAAGGATATTACTCACTAGTGGTTGTTCCTTGTCCACTCCAGAAAGGCGAGCACCGATGCCTTTTACAAACACGCCGAGCCTCTCCGACAATCTCCGAACAGGAGAGGTCAACGGCCACGCCACCAAACCGTCTTAGGTGAAGGCGTTCACCAAGAGTAATAAGCAGCAAGCTCTCTTCTAGACCTCCAACAATCACCGAGAAATTCTAAGTATGCAAGAATGATGCGAACAGAAAACTCGGTGGATCTCATAAAACACTCGACTTGATCAACAGATCAAGATTTTGTGTAAAGAACTAAAACTCAAGATTGTATAAGAATGTGAGGCTGCTAGATGTCCAAAACAATAGCTCAAAGGCTCTATTTATAGCCTCAAGAATCAAAAGAACTGTTGGAACTCGAGCTGAAAATCAGTAGCTCAAACTGACAGTTAGTTTACCATACTGACAGTCAGTTTGGGTCACGACCAAAAAGAAGTAAAATCCGGAGATAAATCAGCTAGCTGTTTGAGGTCGAAAACGGAAACAAAATAGTGTAAACTGATAGTCAGTATAGAACACTAACAGTCAATTTCAAACTCAACGGCTGACAAAATTTACAGATAAAAAATAGCTAGCCGTTTGTGGTCTTATATGGAAACTGATATCCTAAACTGACAGTCAGTATGACAAACTGACAGTCAGTTTCAACCAAAACATCGACCAGTTAAACAGAAACTCAAAAACATCGACCAGTTAAACAGAAACTCAAATAAAACGGCTTGAGGTCGAAATCCAAACTGACAGTCGGCATGGTCATGCTGATAGTCAGTATAAGTCAAAAATTTTGGCTCAAAAAACATATTCTCTGGACAACTGTCAGTATAAACAAACTGACATTCAAACTGTAAATCAGCATAGCAAACTGATAGTCAGCATGGATAAAAAAAGTTATAACTTTTGATCTAGAGGTCCGATTTAAGATTTTAATAGCTCGATTAAAAGATAATTTAAAGGGCTATATTTTTTTCAACATAAACAAAAACTAGATCTGCCTAGATCTTTTTAGAAAATGCAAAACCTCTTCTATTGTCAAAAACTCAACTGAAAATCCAAATCTTTCAAAACCAAATCCAACCGAAAAAGATGCAATGTAGTGACCTAGTAATCTCTCGGTTCTTGTTGGAAATTTAGAGATGACTTGCAGCCCTTCTTTATAGTACGGTTAAAAACTAATAAATAAATTCCTGAATCGATCAAACTCCATACACCGAGATCGGTAAAATAAAAGCAATATTACCTTAGGTCCTTTGCATACCACTTTTCTTCTCATCTTTTTGCTTTGCGACTTGTGCTTAATCCATTTTATGTCGGATTTATCTTGATCATCTTGCATTTCTTCCCAACACAACTCTATATCAAATATCTCAACAGCACAATTAGTCTGAAACACTTTGTTTTCATTAATCATCAAAATTAGGTTAGGCATAACGGCCTAGATGCAACAATCTCCCCCTTTTTTATGATTGATGACAACAAGTGTTCGATACAAAATAATAAGTGAATAACTCCCCCTGACTCCCCCTGAGTGTATGCATGATATCAATGTATAAGCATAAGTCCAAAGCATATAGCAAAGGCTAAAATATCACAAAAGTATAAGCCATCATATCCACATACCCATAAAGAGATATTAAAATATGTCATAACCAACCATATCCATATAAAAACCAAACATCCATAATATATCTCCATAAGCATCCATAACACAAATATATATAAAGTCATACAAAAATTTCTCCCCCTTTGGCATTAAGCACAAAAAGGCGGGAGTAGAATCTAAAGGAGCCTAAGGCTCATCATCAGAGAAGCCTAGCACGGCTGTATCCCCGGAGCCTGTGGGAGATCCAATCGCGTCGATGGCAGGAGAAGCTGGAGGAGTAGAAGCTGGAGCTGGTGCAGCAGGGCCTGGGGTTGCAGGGACTGAAACGGATCCTGGAGACGACGATGCTAGGCGAGCCCTCTTGCGAGGGACTGGAGAGGCTGAAGAGGGAAGCCAGCACAGAATCTCCTCCTGTTGAGCAAGCAAGCAAAGCAGCATCTGATGGTGCTCCTGCTGAGTGCTGAGGATCTGCTGCTGCACCTGGATCATCTGATCAATTTGAGAGGCGGAGGAGGATCTGGTGCCTGTCTCTGCAGCATGTGCTGGATCAGACCCCTGAACTGGAGCTTCGTCCTCTGATTCCCCGCAGCAGCATCATTAGATGCGGGAGAAGCAGGGCCAGTAGCAACCGCAAGCCGGGCATCGAGACGGCAATCGGCCTGTCTCGGTGGGTAGAACAGAAGCGGGTGATGCGGATGAGAAAGCTCAGTGTCGATCGCCCAAATGTGAAGAAGCACCGCCGTGATGTATGGAGAATACACCAGCTGGTGGCGTAGAGCAAGAAGGACGTGCTGAATCTCACTGATGATGAGATCAGCAATGTCGACGGGCTCCTCCTGAAAGATGGAGATCAAGACATGGAGGGCAAGGTAAGTGACCTTGGCCCTGTCTTCGGTCATGGGGACCAAGGTGAGACGGAGGATCCGAAGGGCCAGGTCAACATCGCAGCGCAGGCCGGCAATGTGATGGAGCTGGAAAGGGCCAGAGTAAAGCATGGCCACCTCTCGATGCTAGATGTTTGGAAGGGTGTGAAACTGGCGCCCAGAAGCAAGGCGAACCAGTCCTAGAGCGGTCTCAATCTGCTCCTTCGTGACAGTGTGGACCTGGAGGCTTGTCATGAAGGTGAGAAAATCACATTGAGGAGAGACGAAGACAGTGGAGTAGAACTGACGAATGGGCTCATCAGCCCAATGAAGGGAAGAATTAGAGACAAGGTCTCTGATCCCAACGGAGGCAAAAGAGTCTACCAGGGAGACGATGCCTGTGCGAGAGGCAATCGTCTGCCAGGAGATGGAGCAGTGGGCGAAGATGGGAACACGGCTGTAGACGCTGGTGAAAAGGTCTAGCTACAGGTTTGTGTAAAAGGTGAGGACGTCGCACGCGTCGCGACCAGTGGGACGCGGCGAGCGATAGGGGTTTGTGGAGTGAAGGGTGCGGAGGTGACTCGCGTGCCACCGGGAATAATCCACGAGGACACGCTCAGGCAGAGGTGAAGGCTGGGTCTTAGACGTCTAACCCGTTGAACGACTGCTGTTTGCAGCGTTCTTCCGACGGGCCACACGTCAAGACGAAGGCGGCTAATTAGACATAGCTTAAACAGAAAAACAAAGAACCGAGAAGAAAAACAGAGGACCTGATCAGAGGAACTAACAGAGCTGAAGAGGTGACGATGACGATGAACAGAACCGGCCTTCGAGGGATGTGCAAAGCACGGTGAGCTGGGGCACAGCACGAACGGCAAGGAGCAATTGAACGCCGGTGAGGGGAGAAGTGCGGTGAAGCGGCGGCATGGTGAAGCAGGGGCGGCGGTGCGCGGCTCGACGGCGGTGAGAAGCGGCGAGGTGTTGGCGGCACATGGTGAGGAAACACCAGCGAGGTGTGGTGGCACGGCGAGGCACAAAGGAGCGGCGAGGAGGCGGCGAAAAGAACAGCGACGGCGAGGAGGAGACCAAGAGACGGGGAAAAAGACACAGGGTTTAGGGTTCGAGTGCCCACAATTGACAGTCAGTATGATATACTGTCAGTTAGTTCCAAACCCAGAAACATGGAACTGACAATCAATATACAACACTGACAGTCAGTTCATAGAACTGAGTTTTGAAATTAACAGTCAGTTTGAGTCTCAAAAATGACCGGGGGCTACGACCAAAGACAATTGCACATAACTGACAGCCAGTTTGTGGAACTGACTGTCAGCATGGTCAACGACTTCGACCAGAGGCTAAGAGCAGGCTCTTAAGCAAAGGGACTGACAGTCAGTTTGATGAACTGACTGTTAGTATGGACAATTTTGACCAGAAGTAGGATTTAGACCAAAGAGGGAATAAAAATATATTTTAATATCATTAACACATCAACTAGTATTTGAAATATCAATAATGTTCAATTCACCTCTGAGAAAACAAAATCTAGTCTCGTCTAAGGGTTTGGTGAAAATATCTGCTAGTTCCAAATCTGTTCTGATATAACTTACATATATATCCTCTTTTGCTATGCTGACCAAGATTGTGAATGAATGCGAATGCAACATATGACCAAAGAGTTTTTGAGTTTTTTCCGGAACTAAAAGAGATTTTGCAACTCCTCTTAATAGTACGGTTTAAACTAAAAAAGAATTTCTTATAAAACCGGTCAAACTCCAAACTCCAAGACCGGTACAATAAACAAGCATTTACCTTAGGTCTTTGCAGCTTCCTTCTTAGTGACATTGCACTTGCGACTTTGGCTCGCGTCCTCAGAATATGACCTCGGGCGACACTACGACCTTGCGCTTGCGACCTTGGCTCGCGTCCTTGGACTGCAACTTCAGACGACACTGCTTATAAATAGCTCAAAGACACGATTAGTCCAAGACACTTAATGTCATTAATAATCAAAATCAACCCAAAAAGGGTCTAGATGCAACAACACACACTGTTTCGTACATTCGTCAAAAAAAAAACTGAATCGACCAAAAAGGTAAACAATTTGACCAAAAGAACAAAAATGCGACCATCAGAAAAAAAAAAAAACAAAACCGTTGAGGACCAGGCTGGTACTACCAAGTTTTTTTTACTATCACATCTAAAAACACAAACGATGCAATCATCACAAAAAACAAAACGCTAGTTTGATCAAGCACAAAAAAAACGTTGAATCGATCAGACACAGAATACTACCAGCACAAAACCACTTATTTGACCAGACAGAAAAAACCAACCAGCGGAACTCGAGGATCAAACCAGAAATTTACAAATCTCCTCATTCAACCATAACCAAACAAGACCAACACAAACAAATCTGCTTGGTAACCAAACAAAAAATATGATCATCAACCAATAGCAATAACGTCCAACGTAAAGGCAAATCTGTTGATTCGACTAGACAAAAAAAATGACTAGAAAATTAGTGCCAACATAATAAGGAAAATTACTGTTAACGTTTGTACTAATACGACCACTCTGGAATGACCAGATTTTTTTTACTGTTGCATCCAACTATCTGTTTTAATTGTTCGATTAGTTCTTTTACTATCACGACCAATATTTTTACTGTCAGTACAAGACCTGATCATGGTCTGTCACTTCAAAACTAGTCGTGTAAGTACAAGTCTTGGTCGTAGTTGTCTAGTTCAAAAAATGGTTGTATCAAAACAAATATGTAGTCGTTCATTTTCAAAACTGGTTATATCAGCGCAAATCCCTGGTCGTGTTTGTTCAGTTCAAAAAATGCAAGCCTTACTCATGGTCGTTCAGTATAAAATTGGTCGAATCAAGACAAAATCTGATCATAGTCGTGCACTTCAAAACTGATCACATTAGCGTATGACTTATGCATAATCATTCATTTCTGAATATAATATTTATCATCTACAAATTTATTTTTCTCAATATCAATGACAACAAGTAAGGCCCACCTAGTTAATTAAAAAACAGAGGGAGCTACAAGGTGCTTTCTACAGTTTTGCCTTCTTACCAATTGGAGTGTACGTGCGTAGATATGTACAATTACACACTTACACTACGTAGAAAGCTGACAACTTTCTAGTCCACCGTGATGCACGCCATGGGACCTCGCGCCTGCAATGGCCAAACAATCTGACCGCCCTTTGAACCTTCCCTATTGCCACGTTCCCCCCTATCTCAGCCCGAAAGCTTCCACCACCACCGGGCCACAGCTCCAACCAAGCCAAGCACCCCACCGCCGTCCTTCCTAATATTAAAAATTACAGACAGGCCCCCGCCTTCCCCGCGCCCGTACTCCCGCCCCACCCTGCCCTCTGCTCCTCCTCACGGGCTTCTCACCCGTAATTCCCACACACCACTCTCACAGGCGTTGCTACGCGCGACGCGAGCTTTTCTTTTCTTTAGCTTCCTCCGTAGCAATGCCGGCGCGCCGCCGCGGTGGGGCGTGGGCTCTGCTGTTGATGCTTCTGCTGCTGGTGCTTGCTGGCCCGTGGCCGTGCCTCGGCTTCCGCGTGCCGCGCGGGGCCGCGGCCAAGACTAGGGCTCTGGCGGTGCCGCTAGTCGGGACGCGGCCGCTGCCGGTGCGGATGCCGCGGGGCGGCGCCGAGGAGAGCAAGCGGCGGATCCCGAGTTGCCCGGATCCGCTCCACAATCGGTGATGGATGCTCTTTTTGTGCTCTAGTTGCTGCAGTGGGTCAACTCTTTTTGTTGCGTGCTATTTCTTTTAATTTTTTTTTTGGCTTCGTAATTATTGGCTGCTAGGTAGCTTGAGGCTGCAACTTCGCAAGACCATGGAGGTCGTTTAGGACTTTGTATTGAAAGAATCTCTCAGTCCTTGTACGGGATCGAGATTCTCGGCATACAAAGCTCTGAGTTTAGTTTTCTTTTTTTTTTTCCCTTATTTTGTTAAGAAGAAAGATCTAGACGTGGAATGTAATGGCATTTACGAAAGATTAATTGTTGTATTAATTGTCTCCTTGTACTTTGAGGCTGTCTTCTATTTTTTTTTTACTACTATCTTAGTTTAGCAAGTAGCGCATCATGTATGTAAACAATAAAATTTTAAGTATATATTTTTAATTGCAAATATTCAATGTCCGTTTTATGCGACAGTTATTTTTTTAAATCGACCATTAGAACTCAGGAATAATTTTATTGTATAATTATTTGTACTCTAATCAAGTACCACAGTCTTTACAAATGAAAGGCAGCAATATTTTCTGTTCCTCGCTGTCACAGGCTGTGTTCTCGCCAGTGTTTTGCCCTGTTTGGTTTCTGGACTTGGTAATAAATGTGCACGTATCCGTATGCCTGAAAAGTTGGTGAATGAACTATGAGAGATGACGGTGTGATTCATGCGGGGGGCCGCTTCAAGCCCTGAAAAGGTCGTTTCTATCTCTGCCCTTGGACAGTTTTGATGTGTAAGACTCTCCCATGGAGCCGTTTTAGGGCTTGAGATAAATATCAATTTATGTTTTTGTTGCAGCTCGCCGGATGTAGGCTCGCTACATGGAAGCACGGGCTGGTCTCGTTTTACCGTATTTTCTCAACCCCGATTTTTTTAAAATAACTCAAACTAAAAAAATAATTATGAAATAATCCATAATTTAACAAAATTACAAAATGACATACCACGTCATTGTGTCGTAATCCGAAATCGTGACAGAAGACAGATGAGCTGTGATAGAAACCCAGCCACCGTGACAGAAGTTCAGTCGTGATAGAAATTTTTGTCGCACCTGTGAACCGCGACTGAAACTTCTATGCGGCTTGGCTCTAAGCCGCAACAAAAAGTATTGTTCACTGGTCGGCTCTGGTCCCCTACTCAAATTCATCCTCTACCTCACGAGAACCACCTCACTTTAACACACGTTGCTCTTCTTTCTCTTCGAATATCTTGAAATTTAGCTGTAATTTCAATTTGGTGCTGTTATGAAAGTTATTGATTCGACAAAACACTGCCATACAAAGTAAGTTTACTTGAAATACAATGAAATGTTTTTAATTACATAATTAGGAATTAGGTATATGGTAGAAATATTTGTTAGTTGGTATATCACCCTAGGGTAGGGTAGGGTAGAGGACATGACATTGTGTAATAATTACAATTTTTTATGGATAAAGATATTTTTTAGTTGGTTAATGATCGTGTGTTATGACTAAGTTAGTTTAGATAGTTAAACATTTTCTTGCATAAAATGTTGATAAAATGTATGCAAGAAAAATATTTTGTATATTATTGGTGTTAACTAAAATAGTTGTATGATTTAAGAATTTAAAAAGAAAAATGTAAAAGAAAAGCATGATGTCTAATTTGGTCAGTAAAAAGATATACAAAAAACATCCCTAAAGAAGTATCCCTAAAAAATTTCCCGTAGAAGTAAAAAAAATCTGTAAAAATTATTAGTTAAAAAATTCCGGTAAAAGCAAAAAAATGTTTGTAAATCATGTGATTTAAAATTATGTTCGCTATATTAATTATATATAAATATGCAAAAAATATTAAAAAATATAAGTAAAAAAATGAAAACATATCTGTTAAAAAAATTTTAAATTGTCTTAAAAAAATATCTGGAAAGACATATGCAAATATGAAAAGAATTCTGTTAAAAATTATCCGTAAAAAAATCCAGAAACGTTACAAAATTAAAACATATCTATTAAAAAATGTAAACAACATATATGTTAATGTCAAAAAATATCCACACAAAATTATCGGTAAAAAATACAAAAAATATATGTTAAAAAAGTGTAGAAAAATATGAGTAAAAAATATCTGTAAGAAAAATTTGTTAAAAAATATCCATTTAACAAATCGTAAAAAATACATGTGTTTGTAAAAAAATATCAGTTGAACCAATAGGAGAGCACTTTTCATTTTATCAGTCAAAAAACATGCCTAGCTTTTTGTAAATGTAAAAAAAATATATGTAAAAAATATTTTTTTGAAATAACCCAAATTAAAAAAATTGTGAAAAGGACATATCTGTTAAAAAATGTAAAAATATATATTTTTAAATGTTTGAAAATATCGGTGAAAAATACAAAACATATTTTTAAAAAAATCTCTGTAATAAAATATCCATAAAAAGTATCCATTAAAAAAACTGTAAATGTAAAAATATCCATAAAAAAATATGTAGATTGAGGCTATGTTATATTAATTATGTTAATTATGTGATTTAAAAATATGTTCACAATATGTTTAGTCATATTTACTCCGTAGATATCTACTTTGGGGAATGGAGCAATCCGAAAATTTCTGCATAGTTTATGACGACGGTTTGATTCGTGATGGGCTGCACGGTGTAGATATGAACTATTGGAAATATGTCATGGCCAATTTTGGAATAGGTAACATATTTTTCAATGATCTGAAGTTATGGATACTTAGTCTGTTTGGCAAGAGTACACGACACGAAACAATTCAAGTAGAGGCACTCACTTGAAGGAGACCGCTAATGGCCCGTACTGGTACTGGGTGTTGCGTGAATTGAAAGGGAACAACTCATGGGGCTCATTTGTGTCGAGAGTGAAGGACCTACAACTGTCAGAGGGTGACTTGGAAGTTGGCCCTAGTGGTGACTCATGGACAAGGGAAATGAATGCCCCGAGTCCGCCAATATTCAAGGCTGGTGAACGATTAGAAGTTTTTTGCCACACATGTGTTGATGTGTGTGAGTTCTTGGAGGATTTTGGAATTGTGTTTGACAAAGATGACTGAACAAACTTGGAAGCATCTAATGACTCCAACGAAAATCATTTGAGACCCCCTACACAGCGGCTTTATGAATCTAGATTCAGTTTAGCAGTGCTGTCCACAGATCAAAACTCAATCTGGTTTTTTGAACAAAATAGCATCCAGATGGAGTAGTTTCCCGCGAAAGAAGATGTGAAAAATGTCGTGGCGGTCTCTCGCACTCAATTGGTAGTACAGGGTCGTTGCGATGGGCACCGGGTGTGCACTTACCCTAATTGCCCAGGAATAAGACATGCACAGTACTGGTCGCAGTCATTCAACTCAAGATGCAATAAAATAGTAGTTAGCATAAGGTACATCATGAGGCCTCTTGGCCATAATATAGAACAATGCATAAGTAGCGTTAGCATGGCCTAATAGATAGGTTCTTTAAAACATAAATTTTAACAAAATGCAACACGTAGCTAAGTGGACCTGCCATTATCAAAACTTGAGTGCGGTACGACACCCTTAAGACTGATGTTGTGGACCTTGGTCGCTATCTGGTTCCAGTGCACAGCCATAGACTTCTTGATTGGCACGCTCTTCATCTAGTGAATTTAAATTTGCAAGGGTGAGTACTTCGGTACTCAGTAAGTCATGATAACAAGTATATATGTATATATGTATAAACTTCTTGATTGGCAAGCTCTTCATCTACTGAATTTAAGTTTGCAAGGGTGAGTACTTTGGTATATATATATAAGGATAACAGGTTGCTACTCTAGCGATAATTTCAAATACCCAAAATCCCAAGAACCATGAATATATATATATATATATATGTTGAAGGATAACCGGTTGCTACTCTAGCAATAATTTCAAAAATATTTACCCGAAATCCCAAGAACCATGAAAGCAAAAGATCATAGATTAGAGGTTTACCACTAGACGCGCGGATGCGACTATGGAGCAACAGAAGAAGAGTAACTGTCGCAACCAGATCGTGACAAGCAGTGCAGTAGTAGCAGCCGCACCTCTACGAAAGTCCAGACGTTCGGGGAAGGAGCACTGCGTGTTCGTGTGCTAGCACCAGCACACAACTAGGGTTTTGCGAAGTCTATCTCGTGGATGGTCGTGGTGGACAAAATAGATCATATATGTTGGGGGAAATCTCCGTGGGATCAAGTCCAGGTAAGGGGCAAGGCTCCCGGACCCGGGCGCCGCCATTTGGCCGGGGGACCGGTGACCCCCGTCCTGGGCGTCGCCATTTGCCCGGGGATGAGGCCCCCGGTGACCCCCATCCCGGGCGCCGCCATTTGCCAGGGGATGAGGCCCCCGGTGACCCCCGTCTCGGGCGCCGCCATTTGCTCGGGGACGAGGCCCCCGGTGTCGGGTCACGTAAGGATCACGCGAGAAGCAGCTTGGGAATTGGCAAGGACACTTGTCAAGCATCCAGCCCCATCGACCGGAAAAAGGACACTAGTGCCCTTTGATCCAACGGCCGCAGCTGGGGTAGTTTAGTCTTTTTGCATCTTTTCGGCCTATATAAGCTCTTGTATCCCTCTCATGTAAAAAAAAGGACAGATCATTTGACATCAATACACCAAAAACAAACAGGCGTGCTTAGGAGCCCTATCCCTACGAGAGAACTCCCCTAGCCAACTCTTGTTGGGAGTACGTCGGCAGGATTAGGGTCTCCACTGAGACCTGAACCTGTATAAATGTTCGTGTCACTTGCTGTACTTGTGCGACGGGGGAGGACCGGCCACTCGGTCACCCCGCGTTGTCTTTGCTTATCTAGGAAACCTCCACAAAACCTGCCGGGGTATTCGCAATACCACAACA
The DNA here is from genome assembly GCA_019359835.1 of Pharus latifolius. NCBI lineage: Eukaryota > Viridiplantae > Streptophyta > Magnoliopsida > Poales > Poaceae > Pharus > Pharus latifolius. The sequence continues at coordinate 20,961,710 of CM033325.1, read as the reverse complement.
GTTGGCGCCGACCGTGGCGACTATGAGACAAATTGCCATGGCTCCCCCAAGAACGAGGGATTGCGCCCTACCCGGTGACGCCAGTCCCAGCGACCCGGTGCCACCCCATCCAAGCACGGCCGCCTTGGTGCTTCTACCCGGACACGGCCAAACCCAGGTACCACCTCTAACCCTTCCGGTAGTTTCCGGTGGACAGGCCTCTGGGTCTGACCCGGTGACCGTAGGCGCCCGGGGGCCTGGGGAGGGGGGGGGGGCTAGCCTTCCCCCGGTGGCTACCCCGGCCTCCCGGGACGCCCTACTCGAAGCTCTTGTGGAGGCCCAACTCCGCGCCCAGCGCTCGATGGATGAACTCCTTTGCGTCCTGGCGCAGCCGCCTGCCCCCATCTATCAGCCGCAGTTTCCGTTCATGGGGACAATGCCCCCTTTTATGGGACACCCGGTGGCCCCTCCGACCCTCGGAGGCCAGGTCGCTCTCGGGACCTACCATTCCACCGGGAGTTCCGGGCGGCACTCCCGGGGACTGCCCGGTGGTGGGTTCCGCCCACATCCCGGTAGTACCTCCCGAGCCGGTGACTACTACGCATGAGCTCCCTCCTCCCCCGGGGCCGCCCCTGAGGGCTTCTCTAGCGAATCAGGTCCGCTTTACCTGGGAGGAGGTCGAGCAAATGCGTACCACCAGGTCTGGAGAGGCTCCCTCATGTGACCGGTCGGAGCCTCCCCCAGTTCGTGGACGCGGTGAACCACATTCCCGTATTAGCCTAGGAAAGAGGCCCGCTGAAGAAGCAACCGCTATCGCTGGGGGGTGCCCAGACATCCAGGAGGTTAGCTCGACTAACCCGGAGGAGAAGAGGCACTACCGCCACGTCGGTGGACCCCTTGGGCCCCTTCCCGACTCTGACAACAAACGCGCGTTGTGAGACCCCCATTTGAGGATCACCTTGGTAACCGCCCAGGTAGGTTACACACAGCAGGATGTCACATGAGCTCCAAACCACACAAGCATAGTATTAACATTAAACAAGTATTAGGCCGACATGGCCAATATTACATAGCCAAAGCACCGAAAATGGCGCTAAGTAGAGTTGCTAAGAAAATAACTAGTTTATCAGAACCAGAATCGGTATCCAAGTACCGAACACACAACATAAAACACAAAGCGACAACGAAAAGCTTGATTTCCATCCGCAGCGGGGTTGGAGTGGCTCCTCCCACATCTGACTTGACTTGGTGCGCAATCCTTCTAGAACGTGGGCTCGTCCAGGGCACTTCCATCTTCTGTCGGGTACTCATAACTGAAGGAATCGGGATCCTCGAATCCCTCTTCTACAGTTGGATATAAATGCAAGGGTGAGCACTTGGTGCTCAGCAACACTCATTCCGGGGATTAATGCAATTGTACTTACATGAGGGTGAAACATATGATTCCGGGGTTTAAGTCTCATATGGATAGAGATATATAGATTTCCAGGGCATTTGTTCGGTAAAACAGTACTTTTGTCTTGAAAATGATACTTTAAACATTAAACAGATTTTCAATAAAACATTAGAGGTAGTAGTCTCCCATGAGTTACTACTTTATTAACCGCATTATGAAAACATTCCAAAACATTACTTGTGCTATAACCCATGGATAACATCCACTACGAAAAGACTCCTGAACCTGGGAGTACAGAGTATCTGATACTTCTTTTACACTTTGCAAAGGTGTACCTCTTTTTAAATCCACCAGTTCACTCGACTTTCAAGTCGGGCCAACTCCATGTGACTTATACACATGTGACAAGGCCGAGATCACACAACGCTTTTACAGTTCAGTATTAACAGTATCCCTGCCCGGTAAATAGACAGTTAAGTCTCAAGTACCGTTGTGGGTCTTCCCCACTGCCTTACTTCCTAGCCTCTCTGGTCTATGTTCCCGCAGGACACATAGCCTTGGTCTATGTCCACGCGAGACATACGACCATTTAAGATTACAGCCGCTCACGGCTTAATCAGGTCTAGGGCGCCTTCCTTCATTTACGCCTTTTCCTCTCATTATTTTTCTGAACTCACATCACTCATGGCCGAACCTTGGCCTTCCAGTTTCCACGCGAGAAACCAGATCGTCAAACCATGCAGGGAACTGCTAATACCAAAAAGTTACTAAGTTGTGCCTGTCCCATACCAGGCAAGTGGTTGGTACGTTTACAATTCGTATAGAGACACAGCACAAGGTTCTCGTCCTTATGAATCAATAGTGAGGAACATCCACATTCCCTGGTGCGCACCGCACCCTCTCCATACAAACCAATCCTCACTACTGATCCCTTTTATCAGTTTTCTTGGCAAAATGGTTTTCATTATAATTTCTCATGCATTTGACTATTCCAAGTTTAATGTAGTTATTCAGTATATGAATCCTAGGGTGACAAGAGCATACATATGAAGGTTCAATAACAAAAAGGGGTTTCATGATTCATTAGGTAATATCTACTCATGTCATTCAAACATAACTTGTATTTCAAATAAGCATGCATAGTGAGAAACAGTGAATATACTTCATATGAAAATATTGGGTGAGACATGATCAAAGGAATGAGGCTTGCTGTCGCGCCCCGAGACTGGGACAACGACTACTCCTGTAGAGACCTAGCTCGCTGCAGCTAGTCTCAACCACAACCCTTTGACTTCCCAGGATGAGTCAAACACAGGAGTATATTACATTGCAACAGAGTACTTACAAAATATTAAGCAGTGTGGCCTGCTGGCCTTAATATTACATAAAGAGGATTACAATGCCTGCAAGGCATTCAGGGTTTAACAAAATATTTAACTACACAGCAGAAGATAGGTGACCCTCCCACAAAAGAAGTTGACGGCAGAACAACACACTTCAGGGTTCTGGCGGAACTGATTCTCCTCCTTCTGGATCCACGTAGTACTCCGTGCCATCATCTTGATCAAGGTAGGCTCCATCTATTGAGTTGAATGTTGCAAGGGTGAGCACTTACGTACTCAGCAAGTCATAGGTAAGAGTAGATACATATAGTAGTGATGATATGAACCTAGACTAGTCAAGAATTATGGATATTTGTAAAATAATCCTTTTTCTTTCATACCTCATCTCATGGCAGCACTTTTTATAATATAACATCATCACTCATGTTCACTAGATTATAGCACTACTGCGACACGTCGACACACGACAGCCCACGGTAGCACTCCTTATCATGACAACACATGTCATTTGGGTAATCTTGATTTAAACATATTTTATTTAGAAAATAGTACTTGTGTCACACCCCGTGGATTTAATCCACCGCAGCAGACTCCTATAAAACCCGGGAGCTCGGAGTATTCGAATACATTTTTAACTCTGCAGAGAGGTACCAATTTACCCGCAAGATATTCCACTTTCAAACCTTTCCTATCATAACAAAATGATTGGACCCCTGACTCACTTCATACTGTGAGCGGCAAGGTGGAAATAACAAGAACTTTTGTTATGTTTTACTCACAATTCACCCCCGACCCTGTGGCTCTCAGCGAGGCACAGTTGTGGCAGGTTGTATCCAAACCTCCACCCCATTGCTTATTCCCATTACTGGGTCAGCGTGCTTGATCACCTTCAGTGATATGTGTGGGAGCCGCGCTCCGTGTTTATCGTGCATCACAACACATCTCATGCAGGGGTTTCATGTGCGATCCACATAATTACTTGTTCAGGCCTGTCCCATACCAGGCTTGCGGTTAGCACGTTGTTCATGCCACTAGACGCACAACACAAGGTTCTAGTCCTTATATGCCAGTGACCAGACCATCCACAACCCTGCACCTTCAGTGCCTGCATTCCTTTGCAGTCTAGCACCTCCAGTGCTACAGCCATCCATACCATTTTTCTGGTCACGGCTAGGGGTTTTATTTCATGAATATAAGTATATAAATACATATAATAGTTCATGGCTCAAAACTTGTTTATTTCACATTTCACCGATAACCAGTCTAGTACTGCCAATTCATAAATCAACCATTCTCAATCTTTCACATGCAATATTGCCTATATTCAAGGTTATATTATAGCAACATTTAAAATATAGGTTCAAGATGACCAAGGATGTGACTTGCCTTCCGCGTCGTAAAATACAGCAGTCGACGTCGGATCCACAGTGAAGTCCTCGAACTCGGGCTCTTGATCTGCTCTCCAATCAAACAAACAACCAATAATCATAATTTTTTCAATACATTATTATACTTATGCAATGATGCAAAGATGAAGTCTTGATGATTCTGAAATGATTGGGTTAAGAGGCTGATTAGGGTTAAGTTAAGGAAACCAATGTTAAGATTAGCTGTCAAAGGTTTACAAGGTTCCAAATGTCTCAAAATATCAGAATGATGTCAAGGTTGCGACTGGTTCGCTCAAAAACAGCGAACGTCTTTAGATCGACATTCGGTTCAAAGCATCGACATAGGGTCGATGAATGATAGAGGGGTTATTTTAACTTGTGGTAGTAGAATAAAATGTAGATCACAACTCTACAAATTTAGTGGACAAAGTGATTTTCAAATTACACAACCAGAAGTGGGTAAACAAGGTCAATGCCACTGGCTGACAAGCTCTGGCATAGAGCTGACAATGTCAAAAACTAGGGCTTAGCATAACTTTTGATCTGGAGCTCCAAATGATGCACCACTTTGTCTGGGAGGTAGGCATTGATAACAGGAATAAATCATTCAATAGGATCTAAGGCTGAAAATGGCTGGAAAGCAAGAAATTTGATGATGAACAGAGATGAACTGGCTGCACTGGAGCAGTTCTGGACACAAACTTGGCATGGCTATAACTTCCAATCTAGGCCGATCTAGGTGTCGAGCTAGAAGACAAAAATACTCAGGAGGCTAAGGCACATCTAAATGACAAAGTTTCGAGGGCTGAAATGGCCGGGAACACTTTTCCGGTGAACTGTGCCGGAGAAGAACACTGCTATTTGGGGGTTTTTGCTACAGGCCGAGAGAACTTAATTCTTTGCTTGGAGAGCATCTAGGAGGTATAGGGAAGCTTCTGGTCACATCAAATTGACTGGAGGATCACCGGAGAAGCCTGGCGACGATCGCCGGTTTTCTGGTAGAGCTTGAATTTGGGAAAAGCTTCGAATGATGTTTAATTAGGGATTCTAAGCTTACAGGCTTGCTTGAAATAACCCACTGATCAATTTGCTTCACAGGTTCGAGGGCTAATTCGAATTGATTTGGCCTGCATTGCCGGAACAGGGCAATCTTCGATTTTCAGTCAATTCCGGCGATCACCGGCGACTGGATGCAATATAGCTCAATTAAATGGTACAGCACGATGAGGGAGATGAGATATACCTTCTGGTGCTGTTAAGTCGGTGAGGAGTGCAGCAGGGCGTGCTGGCACCGTGAGGCCTCAATCTGGACTCGCCGGAGAAGAAGACCAGGACAGGAGAATTTTGAGACTTAGCTGATTTCCAGTGAAACAAGAAGTTGCTGGGGGACAGTGGTGTATAAATAGGCCAGGCGAAGCAAGCAAGAAGGAGACAACGAAGTAATTGGCAGCCGGTGACTTGACTGGTTGCGTGCTGGAGCAACAGCGGCGAAGACACAGCGAAGAACGGTGATGCGACGGCGACAGGCTTGCAGTTGATCACAGTGTCGCCTCATCGGGACCTGGCAAAGTTGTAGCAAGCGGTGGCGACAACACTGGCGCGGCAAAGCGACGTGGCGAGGAGTTGCTGACAAAAAGCCGTTGATCGCGCGCGGGAGCAGCACTGGTCGTCGACGTAGCAGCGGCCTTGCCACGGCACTAGCTGGAGTGGGGACACGTGCGCACCGGCATGCATGGTCACGAGCGCGGGCGAAGCCTCACCGGCGATGAGCAACCACGGCGCACAAGCACGGCAGTTCCTGGTCGTGTGCACAGTAGCTAGCCTGGTCGAAATTGGGCTGATTTGCAATATTTGATTTTCACAATTGGACCAATCTGTAATTCTGGAGATTTGGGAAGGTTAGAGTTGAATTTGATTTCACTAATCTGGTAGATTATATTCAACAGGTTAATTGGCAATGATAATTGATAAAATATGATACGTTTGAATAGTTTTTGATACAAACTGAAAATAGGGTAATTTAGGGTAATTGAAATCTGAATTTCATTTGGTTTTGAATTCTGGTACTTAGGATGAGATTTTGGAATTTGAACAGAAGAGAAACTTGTGACAAATAGCATTTTGAGAAGATTTGCCGAAGAAATTTTGAATTTGGAGTTAATCTGGAGATTTTAGCCTTTTTGGATTTTCAAATAACAGATAAGGACTATTTTGCGATAATTCTTGGACTGATTTGTGAAAAGAGTCTAGATGGTGAAATATGGCTGTCAACTTTTTATATTAAGGTATTGACATACCCATGATCATATTCCAGGAATAATCTGGTCTGAACTTGGTCAAGATTCGGATTAAATCTGTATTTCTGAAACTTAGGGTATTTAAGTAATAGAAGGTATTTCAGTTTTCGAAAACAGAAGGAGTTGATAAATCTGAGAGTTAGGGATAGAATTGGATCTAGGTTCTGAAGGCTTTTAAGTTCAAAGTAACTGATAGATCATATCTGAACAATCTGATCTTCATTTGAGGTCACAGGATAGATTTTGGAGATTTCAGGGCTTGAGATAGAAACTAATCTGGCTATTACTACAGATACATGCATGCATGCTATTTATGAAAAAGGAAATTTTCACCCCTAACTCAGTGCGTTACACTTGCCTTGCGATGTTGGGTCTAAAAACTCAGACGGATCTTCAAAGACTTCTTCCGCTCCTTCAGCTTCTGACTCTGCGGCAATCAACCAACACACAAACACATACTATAAGCATACAGAAAATAGTTTCTATAGAAAGTGTTAAGTAAATAAGCCATGCATGCAGGGGAAAAGGTTAGGGCAAGGTCACAAGGGCTCTGGTCGAAGAAACGGCTAAAATGGATTGAACGTCGAAGGGTCGACATTCAGTTCATGGCTTTGGCATAACTTCAAACTGATCTTAGGATGGTTTTCTGGAGAAGTGATAGAAGGGAAAGATGTAGAACACACCTCCAGGAATCTAGGGGATAAGGTGGCATTTCAATTGCTCAACCAGAAGGGGTCAAACCAGGCTAATGCCAGTGGCTGACATGCACTGACATAGTGCTGGACATGGCCAGAACTAGGGCATGGCTTAACTTTTGATCCAGGGCTCCAATTGATGCACCACTTTGTCTGGGAGGTAGGCATTACTAACAGGAAAAATATACTCAACAGGCACAAGGGCTGGAAATGGCCGGAGGGTGGCCAAATCCGGCGAGAAAACACGGTGGCCTGGACATGAACTGAGCTACTGGACAGTGATCTTGGCAAAGGCATAACTCACAATCTAGGCAGATCCAGGTGTCGAGCTAGTGGAAGAAATTGCTCAGGGAGGTGAGGCGAAGCTAAGGGACAAGGTTTCAGGGGCTAGATCGGCCGGGAAAGAATTCCGGCGACCGGCGCTGGAGAAGACGACACTGGAGCTCGGGAATTTTTGATACAGGGCGAATGAGCTCAATTCCAAGCTTGGGAATGATCTCTAGGGCACAACAAGGCTACTGGAGGGGTTAATTTCATTGGAGATTGGCCGGAGGGGCTCGGCGACGAGGTCCGGCGAACGGCTGAGGTTCCATTTTGGGATTTCTTCGATTTGAGCTTAATTGGGGATCCTGATTCAACAGGCTTGCTAGGAAATGGCTAAGGATCAATTTCTACTATTGGGACGAGAGCTAATTCGGGATGAAATGGTTAGCATTGAGGGAACAGGGGTTTTCTGGTTTCCCGGCGGTCACCGGCGATGAGGATCGATCTGGTGCAATTGGCTGCTATGACACAGAGAGGGGAACGAGGGGAACTCACTGGTGAACTTGGATTGGAGAAAGGGGCTATGGAATGGGCTAGCACCGTGAGCTCACTCACTGGCTCGCCGGAGAAGAAAGCGAAAACGGCGAGGTTTGGGACTTAGCCGATTTTCTGGAGGTTTGAGGCTCTCAAAGTACAGGGAGGGTTTAAATAGGGACGGGGACGGAGCTTGCGAGGGTTTAAGCGATAGTGGTTGCTTGCGCCGGGGAGAAGTTTGTCGGGCGCAGGCGCAACGACGGCGACGGCGATGCGATTGCGTTCAGGCGGTGCTGCAGCTTTGCCAGTTGCATTGGAACTTCACCTGGAACGGCGCAGATGCGAAGGCAACAGCAAAGCTCCGGCAACGACACGTACACGCATGCAATTGCCACGGCAACGGGAGCGCGCACGAAATGCTACGGGAGCGCGACCGTTTAACCGCTGGGCAAGGCGATGCTACGGCGCTGGCACGTGCGCACGGGGTGGCACAACAGCTCACAACACAGGCGACAAGAGGCGGTGGCCGGCGGCGAGCAAACACGGCGAGAACACGGCGCGGCAACGGTGGCTCGTGCACTGGTCGTGGCAACGACCAGGGGCTGGTCGAATGGACCTGAAAAGAATGCTTGGGCCGATTTGCAATTTTGAAACTTACTCCAGGGGCTGTTCTGTGAGGAAAGTTTGAATAGGAAATGGACTTGATTGCAAATCTGGAGATCTAAGGGTCTGATCTGAAATCTGATTTCGCGGCTAAGTTACAAAAGATTATTAGAACTCATCTGGCCAAAGTTTGGTAAGATCAGGCAAGATCTGAAGGGTTTCGACAAAATTGGGGAAAACAGTTTAGGGTAAAATTAGGGTAATTAGGGTTCTGAGACGGCAAGGGTCGAAACTCAGTTTTAGGATGAGATTTTGGAGATGATCCCGAAGGGAAAAATGTTCTGAACAACGTTTAGAAGGGAATGGCTGAAGCAGATTAGGGTTTGGGGTCAAGATGTGGATTTTGGCTATTTTAGGGTTTGGCAAAACAGGGGTGTTACAAATCTACCCACCTTAGAAGCAATCTCGTCCTCGAGATTAGGGCAGGTCAGAGAATAGGAAGGGAAATTCTCGTCGGAGATCTTCTTCTTTTTCCCAAGTTGACTCCTCCTCTGAGTGATTGTTCCACTGGACTCTGCAGAACCGGAGGGTTCTTGACTTCAGTATTTTCTCTCTGGTTTCCAGAATTTTGACAGGGTATTCTTGACAAGATAGGTCTGGTTGAATCTCAATCTCTGCAGGAGATATCTGTTCCGTTGGTTTTCTCAAGCATTTCTTCAGCTGAGATACATGAAATACGTCATGAATTCCGCTCAGTTCTGGTGGCAATTCCAACTTGTATGCCATTTCACCTCGCTTTTCCAGAATTCGATATGGTCCCACATATCTCGGTTTTAATTTTCCCTTCATCTAAAATCTTCGAACTCCTTTGTATGGCATCACTTTGAGATACACATAATCGTCCTCTTCAAAAGATAGCTCTCTTCTACGATTATCTGCATAGCTTTTCTGTCTAGATTGAGCTGTTTTCAGTTTTTCTTGTATGATCCTGACGTGGGCTGTGGCTTCTTCTATCAATTGGGGTCCTAGATGTTGTTTTTGACCTATTTCTGTCCAATATAGAGGCGTGCGGCATCTTCTTCCATATAGGGCTTCATATGGTGCCATCTGTAGGCTTGCTTGGAAACTGTTGTTATATGTGAATTCTGCATAAGGTAGAAATAACTCCCAAGAGTCTCCATAATCCAAAACACAAGCCCTCAACATATCTTCCAAAATTTGGTTTACTCTTTCAGTCTGACCTCCAGTTTGAGGGTGGTAAGCGGTACTGAACTTTAACTTTGTGCCCAGGGCTTTCTGTAACTCTTGCCAAAATCTTGAAACGAACTGGGCTCCTCTGTCGGAAACAATAGCCTTCGGCACTCAGTGCAGGACAACTATTCTGCTGAGATACCGCTCTGCTAAGTCCTTAGCTGTATATAGGGTCTTTACTGGGAGAAAATGTGCTACCTTTGTTAATCTATCTACTATGACCCATATAGAATCGAACCCTTTTCTCGTCCTTGGTAGTCCCACAATGAAATCCATTCCGATTTCATCCCACTTCCACTCTGGGATTTGTAGAGGTTGTAGCGGTCCCGCAGGCTTTTGATGTTCTGCTTTCACTCTTTGGCATGTGTCACAAGCTGCGACAAACTTCGCAATTTCTCTCTTCATTCCTTTCTACCAAAAATTTTTCTTCAAGTCCTTGTACATTTTGGTGCTGCCTGGGTGTATGGAATATGGGGTTTGATGAGCTTCTTGCATGATCAGGTTTTTGATCTCGTCGTCATTTGGAATGCAGATACGGTCATCGTACCATAGAATTCCCTGTTCATCTTCTCGAAGGTTGGTTGTATCTTTGCTCTTCATGTCCTCCTTCATCTCTTGAAGGTCTGGGTCAATCGCTTGAGCTTGTCGGATCTTATCCTTCAACTCACATTCCATCTTCATGGTAGTGATGGTTCCTTGGTCCACTAATTCCAATTGCAACTTTTCGAAGTCCTTAACTAGTTGCGTTGGCACTTCTAGCTGGGCTATTTGGTTGTAACGAGACTTTCTGCTCAAGGCATCAGCTACTACATTGGCTTTTCCCGGGTGATAGTGGATCTCTAGATCATAATCTTTGATCAGTTCTAGCCATCTTCTCTGCCTCATATTCAACTCCTGTTGCGTGAAGATATACTTCAGGCTCTTATGATCCGTATAAATTTCGCACTTACTGCCTAGTAAGTAGTGTCTCCATATCTTCAGTGCATGTACGACCGCAGCTAGCTCCAAATCATGTGTTGGATAATTCTCCTCATGAGGTCGTAGCTGTCTAGAAGCATAAGCTATCACTTTCCTTTCTTGCATCAACACACATCCTAATCCTTGTTTGGAGGCGTCACAGTAGACTTGAAAATCCTTTTTGACGTCCGGCAGTATCAGGATTGGTGCGGTTGTTAGTCTTTTCTTCAATTCCTCAAAACTTCTTTCGCACTCCTCGGTCCAATTAAAAGAGGCGTTCTTCTTCAGTAGCTGGGTCAGCGGTTTGGTGATCTTCGAGAATCCTTCTACGAATCTTCGATAATATCCCGCCAATCCCAAGAAACTTCTAACTTCTGTTGCGGTTTCAGGTTGTTTCCACTCAGTAATAGCTTGTATCTTCAACGGGTCCATAAATATTCCTTCTCCTGAGATGATGTGTCCCAAGAAAGAGATCTTCTTCAGCCAAAAAGCACATTTGCTGAATTTGGCGTATAGCTGGTGGTCTGCTAGTTTCTGTAGCACTATCCTCAGGTGATGTGTGTGCTCCTCCTCTGTCTTGGAATAGACAAGGATATCGTCTACAAATACAATGATGCACTTATCCAGGAATTCCATAAGGATCTTGTTCATTAGATTCATGAATACCACGGGTGCATTAGTTAATCCAAAGGGCATCACTGTAAACTCATGCAACCCGTATCTGGTCACGAAAGCAGTTTTAGGAATGTCCTGCTCTCGGATTCTTAACTGGTGGTATCCCGATCTCAGGTCTATTCTTGAGAACACTTTCGCTTCTCTGAGCTGGTCAAAAAGGTCATCTATCCTTGGTAAGGGGTATTTATTCTTAATGGTCATGTCGTTTAACTTACGGTAGTCTATGCAAAGTCGCATGCTACCATCTTTATTCTTGACAAAGAGCACTGGGGCTCCCCATGGTGATGAGCTTGATCTAATGAATCCTTTTTCTTCCAATTCAGTTATCTGCCTCTTCAGTTCCTCTTGCTCATGACCTGTCATCCGAAACAACTTCCTAGCATATGGAGCAGATCCGGGTTTCAGTTCAATAGTGAACTCTATGTCCCTATTTGGTGGTAGTCCGAGAAGTTCTTCTGGAAAGACTTCTGGGTACTCGTTGACAATCGGTACCTCTTCAAGCTTCACTTCTTCAATGCAGTTCAATCTCTGCAGGTGGTCGCAGATTGGAGTTCTGTCTGCATGGAATGTAACTTGCTTTCCCATGGCATTTGTCAGGGTGATTGTTTTCTTTTCACAATCCATTAATCCCTTATGCTTGGCCAGCCAATCCATTCCAAGAATGACATCCAATCCTTGAAGGTTTAGAACTAGCATGTCTGCCAGGAATTCTAGATTGCCGATACAGAAGGCAACATTTCTACAGATAGAATTAACAATCATCCTAGCACCAGGTGACTGAATGATGATAGGATGCTCTAAAGCAATCACGGGCAAGTTATTACTCAACAAGCGATCTTTTGACATGAATGAATGAGTTGCACCGGGATCAAATAAAACAACTGAAATCTGAGAGGAGATCAAGAGTCTACCGATCACGACGTCAGTTGCCTCTCCTGCTTCTGCAGCAGTCACGAAGTTGAGTCTTCCTCCAGTGGTTGATGTCCCTCTCCATCTGTTGGTTTGGAATCTTCCTCCTCTGGCTTGTGGTGCTCCTCTGGCAATAGTTCGTGCTGGTGCAGGGGATTTGGCTGCCTGAGCTTTAGCAACGCTGGGAGGTAAATGTCGAAGTGGACAAGTCTCTCTGTGGTGTCCTCTTCTGCCACAATGGAAACATTCTGCGTTCTTCAGTGTACAATCTCTATAGAGGTGACTCCCTTTGCATCCGGGACATGTTAGAGTTGTTGGTGATGAAGTCCTCTGGGGTCTTGGAGGTGCGGGTGCTCTGAAAGCGGCTCTGGCATATGGCGCTGGTCTTCCTCGGCTAGAATTTCCTTGAAAAGGGTATGCTATACTTTTCCTCTTGCGGTCTTCTTCTACTATGCCTCTTTTCTCCTCCATTTTGAGCACTCGATTCACAAGGACTTGGAAGTCCGTGAACTCGTGCGTTGACAGGTGATATTGATATGAGTTTTGTAGGCCTTCGCAAAATCTGTCGATCTTCCGCTCTTCTGTCATGATATCTTTAGGTGCATACCTGGCCAACTTGATGAATTCATGCAAATACTGCTTCACCGTCCTTCCTCCTTGCCTTAAATTCAAGAATTCTCTGCGCTTGGCTTGAATAGCTCCTTTGGGGACGTGGTACTTACGGAACTGTTCCTTGAATTCATTCCAGGTAATTGAATTCTGATTAGGGTGTACCGTCTTGTAATTCTCCCACCATGCTGCAGCCGATCCTGTGAGCTGATGGGGTCCATACAGCAACTTCTCTTCATCGTTACACCTGACAGTATCCAATTTCCTCTCAATTTCTCTTAACCAATCGTCTGCCACAATCGGGTCTTCAGTGCAGGAGAAAGTTGGAGGACGCGTCTTTTGAAAGTCTGTCAGCCTTGCTCCAATGTTCGAACCTTCCTCGCGGCGTGTTGCGGAGTTTTGCATCAACTGTTCCAGAATTTGACTCTGTACCTCTGCGGATCTCTGTCGGTTTTGCTCCATCCATATTAATATTTCTGTCAGATTTCCCCCTTGCGGTACTGAGGCCGATGAATTTGGCTGATCTGAGTCATCTCTAGTCCTTCTCGTTGATGTGTTCCTTGGGGCTTCTTCCGAGCCTTGGATTCTACCTCTGGTGTTCACCATTCTGTTCTGACAAGATAAATGAGAAAAGACTACTAATTCAAGAGAGCACAGATTGAACACAAGCTGAAAGAAAAGATCAACCCAAGAGATGGGGTTGGAACATGCAATTGCTATTTTCAAAGGTTTTCAAAAGATACAAGGTTTTCACCTTTACAGCCTTAGAGTTACCAACAAACAATACAAACCAAGCAACTACCACAACAAGAGCTAAAGGCTAACGATTACAAGGGCTAGAGCAGAAGGGTCAAGCTGAAGAGAAAATTAGGATCTCCTGTCGGTCTTGGAAGAGCTGCAAGGTTCCACTTCTTCAGGGTCTTCCTCTTCTTGATCTTCGTCGGCATCCATAGGGTCCCATTCCATATCATTGTCCTCTTCTTCCTCAGATGAATCGTTGGTGTTGCATGTAGCAATCTCTTTTCCTTTGCCTTCAGGAATTTCCTTCCCTTTCGCGAGGGTAGGATATTCTGGTGCAGGGGTGTTGATCACAATGCCACGCGAAGCAGGTGTGAAATAACCCAGGTAATCCCTAGGTCTTCCCACACTCTTGCGGGCTGTGAGTCTTATCTTCAAGCGGTTCTTTTTGTTCACCGATCCTTCGTCTTCGACTTCTCGTGCTCTGCTAGGTTCAGCCAACTCCTGAATCTGTTTTTCTTTCTCTTGGAGTTCTGAGCGAACCTTCGCAAGCGCTCCTTCGAGATAGTGACGGTCATCCCGAGCATTTTCATGCTCACGCAACAACCGAGTGTAGCTTGACTCCAAGACTTGGACTACATCTCTGGTTTTGGTCAGGATGGCGTCTCTCTGGTTGGTGGAGGGATGAACAGTTCGACGATCCGATCCGGGAACTTGATAGGGAACAAAGCAGAAAGGAGAACCTATAAGAAAGTCATCGTACAGCTGGCGGATGGTACCTATAGCACGACGAGCAGCGTCTTGGATAGCATCTTCTTCTTCTTCTCTACGAGCTTCCTTTCTTGTTGATCCTCTCCCGATCTCTGGAATCTCGTACACAATCACCGAGGCACGGAAACCAAAAGGTCTACCATCGACTTCTTCTCGACGGACGTAGTATACGGGTCGCTGGTTGTCTCTTGCTCCCAGAAATTGTAACATCATCCTAAGCATCAACGCCCATGATCCCAACTCGTCTCCGTGAATTAGCTTCTTACCAGAGGCCATCTGCGATGATGAGATACAGAACACTTAAAAGTAGGAAAAAGGTTTTGAAAATTTTCAAATAATACTCATTATGCTTTTCTTAAACAAATTAGGTTTTTCACAATTAGATTTTTACCAAATAATCTAGCGATTCTCTACTTTAGGGACGCCCGTTCTAGTAAGGGTCACGACCTACAGTCAAGCTTCATGCTCTGATACCATTCGCTGTGAGACCCCCATTTGAGGATCACCTTGGTAACCGCCCAGGTAGGTTACACACAGCAGGATGTCACATGAGCTCCAAACCACACAAGCATAGTATTAACATTAAACAAGTATCAGGCCGACATGGCCAATATTACATAGCCAAAGCACCGAAAATGGCGCTAAGTAGAGTTGCTAAGAAAATAACTAGTTTATCAGAACCAGAATCGGTATCCAAGTACCGAACACACAACATAAAACACAAAGCGACAACGAAAAGCTTGATTTCCATCCGCAGCGGGGTTGGAGTGGCTCCTCCCACATCTGACTTGACTTGGTGCGCAATCCTTCTAGAACGTGGGCTCGTCCGGGGCACTTCCATCTTCTGTCGGGTACTCATAACTGAAGGAATCGGGATCCTCGAATCCCTCTTCTACAGTTGGATATAAATGCAAGGGTGAGCACTTGGTGCTCAGCAACACTCATTCCGGGGATTAATGCAATTGTACTTACATGAGGGTGAAACATATGATTCCGGGGTTTAAGTCTCATATGGATAGAGATATATAGATTTCCAGGGCATTTGTTTGGCAAAACAGAGGTGTTACACGCGTCCCCCATCAAAGGGGATAGTGACCGGGACTCCCTCCGGGAGGTGGAGGGGGCTAACCAATCGCTATGCCGCCGGCTCTGGTGCATTCGATGGCCGCGGCCTTACCGACCGCCGCACATCGAACACTACAATGGTGAGGCCGATCCCTATGAGTTTGTGCAGGTGTATTCCACAGCCATCTCAGCGGCTGGGGGGGAAGAGACAGTCCAGTGCAATGTCTTCCCCCTCTACCTGACCGGGATCGCCCGCTCATGGTTTTACAGCCTGATGGCCAGTTCCATCAAGTCTTCTGCGCAGCTCAAGCGCGAATTTTGTGCGAACTTCCAGGGGAACTACGTGCGTCCCCTGGATTCATCGCAGCTATACACTGTGCGGCAAAAGACAGGGGAGACCATCCGTAGCTTCTTCAAGTGATTTGCTCCGGTCAAGAGCAAAGTAGCTCATGTCCCCGACTCCACAGTCATTGAGGCGTGCAAGAGCGGGATCCTCTCCGGGGAGCTCCATCGAAGACTCTCCCGAAGCTGCCCCTCCTCCACTGATGAGCTCTTCACCATACTCGAGAAGTACGCTCGGGCGGAGGAGGACGACCTCTGGAAGAAAAACCAGGGGGTTCCCGCCCTCGTCGACCGAGAGGCTAGGGACCCCCTCAAGCGCCCCAAGAGGGGCAATCGTAGCGAGCCATGGCCTCGGGACACCTTTGTCCTCGAGGGCAGAGGCAGCTCACACGATGCCCCCAAGGGCAACCGCCCCTTCCCCAAGCCAAAAGGTCGGGGGGGGGGGGGGGGCAGTAGTTCCGCGGCCGTGAAGGCCCCGAGGCGGGAGGCAAGGAAGGCCTGTGGTGCACTTTCCACATGTCCAATACCCACGCTACCCGGGAATGCCACCAGCTTTTTCAACACTTCGCCGCATTCCTCGACCACCATGGGCAGGGGGGACTCCAGCCTCCTTGCTCTCTCAACCGGCTTTACCGGCCCTTCCTGCCCTCGTGCGGGCGGTGGGGGGGGGGGCAGTAGGGACAAGCGCGGGAAGGGGGCCCGTCAGAAGTGCTCCCCTTCCAAACCTCCCAAAGGCGTGTCAACGTCATCACGGGAGGGTGTGCCTCTGGGCGAGACTCCAAGCGCCAGCGCAAGGAGTACGCGCGTGAAGTAAAGGTTGTGGGGGTGCTGCATACGTCTCGGCCACCAAAGTGGTCGGACGTCCCCCTCACTTTTATAGCGGAAGACGCGCGCGGGGTTCGCTTCCCCCATGATAACGCACTCATCGTCTTCGCCACCGTCTACAACTGCCACCTAGCACGCATCCTCGTCGATGGCGGAAGCTCCGCCGACGTCTTGTACCTGAGGCGTTTAAGGAGATGCAGGTCGATGAGAAGTTGCTGTAGCCTGCAGCAGGGCCCTTGCGGGGCTTCATCCCGGGAAAGACGATCCACCCGATGGGGAAGGTGGATCTTCCCATGACCTTAGGTACCCCAGACAACTACTGGATGGAGATGGTCGGGTTCGATGTTGTGGACCTCCCCTCTTCCTACAACGCAATCATGGGGAGGACCACGATCAACCGCTTGGGGGCAGCGATCCACCAGAGCTATCTCTGCGTGAAGATCCCTAGGCCTCACGTTGTGATCACTGCCCGAGGCGACCAAGACGTGGCCCATGCTTTGTACAAGCGCACCGCCGCGATGATCGGGAGCATCAACATGATCAAGACCCCGGGGGGAGAGACCTCTTCCTCGGTGTCGGACGCCACAGCCGTCCCCTCCAGGAGGTCTCCCCCCAAGCCGCGTCCGGAGGGGGACCTCCGGAAGGTCCCGCTGTCCCCGGACGACATAGACAAGACCATCAAGATCGGGGCGGATCTCCCCGAAGAGCACACGGAGCAACTCGCGGTTTTCCTACACAAGAACTCCGACGTTTTCGCATGGAAGCCCTCTGACATGCAATGCGTCACCTGGGAAGTCATCGAGCATAAGCTCGCTGTGACCCCCAGTTACCCCCTGGTCAAATAGAAGCTGAGGAAACTCTCCCTTGAACGCCAAGAGGCAATCAAGGTCGAGATCGCCAAGCTCAGAGAGGCGGGGTTCATTTGGGAGGACTTGCACCCCGAGTGGCTCGCGAACCCCGTCCTCGTGAAGAAGTCAAACGGTAAGTGGCGGGTGTGCGTGGACTTCACCGACCTCAACCGCGCTTGCCCCAAAGACAACTTCCCACTCCCGTGAATCGACTAGCTAGACGAGTCGACCGCGGGGTGCGAGCTAATGAGCTTCTTGGATGCATACTCGGGCTATCACCAAGTCTGGATGGTGGAAGGGGATGAGGAAAAGACGAGTTTTATAACTCCCCTCGGGACCTTCTGCTACGTCCGCATGCCCTTCGGACTAAAGAATGCTGTAGCAACCTTCCAGCGACTCATGTCACTGGTCCTCACAGACCAGATCAGCCGCAACGTCAAAGTCTACGTCGACGACATAGTCGTCAAGAGCCCCCGCGCGGCCGCTTACATCGACGACTTAGCGGAGACCTTCCGCAACCTCCGTGCATACGGGTTGAAGCTCAATCCAGAGAAATGCATCTTCCGCGTGCGTGGGCGGAAACTCCTGGGCTTCCTCGTGTCCCAGCGGGGCATAGAGGCCAACCCCGAAAAGATTCGGGCATTCCTGGATTTGCCCCCGCCGTGCTCGGTCAAAGACGTACAACGGCTCACCGGTCGCTTGGCCGCACTAAGTCGCTTTGTCTCGCGGTCAGGGGAACATGGCCTCTAGTTCTTCAAAATCCTCCAGGGCCTCGAGGGGTTCTGATGGACTCCTGAAACCCAGGAGGCCTTCGACGACCTGAAGAAGTACCTCACGAGCCCCCCAATGCTCGTGAGCCCGTCTCTGGAAGAACCCTTGCTCCTTTACCTCGCCGCGACCTCGGTCGCCGTAAGCGCGTTATTGGTAAAGGAGCAGGATAGGCAACAACGTCCTGTGTACTACGTGAGTGAAGCCCTCCATGGGGCCAAAACTTAGTACATGGAGATGGAAAAGATCTGCTAGCCCATCTAATGGCATCCTGGAAGCTTCGTCACTACTTCCTGGGACACCCGATCACTGTCCCGTCGTCCCTCCCATTGGGGGAGGTACTCCGGAACAAAGAAGCCACCGGTCGGATCAGAAAGTGGGGAGCCGAGCTCACTCCCTTCTCCCTTTCCCTCACCGGGTGCTCCGCCATCAAGTCACAAGCCGTCACCGACTTTGTCGCAGAATGGACCCCCGCCTCCGAGTCCGAGGACAAGAGCCTCCCCAAACCGCCCCAACGCAACGACCATTGGACACTCATGTTCGGCGGCTCCTTGTGTTTGGCCGGGGCCAGTGCGGTGGTGGTCCTCCGGAGCCCCGAGGGGAAGGAACTGGAGTACGCGGCGCGGCTCGAGTTCCCCGCCAGGAACAACGTCACCGAATACCAGGCTTTGCTCCTCGGGTTGCGCCTCGTGCACTCCCTGGGGATTCGTCGCCTCCTCTTGAAAGGAGAGTCCCAGCTCATAGTTTGCCAAATGGACAAGTCCTACTTGTGCTATGACGCAAACTTGAGTCTCTACTTGTAGGAGGTATGCAAGATGGAGAAGCACTTCGACGGCCTAGAGGCCCGGCACATCCCGCGGAGGGACAACGACCGGGCCGATGCCCTGGCCCGGCCGACCAGCGCCCGGGAACCTCTCCCCAGGGGAGCCTTCTTGGAGATAATCGCGAAGCCCTCGGTGGCCTCCCGGGACGCGGACAATGGGTCCTGCGTCTCGGAAGTCTCCGAGATCACCCGAGTCCCATCTTGGATGGACCCCCTTATCTCCTTCATAAAGGGGGAGGGGGACCCTCCCAACGAGACCGAGGCTAAGCGCCTCCTAGCTAAGGCCCGGGCATACCTCCTGCTGGAGGGGAAGCTTTACAAGCGGGGGGCCTCCGCCCTGCTCCGCTGCCTCCCACGGCCGGAAGGGCTCCAACTCCTCGAGGACATCCACTTGGGGAGTTGTGGGTCTCACCTGGCTCCACGCGCCGTCGCGGCCAAGGCCCAACTTCAGGGCTTTTATTGGCCCACAGTGGTCCATGACGCGCGAGACCTTGTCTCCGCATGCGAGGCCTGCCAGAAGATTGCCAAGGGTTCTAACCTCCCCTCCGTAGCGCTGCAGACTATCCCCATCACTTGGCCCTTCGTGCATTGGGGGATGGACCTCCTAGGTCCCTTCCCCCCAGCGCTCGGGGGTTACAAGTATGCGGTGGTCGCAGTCGACTATTTCACCAAGTGGGTAGAGGCCGAACCTTTGGCCAGCATCACGTCCCGAGCGGTGTAGCGGTTTTTTTGGAAGAATATCGTGTGTCGTTTTGGGGTCCCCCGGGAAATCACTGTCGATAACGGGACCCAATTCGACTCAGCATATTTCTGGGAATTCTGCGAAGGCTTGGGAGTCACCCTCCACTTCGCTTCTGTGGCTCACCCCCAGAGCAACGGAGCTGTCGAGAGGGTCAACGGCGTGATCCTACAGGGGTTACGCTGAAGGCTCGAGTAAGCTGCCTCCAGGCCGGGCGCATCGGCGGAGGGGCTCCCGAGCATCCTCTGTTCCATGCGCACGACGCCGAGTCGAGCGACGGGGCGCACGCCTTTCTCACTCGTGTACAGGGCTGAAGCGGTTCTCCCCTCGGAGATCAGCTTCCGGTCATTGTGGGTCGAACTCCTGGAGGGAACTACGATTGCAACATACCAAGCCAATGAAGCCAACAACGGGTAGAAGTTGACCTCGTCGAAGAAGAACGCGATTGAGCGCTCCTCCGCCACGCCATCTACGACCGCAAAATGGCGCGCGCATATGACCGGCGCATCCGCGCGAGAGTTTTCCGCCTTGGGGATCCTGTCCTCAAACACGTGACCAACCCCCCAAGCCCAAGGCAAACTCTCCCCTAAGTGGGAAGGCCCCTACAGGGTCTCTGCAGTCCTGGGCTCAGGGGCTTACAAGCTCTTCAACCTCCAAGATCAAGAGCTGAAGCATACATGGAACGTGAACTTGCTTCGCAAGTTCTACGTCTAGCCTCCCGGCCTTGTCCCTCCCCCATGGGGACCTCGTAGTGGGAGACACTGTCCCCCACCGCGGTTACGCGGGGGTACGTTGTACTCGCTTTCCCTCCCTTACCGCGACTCCGCGGGGGGAGGCGTTGTATTTCAAGTTCTATCAATACAATTAGATTTTTTCTCCAACTCGAGTTCGTTGTAGGTCCTTACTTTACCGTCTCTTAGACGATGCCCTCTTGTTGAGGATGCCCTCCCCGTGAGGACGTAGGCTATCACAGCCTAAAAGTCCCTACGACGGGAGCCTCGCTCCCGTAGGGCGGCTTACAATCACCCCTCGTGGACTGAGGGGGTAAGCGGCAACCCAGTCCTCAAGGACTGAGGTAACGAGTCAATTGGAGAGACTAGTCCCCCCTCATACACTCAGACCCGTCATCGGGCTCATCCTCCTTCAGGAGTTGATTTTCTCCTCAGTGAGACAGAATTCTCGGATATTCTTTCTCAGAGATCTCATTCCCGGTCCCCCGTTTTCACGGCGATCGGAAGGTTTTCTCCCAAAAAAATTATTCCCGGGGATTTCGGAGATTTTCTCCCAGATATCTCATTCCCAGCTCCCCGTCTTCACGGTGACTGGAAGGTTTCCTCCTGAAAAAATTATTCCCAGGGATTTCGGCGATTTTCTCCCAGAAATCTCATTCCCGGCTCCCCGTTTTCACGGTGACCGGAAGGTTTCCTCCCGGAAAAATTATTCCCGGGGATTTCGGAGATTTTCTCACGGAAATTTTATTCTCGGCTCCCCGTTCTCACGGCGACCGGATGACTTTCTCCCGGAGATCTAAGGGGGCAGCACAATGTCCGGGCCCTATTGTCCTTTCCCCATAGCGCTCGGAGCAAGCTGCTGCTGCCCACTGCGCGGGGGGGGGGGGGGGGGGGGGGGGGGGGGGAACAAACCCGGAGACCTTTTTTTTTTAATACTTCGAAGATAAGAAAACAAGAAGAGAAACAAACGAGCAACCTTAAGCTTTATTGATACATCCAACTGGGGGACATTCCCCCCCGGTGGCACTGATGCATCTAACCAGGGGACACCCCCCCGGTAGGTCAAGACATCCCGGGGACGACAAGCCCCAGACAAATATCAAGATACAATTCGGGGAGTTAAGCTCCTAGGAAAAAACTATTACGGAGGACAACACCCTCCGAGAAGTACACACGACTAATACCCTCCGAGGTCTCGGGACATCTCTCGAGAAAGGTCCCTATACAAAGCCCTTATGCGTCGCTGAGTTTCTTCGAGAAATCTCCCGGGCCAATATTCGTAGCCGGCTGGGGGGTGTATCCTAAGTGGAGGAACCCTCTGGGCCTCCGGTCGCGGTGGAGAAAACTCGGCACGGCTATTGTCAAAATTATCCAAGTGCTACTCCGGGAGGCAACATAACCGGAGTTGCTCCCGGGGAGTACAACGGCGAAGGTCCATAGTGGCGAGGCTTAGCAAAGCTAAGGCCACCTGGGCCTCGGCCAAATCATGCCTCATCGGGCCCAGAGGCCTCGCCCTGGGGGTGATCCCCGTTGTTACCGGGGCTCCCCCCGGGTTAAGACGTCCAGGTCCCGAAAACCCTCCCCCGGGAGCTGGCTCCCGGAGGACCTGTCACGACAAGTTGAGACTTAGCAAAAAATATTGTTCTATTGATTGAGCAAAGAGCTTTACAAATTTCCGGGGTTTCCTATCTAAAGTCCTAAGAAAAAAAGAGGACCTATCTAAAGGCCCGGGGGGGGGGGGGAGGTTCATACTTGCCCGTCGCCGTCCCCCCCCCCCAGGGAGTCCCCTCCGTAGCCGGGGTACTTGCCCTCGGGAGCGCAGAGGTTGGGAATCGGGCCCGGACGACCATGTCGTAGAAGCCGCCCGCTAACTCTTCTAACTCCCGCCGCTGCGGCTTGAAGAAGTTGGGGAAGCTCTGGGGAAGCCGACCCCCGATCACTCGGGCACCGGTCCCCCGATGCTCGATGAGGGCCACGGCCGCGGCCACCACGTGGATAGCCCGACCCCGGGCGCGCTCGTCGGCAGCCTCTGGGATGACGGAGACTTGTGCATCGAGAAAGCGCATAGCCTCCGTGAAAGTCGCCGGAGCCACTCCTGAGCCGCCTCCCGGTCCGAGACTTAGCCCGAGCACCTCAAGGGCCGACCAAACGGAGTGGCCCGACTCCGCAACCGCCCAGGAGTAAGAGCCCTCAAGCTCTCGGTGGGCATTCTCCTTCGCCCTCGCCTCCCTCCAGAGTCAGGCGTTGGCGTCCTCCGAACTGACGAGTTGGGCGCGAAGGTGGGCGAGCTCCCCGAGAGCCTCGTCCCTCTTGGCTGCCGAGGCAGCGGCCTTGTCCCGCGCATCCTTCAAAGCCGCTTCGTAGCGGTTCTCGACGCCTTGGGCGAGGGCCGCGGCCTGCAAACCCGGGGGTTAGACGACCTACCAGGGAAAGAGCCTAAAACACCCAGAAACTAACTCACCTGGAGGTAGAGTGAAACCAATTCGGAGCTGCGCTTGCGAATAGTCCCCCGCTGGACGTAGTCGACAACCTGCCTGGTTTGAAGACCCGCGGCAAACATCTGGGCCTCGGTTCGGAGATAGCATCGGGGTCTCTCTCCCGGCGGCACTGACCCTGTCCCCATCCAAGGGCCCCCTATATTCATCCCCAGGGACGATGTGGGCCGGGCTGGCCTCGGGCAAAGCTGCGGGCGCTGAAGACTCGGTCTCCGAAGAATTGGAGGATGAGCTCACCGAAGGGACAAGGCCCTTGGGGGGGATGTGGAGCCCCTTACCCCTCCCGGGCTGCGGAGCTCCCAAGGTGCCGTGGTCCGGACAGGCAGAAGGGCTCAACCCCTCATCTATCGGCCACTCAACGCGCGGAGGTGAGACCTCCGCAAACCGAACCTCCGAGCGTTCCGGAGCCACCGGCTCCGGTTCTACAAGGGAAGCAACCGCCGGAGAAGGGGATGGAAGATAATCCGCTGAGTCAGAGTGGCCGCCTTGTTCACGGCCCTCGTCTTCTCGCCCGAGCTGATGGGCGCATCGTGCTCCACCTCCCGGCGGGGGGACATCGCCCAGACCCTCGGTGTGGCTCGCATGCATCCGGGTCCTGGGTTGACCTCAGGTGTCCCACCGGGTGGACTGTCTGGGGCCGCCACCGGACCAGGGGCCTTTTGCCCCTTGGCTCGTTTCGGCTCGGGGACCCCGGTGACCTCCTTCACCCGCTTGTGGGATCTAGGGGTAGGGAGGGGCTGCCTCGCCGGCAGCATTAGCCCGAAAGCTTCCGCCACCAAGTTGCGGGGAGGGCCCGCCCCGATGACACGCACGACCAGCTCGTGCTGGTCGGCGTAGTACCTCTCGAGGAGGTTCTCCGCCTTCTCTCGGGCGGACGGGTACGGCCGGACTGCAAGAACAGGTGTTAGTCAAAAAACTCTTAAGTGAAGAGGCGAGTTACCAGATACTTACGCTGGGTGACCAGCCTCTGCGGAGGCCGAAGAGCCGGGCACAGCTCGATCCCTCTCCACCCGTGGGAGAAGGGGGAGAGCTTGAGGAGTGGCAACTCCTCGGCGGCATCCCTCATTGACCTCCGGTCCCGGGCGCCAACGACCTTGCCGAGGAGCTTCAACTCCTCTAGAGTCCACACCGGGGGCTTGGGAGCGGATGAGCGGCAGTAAGAAGGGGGCTCCGGGGAGTAGGTGAGCCTGGAGTCGCGCGCCCGGAGATAGAACCATCTCCGAAGCCAATCACCCCAGTCCTGGGAGGCTGCCACTGGGTACTCTTCTACCTGGGAAGGGAGAAGTTGCATCATGATGCAGCCGTAGGCGGACTTCGGCCCTCCCCAGACGATACACGAGCCTCTCGCGGAGGGCTCGTAGGAGTACCAGAGATGCCGAATCGTCGGCTCCCGCCCGGTGGCCATCTCAAACAGCCAAATGAAGAGAACCAGCCGGACGAGTGTGTTGGGAGTGAGGTGGTTCAGCGCCACCTAGTACTCCCGGAGGAACTCTCAGAGCAAAGGATGCGCCGGGAGCCGGGGGCTAGCCTCGAGGAATGCCTCAAAGGCAACGACCTCTCCACGCCGGGGCCGTGGTGTGGTCTCCTTCAAGAGGATCCGCAACCACCCCCCGCTCCATGAGGGACTCCAAGTCCCCCGCGGTGAACTCTGAGGCCCGAAGGAAGTCCGCGGTGACTTCAGCCGGGGGGACATCGGCAGCCTTGCCGCGACCCTTTGGAGCCATCGGGATCCTCGGGTGGCTAAGTTATTGGGGAACTGGACTCGGGTGTCTGGGTTTCCAAAAACTAAGCTGTCGGGAAAGAGCTACCGAGAGACTAGAGCGTCGTTGAGAAGAGGAGGGCTTGAAGTTTGGAATGGACTCTTCGGAGCCCTTCGAAACCCTATTTATAGAGCTCGTGCATGGCTCCGATGCGCACCACGTGGCTCACCCTGATCAATCTCAGTCGTCCGTCTCAAACGACGCACACAAATCAAAAGGGCGCGTGCACGGGAGATGAAGCAATGACGGTTCGAACCACATGAGGCATTTATTACCGATGGCGCGTGACAATCAAGGTTGGTGGCGTAATGATGACCGACGGCGCTGCCGTAAGTATCTAGCGCAAAATTCGAAGCGTCGACAAGGTGCCGAAAATCCATCCCGGAGGAGGTGTTCCCGGTAATGTGAGCCATCCCCTCCGGGGACTCTAGCAGCATCCCCAGGGGACATGGGGGGCTGCTGTTGGGGGAAATCTCCGCGGGATCAAGTCTAGGTAAGTGGCAAGGCTCCCGGTGTTGCCATCCCGGCCGCCGTTTACCCGGGGACCAGGCTCCCGGTGCCGGGTCACGTGAGGATCACGCGAGAAGCACCTCGGGAATTGGCAAGGACACTTGTCAAGCATCCAGCCCCATCGGCCAGAAAAAGGACGCTAGCGCCCTCTGATCCAATGGCCGCAGCTGGGGTAATTTAGTCTTTTTGCATCTTTTGGGCCTATATAAGCCCTTGTATCCCTCTCATGTAAAAAAAAGGACAGATCATTTGACATCAATACACCAAAAATAGACAGGCGTGCTTAGGAGCCCTCTCCTCACGAGAGAACTCCCCTAGCCAACTCTTGTTGGGAGCACGTCGACAGGATTAGGGTCTCCACTGAGACCTGAACCTGTATAAATCTTCGTGTCACTTGCTGTGCTGGTGTGACGGGGGAGGACCGGCCACTCGGTCACCCCGCGTCGTCTTTGCTCAGCTAGGAAACCTCTACAAAACCTGTCGGGGTATTCGTAATATCACGACAATATATCTTTTGCATGCCCACCTCACTCCCTTTTATAAGGTTTCGCAGATAAGTCCTACTCCAATGCGAACTCTAATCCCAATGGTAACCCATTACCAATAGGGGACCCATTTTGGATCCATCCAAATTAATGCTCCAACCCGTTAAGTGTGTGACCCTGCAGGTTCATCTATATTTGGCCGTGACCGGAAACAACTTCTCGAATCACAAGTCATAAGTGGTCTCTATCAAAACATTATGACTACCCGCGTATACATGAAGATCATATCTGACGAACTTATACAACTTATCATGGATTATGAGGATCAGAAAGAACTCGGAGGATCAAAGAGGATATGAGGATCAGAAAGATAGTGAAATTTTGGGAAGATGAGCAAGGTGCAATTTGGCAAGATAAGAGGATGTGTGTTCCAGAGGTTAAGGAGATCAAGACACTAATTTTGAAAGAAGCTCATAACACTCCATACTATATTCACCCCGGAAGTACTCGGATGTGTTAGGACTCGAAGAATCAATTTTGGTGAAGTCACATGGATAGAGATTGCCGAGTAAGCGGTAAAGTGTGACACATGTCAAGAGGATGAAGATCAAGCATCAAAGGCTAGCAGGATTGTTACAGCCACTAGCCATACTGGAATGGAAATGAGAAGAAGATGGAATAAACTTTATCACAGGACTTCCGAAGACTAAGAATGGATATAACTCCGTGTGGATGATCGTGGACAGACTGGCGAAAGTAGCGCACATCGTACTAGCGCAGATGACTTATGATGGCGCCAAATCAGCAGGAGTTTACATGACTAGGACTGTGACTCTACATGGTATAACCAAGAGGATTGTATCAGATCACGGAGCACAACCCACTTCAAGATTTTGGAAAAGTCTGCATGAAGCCCCAACAACAAGGTTGAACTTCAGCACAGCCTCGAACTTCAGCACAGCTTACCACCCTTAGACTAGAGAATGGACGGAACTAGTGAATCAAATACCGGAGGATAAGTTGCAAACCTGTGTGCTCAAATATAGAATTTCAGGAGAATTATACTGCCATACACAGAATTCACCCACAGCAGTAGCTACCATACAAGTTTACAGATGTTCCCACTTGAAGCTCTATACAGCCGCAAGTGCAGAATGCCTTTACATTAGTCAGAAATTGGAGAAAGGCAACTAATCAGCTCGGAAATAGCTCAAGACGTAGAAGCTCATGTACGAATCATTAGGAAGAAGCCGAAGACTGCACAGTCCAGACAAGAAGAGTTATGCTGATAACCGACCGAACAGACATCTCCCAAGGAAGTAGAGGTCCAATCAGACTCATTCTACCAAGAATACCCCATCAAGATATTTGAGGTCAGGAGAATGAAATCAAGGACCATTTGATTCTGCAGAATTCAATGGAACAACCACCCAGAAGATGAGTCGATATGGAAAAAGGGAATAAGGACTGCATCAAGATTTCCCTTATCAATTTTCAGACCTATCAGAATCTCGAGGACGAGATTGTTTTTAAGGAGGTTAGATTTGTAACACCCCGATTTTTCCCAAATCCTGGCGTGTCTTGTCCCTTTCTATTTCAGAACGAGATCCCTGTTGTGCCAGCAGCTTACCCCAAAAAGGTTGGCAATCAAACTCTTGTCATTCATACCTTTTCACAAATCAGCCCTTTTCAGATTTGTTAGAAGCCCAAAAAGACTAAAAGTCTCAGACCACCTCCAAACTTTGATCTGATTCAGTGAATATCTCCCATTCACTATTCTGAACATTTTTCCCTTCTGGAAGAATTTCCAAATCCTGCCCTAAACCTGAGTTTCGACCCTCGCCGTTTTTGAAACCCTAATTACCCTGTTTTACCCTAAAGTCGTTTTCCCCAACTTTTGTCGAAACCCTTCAGATCTTGCCCGATCTTGTCAAACTTTGGCCGGATAAGTTCTAATAATCTTTTGCAACTTATCTGCGAAATCAGATTTCAGATCGGACCCTTAGATCTCCAGATTTGCAATCAAGCCCAATTCTATTTCAAACTTTCCTTGCAGATCAGTCCTTTTTATTGCAATTAGGCCCCTGGCTGTGTTTCAACAGAAACCGCCGCAAAGCTTCGCCGCGTTCTTCGCCGCCGGTGAACTTCCAGAGCTGCCACCACCTTTGCCACGTACCTGACACCCGTGCGCATTCGTGGCACCGCCGTGGACGCCACCTCGGCCGCGCCAGCACAGCCAATTTCTTCCCCGCGCGCGAGCCCGCGAACCAGCAAGTCCAGCTTCGCCCGTTCGACACGTCTCGGCCACGCGTCGATGGAGCTTTCACTTCATCGTTCTCTCGTCGCTCGCGCCAGTGCCATCCACTGCCAAAATCCTGCACCGCTGCACGCCAGTGCCTCGCCATCATCGCCGGCACAAGTTCCCGCTGTGTCCGGTCGCTTCGCGGTCGATTTCGTCACCGCTGTTCCCTGAATTGTCGACCAGCAGATGGCTTCAGCAGCTATAAATACCTCCACAGTGCATTGCTTCAGTTTCCAGTACCAGAAAACCACCAACTCTCCAGCGCCGCCGCGAACAGCTTCTTCCCCGGTGAGCTGTTTTTGAGGCCACCGTCGCCAGAGCTCTCCACAGCCCCAATCTCCAATCCAAGGCCACCAGTAAGCGTCCCTTACCTCCCTCTCTGTGTCCTACCAGTTAATTGCACCAGATTGAACCCCATCGCCGGTGATCGCCGTAAACGGCCGTTTGCCCTGTTCCGGCAATGCTGGCCAATCTATCTCGAATTAGCCCTCGAGCCTGTGAAGAGAAATGATCAGTGAGTTATTTCAAGCAAGGCTGTGTACTTAGATTTCCAGATTGAGCTTAAATTGATGGTTTCCCCAAATCCGGATTTCACCAGTCGCCGGCGATCGTCGCCAGGCTTCTCCGGTGATTATCTGACCAAACTAACCGTGCCAACAGCTTCCTTATACCTCCTAGATGCTCTCCAAGCTTGGATTAGAGTTCTTTCGGCCTGTAGCAGAAACCCACAGCTGGCAGTGCTTCTTCTCCGGCGCCGATGACCGGAAAAGTGTTCCCGGCCGTTTCAGCCCAAATCACCTTGTCATTTAGATGTGCCTTAGCCTCCTGAGCATTATTGTCCACTAGCTCGATCCCTGAATCGACCTGAATCAAAAGTTATTCCAATGCCAAGATCACTGTCCAGAAGCCCAGTTCATGTCCAAGTCACCACAGTTCATCACTGAATTTCATCACCTCCAGCCACTTTCAGCCCTAGATCCTGTTGACTTAATTGCTCCTGTTATTAATGCCTACCTCCCAGACAAAGTTGTGCATCAATTGGAGCCCTGTATCAAAAGTTATGTCAAGCCCTAGATTTTGACAATGTCTGCACTATGTCAGTGCATGTCAGCCACTGGCATTAGCCTTGTTTGACCCCTTCTGGTTGAGCAATGGAAATGTCACTTTGTCCCCTAGATTCCTGGAGTTGTGTTCTACATCTTTTCCTTCTGTCACTTCTCCAGAAAACCATCCTAATACCAGTTTAAAGCTATGCCAAAGACGTGAACTGAATGTCGACCCTTTGACGTTCAATCCTTTTTAGCCGTTTCTTCGACCAGAACCCTTGTGACCTTGCCCTAAACTTTTCCCCTGCATGCATGTCTTATTTACTCAATATTTTCTATGGAAACTATTTTATGTATGCTTATGTAGTGTGTGTATTGTATTGCTTGTGTCCGCCGCAGTGCCCGAAGCTGAAGGAGCGGAAGAAGTCTTTGAAGATTCGTCCGAGTAATTAGACCTAGCAGTGCAAGGCAAGTCTCAACCCCTTGATCATGTTTCACCTAGTATTTTGATATAAAGTAGATTAACTGTTTTCAAGATATATGCATGCTGAGTATTTGATAAAACTATGTTTAGAAACATGTGAATAGATATGACCCAAGTCTTATGTGGAAACCCCCTTTTGAGATTGAATCATCATGCAACCTTGTCACCCTAGGATGCTATGCTTAAACTCTAATCTTATTTAAACATACATGTTAAGTGTGAAATGGCTAATATGTGAGAAATGAATTTGAAACTCTTTTTGTGAAAGAACATGTGAAATTAGAATTGATAGTGAGGATTGGATTGTATGGAGAGGGTGCGGTGCGCACCAGGGAATGTGAATGCTCCTCACTATTGGTTCATAAGGACGAGAACCTTGTGCTGTGTCTCTATGCGAATTGTAAACGTACCAACCACTTGCCTGGTATGGGACGGGCACAACTTAGTAGCTTTTTGGTATTAGCAGTTCCCTGCATGGTTTGACGATCTGGTTTCTCGCGTGGAAACTGGAAGGCCAAGGTTCGGCCATGAGTGATGTGAGTTCAGAAAAATGATGAGAGGAAAAGGCGTAAATGAAGGAAGGCGCCCTAGACCTGATTAAGCCGTGAGCGGCTGTAATCTTAAATGGTCGTATGTCTCGCGTGGACATAGACCAAGGCTATGTGTCCTGCGGGAACATAGACCAGAGAGGCTAGGAAGTAAGGTAGTGGGGAAGACCCACAACGGTACTTGAGACTTAATTGTCTATTTACCGGGCGGGGATACTGTTAATACTAAACTGCAAAAGCGTTGTGTGATCTCGGCCTTGTCACATGTGTATAAGTCACATGGAGCTGTACCGACTTGAAAGCCGAGTGAACCAGTGGATTTAAAAAGAGGTACACCTTTGCAAAGTGTAAAAGAAGTATCAGATACTCTGTACTCCCAGGTTCAGGAGTCTTTTCGTAGTGGATGATATCCACGGGTTATAGCACAAGTAATGATTTGGAATGTTTTCATAATACGGTTGATAAAAGTGATGACTCATGGGAGACCATCACACATAACGATTTCCAAAGTATAACTTAAGATTTACAAAACCCCGTTGCTGAAAACAAAACCCTCATTTGAGAGATCAAAGAATTGAAATCTATACTATTTATAATTATAAGTCTTAAACCCTTTTCTTGATCACTCCTCATCTATATACCTACTTTTTTGTAATGAGACTTGCTGAGCATTGTGTAAAAACATGCTCACCCTTGCCTTTGCAAACAAATTCAGAAGAAGACTTGGAGAATTCCGATTCCCCTGGCCTTGAGCACCAAGAAGAGGAAAGAGTCTTTCCAGACGATTTGAGCTTCTAGGAGGGTCATGAGCCAAGTTGAGTCCGATGTGGAGGAAGCCCTTCCAGAGCCGCTGCAGAAGGAAGTGAAGACCCTTGTGGTTGCTTTTTGTGTTGTTTTTCTGTGTTCGGTACTTCCATACCGATTCTTGATTTTGAAAAACTCTCTACTTTTTGTATCAACTTTAATTAGTGCCACCCTTGGCATTATGATATTGTAGTAGTGGTCCTCGTGACCTTGTACTTGCTTTATCTACCAGCTTTATTATTGGAAGTGAATCCTATTGTTGTGAGCTTGTGTTGTACCTTTCTGTGCGCAATCTACCTGGGCGGTTGCCAAGGTGACCCTCAAATGGGGGTCTCACAGCGAATGGTATCAGAGCAAAGGCTCGACTGTAGGTCGTGACCCTATAGACATTGGCGTCCCTAGAAAGAAAATCGTTAGTTTATTCGACTAAAATCTAATTACGAAAATCTAATTTGTCTAAGAAAAATATATTATGTAGTTATCCTTTTTGATTATTTGAAAAAGCTTTAAATATTATTTCCAACTTTTAGGTGTTTTTGTGTTATGTCTCCTTAGATAGCTTTCGTGCTGCGTGGTAGTCTACGAAATCCCAGAACTTGGAATTGAACCTGATGGGCGCAGATGAAGATCAGGAGGAGGACTCAGAGGAAGTAGAGCCTCACGGTTCTTCCAATACCGACGTGTGATCCCAGACTTTCCCCTGGTTTAACCTTTTGTGCCTAACCACAGCAGACGTTAGATCTTTTGTGTAGTAGTTACTTGTCTTGATGTGTGTTGGTTGCTGAATATCCTTGTAAGCCATAGAGGCAAAACTATGTATTTTATAAAAATTTAATTTATGAAAAACATCTTGCACTTTCCAATCCTTGTCTCACGGATTGATCCCAGCTTTCCGCTTGTACACTATCTGCGTTTCCCTTTGAATCAGCAATCTTTTCTTTGACCGCCTGTTAGAGTAGATGGGTTAACTCAAGAGGAAGATCTCATGGAATAGAACCCGAGGAAGATACCAGTGACATGAGGAACACATCTGAAAGAAGAGCCCGTACCAATTAAGATCAACCCGGATCACCAACCCCCATGTCATAAGGAGGAAATATCAATGATATGTTAATATGGATGCAGTGAGAATCCCAATCAAATCCAGCTGTAGAAATATTGCCTTTTTGTATCGGCAACCTAGGATTCCTAGCAGTTTTGCTAGTTTTGAATCTTAAAGAGTTAGACATCATCCTTGGAATGGACCGGATAGCCAAAAACACAAAGGTCAGATAGATTGTAAGAAGAAGACCGTCATTCTAACCAACGTCAAAGGAGAATAAGTCACATTCCGTGCAGAATGGAAAAGAAAAGAACAGAACAGAGCAGAACAGAACAGAAAAGAAGAGAAGAAGAAAAGAAAAGAAAGATCTCCATTAATTGACCATATGGACAGCTTGAACAGTGTTGAAGAGATCAAAGAAAAGAATATCCCAAAGACTGTATTCATGACAACATATGGATTATATGAGTTTACAATGATGTCATCCGGATAAATGAATGCACCGGCAATGTTCATGAATTTAATGGAAAAAGTTCTCATGGAATACTTATGCAAGTACATTATCGTGTTTGTGGACGATATTTCCATCTTTTCCCCGAGAACGAGGAGGAGCATAATTAGCATCTAAGTTTAGTGCTAAGGAGGTTAGCAGATCACCAATTGTACGCCAAGATTGATAAGTGTACTCTCTGGTTGAAAAAGATTCTTTCTTAGACCACATTATATCAAGTGAAGGAATATTCATGCATTCATCAAAGACTCAAGCAGCACCACAATATCAGTTAAGTCTACAGTACCCAAGACCCATGACAGCCAAGTGCCTGGCTTGTCACAAAAGCCACTGTTAACGTAATTGTCCCCACACTGCTACCATCAGGGACAAATTGGTCATTGTCAAGAGAAATCCCCTAGAGGAATCTGTCAAATCCAATAGCCAAGAGAAGAAGTGAAGGTCAACAACAGCCTGCAGTTCAGACACTAATCCCAATGCCTGCCCCGATACAACAGTATGGATAAGAAACTCCAGCTGCAAGAGAAAGATTTCCAACTAACCATAGAAGAAGTTGAGGAAACCCGGTACCAACTCAAGGCAGACTCAACTATGTCACATCAGAAGAAGAAAGAGGATCATCAGACAAAAATCTTTACTATTTAAAGTGGACTGAATATGACGTATCTAGAGTACCCTATCACTACTCAGTTTCCCGACTCTAGGATGCCAGTAAAGTCAGTGTGCAAAGGAGTAAAATTTAATATAAGTGAAAGGAGTTCTCTGCTAAACTACTGGCACTAGAACTACAAGGATTGAGAGGTTACACCTAGAATGGACTGGTTGTCGGAGCATGAAGGACAAATGGATTGTGAGTGTAAGGCCGTTGCCCTTACTAGTCCTAATGGAAAAGAAGTTTTGTTCCAACCCTGAGAGGATGTTAGTAGAACACCCAGCCCAAAATCCGCACAGTTCGAAGAAAGAGGTGAACCAGATCCCTGAAGTTGGAAGATACCCAAGCGTGTTTCCAAAAGAGTTACCAGAAGTGCCCTGATTAAGGTTTTGAACTCAATGTTGAACTGAAACCTAGAACAGCAACCGTATCAAAAATACCATATCGGATGTCATTCAAGGACCAAGAGGAGTATCCTGACCACCTACGAAAAGTCTTGGATAAACTAAGGGAGCAACAATTTAATGCTAAGCCGGATAAGTGTGAATTTGGACACAGGAAGTTTCGTTTTTAGGTCACCTGACGACAGCCGAAGGAGTGCAAGTGAATCAAGTTAAAAGTCGAGACCGTGAAAGAGTGGTAACAACCAGAATCAGCGACAGATATCAGAAGTTTTCTTGGATCAGCTGAGCACTATCACCGATTCATTGAAGGATTTTTCCAAGCTAGCCAAACCGCCCACTAGTTTGTTGAAAAAGGATGTCCAATTTGAGTGGACAGAAGATTGTCAGAAGAGCTTCGAAGAAGTTGAAACGAAGGCTAACAACCACACCGATCCCAGTACTCCCTGATGATAGGAAGAATTATGAGATGTAGCGTGATGCATCTAGGCATAAACTGAGTTGTGTCTTAATGCAAGGAAGAAGAACAGTCGCATCTGCATCGAGATAACTGCAGTCTCATGAGAAGAATTACCCGAACCGTGATGTGAAGTTAGCACCAATGATTCACGCACTCAAGATTTGGAGACATTATCTACTAAGGAATCGATGTGCAATCCACTTAGACCACAAGAACTTGAAGTATGTCTTGCCTAGCAGAATTTGAACATGAGGCAACATCGATGGCTAGAGTTAATAAAGAACCATGGCCTAGACATTGGTTACCATTTTGGTAAAGTTAATGTCATTGCAGACGCCTTGAGCAGAAAGGTTTACTGCAGCACCATTGTTACACCAAAGTTAATGGAGGACTGCATCGGCAGATGATTAAATCAGTAGATCAAGGTTCTGTGACCATGTATGTTGTCAGTTACACCTACTTTAGAAGAAGAGATTCGAAAATCACAAGGAAGTGATGAAGGAACTCGGAGGATCAAAGAGGATATGAGGATCAGAAAGATAGTGAAATTTTGGGAAGATGAGCAAGGTGCAATTTGGCAAGATAAGAGGATGTGTGTTCCAGAGGTTAAGGAGATCAAGACACTAATTTTGAAAGAAGCTCATAACACTCCATACTATATTCACCCCGGAAGTACTCGGATGTGTTAGGACTCGAAGAATTAATTTTGGTGAAGTCACATGGATAGAGATTGCCGAGTAAGCGGTAAAGTGTGACACATGTCAAGAGGATGAAGATCAAGCATCAAAGGCTAGCAGGATTGTTACAGCCACTAGCCATACTGGAATGGAAATGAGAAGAAGATGGAATAAACTTTATCACAGGACTTCCGAAGACTAAGAATGGATATAACTCCGTGTGGATGATCGTGGACAGACTGGCGAAAGAAGCGCACATCGTACTAGCGCAGATGACTTATGATGGCGCCAAATCAGCAGGAGTTTACATGACTAGGACTGTGACTCTACATGGTATAACCAAGAGGATTGTATCAGATCACGGAGCACAACCCACTTCAAGATTTTGGAAAAGTCTGCATGAAGCCCCAACAACAAGGTTGAACTTCAGCACAGCCTCGAACTTCAGCACAGCTTACCACCCTTAGACTAGAGAATGGACGGAACTAGTGAATCAAATACCGGAGGATAAGTTGCAAACCTGTGTGCTCAAATATAGAATTTCAGGAGAATTATACTGCCATACACAGAATTCACCCACAGCAGTAGCTACCATACAAGTTCTCATGATAATCATTCATATAAAGACATCAATTTTTACTAGTTTTTCAACACGATGGTTCGCATCAGGGCTAATGTTCATGGTTTTCAACAAGGTTTGGCTAGGCTAGGGTGACATGGCATCATATGGAAATTAATGCATAGATTCAATAGATCTAGGATACTAGCATATAGTTTATTGTCCAACATACTCATAGTAAAGTATATTATGCAAGATATTTCCATAAATATTAAGCGATTTAAACATATGGGGTCAATATGGTCGAGAACATGAGTTGCCTTCCTCGTGATAAGCATCAATGGTCGTAGAAGGTTCAACTATAGTATCCTTGCGCTCCTGATCGTAACATAATGAAAAACAATTCGAACATAAGTCCGACATCCAAAAAAATAGTTTTGTTATATAATTACATGCATGCAAGATGTATGTATGAAAATGCATCACGGTGACATTGGGGTTGGCTATGATTTAGAAGGGAATGAAAAGTTGATTCAGGGTTTTTGGACGGAATCAAAGGGTTTTCGATGAATCTGGAGTTGTTTGGCCCTCAGTCATTAGTTTTGAATTTCCCGGATGGACATAAAGTGCCTCAGCAAATGGTAGATGGAAAATAGAACCTATGAGGGTTCAGACATAGTTTATAGTAGTTGGAAAGTTTTGATATACAAAAATTTCGTAATGTTTCAGATTTGATAGGATTTGGCGAAAGTTAGATTCGATTTGGGTTCAGTTCGGGTTCGCGGAACACAAACAGGGGCTACGTCAAGGTCAAAAGTAGTGATTTAGTGACGAATAATGGACCTACATGCACGTATACAAACACTGATGACATCACTACTTGAGTTGCTAGCGCAATGGCATGTAGTGGCTAGGGTCTATACACAAACTGAGTGTAAGTGTATCAATATAGGGCTGTGTTAGTGAGCTTTGGTGGGTTGCTATCGGTGACAAGCGCATCACCAGGTGAACCTTGATGAGACTAGTTCACTGGACAAGGTGGTGGTGGTTGGAACAACCGGTGACAACCAGACGGCGGTGACGCCGTTTTCATTTCACGGTCGAAACTAGGGTATATGGCACTACAATGTTTGGGGCCTCAGTGTTCTCACCCATTTATGTCTAGGAGGTTCACCAGAGAAGGCTGAAGGTGTGGTGTAATACCCCAGATTTTGCTATCCCTTTAATATGTCAGCAATGCATCTCCTATTGAATCCTCAGATATCTCGACTGCACCTCGAATCAATCCTGGAAAAATTCTCCAAAATCTCTAATTAGAATTCTATAAATTTATCTAGATTAAATTCCAACTCAAAATCCCAAACTCTTTTCCACCTGAATATTCCACCTAATAGATTGCTCCTATTCAAATTTTCTTAAACCAATAATTATGTTGGAAATAATCAAGACTTGGTCAATGGTCGAGCTATTCAATCAAGACTGGGTCACTGGTCAAATTGAGTTTGTTGGAAGACTGAGTTGAAGAGAGAACACATGGTATCTCTTTGTCCCAGTCCGAGTGCTTGTGTGAGATCCTTGTCCCTTTCTAGCTTTGAGTGTTTGATCCAGTTTTTCCAGTGTTCAGCAAAAAAGGGAGTATACCAATCCACAAACCAGCCATTTTTTAGTGTTTTGATCCAAATGAAGTCCAATCAGGAAGCCCCCAAAATAGCAAACACCATTTCTAGCCAATGCATGTTGGCTGTGAGAGAGAGAAGTGACCAGCAAAAAGAAAAAAAATGAACTCCCTCTCGTTCAGTCTGACGCCACTATGCGAGCTTCCAACCAGTGACGAGCTGAATCCCCTCAAGAGCAAGAAAAATCTCTGCTCCGGGCATTGCTTGATCCTTTTTTTCTTATTCCTTTGTCCAGCATCTAGTTGCAGTCTATAAGAATCCCTCACACAGCCCTTCTTCATTCGTTCTTGCTAGTTCTTTCTTTGTTTTGCCTAAGTCTTGAGAAGGTATGATACTTGATAGATTTTGCTTATCTATTCATTTTTCTTGATCACACTTAAGAGAAATCATTCATACAACCATCCTTCATCTGTTCTTATATAGAAATCCCACCAAAAAACTACAAGGATCTCAACATTCTCAAGTCTTCTTCTTCGACCACAGTAAGTATCACTCTGTTTTTGGTTCTTGAGCAACTTCTCTTTGAATTTCAAATTTGTGCTCGTTACTACACTATTTTCTCTTATTCTTGTTGCTATGTGTTTGAAACTCTCTTATCTTTGTTTTGGGCATCTTTAATCGGTATTTTGATCTATAGAACTCCGGCAATCGACGAAACAGTACAGCCCAGCTGCTTTGCTATTTTTGCAAAATCGGACCCCTTAAATGGCCTCAAAACTGTTCGAACCTATTGAACGCATTGTAGATTAGCTCATTCCCTACAACCTTTCACTAGTACAGAAAAGCTTTCTTCTAACGGTAAAAAACACACTTCTACTAACGGTTTTTGTACCGTTAGAGTTAGACACGATAGAACAAGACAGGTCATTTTCTAACGGTAAATAACCGTTAGAAGAAGTGCACTATTCTAACAGCATTTTTGGTGACAACTGTAACACCCTGAGTTTAGGGGTAAAAACTTTCTTTTTCATGAACACCATGCATGCATGATACCATGTATCTGTAGTAGTAGCCAGATCAGTATCTATCTCAAACCCTAAAATCTCAAAATCTTCCCTGTGAACCCAAATCAAGATCAGATTATTCGAATGTGATCTATCAGTTACTCTGAACATAAAAGTCTTCAGAAGCTAGATTCAATTCCATCTCTAACTTCCAGATCTATCAATTCTTTTCTGTTTTCGAAAACAGAAATTCTAATTACTATTCTAATCTAATTACTCTAAATATTCTGAACTCAGATTTAGCTAAATCTTGACCCAATTCAGATCAGATTACTCTTGGACTATGATCATGGGTATGCCAATACCTTAATCCAGAAAGTTGGCAGCCAAATCATATCATCTAAGTCTTTTTCACATATCAGTCCAAATTATATCGCAATTTAGTCCTTTATCTGATATTTGGAGACCCAAAAAGGCTAAAATCTTCAGATCAACTCCAAATTCAGAATTTCTTCAGCAAATCTTTTCCAAATGCTATTTGATACAAATTTCCCTTCTGTCCAGATTACAAAACTACATCTTAAAGGCCAGAATTCGAAATCGACAAAACTCAGATTCTATTTTACCCTAAAGTACCTTATTTTCGGTTTATATCGAAAGCTATCAAATCAAGCCAGATTTTATCAAATCTCTTGCTAGATGAGTATAAGGTATAAGTTTATACTCATCTGAGAAATCAGATTGCAAATCAACCATCTCCAAGTCAGAAATTACAATTCAGTCCACAGCCAATTTTCAGAATTTGCAAATCAGTCCAAATGGCTGTTTCGACCACCAGCCACCAGTTGCTGCGACCAGGGAAACTGCAGTTCGACCAGTGCATGCCATCGACCTCGGCCAGCGGTGCACAGTACCTCCCTTCGACCACAGCCGGCACAGTGCATTGCGTTGCTTCGACCTCGACCTCAGCCACTGTTCACGACCTCGTTGCTGTGTTTCACCGTTGAGCAACACCGCTTTAGCTGTGATTTTCGCAAACCGCCTTTGCTTGCACACGTGTTAGCGTCTCAGACATCACCGTGGCAACCCCATCCAGCTCACCAGCAGCTTGCACAGTAGCTCGCCGTTGCTTTAGCCCGAAGGTACACCGGCGCAAGTACCTAGCTTCTGAGAAATGATCAGCGAGCCTTGTTCCGCTTTGCATCATCCCTAAATAATAGCTCCAGATCAACTCAACCATCACCATCTTCACCAGAGCTTCCTTAGTCTTTTTAACCCGAAATTCCTCACCGTCGTCTTCTTCTCCGGCGAGTCCAGCACAGAGGCTCACGGTGACAGCCTCAACCGCAGCCTCAACCCTCAAATTGATAGCATTAGTGAGTAACCCTCATCCATCTCATCGCTCTGTAGCTTTTAATTGAACTCTCATGCACCTCATCGCCGGTGATCGCCGGCAATTGCTGAAATTCTAGAAATGCCCTGTTCCAGTTGCACAACTCAAATCAGTCCGAATTAGCCTTCAATTCAATAGACAAAAATGATCAGTGAGCTATTTTAAGCAAGTCTGTGAATTCAGATTTCAAAATTGAGCAAGAATTGAAGCTTTTCCCTAGCCCGAGCTTCACCAGCCACCGGCGATCGTCGCCAGGCTTCTCCGATGATCGTCCGGCCAATTCAATCGTACCAACTACTTTCTTATAGCTTTCAGATACTCTCCAAGAAAGGAATTGAGTTCAATCGACCTATAGTAGAAAACCCCAAATTCAATATCATCTTCTCCGGCGCCGGCCACCGAAAATCCATTCCCGGCCGATCCAGCTTCAGAAACTTTGTCCACCAGATGCGCCTTGATCTCCTGAGCAACTTTTTCTACTAGCTCGACTTCCAATTCGGTCTAAATCAGAAGTTATAGTTTTGCCCTAATTCCTGTCTAGTGCTATGATTTGGAACTTCAGCTACCAAGTTCATCGCTCGTTTTCATTACTTTCCGGCCATCTCCTGCCCAAGATCTTGTTGAGTGAATTGTTCCTGTTACTGAGGCCTACCTCCCAGACAAAGTGGTGCATCAATTGGAGCCCTAGATCAAAAGTTATGGCAAGCCCTAGTTCTGGCCATGTCAGTTCAATGCCAAGCTATGCCAGCCAGTGGCATTAGCCCTTTTCATTCTTCTGCCACAAGTTGAGATAATCCCTCTATCATCCATTAACCCTATGTCGATGCCTTGAACTGAATGTTGACCTAAAGACATTCATCGATTCTAGGCAAACTAGCCGCGGACTTAATGTCAATTCCCATACCCTGGAACCCTAGAAGTCCCTACACTAGTACAGAAATGCAGTCTACTAACCCCTATATTCTATCGGTTATTAGCGCTTTAGTAGAAAACCGATAGAAAATGTGCCTCGCGGCCAAAAAAGGCCAACGGGTGTATTTTTCCTATCGGTTTGTAAGAAACTTACTGATAGAATAAATACTATGATTTACTCTAGCGGTGATGAACATATTTGCCGTTAGAAGAGAAGCATAAGTACTGACGGGAGAATGTTGTGCGCCGATAGGACTGGTCGACTTCTTCAACTAGACTTATTCTATCGTTAATTTATTAGTATACCGACAGAATATCTCAAAAATTCCTATCGGCAATATGTAGTGTGCCGATAGAACCGTTCGCCTTCTACAAATATTTTTATTCTATC
Organism: Pharus latifolius; assembly: GCA_019359835.1. Taxonomy (NCBI): domain Eukaryota; kingdom Viridiplantae; phylum Streptophyta; class Magnoliopsida; order Poales; family Poaceae; genus Pharus; species Pharus latifolius. The sequence goes on along the minus strand of CM033325.1, from coordinate 20,921,108 downwards.
GGTAATGTATTCTTTGACCGTTAGAATATATCAAAAATTGCTTAGAACTGTTCGTCTTCAAATAGTTTTATTCTATCGGTAATGAATGTTTATACCGTTAGAATATAGAAAAAATATTTTAGAACTGTTCGCCTTCTACAACTAGTATGATTTTATCGGCAATGTACGTATATACCGACAGAGTGTGGACAAAAATTCCTATCGGTAATTTGTATTCTGCTGATAGAGCCATTCGACTTCTACAGATGTTTTTGTTCTATCGGTAATTGATTTTTTACCGTTAGAATATATATAAAATGACTAACGGTATGCGGTTTTTGTACCGATAGAATTTATCTAGTACTATAAATACAGGGGTATGTCTCTTCATTCTCACAGTTCATCTGGGGCTCGTAGTCCTAACCCGTAAGCTCCATGGACGGCCGGCGCACCTTTACAAGCGACCGCTGCACCTCCGCACCTCCATCGACGCCCTCTAGACTTCCGCATCCCAAGCAAGGTACGTAAATCATTCTAATCCGATTATGGCAATTATTCTGCTTTTTTTGTATCCTTCATTTTGATGTGTCTTCTTTTCAATATGATTATGATCTTTGCAGGTCCTTGGATGATGCTCATGAGGGGCAACGTATTTCACGGTTCTTCATCGCAGTACGCTGCCTACGTGGGCTTGTTGGCGAAAGAAACGGTGAAGATCACCGTCGAGAGCTGGAAGGACGTGAAATGCGAGATCTTGGTTGGCTCGGTCGAGAAGATCCTTAAGCCCTGCGTGTTTCTCAAATCAGGACCTATAGAAAGCATCTTACATTTTTTTGCATGCACCAGCTTGTGGCCAGATGCTTACCTGCTTGGAGAAGAATTGTTGTTATTTGCACAGCCATTCTACACCATCACTACACAGAACAACATCTTGGAAGGTCGGTTCTTTTTGTTAATGGAGTTGAGTTGAGTTGAGTTGATTGAGTTTGAGTCCGAGGAAATCACCAATATGTACAAATGTAAGTCGACGGCAGTTCCAGCTCCTCGGGCGTCTTCGAACTGAACTCCTATGGTTAAGTCCAATGTGGTTCAGACATTTGTTGTTTTGGATGAATGGATTTGTTATGTATCAGGTCTAACTTGTAGTCGCTAGTTGCATTGTCGCAACCTGCAAAGGTTCTCTTTTATGTAAAATGTACGGGCCACTGGGTCCTCGTCGTGATCTGTTGTTAATTTCAGACGTGGCTTTTCTAATATACATCGAATGTGTGAATTGTTGTATTTGTATATTGTTGTATATTTGTGTATCATGTATTGCTAATTGGGACATGAACTTCAATGTGTAGGGAGTATTTGTGTATTTAATTGTATTGGTTGGTATTTCTACTGCTGTTTCAGACATGTACCTGAATTTGTATTGGTGAACTGGCATGTGTAATTTCTTTGGCAAGATGAAGTCCCGAGTACCTAAGAAAAGTATTTTTGTGTCTCCAAGTTAATCCACAAATTAGCATTTCTTGAAATATTGCTTTATCTTGTAGTTAAGATCTGTTTGATGTTACATTGGTATGATTCCTTGGATGTGAGAACTGGTGTCATGTGCGTTACAAATACCTCCTCTAACGGTAAATACACATATTTACCGTTAGAGAACACATATATTTGCTCAATCATGCATCATCTAACGGTAAATACACATATCTACCGATAGAAAAACTCATGTTCGTGTGTCATGCATCATCTAACGGTTAATACACATATTTACCGATAGAAAAACTCATGTACGTGCTGTGTCATGCATCATCTAACGGTCAATGCACATATTTACCGATAGAAAACACATATATTTGCTCAGTCATGCATCATCTAACGGTAAATACACATATTTACCGATAGAACAAGGCCTGTACTTGCTCAGTAATGTACATTCTCTAATGGTATATGTGTGTTTTTACCGATAGAATATGTGAGAGGCAAATTACCTTAGTTAGTCTAACGGTTATTTCATGTATTTACCGTTAGAAAAAGCTCCATTATAAGGAAAACCCCACTTGACCATTGCTGAGCTGCTCTTTAATTTGTTCTGTTGCACTCTGTGTCCCTCTGTTTGTGATGAAAGTTCCACGCTCGCAGCTACACTGCTAGGGTGATCAGCGCAAGCTGGAGGGAAGTTGATTGCGCCCCTCTCTTTAAGGTATGATTAATTGTCGACAGTTATCTCTCTCTCCCTCTAGATCTCCTTCCCTCTCTACTTGCAAGCTAGCTGTATTGTGTAGTTCCAATTAAGTTTGTAGCTGTAAGCTTGGGAGCTAGGTAGCTGGAAATGCATCATGTTTTAGGAGCTAACTAGCTTGTATTGTGTAGTTAGCTAGGTTAATTAGTGTTAATTTCGTCAGGCTAGGGTTCAACACATCTGTTGTAAGAGGCTGTACATGTACATATACATAACTTAATCGGGCAGGTTTCATGCATGCATGGCTGACTCGTTAAATTTTGTTAATTGTAGATGGACAGGAAATATTGGATGTATGGAATAAAACGTACTACTTTTGAATATTTGGATGGTGTGAATGAGTTTATTAAATTTGCTGAGCAACAAAAGGAGAGGAAGGGAGAGAAAAATATGCTCTGTCCTTGTACAGATTGTATGAACTTGAAGAGGTTTAGCAACTCTGATCAAATTAAGAGTCATTTGATTCATCGTGGTTTTAACGCGCGATACACCCGTTGGATATGGCATGGCGAAGATCTTGAGGAAACAAGCACCACTACTACCAATCAGCAGGACTTGGATGTGGATTGCAATAATATCGATGATCATCCGAATTGTTATAATGTTCATTTTGATGTGCACGTAGATGATGATGATCTAGATGAGATGTTACGTGATGTAGAGGAAGATTACAATGAAAACGACTTCTGTGAATTTGAGAAATTGATTGCTGACTCTTAGAAGCCTCTGTTGCCTGGATGTGCAACATTTACAAAACTGTCTTCTGTGCTGAGATTATATAACTTGAAGGCAGGCAACGGTTGGAGTGATAAGAGTTTCACGGCACTATTAGATCTTCTAGCGGACATGCTTCCAGAGGGAAATGAGTTGCCAAGATCTACTTACCAAGACAAAAAACTGTTGTGTCCGTTGGGAATGGAAATCGAAAGAATACACGCATGCCCAAATGATTGTGTGTTGTACCGTAACGAGTACTCCAGTTTGCATGTTTGTCCAAGATGCGGCGCATCGAGGTACACGCGTAGGCACCAGATTGACAGTGAACGTCACGAGGTAAAGAAAGGACCTCCGGCGAAAATAGTGTGGTACTTGCCTGTGATACCTAGATTGAAGCGGCTGTTTGCAAATCCGAAAGTCGCGAAGCACTTGCGTTGGCATGCTGAAGCCCGGAAACAAGACGGAAAACTGAGACACCCAGCTGATTCTATTCAATGGAGAAACATCAACAGAACATTTGCTGAGTTCGGCGGCGAACTTAGGAATATAAGGTTCGGGCTGAGTACATATGGTATGAACCCACATGGTAATATGAGCAGTGGGCACAGCACTTGGCCGGTTCTTTTATGCATCTACAATTTTCCTCCTTGGTTATGCATGAAGCGCAAGTACATCATGATGGCGTTACTAATCTCAGGACCCAGACAACCCGGAAATGATATTGACGTGTTTCTAGCGCCTTTAATTGAGGACTTACAGAAATTGTGGAGCGAGGGGGTGCAGGTGTGGGATGCATACAAGAAAGAGAATTTCATCTTGCGGGCCCTGATATTTTGCACCATAAATGATTTTCCGACCAACGCAATTTGTCGGGGTATAGTAAAAAAGGAGCCAAGGCTTGCCCTATTTGCCTAGATAAAACTGAGAGCATGTGGATGCGAGACTGCTGGAAAACAGTGTACATGGGTCACCGCAGGTTTCTTCTGGTGCATCACACGTACCGTAAGAAGAGGAAATCATTTAACGGGAAGCCCGAGAAGGGATCAGCTCCAGTGTTTCTGACCGGTAAGGAGATTTACTCGCGCGTGAAGGACATCAAAGCTGAGTTCGGTAAGCATTCTAAACCTCGAGAAAAAAATGTTTGGAAGAAGAGATCGATTCTCTGGGATCTACCGTACTGGGAGCACTTACAAGTTCGACATTGCATTGACGTCATGCATGTAGAGAAAAATGGCTGTGACAGTTTGATTGGTTTGTTGTTGAACATTCCAAGAAAGACAAAGGATGGTGTGAAAGCTCGTCGTGACATGGTGGAAATGGGGATAAGGACTGAGCTTGCACCTTTAGAGAATGGAAAGCGTACATACCTCCCTCCGGCCTGCTATACGTTGTCCAAGAGCGAAAAAATAGAACTCTGTTGGTGCCTGCACGGTGTTAAAGTTCCATGTGGGTACTCCGCGAACTTGAAAAAACTTGTGTCCATGAAGGACCTAAGACTAGTTGGCACGAAGTCCCACGACTGTCATGTTCTGATGTCACAAATGCTTCCCATTGCTATCAGAGGCATTCTCCCAGTTGAAGTCAGAGAGACAATCATAAACCTATGTTATTTCTTCAACGCAATATCTTGCAAGGTAAGTACGTGCACTCGTACTATAAGTTCATTACCTCCATCTGTGGAGCTTAATTAGAAGATTTTTCTGATATGAATATTTGGCACAATTGTGTCCTCGTAGGTAATTGATCCGGATGGACTGGACGCTTTGCAACGCGACATGGTTACAACTCTTTGTCAGCTCGAGATGTATTTCCCTCCATCCTTTTTTGATGTTATGGTCCATCTGATTGTTCACCTTATTAGAGAAATTAAGTTTTGTGGACCTGTGTGCCTGCTCTACATGTATCCATTTGAGAGATTTATGGGTGTATTGAAGGGATACGTAAGGACTCGTCGTCGACCCGAGGGGAGTATCATGGAAGGTTATGCCGCCGAGGACGTGATTGAATTTTGCACATATTATATGGCCGGGGTTGACCCAATTGGCGTTCCTAGGTCCCGACACGAGGGTAGGCTTCAGGGCATCGGAACGATTGGATTCAAAGCTATCGTCCCCGCTCGTGATGTGTACGCAAAATCACATTTTTGGGTCTTACAACACATGACGGAGGTCGAGCCATACATACACGAGCACAAGGTAATGTTACGATCACAGAATCCTTCGAAGTCAGACGTTTGGGTCAGCAGAGAACATAACAGGAAATTTGCTGAGTGGATCCAAGAAAGAGTCACGCGAGCTGCCGAGGGCTCCGTAAGTGAAACTGTGACATGGTTGGCTAGAGGCCCAAGATTCACTGTAGGGACTTGGCAGGGGTACGACATTAATGGGTATTCATTTTACACAAGAGCTCAAGACGTCAAGAGTAGCACACAATGCAGCGGAGTGACACTGTTTGCTATTTCCGAGGATGCCAGGTCAGTAAGGGCGCTGAACTCATATTACGGTGCTATTGACGAAATATGGGAGCTCGATTACGGATTACTTAAGATTCCCCTGTTTCGATGCCAATGGGTCGAAATCCCTCGAGGTGTTCAAGTTGACAGTTACGGGTTTACTCTCGTCGATCTTGGTAGAGTCAGACACCAAGACGATCCATTCATACTTGCGAAGCAAGCCACACATGTATTCTACATCGTTGACCCGGCCAATCCAAACTTGCATGTTGTCCTCCACAGCAAGAGACGTATTGTTGGGGTCGAAGATGTTGTCGACGAAGAGGAGAATAACCAATTTGATGAAATACCTCCATTTTTAGAGGACATTCAATCTATCCGTACTGAAGATATCGACAAAACAACGCATCTGCGAGATGACCACGAAGAAGGATTATGGGTTGAGAACCATTGATGATTAATTTCTATTTCAGGGATAAATGCCAAGCAAACAGCCCACAAGTTTTGCAGCAAGGTGAGGAACTTATCATTAATACATCAGGCAGTACATTTTTCTTTAGAACTTAATGATAAGATAGTTCACAGCATTAATATATCTCAATTTTACTCCACAGCATGAGTTCTAACATATACAGTACCTTTATCCTGTAAATACTTAATTCTTCCCTTCAAATAGCACTTGCAAAAATCTCATCGCAGCCTCTTGCTTCTTCAAATTAAGCTCTCCAAAAATCAATTTTTCTGACGGTATTTTGTTATTTCTACCGATAGAAAAGGACATTAGCTACTTTAATGTGTCTCAGGCACTTCAAATGTTTCGCTGCGAAAAGTTTACTTATTCTATCGGTATTATTATATTTTACCGTTAGAATAAATTCGTTAGTCTCACGGTATTTGTTGTTTGACGGTTTTTTGCTGTTTGTACCGATAGAAAAATACTCTGGCACTTTGAATTCTCAACCGTGTCGGCATGCGTCGCCTTGGAAATTCTATAAGTACCTCGCCATGCGTCGCAGTATTTTGTTGTTTTTCTAATTCTCGAACGCTCCGACTCCTCATCTTCTCTTTCACAATGGCAACCTCCATGGGATCATCAGCCACGCCCTCCCCGGTAAGAACTCTAAATCTCCTGGGTTACCCCTGTATTGTTAATCCATGTTCACTACATTCTTGACCTGTTGATTTGTATAGGGAATGGGAGCCGTGGAAGACACTGGCAAAGTGAAGGCCGACCTGAGGGCCCTCCAGGAGGAGCACAAGCTCCTTACGGACAAGCACACTCAGCTACGGCTTGACCTTGACGATCTCTTCCAGCGCATGAAGACGGATGGTGACAATGCTAGGGCGAGGACGAGGCATCTTCGCGAGGAGAAGAAAGCCGCGGATATGACCATCGCTGGCTGCGGTTTGACTATGAAGGATACCATAGCGAAGCTGAGGGAGGTCGCAGGCCTTCTCGACGCGGTAGTAGTTGATCCTAGGGACAACTTGTCGCTAGAGGAGTCCTGCGTCCTGGCTGCAAGTCAAACTGACTCTATTCTACATGCAGCCAGGGCTAAGACCACCCCTTGATCTAGCATTTTGGGTTTTATTTTTTTTTTATAAGTGATAAAACAACAATGAATGAACAATTTCTTTTTATGACAATTTTCCAATTTTTCGGCTATCTTCCCTCTTTCTTTATCATTCTGCAGCTTTCAAGCACGGTCTGTTTGATGTTAAATTGTGTGTACCTTTTCATTTTCTGACGGTATTTTGTTGTTTCTACCGATAGAAAAATGGAACACAATACTATAATCTCAGGAACTTAATTAAAAAATTTTTCTTAGGAAAATTGGTCTTTTGGGATTTTATTGTTTATACCGATAGAAAAAAAGGAATCCACTACTTCAAATATTTTTCCGGGAAATTTACTTTTTCTATCGGTATTATTTTGTTGTACCGATAGAAAAGGTCATCCACTACTTTATTACTCGTACACGGCCCTTGAGTTTCCCTCCAGTCGAACAGTTCCAACTTAGAGCACTGCGTCTCTTCGAGAGCGAAGAAAACCACAACCTCCGCCGTGACCACTCACTTCCTCTCTCCCACACGATGATCGCTGGCTGGACACTGGTTCGCCACTGCCACCGGTTCTTATTTTCGTCCTTCGCCGGCCGCTGCTGCGTTCTACACCGCCTCTCCATCACCAGCACTGATCGCCGTAAATACCATAATTCGTCGTTCTCTTTCCAGCATCTTCCTTATTTGATCCTAGTGTTTTGTACGTACTAATTCTTCGAGTTTTGCAATTACACTAGGGTTCCCTATTGTGTTGGATTATGTACATTCCGCAAGCAATGTTGATTTAAATTAGGGTTGACATAATATGTTCCAGTGCTATAATGAACCTATTTTGAGATTTTAACTTATCTATACTGCTGTATGTGTGATCAATTGTATGCAACTGCCATGTAATGCACATTATATGTTGGAGTTGTTCGTACACATATTCTATCGGTATCTCCTGTATTTGCCGATAGAAAATATTTTTGAACAAGTATTAAAACTTTGGATCCGGAAGGACATGAGGCATGCAATGTACTAGTTTGGTTGGGAATTTTTACTCACTTGGAATATATGGCAATGTGGATGGGTCTTCGAAGTATATGTTTCAAATGCATATACATATATATATGACTTTTCCCAAACTAATAGATGTGATGAAGTCCTGATGACTTGCATACAGGTAATACAAAAGATAACCAAGAGAGGGTGCTATAGACCATATTATTCCTTTTTTGGCTGTGACCTACTTTCTGTGCTACTTCAATATCTTTATATTCCATTAGCATTAGGTTTGTCAGATTATGCACAGTGGCACTTAGATGCTTGTGTGCATATTTACGTGTGAAATAATAATGCTGGCCTATGAATATTAGTATAGAAAATCATTGAGAATGTTATGTGATGACAGTGAGTAGTGGCTTATCAACAAAATTCCATATATAGAAAACATTGTTATTTTCTATCGGTATCTCACGTGTTTGCCGATAGAAAAATTGTTATGTTCTATCGGCAGATCATGTGTTTACCGATAGAAAATATTTTTGAACAGTTCAAGAAGTAATTTATGCATGTATTTCTTTTAGTATTATTTTGTTTGGACATCCCTTTTGCAGCCCTAATTAGATTCCAGTCCTGGGCTGAGTTATGAAACTCCAAGAAGAATTAATTGTCATATGTTGCCTGCTTCCTATATGAAAATGTGTAGATGAAAACGCTGAGAAATAGAATCTTATCTTGTATTGCATGGTAGCTTTTGTGTTTACCGATGGAAAAAATATTTAAAATAGGTCCTTTTTCTTTGTAAAATGATTTGGTTTGTGTTTCCATTAAATTTTTGATGGTTTGTTGATGGTTTTGTAGGGAAAGACATGTCGTCGTCTTCATCGGATGGTACCAGTGGTTTGACTAGGGCCAACCCCAACGTAACTGAAGATGCAACTGTTACATCCCAGCGCAAGAGGGTGGGGCGAGGCGCGACGACGTTGGGCCATTTGGCCAAACGCATGGATCTTTCTTGTGAGTTCAACCAATTTGGGAGGCCGATTGGAAATAATGCTGGGAAGTATGCGGCCTACGTTGGGCTGTTGGCGAAATAAAGGTTGAAGATCACCGTGCAGAGCTGGAAGGACGTGACGGCGGACGAGAGGGATAGGTTGTGGGCGGAAGTGAAGGTTAAATTAACTGAAATCGCTGAACTCTTTCGTAATCACGTTCTCTTGGCTTATACTAAAGTTTAACTAACTTGTGATTAATTGTATGCATTTTTTGAAAACAGGCTAAGTGGAACATCCCCGACGATACACCTAGGACGGCCTGCTTGAAGGACATGAACGGAACATGGAAAGCCTTTAAGAGCTGGCTCGTCAGTAACTTCCTCGCTGCGGGAAAATCTCCTTGTGAGAAGTACCCCTTCATATCGGAGGAGGTATGGGAGGAATTCACCAAGCAGAAGGGGACTGAGGAGTTCAAGGCCCTTAGCGAGAAGAATAGGGCGATCCAGAAGAGGAACGACCACCAGCATCGGCTCGGATCCCGGGGCTATGCGGGGAAGGAGGAGCAGTGGAAGAAGGAAGACGAGCAAAATCCTGTCATCGACACCCCTGAGTTGCCGCTCTCCGAGATCCGGGATGAGAGGTGCAAGCGATGGTGGAGGGGGAGGGGGTCCGTGTCATCCACGGGGTCTGTGCAGTTCGCAACCCCTGGGGACGTCGATGTTGTGAGGCGAATGGTAAGTTGGCTAACCTCGTAAACTATGTGCGCACAAGTGTATATAAGGCAATTTGTCTCACAAGGTACCTTTAAATATAACATATCTCTTTTTAAAAGGAGGCAGTGGAGGGATTGTTTACCCCACAGAGGGAGAACGACATCCTCACCCGGGCTCTAGGAAATAAGGAGCATCCCGGGTGGACACGGGCCGTGGGAGCCATTGTGTCGTGGAAGGCCGGTTTCGTAGATCCGGCTCCACCGAGGAAGAAGGCCCGCTCCTGGAAGGAAAAGGAAGCGGAGCTGTCCGATAAGATACGGGCTGAGGTACGGGCGGAGCTCTCCGATAAGATACGGGCTGAGGTGCAGTCTGAGGTGCAGTCTGAGGTCGCACAAATGAGGGAAGAGTTTGCACGGTTGAGAGATGCATTGCTGACCAAGAGTGCAGATGCGGAACCCCAGGGCGACGGTACCCCGCGGGGTCGGATAAGCAGTTGCGCTTCAATGGTCCTCGCGGATCCAGTGGATGTACTTGAGGTACTGCAAGCCTTCATCTGTGCACTTAAGTTGATGCCACTCCCATTCTGTTAGAGTTGTTTCGCTAACCTGTTTTAATATTTACAAATTTGCAGAAGCCAGAGGGTTGCATCCTACTGAATCACCTAGGCGACAGGCAGGAAGTGGTTGGACACGGCTTCGTATATCCGTCTGGGCCGGATGTCCGGGTCCATTGCGTACCTCTGCGGTTGGGGTTTGCAAAGGTACAGGTGGACATGGCCATGCTGGGCTACAACGATTCTCCGTTGGCAGTCCCAACAGAGGAATTGCAGACACTTGCTGAGGCAGTGGGCTCCTACGTATAGTGGCCCAAGAAGTGTCTTCTAATACAACCGGTAAATCCTACACATTTTAGATTACATCCTACTCAGTACACTCAACTTGCATAATCTAACATACGTGCTCATTAATTGAAGTGGCCTGCCGTTGGGCTACCAGGGGACTGCGCCCCCAGCTCGGGGCATGAGGCCCGATCTCGTGCGACCCTGGACACATCAAAGACGGCCTCGACCCCACCCAGCGCATCCACGCCTTCACCTCGGAAGAAAGCCACCATCACCTCGCCCTTGCCTTCGAAGGTACGCGCTCAATCCCCGGCAAAAGGCAAGGGCAAAGGCAAGGGAAAAGGGCGACAGGGACAGCCGAAGAGGTTCAGGAACGGGTTCCCACTCATGTCGGAGGCAGCTTTGCGCAAATTGGATCGATCAACCAGAGACCTCCACGAGTGGTAGCTACACCGAGCTCGGCGCAATCTGAACTTCTTAGTTCCCTACAGGCCTGGGCAGTTCCACCGTGAGCCCGGGAGTATATCCGTGGCACACGAGGATCTGTTCGACCTCTACAACTCGCGGGAGCTCGATATGTCCATCATACGGACTGGAGTCCTGTGAGTTTGCTGATGCTATGTATTGCTGTTTTCTAACTCTGTTTGCTAACTCTGCATTGTTGTAGTTCATTTGAAATGTAGTAACTTTCTGTGCAATACTAATGTTGTCCTTTGCATGCAGGTGCATGTACAGGCTAGCATCAGAGGCTGCGTGTGACAAGGTGGGTTTCCTCGACCCAGAGAAAATAAGCCTCACGATGCTAGAGCACGACGCCGCGCACGCTGAGCAGTACATATCCAAGGCGCTGATGGCGCAGCAGGACAGGGAGTTCATTCTGGTGCCATACCACCAAAGGTTAGTGCATTTCGTACTAATTTAACTCGATCTTGTATATTACACCTGAGATATACTTTGAGCTAGCGGTCCTCTTTTACGTACAATGCAGGGGCCACTGGATCCTCATCGTGATCTGTCCGCCGAGGAACGAGGTGTACTACCTCGATTCGATGCGTGACAGATTATTGATCGAATATGTGGTCAAGGGGAATATGGAGGCGTAAGTAACTTATATGTTTGATTTAAATTTTCACCTCACTAGCTAATGATAATACATTAACCGGCAATACTAACTGAAATGCAGGGCTTTTGATAAATATGTGTCTGCTGGAGGGAGGCATGCTGCACCGCAGGGCTCCCTACTAGCTTGGAAAGAATATGAGGTACTCACGAGACTTTTTGTTTGTGCTTAATTAGTTTATGGAAACAATAGCTAACATGTCTTCGCATATGCAATTATCTCAGTGCCATCAGCAGCCGCAATCGTGGGAATGCGGGTTTTATGTGTTGCGCTACATGTACGACCTAGTGCAGACAAACTTTGCCCAATTCCCCCAGGTAAGCATCGATAGCTAACTCAAATTTGAAAATTGGGTGTCACGTTCTAAATTAGGAAGTTAGTTACCAAGTATTCACACATGCTTGCAGATCGCCATGTCGAAAGACTCATACGAAAATGCAAAGATTAGAGATCTTCGACAAATCTGGGCTCAATATGTCATGGAGGAAGTTGCGCCCAACCATCCGCCATGATAATTTTCTCTTTTTCGTGTATTCTGTGCATAGACTGTTTATATACATGTGAATAAATATATATGTCAATAAATGTCCACATTGGATTGCAATCTGTATTTGTCCATATATATGTGAATAAATGTGAATAACTGTCTAATGTGTCAATCTGTTCTGTGACTTTACCCTTCTTTGCATATGTACTGTATTGTGTATCCAATCTATAATGTATTGCATCTGTACTGTATATGTGAATGTACTGTATTGTGAATGTAAATAACGTACTATATATGTGAATGTTCTATCGGTAAATTCATTCACAACCGACATACTACTACCACTTTTCTATCGGTAAACTCATCCACAACCGAGAGACTACTACCACTTTTTCTATCGGTAAACTAGAAATTAACCGTCAGAATAGTGTGACTTTTCCTGCCGTGAACTCATCCACAACTGAGAGACTACTGTAGTTTTTTCTATCGGTAAACTTGAAATTAACCGTTAGAAGAGTGTGATTTTTCCTGCCGGTGAACTCATACACAACTGAGAGAGTACTAAGTTTTTTTCTATCGGTAATCTCATTTCCAACCGAGAGAGTACTAAGCTTTTTTCTGTCAAAAAACTTGTAATTAACCGTTAGAATAGTGGTATTTTTCCCACCGCTAAACGTCAGACTACGACGGGTTTTCTATCGGTACACTCCTAAGGTGCCGATAGAATAGTATGCTTTTTTCTGTCGGTAATCTTGTAATTAACCGTTAGAATAGTGGTACTTTTCCCACCGCTAAACGTCAGACTACGACGGGTTTTCTATCGGTACACTCCTAAGATGCCGATAGAATTGTGAAGTTCTTCTGTCGGTTATTTACCGATAGAAAATATTCTGTCTTGTTCTATCGTGTCTATCTCTATCGATACGAAAACCGATAGTAGAAGGGTGTTTTTTACCGATAGAAGAAAACTTTTCTGTACTAGTGCTAGCACTCATTTTCAGCCCTAATTCTATGATTTAACCCTAATCAGCTTCTATGGTATCTAAGTCCAATCATTTCAGAATCATCAAGACATTCATCTTTGCATTATTGCATGTAGTATAATAATGTATTGAAAAGGTTGTGATTCTTGGTTGCTTGTGTGATCTTTGCTCAGAGTCGGAGCCAGAGTTCGAGGACTTCACTGCTGACCCAACATCAATTGCTGTCTCTCACGACGCGGAAGGCAAGTCATAGTCTTGATCATCTTGAACCTATATTTTATGAATTGCTATGATATGACCTTGAATATAAGTAATACTGCATGTGAAAGAATGGTTGAGATATATTTTGGCAGTACAAGCTGGATGCTTGTAAAATGTGAAAAGATCAAATAGTGAACCATGAACTACTATATATGTATTTATATATATTCATGAAATAGAACCCTTAGCCGTGACCATTTTTTTGGTATGGAATGGTGGTACTAGCACTGGTTGTGCTTGGCTGCACTGGATGTGCAGGCACTGTAGGTGCATGGTGTGTGGTATGATCTGGTCACTGGCATATGAGGACTAGAACCTTGTGTTGTGCGTCTAGTGGCATGAAACACGTGCTAACCGCAAGCCTGGTATGGGACAGGCCTGAACAAGTACTTATGCGGATCGCACATGAAACCCCTGCATGAGATGGAAAACAATACACTAAACTCACGGGGTTCAGCTCCTCCACGTATTATGATCAAGCACGCTGACCCAGTAATGGGAAGAGGCTTAGGGTGTGGGGGTAATCCCGCCACAACTGCGGTTTGTGTGAAGAAAACTGTAGGGTCAGGGGTGAATTGTAAGTGAAACATAACAAAAGTTCTTGTTATCTCCACCTTGCCACTCACTGTATGAAGTGAGTCAGGGGTCCAATCCTTGTGATAGGAAGGACTTGAAAGTGGAATATCTTGTGGGTAAATTGGTACCTCTCTGCAGAGTTAAAAACGTATTCGAATACTCCGAGCTCCCAGGTTTATAGGAGTCTGCTGCGGTGGATTAAATCCACGGGGTGTGACACAAGTATGTTTTCTAAATAAAATTTGATAAGTCAAGATTACCCAAATGACATGTGTTGTCATGATAAGGGGTGCTACCGTGGGCTGTCGTGTGTCGACGTGTCGCGGTAGTACTATAATCTAGTGAACATGAATAGTGATGTTATGTTATGAGAAATGCTGCCATGACATGAGATGAGATATGAAAGAAAAGATTATTTTATAAACATCCATAATTCTTGACTAGTCTAGGTTCATAACAATACTACTATATGTATCTACTCTTCCCTATGACTTGCTGAGTACGTAAGTACTCACCCTTGCAACTTACAACCCAGAAGATGGAGCGTACCAAGATCAAGAGGAAGACATGGAGAACTTCTTGGACCAAGATGAAGGAGAGCCAGTTCCGCCAGATCCTTGATGTGTTGTTCTGCCGTCAACTTCTTACTGTGGAAGGGACACCCATCATCCGCTGTGTAGAAGTTTTATTTTGTTTTAACTAAACCTTGAATGCTGCGAAGGCATTATATCCTCTTTATGTAATGTTAAGGCTAGCAGGCCACACTGCTTAATACTTTGTAAGTTTTTCTGCTGCAATGTGAATATACTCCTGTGCTTGACTTATCCTGGGAAGTCAAAGGTATGCTTGTATGGGACTAGCTATAGCAAGCTACGTCTCCACGGGAGTAGTCGTAGTCCCAATTTCGGGGCGTGACAACAACCGGTAGAAAAACCATTCTAGTCTGATGGTTAACTAGCAGTATCAGTTAGAACGTGTCAATATTTTCTAACGGTAACGAATACCAAACCGTTAGAAAAAAATAATATTCTCATGGTTGTGAATGAGTTTTCTGACAGAAATACTTACACTCTTCTAACGGTTAATTAAGAGTGTACCGTGAGAAAAAAGTGTAGTACTTTCACGGTTGTGTACGAGTTTACTGTCACAAAAACTAACACTCTTCTAACGGTTAATTAAGAGTGTACCGTGAGAAAAAATGATAGTACTCTCACGGTTGTGTACGAGTTTACCGGCAGGAAAAGTTACACTCTTCTAACGGTTAAGTGTGTACCGTTAGAAAAAAATAATATTCTCACGGTTGTATGGTAGTGTGCCACCGGAAAAACTTACATTCTTCTGACGGTTAATGAGGAGAATACCGTTAGAAAATGTTGTTGTTTTCTAACTCTGTTTGCTATTTAGCCATTAGAAGAGTACATTCACAATACAGTACATTCACATATACAATACAGATGCAATACAGTACAGATGCAAAGAAGGGTACATTCACATATACAATTTATTCACATATATACGAACCAATACAAATTGCAATCCAATATAGGCAAATAGTAACCAATAAGACTATATATAAATAATCTATGCACAGAGTACACAAAAAGAGAAAATTGATAACAAGTGAGCAAAAAGCTTGTCATGGTGGTTGGTTGGGTGCAACTGCCTCCATAACATATTGAGCCTAGATTTGTCGGAGATCTCTAATCTTTGCATTGTTGTATTGGTCTTTGGACATGGCGATCTACAAGCATGTGTGAATACTGAGTAACTAACTTCCTAATTTTGAACATGACACCCAATTTTCAAATTTGAGTTAGCTATCGAAGCTTACCTGGGGGAATTGGGCAAAATTTGTCCGCACTAGGTCGTACATGTAGCACAGCATGTAAAACCCGCATTCCCACGATTGCAGCTGCTGATGGCATTGAGATAATTGCATATGCGAAGACATGTTAGCAATTGTTTCCATAAACTAATTAAGCATAAACAAAAAGTCTCGTGAGTACCTCATATTCTTTCCAAGCTATTCAGGAGCCCTGCGGTGCGGCATGCCTCCCTCCAGTGGACACATATTTCTCAAAAGCCCTGCATTTCAATTAGCATTTCCGGTTAATGTATTATCATTAGCTAGTGAGATCAAAATTTAAATCAAACATGTTACTTACGCCTCCATATTCCCCTTGACCACATATTCATTTGATAATCTGTCGCGCATCGAATCGAGGTTGTACACCTCGTTCCTCCATAGACAGATCACGATGAGGATCCAGTGGCCCCTACATTGTACATAAAAGAGAACCGCTAGCTCAAAGTATATCTCAGGTGTAACATACAAGATTGAGTTAAATTAGTACGAAATGCAGTAACCTTCGGTGGTACGGCACCAGAATGAACTCCCTGTCCAGCTGTGCCATCAATGCCTTGGATATGTACTGCTCAGCGTGCATGGTGTCGTGCTCTAGCATCGTGAGGCTTATTTTCTCTGGATCGAGGAAACCCACCTTGTCACACGCAGCCTCCGATGCTAGCCTATACATGCACCTGCATACAAAGGACGACATTAGTATTGCATATAAAGTTACTACATTTCAAATGAACTACAACAATACAGAGTTAGTAAACAGAGTTAGAAAACAACAATATATAGGATCAGCAAACTCACAGGACTCCAGTCCGTATGATGGACATATCAAGCTCCCGCCAGTTGTAGAGGTCGAACAGATCCTCGTGTGCCACGGATATACTCCTGGGCTCACGGTGGAACTGCCCAGGCCTGTAGGGAACTAAGAAGTTCAGGTTGCACCGAGCTCGGTGTAGGTACCACTCGTGGAGGTCTCTAGTTGATCGATCCAATTTGCGCAAAGTTGCTTCCGACATGAGTGGGAACCCGTTCCTGAACCTCTCTGGCTGTCCCTTTCGCCCTTTGCGCTTTCCTTTGCCCTTGCCTTTTGCTAGGGACTGAGCGCGTACCTTCGAAGACAAGGGCGAGGTGATGGCAGCTTTCTTCCGAGGTGAAGGCGTGGATCCGCTGGCTGGGGTGGAGGCCGTCTTTGCTGTGTTCAGGTCCGCACGAGAATGCTGATGCCCTGAGCTAGGGGCGCAGTCCCCTGGTAGTACGCCGGCAGGCCACTTCAATTAATGAACATGTATGTTAGATTTTGCAAGTTGAGTGTACTGAGTAGGATGTAATATAAAAGGTGTAGGATTTACCTGCTGTTTTACAACACACTTCTTGGGCCACTATACGTAGGAGCCCATTGTCTCAGCATGTGTCTGCATTTCCTCCGTTGGGACTGGCAACGGAGAATCGTTGTAGCCCAACATGGCCATGTCCACCTGTACCTTTGCGAACCCCAACCCTAGAGGTACGCAGTGGATTCGGACATCCTCCCCAGATGGATATATGAACCCGTGTGCAACCACTGCCTGCCGGTCGCCTAGGTGAGTCAGTAGGCTACAGCTCTTCGGCTTCTGCCAATTTGTAATAATTAAAACAGGTTAGCGAAACAACTCTAACAGAACGGGAGTGGCATCAACTTAAGTGCACAGCTGAAGGCCTGCAATACCTCAAGTAGATCCACTGGATCCGCGAGGACCTTTGAAGAGCAACTGCTCATCCGACCCCGCGGGGTATCGTCGCCCTGGGGATCTGCATCTGCACTCTTGGATAGCAATGCTTATTTCAGCTGTGCAAACTCTTCCCTCATTTGTGCGACCGAGGACTCGACCTCAGCCTACACCTCAACCCGTATCTTCTCGGAGAGCTCTGCTTCCTTCTCCTTCCAGGAGTGGGCCTTCTTCCTTGGTGGAGCCGGATCTGCGAAACTGGCCTTCCACGACACAATGACTCCCAAAGTCCGTGTTGGCCCGGGATGCTCCTTATTTCCTAGAGCTCAGGTGAGGATGTCGTTCTCCCTCTGCGGGGTAAACAATCCCTCCATTGCCTCCTTCTCAAAAGAGATCTGTTACATTTAAAGCTACCTTGTGAGACAAATACATATATACACTTGTGTGCACACAGTTTACGAGGTTAGCCAACTTACCATTCTCTTCACAACCTCGGCGTCCCTAGGGTTTGGGAACTCCACAGACCCCGTGGACGACACGGACCCTCTCCCCCTCCACCACCGCTTGCACCTCACATCCCGGATCTCGGAGAGCGGAAACTCAGGGGAGTCGACAACAGAATTTTGCTCATCTTCCTTCCTCCATTGCTCCTCCTTCCCCGCATAGCCCCGGGATCCGAACTGATGCGGGTGGTCGTTCCTCTTCTGGATCGCCTTATTCTTCTCGCTAAGGGCCTTGAACTCATCAGTCCCCTTTTGCTTGGTGAATTCTTCCCATACTTCCTCCGATATGAAGCGGTACTTCTCGCAAGGAGATTTCCCTGCAACGAGGAAGGTACTGACGACCAGCTCTTAAAGGTTTTCCATGTTCCGCTCATGTCCTTCAAGTAGGCCGTCCTAGGTTTATCATCGGGGATGTTCCACTTACCTTGTTTCAAACAATGCATACAATCACGAGTTAGTTAAACTTTAGGATAAGCCAAGAGAACGTGATTACGAAAGAGTTCAGCGATTTTAGTTAATTTAACCTTCACTTCTGCCCACAACCTATCCCTCTCGTCCGCCATCACATCCTTCCAGATCTGGACGCTGATCTTCACCCCTTCTTTTGATAACAGCCCAACATAGGCCGCGTACTTCCCAGCATTCTTTCCGATCGGCCTCCCAAATTGGTTGAATTCACAAGAAAGGTCGGTGCGTTTGGCCAAACGGCCCAACGTTGTCGTGCCTCACCCCACCCTCTTGCGCTGGGATGAACCAGCATCTTTAGTTATGTTGGCCCTAGTCGAACCACTACTATCATCCGATGAAGACAACGACATGTCTTTCCCTAACAAACCATAAAAAATTTAATAGAAACAGAAACCAAATCGTTTTACAAAGCACAAAGACTTATCTGAAATATTTGTTCTATCGGTAAACACAGTAACTACTGATAGAAGATATTTCTGAGCATTTTCATCTATACATTTTCATAGGAAGAAGGAAACATATGGCAATTAATTCTTCTTAGAGTTCCATAATTAGGGTTGCTAAAGGGATGTCCGAAGAAAATAGTACTAAAAGGCATGCAAAAATTGTTGTAGTGTTCAGCAATTTTTTCTATTGGTAAACACGAGCCACCGATAGAACATAACAATATTTTCTATCGGCAAAGATATGACATACCGATAGAATATGTTTATGAACACCACCAACATATAAAGTATATTATATGGCAATTGGATACAATTGATCACACATACAGCAGTATAGATAATTTCAAATCTCAAAATAAGTTCATATGGCAATTAATTCTTCTTGGAGTTCCATAACTTAGTTGAGGATTAATTGGAGACTAATTCTTCTTGGTTTCAATGAGAGTGTAAAAAACTGAAAGTATTCTCTCTATGTGACATTGCATGGTTCATGTCCTTCCAGATCCTAAGTTTTAAGACTTGTTGAACTTGTATGACAAAATGAACACACATAGAAAATAGGGTACTGATTGTTTCTTGGCCTATGTAATATAGCAGGCCAGATTGACATAGTTAGAAGGAGGTATAATGTAACAACTGACCGGATCGATTATAATATGATTTAGCTGCAGTGCAAGTCACAGCAGGGAAGTAAAATAGGTGGTTTAGATGGCATGGAACAAGAAGATATGAACCATAAAGAAAAAATAGTACTAAAAGGCCAAAAATTGTTGAAGTGTTCAGAAATTTTTTCTATCGGTAAACACAAGAGCTACCGATAGATATAACATTTTTTTTCTATCGGCAAATACATGATATACCGATAGAAGATGTTTAAGAACACCTCCAACATATAAAGTACATTACTTAGCAATTGGATACAATTGATCACACATACAACATTATAGATAATTTCAAATATCAAAATAGGTTCATATGGCAATTAATTCTTCTTGGAGTTCCATAACTCAGTTGATGATTAATTGGAGACTAATTCTTCTTGGTTTCAATGAGAGTGTAAAAAACTAAAAGTATTCTCTCTATGTGACATTGCATGGTTCATGTCCTTCCAGATCCTAAGTTTTAAGACTTGTTGAACTTGTATGACAAAATGAACACACATAGAAAATAAGGTACTGATTGTTTCTTGGCCTATGTAATACAGTAGGCCAGATTAACACAATTAGAAAGAGGTATATGTAACAACTGACCGGATCGATCATAATATGATTCAGCTGTAGTGCAAGTCACAGCAGGGAAGTAAAATAGGTGGTTTAGATGGCATGGAACAAGAAGATATGAACCATAACAAAAAAAAATGGTACTAAAAGGGCAAAAATTATTGAAGTGCTCAGAAATTTTTTCTATCGGTAAATACATGAGCTACCGATAGAATATAATAATTTTTTCTATCGGCAAATACATGAGATACCGATAGAAGATGTTTAAGAACACCTCCAACATATAAAGTACATTACTTGGCAATTGGATACAATTGATCACACATACAGCAGTATAGATAATTTCAAATCTCAAAATAGGTTCATTACAGAACTGGAACATATTATGTCAACCCCATTTTAAATCAACAATGCCTGCAAAAATTTACAAAATCCTACACAATAGGGAACCCTGTTTAATTCCAAAACATGAGCGGAGAAAAATAGCGAACATAGTGTAAAAAACACTAAAGATCAAATAAGGAAGATGCTGGAAAAAGAACGACGAATTAGGGTATTTTACGGTGATCAGTTGTGGTGATGGAGAGGCGGTGTTGAATGCAGCGGCGGCTGGTGAAGGACGAAAATAAGGACCGGCGGCAGTGGCGAACCGTGATCCAGGCGGCGATCGTCGTGCGGTAGTGAGGAAGTGGTCGCTGGCGAGGGTTGGGGTTTTTGTAGGATCAACGATGCCGACTAGAGGGGGGTGAATAGGAGGCTTTTAAACTTCTTTTCAATTAAACACTTTTTGCAAGATAATTATGAATCCTAGAATAAATAAAGAGGTTTAAAACAATTTAATCAACTAGTTGCATTCGACCATATGAAATATTTGACAACACATGCAACAATAGTAAATTAAGCAATTGTGTCAAGATGAATATGAATCATACAAAAGAGAGACAATTGATACAATGATTTTTACCGAGGTCTCAGAAACTCGCCCGGTCTCCCCTACTCCTCATTGAAGCGCTCACGCGTGAGCCTCGCTTCTATATCCACGAAGGATATCTCACTAGGGTTGCTCCTTCTCCACACTGGATAGGTGAGCACCACACCTTTCACAAGTTCTTGCCGGCCTCTCCGACAAACTTCAATGGAGAGATCGCGACTCTCCTCCGACACCGTCTAAGCGAAGGTGATCGCCAAGAGTAACAAGTCGGATGCACTTTCGCTTGAACGAATCACGTGCTAGAAGCTCAATGATGCAAATGAGATGCTCAACACTCTAGCACTACCTTACAAATGGAGATGACGTGCACTAAACACTCACAATCTCTCTCAAATGCTATTCTCTCAAATCTTCTCAAGATTTGGGCTCAAATCTAGCCTCTAGATGCAATAACACATATGCAATGAACTTGGCTAGATTTTCAACAGTGAAAACAACTTCTTGAGCAACCACAAATGAAGAAAAACACAACATATATATAGCCCTCAAGGAAAACTAGCCATTTGCCATGAACAGGCGAAATTTTGTACAATGTCAGTTATCGTTGGGGGATTTTTTTGTAAAGGTCGGACAATGTCCGGCCATGGTGGACAAAAGCCCCCGGACATCTATATATGTCTCTGTTTCACTCGACTCAAACAAATTGTACAGGCTCAAGTACAGCCTTCCCGGACAAAAAGCCCCGGACAGATGCAAATGTCTCTGGTTTCATTTTGCAAAAGGCTGAAAAAATTTCTACAGGCCGGACAAAGTCCGGCCACTACACATTGACAGTAAAGCAAGTATAACTTTTGATCTAGAGATCTGATTAAGGTGATTTTTGGCTTGTCGGAAATATAACTCAAAGTACTACAATTTTGTCAACAGGAGAAAGACCTAGAAAGTTCTAGAAACTTCTAGGAAACCCAAAAACCTTCCTACTGCCAAAATGTCCAACCCAAAAATCAACTCTAATGCAATTTAGGGTATTTGCACATACGGATTTGCTGTTTTCTCGTGGATATCTCATCTGACACTCAGCGATGACTACGACTAATATGACTTATGAACTAAAACCACTGGTCGAATATTCGGTCGAAAACAGGTGGTCGAGTGGATTTGGTCGAGCGTACGCAAGCGAGCCGAAGACTGGTACGACCAGTTCGAACTCCTACGACCACGACCAAACCCTAAACAGAAAACCGCCAAACCGACGACACGATCACGACCACGTATCAAACAAGGATACGATGAAAATGTGCAAGTACAACCATGACCAACTCTAGAAAATAAACCCATTTAAATAGTTGGCGATCAAGACTAAGTGCAGTTTTCAAATCATTTTCTCTAATGCACCACAAACTACACTTAGACTCTCTAGCAATGCAAGAGGCGATAAAACACTAGTGCAAGATGATATGAATGCATCTGAGCTTCCACACTAGATAGATAGATTCAAGCTACTAGTTTCTGACCCCTCTTAATAGTACGGTCAAACTAGCAAAATGAATCCTATCAACCCGGTCTGTCTCCAAACACCAAGACTGGTAAAATCCTAAGAAAATAATCCTTAATCTTGGATTTTACTTTAGGTGAAGTTCGACCTCGTGAAGCTCAACTACTCGAAGTTTGTCCTCACAAAGCTCGACTTCGCTAAGCTTGACCTCACCGAGATGTCTCATATCGGCATCATCCTCGTCACACCCTTGCTTGCTTTCATCCTGCAACCATTCTGAGACTAGAACACATACACTCAATGCACAAACGTTAGTCTCATATACAATTCGTCATTAATCACCACCAGAGAAATCACTCCACACAGGAGTTAACTCAACGATTTCTCTCTTCGGCGAAATGACAAAGCCAATTTCGATAAGCAACAAATGAGTAAGAGATGAATCACACGGTCATATAGATCTATATATGATGAAGACATACGCACACGATCCATACTACTCATGTTATGATAAAGATAAGCATGATGCAACCACCGAGCTCCCTCTCAACACATGCATCGATCTCGATACCACAAATGAAGGAGTTATCAACCTTCCGGATTTATCACATGACATTCCAATTTACACTTAGCACAAGATTGATGCAACCACATAGCTCCCCCTCAACATATGCATCAATTGTTAAATCATAACTGGAAGTCATCGATTTCTAGGGTTTAACATTAACAATTCAATGTACTTGTGCTAAACTAGGATGTATACAAGTTGTCATTTAATCCTCAAAGCTGTCATTATCCAGATCAATATTAATCATCATGGATTTATCCAAATCTTCATTAATCATCAAAACCTAGATATCTTTGATCGACCTAGATCCAATAGTTTTCGCGCTCGAAGAGGCACAGTGCTAGAAGTTGGAATTGTTCGACTGGAGGGAAACTCTCGAGAGAAGTTTAATAAAGTAGTGGGAGCCTTTTCTAACGGTACAAACAAGAAATACCGTCAGACTAATGGTTTTCTTCTAACAGTACAACTAAATAATACCATCAGACCATGTGTGTGCACTTTTCTCACGGTAGTTTGAGAAAATTCCGTCAGAGTGGCCAACTTTTTCTAACGGTATGAACACAAAATTCCGTTAGAACAAGTAAATTTTTTCCAGAGCTTAATTTTTGAAGTGGGCAGGGCATTGGAAAATGATGTTTCAGGCCTCTTGGAGAAGCAAGAGGTTGCAATGGGATTTTGGCAAGAAAATTTGAAGGGAAGAATTATGTTCTTACAGTATAAAGGTACTGTACATGTTAGAACTTATGCTGTGGACTAAAATTGAGATATATTAATGCTGTGAACTAGATTATCATTAAGTTCTAAAGAAAAATATATTGTCTTATATATTAATGATAAGTTCCTCACCTTGATGCACAACTTGTGGGATGTTTGCCTGGCATTTTTCCTTCAAATAGAAATTAATAGTCATCAATGGTTCTCAACCCATAATCCTTCTTTGTGATCATCTTGCAGATACGTTGTTTCGTCGATATCTTCAGTAGGGATAGATTGAATGTCCTCTAAAAATGGAGGTATTTCGTCGAACTGGTTATACTCCTCTTCGTCGACAACGTCTTCGACCCCAACAATACGTCTCTTGCTGTGGAGGACAACGTGAAACTTTGGATTGGCCGAGTCAACGATTTAGAATACCTGTGTGGCTTGCTTTGCAAGTATGAATGGATCGTCTTGGTGTCCGACTCTATCGAGATCGACGAGAGTAAACCCATAACTGTCAACTTTAGCATCTCGAGGGATTTCGTCCCATTGGCATCGAAACAAGGGAATCTTAAATAATCCGTAATCGAGCTCCCATATTTTGACAATAGCACCGTAATATGAGTTCAGCGCCCTTTCTGCCCTGGCATCCTCGGAAATAGCAAACAGTGTCACTCCACTACATTGCGTACTGCTCTTGGCATCGTGAGCTCCTGTGTAAAATGAATACCCATTGATGTCATACCCCTGCCAAGTCTGTACAGTGAATCTTGGGCCTCTAGCCAACCATGTCACAGTTTCACTTATGGAGCCCTCGGTAGCTCGCGTGACTCTTTCTTGGATCCACCCAACAAATTTCCTATTATGTTCTCTAGTGACCCAATTAAGTTGTAAACTTTCTCTACATCACGTAACATCTCATTTAGATTGTCATCATCATCTACGTGCACGTCGGAATGAACATTATCAAAATTTGGATGATCATCGATATT
This sequence comes from Pharus latifolius, assembly GCA_019359835.1. NCBI lineage: Eukaryota > Viridiplantae > Streptophyta > Magnoliopsida > Poales > Poaceae > Pharus > Pharus latifolius. The sequence goes on along the minus strand of CM033325.1, from coordinate 20,896,315 downwards.
ATTGCAATCCACATCTGGGTCCTGCTGATTGGTAGCGGTGCTTGTTTCCTCAAGATCTTCACCATGCCATATCCAACGGGTGTATCGCGCGTTAAAACCACGACGAATCAAATGACTCTTAATTTGATCGGAGTTGCTAAACCTCTTCAAGTTCATACAATCTGTACAAGGACAAAGGATATCTTTCTCCCCCTTCCTCGCCTTTTGTTGCTCAGCAAATTTAATAAACCCATTCACACCATCCAAATATTCAAGAATAGTACGTTTATTCCATACATTCAATATTTCCTGTCCATATACAATTAACAAAATTTAATGAGTCAGGCATGCATGAAACCTGGCCAATTAAGTTATGTATATATACATGTACATGTAGCCTCTTACAACTGATATGTTAAACCCTAGCCTGACGAAATCAACACTAATTAACCTAACTACACAATACAAGCTAGTGAGCTCCTAAAGCATGAGGTATTTCCAGCTAGCTCCCAAGCTTGGAGCTACAAGCTTGGAACTACACAATATAGCTAGCTTGCAAGTAGAGAGGGAGGGAGATCTAGAGGGAGAGAGAGATAAGTGATGACAATTAAGCTTACATTAAAGAGAGGGGTCCAATCAACTTCCTTCCAGCTTGCCCTGATCACTCTAGCGGTGTAACTTTGCGCGTGGAAATCTCGTTGTAGACAAAGGGAGACAGAGTACAACATAACAAAACAACAGCTCAGCAATGGTCGAGAGGGGTTTAGTTTATATTGGACCAATTTCTAACGGTAAATACATGAAATCCTTGTTAGAATATGTGCATCTAATTTTGTACGTACATCTTCTATCTGTAAATATGTGCATTTATTGTTAGAACAAGTACTGGTACATGGCTGGAACAAAAGCAAGCTGGTTCATACATGTCATAGCAATCTAAGTACACACATGCACACCACTTCACACAGTCAAGTGCATGCCTACAGCACATATGCAAATACAAGTGTTTGTTCTATAGGTAAATTTGTGTATTTACCGTTAGTACAGGTACTGGTACATTGCTTAAACAAAAGCAAGCTGGTGCATGCATGACACAGCAATCTAAGTACACACATGCACACCACTTCACACAGTCAAGTGCATGCCTGCAGCACATATGCAAATACATGTATTTGTTCTATCGGTAAATATATGTATTTACCGTTAGAACAGGTACTGGTACATTGCTTAAACAAAAGCAAGCTGGTTCATGCATGACACAGCAATCTAAGTACACACATGCACACCACTTCACACAATCAAGTGCATGCCTGCAGCACATATGCAAATACAGGTGTTTGTTCTATCAGTAAATATGTGTATTTACCCTTAGAACAGTACTGGTACATTGCTTAAACAACAGCAAGCTGGTTCATGCATGACACAGCAATCTAGATACACACATGCACACCACTTCACACAGTCAAGTGCATGCCTACAGCACATATGCAAATACAGGTGTTTTTCCTAACGGTAAATATGTGTATTTACAGTTAGAACAGGTACTGGTACATTGCTTAAACAACAACAAGTTGTTTCATGCATTGCAAAGCAATTTAAGTACAAACATACACACTAGTGCACATATTAATTTGTCCTAACAATCAAATAATCATATGTAAACACAATGTAATACCAAACAGATCTTAACTAGAAGATAAAGAAATATTTCAAGAGATACTAATTTGTAGATTAACTAAGAGGCACAAATTAAAAGGCTTTTCAAACTATCACTTGGTACATTCCATCACATTCAAGTTCATGTCCCAAATAGCATTACAAATACACAAATATACAACAATATACAAATACAACAGTTCACACATTTGATGTATATTAGAAAAGTCACGTCTGAAACAACATATCATCACGAGGACCCAGTGGCCCATACATTTTACATAAAAGAGAACCTTTGCAAGTTGCGACAATGTAACTATCGACTACAAGTTAGACATGATACATCACAAATCCATTCATCCAAAACAGCAAATGTCTGACCCACATTTGACTTAACCATAGGAGTTCAGTTCAAAGATACCCGAGGAGCTGGAACTGGCGTCCAGTTACATTTGTATTGGTGATTTCCTCGGACTCAGACTCGATCAACTCAACTCAACTCAGTAATATAAGTTTCTTCTTCCCCCATTTTCTTGAAGGAATGGAGGCAAACCAATATCTCATCTTGGTTTGCCTCCATTCCTTCAAGAAAATGGAAATCACCGATACAAATGTAAGATGCTTTCTATAGGTCCTGATTTGAGAAACACGCCGGGCTTGAGGATCTTCTCGACCGAGCCAACTAAGATCTCGCCCTTCATGTCCTTCCAGCTCTCGACGGTGATCTTCACCCTTTCTTTCACCAACAAGCCAACGTAGGCAGCGTACTGTGATGAAGAATAGCGAAATATGTTGCCCCTCATGAGCATCGTCCAAGGACCTGCACAGATCATAAATAGGCATTCTAGAGCAAATTATGATTGTTTACTGTTTCCTAAATGGCTACCTATCTGAGAAAGACTACCAACTGAAGGTTAGGTTGTGCTTCGTCATAGTAACATCAACTTGCAACTGGAGATCAAGATATTACATTTCTACTCTATTTCATCAGAAGAAATTACCTTACCAATATACATTAATTATTTAATGAACTTTTTACATGCACTTGATCATTGAGCAAGCTAGTTGGCATTTGACTATGTTATTGGCATTGAACAACCTACAGAAAGATCAAGATATTTGTGTATCTCATGATATTTGTAAATATCTTGATATTAATGATCTTTCAATTTCATTAGATATTTGTGTACTCATGATACTTGTAAACTGCATATATATTTCAATTTAAATTTCAAGATCTTTCAATTTCAACTTCAATTTCAATTTCAATTTCATGATCTTTCAATTTCAATTTCAATTACAAATATCTTTCAATTTCAACTTCAGTTTCATGATCTTTCAATTTCAATTTTTACTAAGTCCAAGTTGGCATTGAGCAACCTACTGAGAAATGAAGATATTACATTTATACTCTTATTGGCATTTGACTATGTTAGCTAGTGTTTGTCTTGCAAATATCTTAATAATTTTCTTCATTTGATTGAATTTCAAACAATTGAACATTATCTGTCCCACAATGATATTATTTAGTTGTTTTAGTAAAAAAACAGAAACAAGACACCGTACATAATCATATTGAAAAGAAGACACATCAAAATAAAGAATACAAAAATTACAGGATAATTGCCATCATCGGATTAGAATAATCCAACAATATTGCCGAAATTTTACTTGCCTTCCTTGCCATGCCGAAATATAGTCAAAAGTGTTGAGGCTACGATCCATCTTGGACTTGATTCACCTAATAAACAAGTGGCCATCGATGGAGGTGCGGCGGTCACCGGTGGAGGTGCGTTGGCCGTCAATGGAGCTTACGGGTTAGGGATACAAGCGCCCGACGAACTGTTCAAATAGAAGAGACATACCCGGGTATTTGTAGTAGTAGAATAGTTCTAACTGTACACGACACCCCACCGTTAGTAATTTTCGATCTCTTCTGACGGTACAAAGATGCAGTACAAATAGAATAAAAATATTTGTAGAAGCCGAACGGTTCTAACGGTACACAACATCCCCCCGTCAGTCATTTTCGATCTCTTCTGACGATATAAATAATCAGTACCGATAGAATAAACTATTTGTAGAAGTAGAACGGTTCTAACGGTACACAACATAATTTTCGATCTCTTCTGACAGTATAAATAATCAATACCGATAGAATAAAACTATTTGTAGATGTCGAACGGTTCTAATGGTACCCAACAAACTACCATCAGTACTTCTTCACCTCTTCTAACGGTAAATTTGTTCATCACCGCTAGAGTAAATCATTCTGCTTTGTCTAACAGTACTCAAAATACTACCGATAGTAATTGTGTTCCTTTGCTAATGGTATATGTATTCTTTACCGTTAGAAAATCCCGCATAGCTTCTTCTAATGGTAAATTTCATAGAAACCGATAGTAAAAATACCTCCCATATGCCTTTTGTGACTGCGAAGCACCTTTTCTAACGGTTTTCTTCTAAATCGCTAATAACCGTTAGAAGATAGGGGTTAGTAGACTGGATTTCTGTACTAGTGTTTTTGTTGTTCACTCTCTGAGATAAGCACTATATCAACCCGAATTTTTATGTTTTCTGAATTTTAGTCATTTCGTTCAAGAGTTTGACGAACAAGAAATTAAGCTTGTTGGGGGAAATCTCCACGCGGTCAAGTCCAGGTAAGTTCATGATTGCCCGGGGACAGTGGCCTCCGGTGCCTGCCCCGGGCGCCGCCTTTCAGGCTCCCAGGACCGTGCCTCCGGGGCATGTCCCGGGCGCCGCCATTTGGCCCCTGGGACCGTGCCCCCGGGGCATGTCCCGGGCGCCGCCATTTGGCCCCCGGGACCGTGCCCCCCGGGCACGTCCCGGGCGCCGCCATCTACCCGGGGACAGTGGCCTCCGGTGCCTGTCCCGGTCGCCGCCATGTGCCCGGGGACAGTGGCCCCCGGTGCCTGCCCCGGGCGCCGTCATTTGGCCCCCGGGACCGTGCCCCCCGGGCCTGTCCCGGGGGCCGCCATGTGCCCGGGGACAGTGGCCCTCGGTGCCTGCCCCGGGCGCCGCCATTTGGCCCCCGGGACCCTGCCCCCCGGGCACGTCCCGGGCGCCGCCATCTGCCCGGGGACAATGGCCGCCGGTGCCTGCCCCGGGCGCCGCCTTTTAGGCTCACGGGACCGTGTCTCCGGGGCATGTCCCGGGCGCCGCCATTTGGCCCCCGGGACCGTGCCCCCCGGGCCTGTCCCGGGCGCCGCCATGTGCCCGGGGACAGTGGCCGCCGGTGCCTGCCCCGGGCGCCGCCTTTTAGGCTCCCGGGACCGTGCCTCCGGGGCATGTCCCGGGCGCCGCCATTTGGCCCCCGGGACCGTGCCCCCCGGGCCTGTCCCGGGCGCCGCCATGCGTCCGGGGACTGTGGCCCCCGGTGCCTGCCCTGGGCGCCGCCATTTGGCCCCCGGGACCGTGCCCCCCGGGCATGCCCCAGGCGCCGCCATTTGGCCCCTGGGACCGTGCCCCCCGGGCATGCCCCGGGCGCCGCCATGTGCCCGGGGACAGTGGCCTCCGGTGCCTGCCCCGGGCGCCGCCTTTTGGGCTCCCGGGACCCTGCTCTCCGGAAGAGGTCCCGGACGTCACCGCCCTCCTAAAAGGTAAAATCCCTGTTTGTTTATCACGTGCAGGTCACGCGAGGGACGCCTCGGGAATCAGCGACCACCTGTCAAGCATCCAAGACGTTTGACCGGGAGAAGGACGGTCCTACCCTTCAATCCGACGGTGGCTTCCGGGGTAGTTTAGGTTTTTTGCTTCTTTTTGGGGCTATAAATAGCCCTTGTACCCCTCTGTTGTAAGGGATCAGTTCATTATTATTTGGAATAGCTAATCTCACAGACGTGCTCCGGAAGCCTCTCCCCCGGAGAGAGCCTCCCCAGCCGACTCCGGTCAGGAGCGCGTCGACAGGACTAGGGCCCCCACCGGGACCCGAACCTGTATAAATCCACGTGTCAATTCTTGTGTTTGTCCGGCGGGGGAGGACCGGTCACCCGGTCAACCCGCGCTGCGTAATCTCCGCTAGGATCGTCTTCAAAACCTGCCGGGGTATTCTTAATACCACGACAAAGCTGTTTGTAGAATCCTCAATTAATCCCCTAATCGGGCTCGATCTCATAAAATTCATGTCCTACAGAGTCGGTTCCAACCAACATGAGCCCAAACTTAGCCAAACTAGGCACTTGTAACCAAGCCCAGAGTATTTTCTCCTTCCCAAGATCATCTCCAACTAGAATACTTTGCCTGCATGCATATTTATACTTTTACATATAATTTTCTATGATAAGTAATTTCTGTATGCTTATATGTTTTATTATTGATTGTGTGCAAGAGTAGAACTAGGATTGGAAAAGGTAGAAGAAGTGTTCCAAGACCCCTTAGTGCAATTAGACCCCACTCTACAAGGCAAGTCTCTTTCTTATTGATCATGTTTCTCCCAGTATTTTAAGTAAATTAGGTTATCTATTGTTTTCAGTATATACATGCCTTACTTTTTAAATATGTTGGATGAATATGAGTAGATATGACCTAACTCCTTTGAAGGCCCTTCATGTTCATATATACAACGTGCTTGTTTGTTGCCCTAGGATGTTGTGCTTAAGTTGTGCTTATGCTTGAATATATGTGCTAAATGCTAAATAGTCATCTATATGAAAAGTATGTTTAAAACCTTGTTTGTAAAAGTGTGAGTTAGAATCGATAGTGAGGATGGTTTGTGTGGTTGGTGCTGTGTGCACAATGGGAATGTGGTTTGCTCCTCACTAACAGTTCATAAGGAAAAGACCCTTTTGTTGTACTTCCAAGCAGCATGAAAAACATATAACCATTTGCTTGGTATGGGACAGGCACGAAAAAGTAGTTCTCTCGGTATTAGCTTTTTCCTGCAATGGTTGTCGGTCAGGTTTCTCGAGGGAAACTGGTGGACCACATAAGTGAGTGAGTGAATCAGGAGTTTGGAAGGAAGGCGCCCTAGGCCTGGATTCCGAGTCGTGCGCGGCTGGATCCACAGGCTATGTGTCTCGCGGGACCATAGACCAAGGCTAGGTAGATTTGGTTGTGTGGTGCGCTCCACAACGGTAATATGGACTGAGTCGTCTATTTACTGGGCAGGGAATTGTTAATGCTAGGATTACAAATTGTTGGGTGATCTCAACTTTGTCACATATGTAAAAGTTGTGTGGAGAGGACTGACTTGAAAGCTGGGTGATCAAGTGGATTAAAGTGGTACACCTTTGCAAAGTAACAAAAAATATTGGATGCTCTGAGGAACGCCTGATCTGGGAGGATTTCAGGTCGAGTTCGAAAATATGCATACATGTGAGGTAATCTGGTTGGAGATGATCCTGAGAGGAAGAAAATACACAGGGCTTGGTTACAAGTACAAGGGTTGGCTCAGCTTGGGCCTGGGTTGGTCGAAATTGGCTCTGGAGGACCTGAGTTTGGTAAGGTCGTGATCTGGGAGGATCTCTGGTCGCAAGGTCGTAGCCCATGGTCGCAGTTAGTCCATGGTCGCATCCCATGCTCACGCTCAGTCCATGGTGGCAGCTTGGCCTAACTCTCGTTCGTCAGACTGTTGAACAAAATGACTGAAACTCGGAAAACACAAAAATTGGGCTCATACAGTGCTTATCTCTAAAAGTGATTCAACAAAAAAGTTGTAGGAAATGATATGATCTACAATTCTTTCAATAGGCTCGAACAGTTTTGAGGCCATCTAAGGGGTCCGATTTTGCAAAAATAGAAAAACGGCGGGGCTGAACTATTTCATCAATTGCCAGAGTTCTACAGATCAAAATACCGATTAAAGATGCCCAAAATGAAGCTAAGAGAGTTGTGAACACACAGCAACAAGAATCAGAGAAAATGGTGCAGAAACGAGCACGAATTTGAAGTTTAAAGGGAAGCTGCTTAAGAATTGAAAACAGAGTGGTACTCAGCGTCATCAGAGAAGAAGATTTGGAATTACAGTGATCTCTGGAGGTCTTTTGATGAGATTTCCGTACAAGAGTAGATGAAGGATGGATATATGAATGATTTTGATCAACACAAATGAACACATAACAAAATCTATCAAGTTTCATACCTTCTCAGGACTTAGGCAAGAAACAAGGATGAACAGGCAGCACGAGGAAGAAGAAGATTGTTGGAGGGGCTCTTATAGGTTGTTAGAAGATGCTGGACGAGAGAATGAGACAAGAGAGGATCAAGAAATGTCAGGTTCACAGAGATTTTGCTTGTTCTTGAGGGAGATCAGCTCGACGCTGGTTGGGGGCTTGAAAAGTAGTGTGACAGGAGGGACTTCACACTCTTCTCTGTGCTAGTGGTTGCTCTCTCTCTCACAACCAACGTGCATTGGTTAGAAGAGGTGTTTACTGTTTTGGGGCTTCTTGATTGGGCTTCACTTTGATCAAAACACCAAAACATGGCTGGTTTGTGGATTGGTATACTCCCTTTTTGACTAAACACTAGAAAAAGATTGAATCAAAAACTTAAGCTAGAAAGGGGCAAAGATTTCACACGAGCACTCGAACAGGGACGATGGGATCCATTTGCTTTCTCTCTGATTTGACCAGTACTCGGCTCGACTAGTGACTTTCTTTCGACCAACGAGCCAGTCTTGATTGCACAGCTCGACCATCGACCAAAACTTGATTATTTAGAACAGAATACCGGTTTAAGACAAGTTGAATAGGAGCAATCTAATAGGTTGAATACTAGGCTGGAAAAGAGTGGGATTTTGAGTTGGAATTTAATCTAGAGAATTTTAGAGAATTCTAATCTAGAGGATTTTTCTAGAATTGATCCAAGGTGTGGTCGAGATATCCGAGGGATTCAATAAGAGATGCATTGACTGACACATTAAAAGAATAGCAAAAATCTAGGGCGTTACATGCGACAAAGTAGTTTCTCTAGGTATTAGCTTTTCCCTGCAATGGTTGTTGGTTCGGTTTCTCGAGGGAAACTGGTAGGTCACGGAAGGCTGTGAGTTGTGAGAGTGAGTGAGTGAATCAGGAGTTCTGAAAGACGGTGCCCTAGACCTGGATATCAAGTCGCGCACAATTGGATCCATGGGCTATGAGTCTCGCGGGACCATGGACCAAGGCTAGATAGAATTGACTATGGGGTGCACTCCACAACGATAATATGGACTGAGTCATCTATTTATCGGGGAGTGAATTGTTAATGCTAGGATTACAAACTGTTGTGTGATCTCAGCCTTATCGCATGCGTAAAAGTCGCATGAAGAGGTACTGACATGAAAGCTGGGTGATTGGGTGGATTAAAGTGGTACACCTTTGCAAAGTTACAAGATGTATTGGATACTTTGAGCTCCCAGATTTTGGAGTCTACATGCGATGGATTCTACCCACATCGATGTAGCACAAGAATGACTTGGAAGATTTTCGTAATATTGGATAAAAGTGGGTGACTCATGGAAGACCACCACGCATAATATTTTCTAAAACCTAGTTTAGGATTTTAAATTCTCACTTTTGAAATTAAAACTTTTCCTTAGAACTTTAGGGTGAAAATCTATCTATTCTTACCTATAAATCAAGGAGCCTGTTTCTTAGAATTCCCTGTCATTTATATACTCGCATTCATTAATTAAGACTTGTTGAGCACCATGAGGATAATGTGCTCACCCTTACTTTTGCATAAAAAATTTAGAGGAAAGACTTTTTGATCCCGACTTGTATGGTTTAGAACCTGTTGATGACGAAGGAACCGTCCCCGACGATCCAACTTACTAGAGGGTCATTCAACAAATACAAAAATGTTGAGTACTAACTGTTCGAAAACATCTATACTAACGGTTCTCCAACCGCTAGTGATCGGCACGATAGAACAGACCTAACACTATTCTAACAGTTAGCTTATAATATTCTAACGGTTCTTCTTAGTGAATCGTTAGAATAGCTTATTATATTCTAACGGTTCACTAATAAGAACCGTTAGAATAGATTACTATATTCTAACAGTTGATTCTTAATAACCGTTAGAATATTACACTATATTCTAATAGATCGTACTAGTGAACCGCTAGAATAGCTCACTATCCTCTAATGGTTATTAATTAATAACCGTCAGAATATGTTATATTATTCTATCGATTTTTAATTAGTAACAATTAGAATATGTCAATTTATCCTAACTGTTGTGATGAATGAACCGTTAGAACATGTTTTTCTCTTCTAACTTTCTGTGTTGTAGAATTGTTAGAAAAAACTTAGATACACAATATAGATACAAAAAAGGTACATTCACAAATATACAGACTGAATTTATTCACACATTCAACAGATTGAATTTATTCATAGATTTATTCACACATTGAATTTATTCACAGATTTATTCACACATTGAATTTATTCATAAATACACCAATGCAAATACAAAAAATGGTTCAATTGTAGTATCCTCACGCTCTTGATCATAACCTAACGGCAAACAATTTGAACATAAGTCTAACATATAAAAGATAGCTTTGTTATATAATTACATGCATGCAGGATGTATGTATGAAAATGCATAAAGGTGACATGAGGGTTGGCTATGATTTAGAAGGGTAATGAAAAGTTTATTCAGGGTTTTAGGATTGAATCAAAGGGTTTCCGATGAATCTGGAGCTGTTAAGCCCTCAATCATTGGTTTCGGAGATGTCGGACGGGCATAAAGTGCCTTGGTGAATGGTAGATGGAAAATAGAACATATGAGGGTTTAGACATAGTTTATAGTTGTTAGAAAGCTCTGATATACAAAAAATTTGTCTTGTTTCAGATGTGGTGGGATTTGGTGAAAGTTAGATTCGATTTGGGTTTAGTTCGGGTTTGCAGAATGCGACGGGGGTGACATCGAGGTCGAAAGCAATGCTTTAGCGACGACTTCTCTACAAAATATCGTAAATTGGATAAAGGACCCACATACATGTATACAGACATTGCTGATATCTCTGCTTGAGTTGTTAACACAATGGCCTGCATTGGCTAGGGTCTGGACGTGAATTGAGTGTTGGTGTGTCGGCATACGACTGCGATAGTGAGCTCCGGTGGACGGCTGCCGGTTGCAAGTGTGTCACTAGGTGTGCCTTGATGAGACGAGTTCACTGCACAAGGTGGCGGTGGCTGGAATGGCTGACAGTGATTGGAAGGTGGTGACGCTGTTTTCGATTCACGGCCGAAACTATGGCATAAGGCGCTGCGACGTTTGGGGCCTCAGAGTTCTCGCCATTTATGTCTATGTGGTTCACTTGAGAAGGCTGAAGGTGTGGCTAGCAATGATTAGTTGGCTACAAAGAGATGGTGGTTGGCATCGGTGATGAACTACTCCGTCAATGTGATTTCAGTGGCTTGCTAATGTGAGAACAATGCGGTTGATGAAGCGATAAATGGGTGTGTTAGGGGAATTGGTTAGTGTGTCAGGATCACGTGGCTAGCGGTAATTTGACTGATGGCAAGGGATTCATGGTAAGCTCTGAGATATTGTGGCTAGTAGCGAGCTCTTCTGCATGTAGAATAGGACATGGAGTGCTCTCCGGTGAATGACCATTTGCATTTGATTCCCTTTGGTGGGAGTGGCTCCTGGCGTGAATTGTTTTGGTGGTGAGGTCGATGCTGGTGGTGAGTCACTGGACGACGCTGGCGATGGTGACGTGTTACTAGAAAAAGAGGTGAATCATAGCTTTGCCATTTGGCGGCGAAATTGAAGAATCTACATGAACAGTCTTGTTGTAGATATTGAGGAGAGGATTGATTTTCTCTACAAGCGCGATCAATGAAATCGGGTGCAAAGTGGTCCGATAGCCAGAACAGGTGATGAGGACATCACTTCTTCGGATACACGCACCAACCATAATCCACCGCTTGTTACACAAGGACCAATAACACACGACCGAGCTCGATTGTTGCTTTGCCAAGTGAACTCATTCCCAGGTTATATCTATATGGTTTTGAGAATGGTTTACTACCTAATGGTGATAATATTGTACTTAGGAACCATGGAGAGGATCAGCAAGGACGCGAGGGCCAGCAAGGAGCCCAAGTCGAGTTGGAGTCCAAGACGGATTCCAGTTGGAGTCTGGTTCGGCTATCCACGAATAGCCTGCCTTCAAACAACCATAACTCCCTCATACGAAGTCAGATTGGGACGTTCTTATAGTCCACAGAGAAGCCCACGACGAGATCTTTCCAATGGATCTGGCCGCACATCCAAATTTATTCTGGATCGCCAAAACTTAATAAAAGAAGTTTCGACCAGATTATGATTGGGCCAAGTTGGTTCTGCGACACCTTGTTTCGGGCCTTCGGCCCATGTATTCCCTAGTAGTTCATGAGAAACCCTAGCCACGCCGCCTCTTCATATACTCAGTAGCCTTCACTGTTTAGATTTGGATTTTGTTTAGATTATTCTGCCATTGCAGTTTCGCCGAACTCTGTTTGTGAAATCCCAACTCGTGAGCTTAATACAATTCGCAATTCAGTTGCTTCTTCTTCGTTCTTGCTTGTGTTCTTGATTTGCAGCAGGAACAAGCCTTCGTGGTGAGGTCAACCATGTCTTGGCGTGGTTGATAACCAACGGAGCCGTGGTGTAGCGATTGTAGGGGGTTCGAATCAGTTCTGATTGGAGGCCGGATCGTCAACGTCGAGTTCTCCATCAATCGATTTACCTCTACCTATCAGAGGATTGGGACACCGTTCACATCAGTTGGTATCAGAGTGAAGGTTGCCCGATAGGTAACACTGTATTCCCTCTTTGTTTAGATTGATTATGTTCTTCGTCCTAGAGTCCAGAAAATTTGCCCTACAAAAAAGAAATTGTTTACCTTGTCCAAACCCTAGCCATTAGCCTTGCATCGTTCTTGTTAGTTTGCATCTTTGAATTTTCGTCCATCGTTGTTGAGTGCTGGTTTTTAGTTTTAGCCTTGGTCTAGTTTTAGTCTTGCATCTCGTCGCGGAGTCGAATTGCACGTCGATCTCCTCGTCATCGCGTCCAATTCGAATCTGCCACTGTCCAGTTCATTTGTTTCATCATATCTTCCTCATACGAACTCATATTTTCACATTCTTATACTTTCTGGAAACATCAGATCATGCTCTCCAACTTTTCTGTCGAGATCAAAGTCAGATTCTGCTTCCATATATGAGATATTGGGCCATTAATGTCGATAGTGTAGAGTTTGAATCTAATACGTCTGTTTCGGTATTTTCATTATAATTCTTTCATCCGAGCTCGGATTGGGATAAACTTATACTTTCTGGAATCGTTGCGAGAAATCCCACAAAAAGTTAGTTGGGGTAATCTTCAAATTCAGCTGTTTTTATCATGCTAAAATTTGGGCAAAGTTAGTTGTGTAATTTTCAAACTCTAGTCCAATTCGGATTCGAATTGCTCAATCTGAGATAGCTTCGATAAAATTGTCATATCTTTTGATTCCCAACTCGGTTTTTGACGTTCTTGTGCTTGTTGGAAATATAAAAGATTCTCTACAACTTTTCTGTTGGGTAGATCTTCATATTTGGAGCTTTTGGAGTGCGAAGTTGCCGAACAACATTTCTATTTTGTTGTCCAGTTGCAAAAGAAAGAGGCAAGTGCAAAAAAAAAGCCGCACTGTTTTTTAAAAAAAAAGGAAAAAAAATCAGAAGAAAAATATGCGTAGCAAAGAAGAAAATTTTCAGTGCCGCATCTTGGGTTCTAGTTCTTTGTGATTCTAGTTGCTTGCTTGAGCTAGATCTGAGTCTAGACTAGTTCCAGCACTTTGACTATTACTTTGGACTAATTTTCAACTTTGCATTACTGATATTGAATTGTTGCTACACATATATTAGCATTCCGAGCTCCACTTTCTTCCAACTCAGTTACAGATTTACCTTGCAATCGCCTCACTCACGCTCGTCACGGTATCATGAATCAGCCACCGGTTGCACCCCTACTGCCTTGGTAAGAACACTTGTAAGAGCGTGGTAAGATGCTTTGTGAGAGTCCCACTTGCCCCCACCTAGTAGTCATAGGGATAATACTCCTGTGTTGTCTTCTGTTTTCTACTACTAACCATGGCAGGACCGCAAACAAGAGCTCGAGCTGCAGAAGAGGAAGATGAAATCCGCAAGATGTTGGCCGACATCAGTGCAAAACTCGATAAGCACATTGATGACATGGCTCGAACCAACCCTGAGAACCAGACTGCATTTGAGAGGATGGACCGTCACATCTCCGACCTTGCTACCAGGTTGGACAATATGGAGCAGCAGCGTCCACCTCCACCTCCACGAACTTCTGAGGTGAGCAAAACTTCTAATGTGCAGGCGCCAGCAAATAGTTCTTCATCGGTTGCTTCCACGGGTCGCACGACAGGGATCCGATGATGCTATTCGTTCTAGACCGTTCCCATTTTCTTTACAAGATGATGCACATTTTTGGTATCATTCTTTGTCTGCAGGTACCGAGTTGACATGGGTGCATCTGCTCAAGGCCTCTCTGGAGAGGTTCTTTCCACTGTCAAAGTCTGCGGAGATTCATGCATAGATTACTGGGTTTGTATAGTAGGAGGGCGAAAATCTCTACCACGCATGGGAGCGATCTCAAAAACTGCTACGCATGTGCCCACATCACGGTTTGGAGCGATGGCTTGTGCTTCAAATCTTCTACAAAAGTTTGTCTTTTGCTACTCAAGCATCTATCGATGCAGCTGTAGGTTGTGGGATCGTGAACAAAACCTTCGATGATGTTTTTACACTGATCGAAAGCATGGCTTTCCACCACTTCCGGTGGTCAGGCGATAGAGTTTCATCCTAGTGTAGTATGTATGAAGTTAAATCCTTTGATATGGTAAATGATAGGATTGATACTCTATCACATTCTTTTACTCAGTCATTAGCTCAGCTTACTATTAGTTTACACCCTACTCCTCTCGTTGCTCTTGTATGTCAGATTTGTGGGATTGAGGGCTATTCACCCACTGATTGTCAGCTGGGTAAGACATCCACTCCAGAGTGTTATGATATGAGTTTCGCTCAAATGAGTGGGTCATTTTCTAACACTTATAATCCAGGATGACGCCAACACCCAAATCTGTCATATAGGAACAACAATCCTCATATCTCATCAGTTTCTGCTAGTCCCCCTTTTCAGGCAGCCAGGTTTGGACAATGATAGCCACCTCAGGGTCCGCGCTATCATCAATTTCAGCAAGCCCCGATAGCACCACAGCAGTCATCCAAGATAGAAGATTTGTTGGAAACTCACATTACCTCCGTAAACTCACTCCTGGCAAAGCAATCAAATGAGTTCAGTGTGCTGAAAGCAGAGTATCGGGACTGCAATCTTGGAAGAAGGAGCTACAAGATACACTTCATACCATGTCATCTCGCATGGATAGCATGGGAGCCCTTCATCGTTGGGTTCTGATTCAGGCAAGCTTCCTGCTCAACCTGAAGTGAACCCTAGAGGTAATTGCCAAGAGATCATGACCAGGAACGGGAAGACAGCTGTTGATCCTCTTCTTCTGATACCTGAGTTTTCCTCTCCCGGTGCAGACTGTTCCTGTTAGCTCATCACTCAGCCCAAACTCAGTTTCACATCTTTTGGATAGCCGAGTACCACCACTGCTCGGGAAGATCCTTCTTCATTGACCTTGACTACCATTCTAGGTCCATCTTTGCTGTTCCCTGCTCGCTTTGCCAAGTCTGATGAGGACAAATAGTTTGTCATATTCTTGGAGATGATGAACATACAGATCACAGTACCACTACTACATGCTGTCTTAAATGTGCTGATCTATGCAACATTCTTCAAAAATTTGTTGGCGAATGATCTGTACATTTGCTGAGCTATGGCCACCGCCAATGTGCATTACCACACTCCTCGAGGTCTATTGGTCCTCGTTGACAAGTTTGTCCAACGAGATCCCGGCCGAAGGGCTGTTCCCGCCTTCGAGTTCATTTTTCCATCAACATTGTTGTTGTTACGGCGTTGTTGTGGCTCGCCGCCACGCCTTTGTGCACCACCAGCATCACTTCCACACCAGGCCCCCACTGGCAAAGTGCCACCGGCCCTGGTGCACCTCACTACTGTTCATCTCGCACGCCATGGACCTCAGGCGCGCATTTTCAAATTTGGGTATTTTTGATTCCGGTCGTCGCCGACCAATTGCCGGCTACCACACTAGATTCACCCCTCCCCCAATCATTTTCAAATGACCGCCAACTTTCTCATCGTCTTAGGCTAGCTGGCACCGGTGAAACGAGGCTATTCCACTGTTTTTGTCCGCCGTTCCGCTGTGCGCGCGAACATCGTGGTCATCGTCGGCATGTCCCTAGCGTCCCATGCATTCCCCTGGACTACATCATGGGCATTGTCGCAGCCTTCACCGATGTTTTACTATTGGTCGTCGTTTGCACGTTGTTTGCCGCCGCTACCGGTTGTGTACTGTTTTGTCATCATCGGCATCGAGTCATATTCCTCCAGTCTCCTAGCACTTAGCAGCAAGCACCTAAACGTCACCAGTGGCAATGTAGCAGTTGCAGAAGTCGTTTTACCATCGATTGTCGCATGCATGCATTTTGCCACTTCTGTTTGGTTGCTGCCAGCCACACACCGTCGCTACCGGAGTCAAGATCACTTTCTCCAGTTTCCTAGCATCCAGTAGAGTGCAGTGCGGCAACTAGAAATAGCGCATCTTTCATCTCCAGCAAGATCGTACAGACGCTGTCCTTGTGTGCGCTGTGTGTCAATCTCACACGTCCAGTGTCAATCGAGGCTTGGATCAAGGTGAGCCGTAGGCACAAGAAGTTTCAGCCATAGCCCTAGTGATCTCAGATAAAAATTTCAACTGTGTCACTTTGTTTGCGTTGCTTCCTGGAACTCAAATATGTGATCTGTTTCTTCATTCCATCATCTATCGCTATTTTTCACTGTTAGGTTAGGGTTTTTGACATGAGACCCTCGCCGATTTTTCGTTGTTTCTCTGATTAGAGTTTAAAAACCAGCATGCATGCATTGTATATACATATACATCTATATGTAATTGTTTATCTTAAGATGATTTTTGATCGGTGGATTGATATGCATTTATTTTATTGCCTTTGGACATCGATTAGTCCTAGTTTAAGAAACAATAAATTGAGGATGTATCGGGAGATCCTGGCCTTGAAACCCAAGGCAAGTCATGGCTCTTTGACAATGTCATGCCTATATTTTAGACCAATATTTATTTGAATTTTCATTTCAAATCTTGTACATGGTTACTTTCGTATTGAAGTATTACTACATTTGGCTATTTCAATAAATTGATAAATTGCAAATGAACATGAAATTATGTATAACTAACTTTGTTAAGGGCCATCCTTGACATCGAATTATCACTATCCGTTGTTGCCTTAGGATGATGAGTAATTATGAACCTGAATTTTATGTAATTGGAAAATGTAGTATAGCTAATCTGTTACAAATGAAATTATTGCTACACGGGTTATTAGACTTGTCATCGTGAGGAGAATTGGGATCATTGGTGGGTGAATGGCAAGTGGGTGCTTATGTACCAGGCAATTGTTGAATCGATACTTTGTTTCAAATTGTTAAGGTCCAACTCAGTTTTATTGTACCTCCAGTAACACGAATAAAGTGCTAGCCATAAGTCCGATATGGGACATGCATGACCACTTAACCTTCTCGAGTTGTAACCTTGCTATGCCTGACAACATTGTAATTCTTCCACGGACCCATGCTGGGTACAGATATAACCTGTCCACGAGCCTAGTACTTGGTAAAGATTACTTATGGGCAACAATTACCAACCCTTCCACGAGCCCATGCTGGGTGGTACGGCTATACCCATCCACAAGCCTAGCATTGGGTAAGGCCTGGCATAGAATATTAACTTCACGACGATATAAGATTGCTAAGTTAGGGCTCTTTTTATCATGCAAAGTAGTGGTTACTATGGAATGTATATTGATAAGTCTTAATCTGGTAGAATTTTACCATAGATTTAGTATTGAAAATGTGTAAAAATGATACTTAAAATTTCTTTGATACGTCATTTTATGTGACTTTTTGTAACATTTCTACAATCCGCTTTCATGCGTGTATTCGTCATGTTTCAGGGAACAAATGTACCAAATTTGGAGGTATTTCGACATCGTTTGGATAGGAAACAATGTGGAGAAAGAAAGTGCTGAAAGTTTGAAAAATAGGGGTCCGAATCCGAAACATACCCGTTAGTCCATTTGATGCGTGCCCAAACCCGTTAGTCGGTTTAGGGCATTCCACAGACCAGTTAGTCCGTTTGACGCATGCCCAGATCTGTTAGTCGATTTAAGGCATTCCAAAGTCCGAATCTGAGTCATATTACTTCCTAAACAAATCTTGAGTTGTAATTGGTTAATTCTAGAACTTATGTACTATAAATAGAGAAACTTTTGGCTCAATTAGACATACTTTTTTTTGGGTTAGTAGTAGTTTTTAGCAACTTTTTAGTTTAGTTTTAGTTTAGAAGAGTCCTCTTCTCTATTTTTATTGCTTTTGTAAGCTGACAAGGACAACAACTTCAATTTTCAAGCAATCAAGTGAGTTTTAATTTAATTGTTATTCTTATTTCTTCATTATTATGGTTTTTAGAGAGTAGATCCCCTCTAGGGTTAGGGATGACCTAATCCTGGAGGTGTGATTCTTCCTCGGTCTTTATTTCAAGTTTGGAGTAATTTCATGATGTTTTCATTCTCCAAACCCTAAATTCTTGTTTTGGCAACATACGTAACAGTTGAGTCTTAGCAAGAATTTATGGGAGTTATTGAGTCCTTAATGCTTTAATGTGGGATCCTGAACAGGAGAGAGGCTCTCGCCAAATGTGACAATGGAAGCGATCTTCTGACTGTTGACCCAACGCCCCAAACTGAAACTTAATTTGCCTTGGAAAACAATTGAAATTAACTTACAATCCTCGGATCTTGGATAAAATTACGCCAGATGGTTATGGAATTCTCGAAACCCTAGATTTTCATACCAGCTTGCAAACCCTAGATTGGAAGTTTAGTTGTAGAAAAATACACCCACAACTCGTTTAGACTTACTTAGTGATGCATTAAGCTAGAAAGACAAATATGCTTGTTCCTTGTGGAATTCGACCCTCAAGTGCTGAATGTTCAACTGTTCACTTTCGGTTATTACACAATCATGACCCTTTCGGTTGCGATCAAGTTTTTGGCACCGTTGCCAGGGAACAACAGTAATTCATCTTTTTAGACTAATTTTCGCTGATATAAGTCGATTTCACTTCTCAATCTTACTTCCATTTTTTCTTTTTCTTCTTTATTTTGCACCACTAACCTTTGAGGGATAGTAGTGCAAAGCTGGATAGCTCAGACAAACCTGTCAAAACCGCGCGTCAACTTTGGTACGAGGCAAGACAGGTAAGATTGAAGGAAAACTCGCAAACTTTTGAATACATCAAAGAACAACCAACAATGGAGGACCAAAAGAGACTAAGGATTATGCAATCCCGCTCAACATGGGTTGCAATCAGGTATTCTTAAACCACCGATTGAATCAAATAATTTTGAGATAAAACATGCACTTTTGGTTCAACAAAACCAGTTTAGCGGTCTTCTCGCTGAAGATCCATCATTACATCTGCACATATTTCTTGGGCATTGTGATACTTTCAAGATTCATGGAGTTACACAGGATGCACTTCATTTGAGGGTCTTTCCTTTCTCGCTTCGCTAGAAGGCGAGAGCATGGCTATATACTCTTCCTCCTGTGTCGATCACTACATGGGATGAACTCTCGAGAGCTTTTCTAGGTAAGTTTTTCCCTCTTGCTAAAATTGTTCATATTCGCATCCAGATTGCAACTTTTTCTCAGCAGGTAGGTGAATCACTTTACGATGCTTGGGAACGGTACAAGGACTTGTTGATCAAATGTCTGCATCACAGACTAGAAAAGTGGCTTGTGGTTCAAGCATTTTATAGCGAGTTGAACTACAATGCGGGATGGCTATAGACGCCGCAGTTGGTGGCCCACTGATGAACAAAAGTGTAGATGAAACACACGACCTCATTGAAGGTATCACTCAGAACTACACACAATGGGGAACGGAACGAGCTGCTCAACAAAATCCAACCAATAGTGTGGATGTAAGTGAAATGTCGCAACTGGCCGAATAGGTAGCAATTCTCACTGATAGATTATCAATTCTTGGATCTTCTGCTACTTCATCTATTAATGCAATTGCACCAATATGTGAACTGTGTGGCATACAAGGCCACTATGGCCATGAATGCCAATTTAACCCAGCCATGAAGCACGCAAACATTTTTTAGGGTATGCAACAACAGCAAGGTAACGTCTTCCCTAACTCATTTAACTCTGGATGGCACAACAATCAAAACTCTGCATGGTCAGGAAAAAATCAGCAACCTCAACGCCAACAACCAAATTTTGGACAGCAGCAACTACACCAACAAAATCCCCCATATTAAGTTCAAAGGCTACCGTAGCAACAACAAAATCAGCAACTTTATCGACCACCACATCAACGATAACCCAAACAGTCAAATATGGAGTGCATGCTAGAGAACTTTTTAGCAATCAAGAGAAAGAGAAGTCGTCCATGAACCAAAAGATCGACTCCATATCAACTCACATCTGCATGCTCGAGACTCAATCGCACAATTGATGAATCCTGGACCGAAAAACGATAACCCTCCTCCTCCTTTACCTATGAATTCTCGCAATTCTAAACAAATAAATTCTATAGCTTGTTCTGACCCTCTTATTTCAAATGCAGTGATCTTAAGGAGTGGAACAAAGCTACCGAAACGAACACCAACACCCGAACCTGTGCCGGCAAGCGAAGTCAAAGAAGTACCATCACAGCTGGCAGAGGATGACGACAAGGTCGCTGAACCACAAGAAAAGGAAAGTAGAGAAAATCAAGTAACACGTATTTATAATCCAACTCCACCTTTCCCAGGAAGGTACGTAAAAGCAAAACTCGATAAGTAATTTGAAAAATTTGTGAAAATCTTGAAAAAGCTTAATGTGACTGTGCCTTTCATTGATTTGGTCACTCAAATGCCTTCTTATGGAAAATTCTTGAATGATATACTTACTAAAAAAGGGATTTGAGTGAATTTCAAACCATTGCTTTAACCGAAAATTGTAGTGCGCTAATTTAGAATAGGATGCCGGTAAAGCTGCGGGATCAAGGGAGCTTCTCCATCCCTTGTAACGTAGGTACAGTACATATTAATCAAGCTCTTTGTGACCTAGGCGCAAGCATTCGTGTGATACCCCTCACCATCACACAACGTTTGAGAATGGGTGAGATCAAGCCTACACGCATGGTTCTACAACTTGCCGATCATTCGGTAAAGCATCCGGAAGGAATCCTGGAAGACATGCCTCTTCAAGTCGGTAAATTTTATCTTCCAGTTGATTTTGTCGTTCTTGATATGGATGAAGATGTTGCTATACCTATCATATTGGGACAACCAATGCTCCGGAGAGTAGGTGTCCTCATTGATGTTCGTGAGGGAAAAATTACTTTTCTCATAGGAGAGGAGAAAATTTTGTTTAAAATGTCTAACCTTGTTAACTACCCTATGTATGAGGAGAAAATTTGCAGCGTGGATGATCTAGAAGAAGTTCTAGAAGAGGAGTCGCCACTTCGACTCACTTTCGAAGAAGGAACGGCTGAAATGTTCGACAACAAAAAAATGGACAGCAGCGAAGAAAATGAAAAAAACGGCAACGAACCAACAAAAGAACCATCCGGAAAGGACATCTCGGATTCCGACATCACAGGCTAGGAAAAGGTAAGTAAACGTACACTTAAAACTTTTCCTTCCTCACTGAAATATGTGTTCTTGGATGATGATGAGATGCAACATGTCATTATTAATGCAAACTTGACCGATTCCCAACTAGAAAAATTGATTTCTTTACTTCGTGTGCATTGCAATGCTTTAGGTTATTCTATTGATGATAGCAAAGGGATTAGCCCTGAAATTTGCATGCATAGAATCTCTCTAGTTGATGAAACTAAAACCTCCAATGATCGTTAATGTAGACTAAATACAAAATTGAAGGAAACTATAAAAGCTGAAATTTCTAAACTATTAGATGTAGGTATCATTTATCCTATTTCTGATAGTAATTGGGTTAGTCCTATTCATGTGGTTCCAAAGAAAGGAGGTATGACTGTGGTTAAGAATGCTAACAATGAGTTGATCCCTACTAGACTTGTTACTGGATGGCGCATGTGCATTGATTATCGTCTATTGAATAGCGCCACTAGGAAGGATCACTTTCCATTACCTTTCATTGATCAAATGTTGGAAAGATTGGCCAAACATGCATATTTTTGTTTTCTTGACGGGTATTCGGGGTTCTTTCAAATCCCAATTCATCCCGATGATAGAGATAAGACAAGATTTACATGCCCCTATGATACTTTTACTTATCAGAGAATGCCATTTGGGTTATGTAATGCATCTGTGACCTTTCAACGATGTATGATGGCTATCTTTTCAGATTTAATCGAGGAAATAATGGAAGTCTTTATGGATGATTTTAGCTTTTATGGTTCCTCTTTCAATGTCTGTCTACAAAATCTTTCTCGAGTCTTAAGCAGGTGTGAAGAAGTCAACCTAGTGCTAAATTGGGAAAAGTACCACTTCATGGTTCAAGAAGGTGTGGTACTTGGCCACGTAATTTCTGAACGAGGGATTGAAGTTGACAAGGCAAAAATTGATGTCATAGCAAGTCTTCCACCACCAACGAACGTGACGGGCATACGCAGTTTCTTGGGACATGCAGGTTTTTACTGTCATTTCATTAAGTATTTTTCCAAAACTGCTAAACCTCTCACCCATTTTCTTGGTAAAGATGTGCCTTTTGATTTTGATGATAAATGTCTTAATGCCTTTAACCAACTGAAACATGCATTAACTAGTGCTCCCATCACACAACCTCCAAATTGGAATGAACCCTTTGAATTGATGTGTGATGCTAGTGATTATGCAATTGGCGCTGTTCTAGGGTAAAGAACAAACAAGATTTTACATGCTATATACTATGTAAGCAAAACTTTGGATGATGCTCAAAGTAGTTACACTACGACTGAAAAAGAATTGCTTGCTGTAATATATGCCCTAGATAAATTTCACCCATATTTAATTGGTTTAA
The DNA here is from genome assembly GCA_019359835.1 of Pharus latifolius. Lineage (NCBI taxonomy): Eukaryota > Viridiplantae > Streptophyta > Magnoliopsida > Poales > Poaceae > Pharus > Pharus latifolius. The sequence continues at coordinate 20,873,476 of CM033325.1, read as the reverse complement.
AAGTTATTGTGCATACTGATCATGCTGCTCTTAAGTATCTTTTGACCAAGACAGAAACCAGGCCATGACTTTCACGATGGATCCTATTACTACAGGAATTTGATTTGGAGATCAAAGATAAAAAAAGGTGATGAGAACATCATCACCAATCATCTCTCGCGACTCTTAACCGACACCGCCGACGTTCACATCAATGATGCTTTACCCGATGAGCACCTTTACTTGCTTCAACAAGAACCATGGTATGCTGACTATGCGAATTACTTGTTTAACCATGAACTTCCTCCAGAGTTGACAAGTAGACAATGCAAGCGCTTCCTCCACGAGATCCGATGCTACTACTAGAACGATTCGAACCTTTTCAAAAAGGGAGTTGACAACATATTTTGATGATGCGTGCCTGACCAGAAAATTCAAAGCGTTCTTGAACACTGTCATTCATCTTCATGTGGTGGACACGCCGGAGCTTCAAAAATAGCGGCTAAGGTATTGCAATCAGGTTTGTTTTGGCCTTCTTTATTTAAAGATGCTTATGACTTCGTGCAAAAATGCGATCCTTGCCAATATTTGGGAAATTTGAGTAAAAAACATGAAATGTCCTTAACAAATTTCTTGAAATTGAGCTCTTTGATGTATGGGAGTAGATTATATGGGACCTTTTCCATCTTCTATGGGTAACTCCTACATCTTGGTTGTGGTTGATTAAGTTTCTAAATGGGTAGAGGCTGTTGCTACACCAACAAATGAATCAAAATATGTGATCAAGCTTTTCACAATCATCTTTCCCCAATTTGGTATACCGCGAGCAGTAATTAGTGATGGCGGTGCATATTTTACTAATTACCAATTTCAGAAATTACTAATGAAATATAGGGTACTTCATAAAGTTGCTCTTGCCTATTACCCTCAAACAAGGAAATCAAGTCGATCTTGCAGAAGGTGGTGGCACCATCTCATACGGATTGGGCGCTCAGACTTCCAGATGTCCTTTGGGCATATCATACTTCATTCAAGATTCCGCTAGGTATGACGCCTTACAAACTTGTATTTGGTAAAAACTGCCATTGCTTGTTGAACTGTCACATAGGGCATTATGGGTGTTAAAAGAACCCAATTGGGCTTTGACAAAGCGGGGCGAAGGCGAATTCTTGAATTGCATGGACTAGAAGAGCTTTGGAACAACTCCTATGAAAGTGCCTAAATCTACAAAGAAAACACAAAGAAGTGGCACGACAAAAGGATCCTCAATTGTGAGTTTAAACCAGGTGATTTGATTTTATTATTCAATACTCGGTTGAAATTGTTTCTAGGGAAATTGAAATCTCGATGGATTGGGCCATAGTGATAGAAAAGGTCTTTTCGTATGGTGCCGTAAAACATTGAGCGCAAAATAGAACCACTTTCAAGGCAAATATGCACCGTATCAAGTTAATTATACAATGCGGGAGATCAGGTAAGTAAGCTGAATTTGGTCAATTCTTTCAATTCGATATATTTCTGAATGGCTGAGAACGTTCCGTTGAGTAGGACGTTAAACCAGCGCTAGCCGAGAGGCAACTCGGTTACCCAAACTCCAATTGTTGATCCACACAGTACGCAAGTTTTTCTTTTTATTTTCCTTTTATTTTTTGTTTTTGTTTTTAGGTTTTCACTTACAACACCTTGGAGTGCACCATTGGAGCTACGTGGGCCACAACATCCTCTTTCACCACAACATCTTCAACAACATCTACCTCCAGGAGCCACTACCACAAACAGTAATCTGTATCTCTCTCCATAAATTGAGGACAATGTCTGATTTAGCTTGGGGGTGTTCACTTAACCATTTGCGTAGTCTTTATCGAATCATCATTCCATCACATTCCATCATAAACTGAAAAATAAAAAAAAACTAGATTTATCACTTGGAATGCCTGGTTTTGAAGATGATTTTTAATCAATAAGATGACTAGTCTATCACATTTTTGGATATGATCCATTGAACTTAGCTCTCTTAAAAATTTTAATTTCTTATGTTTAGTTTTTATCTTAAATTGACCATTAAAGCTTGAACGTATCTATTAAATTGTACTTGACTTTTTCAAAATTGAAGATTTTTAATAAACTATATTTGGAATTAACTCTCTCATGTCACCTTTTATGCCTAGATTGCTAATTGTCCTTCTCTTTAAAAAATTAATAATTGTGTAAGAGTAAAGTATAATCGACCCACTGGGGGGAGGCGGTGGTGAATCATTAACCATCTGGGGAAGGGAAGATTTACTTAACTTATGCACATAAAAAAATATTTTTAGTAAAACGGTTGCTCAAGATGTGGCTTTGTCTAGTCTCATGTAACATATATGCGACCTGCTAGGGGGAGGCCGTGGTGAATCGTCGACCAGCTGGTGAAGGGAAGGTATACGAAGCATTGAGGTTGCTTACAGGGGCTCGGGAAACTGACAAACCTATCTTTTGGTAAGTGCACTTAAGTAAGTGTTTTCAGCTGTGTCTCCTCTAGCCGCGACGGAATGATCCAGTAAAAACATTCTGGCCAAGAACACAAAAAAGTTGAAGAAGAAATAAAATAAAAAAGTGAACAAAAAAAGAAGAAAGAATAAGTGTTTTAATTTTTCTCTAAAAAGGGCAATCTAGCAACTTTGTATAAATCATAGCACAACGAGTGTTTTCTTTGTATGGTTTATTGTAAATCCTATATGAAAGAAAATTGTCAAGACAATTTAATTGATTAAGCTCTCTCTTTTCTAAGGTTGAAATTTGATAACCTTAATATTTGCATTTGGAAAGTTTAAATTGCTTAGATTAATTGCCTCATATGCATAGATGTTATGTGAATTTTCAAAAGATTGTTTATAGAGAATCTAATTTACCAAGGCATCTCATTTTTTGGAAAAATTATTCACATTCTTTGTTTGAAGACAAGAAAAATGCTAGCTTGGGAGAATTTGATAAGTCTTAATCTAGTAGGATTTTACCCTAGGTTTAGTATTGAAAACGTGCAAAAATGATGCTTAAAATTCCTTTGATATGTCTGTCAACGATTGGAACCAAGGGCCCCTCTGCCGAGCTTATGCAAAGGAGAAGGTAAGGAAAGATGGAGCCAATCAGACAAATTCTCAACATGTTCACGATATTAATGAATCTAAGGACACGGGAGTAGGGTTTATCTAGGTTCAGGCTCCCTTTAAGCTAGGTAATAGCCCTACGTCCTATGAGATTGATTATGTGAAAAAAGGTTACAGAGAGGTTCTTTACAGTAAGTAGCTAGCTAATCCTATTGGCTAAGCCTAGTCTTCTCTCTTCGTCGATCTGTCCCTTGATCCTCCCTCTGAAGGCCTTTTTGTACTTGTCGAAGAGGTTGCCGGTTGCTCTCTTAATGGCGTGCTCCACGATCTCTCTATTAACCATCCAGAAGTGGGGATAGCGAGATCGTGGATGCCGGTTGCCGTGAATCATGGGTACATGGTGGTTTGGACAGTCCTGATTGGGTCGTCGTAAAACTGCTTTTACCGTCTTGATCTCCTTCGACGGTTACCTTGCTAGGGGTTTATGATTGTCTTGAGGTCGATCAATCATAAGGATCAAGGTGAAGTAATATTTTAGGAGTGCTCACATAGTACTGTGACCTCGGTAATGAGATTAGTTCTTGTATCTGTGAGAGCGAGATTTACAGGAGCTGCATCCGTGACTTCGTCGCTCTTAGATACAGCATAAAACATAAGCTTTGTGATAACAAATGTCTTGAATTTTTGCGTGAATTGGGTATGGTTTTTCGTTATATCCAGAACGCCCTTGGATTACCTTCCTTTTTTCGGGCCTTGGGTGACCATCGTCAAGACCGTGATCATGGTTACTTGCGATGTTGGAGGCCTATAAGAGTAACTAATAATCCTCGTCAGCTAGCCCCCGAATTTGAAGTGACAAAAGGCTTATTCAGTAGTGCGTCGCCTCGAATTCACAACAATGCTCTATCATTTCGAATCCCTATGCTGCATTGAATTAGTGGTAGCTGCGAGGCACTTTGGGGAGCGAGTTGCAGGCACTAGGGAAGATTTCGAGACTTTTGCCTTAGGCCCAAGGCCTGGGAGGCCAAAGCATCACCTCTGGAGTCTATAAATAGTTGCTCAACTGTGGGGGAAACTTCAACTCCTTCTTTAGGAATTTTTCTAAGTCAAAAAATCTTTTCCAGCTTCTTAGCCTTTGTTCTAATGGCGTCTCCCAGTCGAGAGTGTTTCAGCGAAGAAGACGAAATGGAGTTTATCGGTTCTCAAGAGGTAATGCTCTCTTGGTAGTGAGTTTCTTTGTAGAATGTAGCATTTCATAAGGTTCATTGCATTGTGCAATCACCTAAGCATTTGACTTCTCCAAGAAAATGAGTTGGGGATGATCTCGGGTCATCTGGTGGATCTCTATCGAAAAAGCTAATGTCTGAAGCATACCAGGCTTCATCCCAAGCACACCCATCAAGGGCCAAACAAGCTTCGCATCATCCTTCCTTCTCGACGGGGGATGAGGAAGCTCTAGGCCCTGATGTGGTTTTGGCGCAGCCCATGGCCACGCAAGTTTTGCATCATCCTCGTCCCTCAACAAAGGATGAAATTTCTTTGCCCTTGTCCTCCTTGGTAAGAATCTTTTAACCTTTTAGGCTCACCATGATTGGTAGGTTCTTTTTCTTTCACACAAGTTAATGGTGTTGAACAGAGCTATGATTCCCAGGAAGAGCTGGACAAGGTGAAGACTGAGCTCCGAGCCCTCCAAGGGGAGCACAAACTCCTTGGGGAGAAGTACGCCCGCTGGGGGCTCGACTTGGAATGTTCTTCAAGTGTGTCGAGCGCTTGAAGGCAAGCTTTGACTGGACCAGGGAGACCGCAAAGCTTGCTCGACAAAGGGAGCAGCTTGTGCGTGAGGAGAATTATGCTGCGGATGTAACCATTGCCGGCTGTGGTCTCACTATGGAGGGCACCCTAGAAAGACTGAGGGAGGTTGCGGGGCTTCTTGAGGCGTATGCGGTTGACCCTAAGAAGGACAACTTGCCACTGGAGGAGTCCTGCATCTTGGCCGCCAGCCAAACTGATTTTAGTTTAGATACAGTTAGGTCTAAGGCCAATCCTTAGTTGGGCCTTTCGTATTTCTTTTAATGTACATAAAAAGTTTAACAAAGAAGTTAATTTTTCTTATATTGAATTTTCATGAATGTCATCTAGTATTCTCTTAGACTATTGTGTTATCTCTTTCCTTAGCTTTTGGCTACTGTAGATGGGTATGCACGATCACGGAATGACTATCGCGATCATGGAAAGGTAAGTGACTCGCAATCACAGAATGACTCGCGATCATGCTTATCGCAGCGTGGTTACGTGCAATCATGAGAGCGGCAATCTTTATCTGCTAGCCCTCGAAGTCGGATCGAAAAGACCCGGTAACTGGAAAAGGCATTTTTATGTCTGAAAAGGCGACTTGTTGGTTCGACTTCTCGTTGAATGTTTGCGGGACTATAGGTGCGTGTGTCAGGTTGTTTTGATGTGCATTTAATGCGAAAAGCCCCTTTTGGCCGTGCTGTGTGAACGGTGGTGAAGGAACCGAGGGAAGTGGGTTTTTAAACCCTTCGTCTCAAGTCCTAACTTCCCACAAAAGCTTCATCGCATTTTGAGAGTTAGCTAAGTTCCCACAGAAGTCTTCCTTGTGTTTCCCTAAAAATCCATCTTGATGGCGTGCTGGTAAAGATCGAGCTACCGATCGGAGGAGAGCTTGCAGGCGTTGGAAGCTGATGGTTTTATTCCCTCAAGGTCACTGATACCATGGTGACCTGCTAGGGAGGATAAATAGAGCTCGGCTGTGCGGGAGGGCGAGTTGGTGTTGTTTGAAGACTACGCTACGCTTTTTGTTTGCCAGAGAGCCACTTTTTGCTGGAGGTTCTCACCCATTTCGACTTGGAGCTGGTGAACTTGAATGCCAACTCTGTGTTGATCCTTGCTACATTTTAGCATCTATGAGAGGCGTTTCTTGGTGTTTTGCCTAGCGTGGCATTGTTTCGCCAGTACTACTTCTTGGTCATTTCAAAGGGCAAGGCGATGCCGGGTTGTGTGTACTTTTGTCTGTGGGAGAAGAAGGACTTTCTCCCCTTTCCTCTGCATGATTCAGTGCATAAATGGTACCAGAGATGGTTTTATTGCGCCGTGCTGGAGGAAAGTCATCTCTGGTTCACTGATCGGTGACCAGAGAAGAGCAAGGAAAGAGATGTTGCCCCTGCCCTCGATGAAGTGCAAAAGAGGCAAGTTTAGGGGCTGAGTTGCCTTATTGATGCAGGCTTGACTGCCCGGGACGAGATCCTTGATTTTGTGAAAAATCGGGTCAGTCCATTGAAGAAGATGAATCACCCTACATGGGAGATTAAGGCCAAGGAGGATGCAACGAGGGATGGTAGTCTTGGTACGTTGATGAGTTGTCACTTGTTGAATTCGACTATTTCAGATGTATCATTGAATCTGTAATGTTGTCTAGAGCTGTCCCCTTCTGATGTTGCTGTTAGAGCCAGTTATCTGCTGAAGGCTTTTAACCCAGTGGAGGAAGGTGACCCAAGTGCGTCAAAACCAGAGAGCTTGGTCGGGGGCGCCGATGATCTATTGCAGGTGCTCCGAAAGGTATGTTTGCTGATACAAGTCGCGGCGTTGATGTAAATCATCCAACAATTCTCATGGCTTATGAGCTGGACGAGGACCAAGTGGGGAGAACAAAGAGGCCCCTAGGTGATGAAGGTCCTTTAGGGAGTTCCTCCAAGAGGGCAAAGACGACCCCAAAATCCAAGTAAAAGTTCTACCTGTTGGGGCTTATTTGCCCAAGGCGATGGCGACCGGTGCTAAGGAGACCGCGGTAAACATCTCTACCGCTTACGCCCTAACAAGGAGGATGGGGAGTTATATTTTGCTTTTACAGGGGAAGGAAGCAAGGAGGAGGATGACAAGATGCCTTTAATCCTTCAAAGGAGAAGGTTCGTGGAGCCGCCAAAAAAACTGCGCTTAAGGCGCTGTCTTCGCTGTTGCCGCCCCAAAGTGGTGCGTCGAGTTCCTATCAACCTTTGGGACTCAGCATCAAGTAAGAAGTTTAATAGCTAACTAAGTCTGTGTGCTTAGTTAAAGATTGGTTGTGACTGTGGAGTGGATGTACAGTATTCCCTCGTCCGCGGCCGTGACGACTATGACGAATGTGATTGTGCCAGCCATGGTCTCCGGGAATGATGTCGCAATGATAGTCGAAGCTGCCGTGTGCGGTAACGTAGTAGATCTGGCAGTGACAGGTGAAGTCTTTGCGACTACTGACGCCACCCCGCCAACGGATGACCTGAACATCCTGGCACGTCTCCTCAGTGAGATGGTGCCAGATACTCTGCAGGGATGGTGATACCAAGATCGCGGTGACGGCCAGGATACCGGGGGCAGATGAACCAGTAGAGGATGTACAACCCGCGGAGCCCTAGTAATCTGCTTCAGAGAGGCAGGCACTTGAAGTTTCAACTTCTTGTAATCTGGGCTATGGGCTTGAGGGGTTATTCTCCGACTTTTTGGAGGTAAGTAACATCTTTACCCCATGCCAATCCGGTTGGGTTATCTGTTGCGTGACCTTATGTTTGTCGCAGGATCCTGCTCACAGTGCGGCCATGATTGGTTGGCTGAGAGAATAGTTCAAGGTCGCGCAAGTAGAGCATGATCATGTAAAGCAGTAAGTGCTTCGCTGTATTACTTAGCCTGTGTAATGAGCCGTACTAACTTCTCAGGGTTGTTCGTCACAGGGAAAACTATACTTTAATGGAAAAGATCGCCACCGCGCGCAGCAGCGAGGACGCTGCAGTGGTCGAAGCTCTAAGGGAGAAGGAGAGCCTTGTGTCGTCGTGCGACAAGTTGCAGGGTGACGTTGATATTGAGTCCATCGCGACATTTCATGATGTTTGTTTGGACCAAACAAGAGTAAATTACCCTGAATTTGTTTCTTTTCCCTGATCAGGTCAAAGGGAAGCAATCTGAAAGATGACCGAGGAGAGGGGCCAATTTGAAGAGAAGTTCATATGGCGAGGCAGCGACCTCAAGAAACTTCACGAGACTATTGGCTCTCTTCGGTCGGTCCATGAGAAGGCCAAGGAAAAAGCCATGGCAGCTTTCGACGAGAAGGCACGTTTGGAAGGGATTATCAGTAGCTGCCTTCTTGTTGAGAAAAGCACTTTGGGTAAGCTAAAGGAGGTCGCGGACTTGTTTGACGTGGCAACCATTGTCCCCGAGGGTGATGACTTAACACTTGCTGACTTGTGTGACCTGGTGGTAGCACAGGCTGATTCTCTTTTCGCCAACTTCCCAGAGTTTGTAAGGAAGCGTGGGGAGGCACTGAAGACCGATGTCAGCGAGGTGGCTTCCTCTATGCTCTGCAAACTGAGGCAACACCATGGTCCCGAGTTGGACTTGAGGCCCGCAGTGGGAGAGGTTGTCTTTGACAGCAAGGATCAGCTGGATGCGACCAGGGCCGAAGTCAAGATACTTGTGGAGAAGCTGTTGCATGATCTCATCCTTCCTTAACGCTTGATTGTTTTGCTATACTTTTTGAGCTTTTTGAGAAAACGAATATACAATGGGTTTTCTTTAAGTATGCTACCTTGCAAATGCACATAGTTAGTATAATGCTGAATGAGAAAGACTATAAACTATATGAAATGCTTAGAAGCTGATATCATAGTTAAATTATATTTCTCCTAGCCCCCTCCTGCGACCGATGTAACTTGAACTTAGTACGTTGATCGTAGGATGTAGCAAAAACTATGCTGGCAGATCATCGGCTTACGGAGCACGTGAATACGAAGTCATAAGTTTATTGCTAACTGACAGCCACTCGAATGGTCAGAAACATGCTAGTAAGTTTCTAAGGTGTTGAGAAAAGGCTTACGAAGAAAGGCTTAGCTAGATGCGACCATGAGATCGGCCAGCGAATCTGCTTAATCATCGTGGGTAGGTGCATTGTGGCGATCAGCTCCTGAGCGTAGTCCAAGGAGGGGTGAATGAGAATGTAACTGTTAATATCAAGCAAATGTGTAAAAAATTGAAAGAAAAGAAGGGAAAGGAAAGACTTACACGTAGAACTTGTGTAGTTGGTTGATATTCCAAGTATTGGAAAGAACTCAGCCGTCTTCCATAGCTAATCTTGCAGATCTAGGTCGCGGTAGTGAGGTTATAGTGCAAGGTCCTTCCCACTGGGAGGAAAACTTACTACAATTCCACTGATTTTGGATTTTTCGCAAAACCAGGTTCCCCACGTGAAGGCTACGTGGTCGCACCCTTTTGGAATGATATTTACATAGGGCTTGTAAATATGCCGCAGACCGGAATAATGCTTGATTTCACTTTTCTTCTAGGAGAGCAAGTTCATCACCACGAGTTTGGGATGAATCTGTCGTATCGAAGTTAGTTACGCGAGGAGAGCCAAGCTGTATTCCACTTGGTGACATGGCTTCGGCATTGTACACTAGTTGGAAGGGTGTGTCGCCTGTCGCTCTACTAGGTGTAGTGCGTATGGCCCAGAGAACGGAGTAGAGTTCGTCTACCGAAGCCCCCAAGTGTATCTTAAGGCAGTTGAAGACGCGTTTCTTAACCCCTTGAATGATCTACCCATTGGTACGTTCGACTGCTCCATTACTTTGTGGATGAGCAACAGACGCAAAGTAGACTTTTGTGCCAATATCGTCGCAATAGTCTAAGAAGAGATCGCTGACGAATTGGGAACCGTTGTCTGTGATAAGGTGGTTTGGAATGACAAATCGTGTTACAATGTTCTTATGTAAGAACTTTTGGGCCGCTGAGGCGGTGATGGTGCGAACTGGTTCGGCCTCAATCCATTTTGTGAATGTATCAATGGCTATGAACAAGAATTTGTATCCATTGACAGCTTGGGGCATTGGTCCCAGAATATCCATCCCCCAAACGGCGAATGGCCATGTTAATGGGATAGTTTGTAACGTGTATGCTGGCTGGTGATTTTGCCGTGCATGAAATTGACACTGGGGGCATGTCTTGACCAAATGTCTGGCATCATTGAGTGCAATAGGCCAGTAGTACCCTTGGCGAAATGCTTCGCTGACCAGTGTTTGAAAAGAGGCATGTGTGCCACATATGCCTTCATGAATTTCTCTAAAAATGGATTTGCCTTCTTCTTGAGGATGCAGCGCATGAGTACGCCTTGTGTACTTTTCTTGTATAGAGTGCCGTCAACCAATCTATACATGCGCGCTTTTCTAACTAACCGATTAGCTTTGGTTTCGTCCACGGGCAAGGTCCCATGCGCAAGATAGATTCCCAATGGTTTGATCCAATTTGCTTCTTGCTTGAGGATAGCGACGTTAGGGATCGCTTCATCTGTCCTAGTGATCAAGGGATGTGTTAAGTGCTCGACGAACACTCCTACCAGAGCGGATGCGCATGAGGACCCAAGTTTTGATAACTGGTCGGCGAGAGCATTGTCTCTTCTCTGCGCAAACTGGACTTCAAAATTCATGAAGTATTTTTTTCAGTTTCCTCACCTTGCCCAGGTAACGAGCCATTGTCTCGTTGGAGGTGTTGTACTCCTTGTTTACCTGGTTTACGACTAGCTGTGAGTCTCCCCTCACCACTAGTCGATGGACTCCAAGGGATTTTGCTACTCGGAGCCTAGCTAGAAGACCTTCATACTCTGCTGCATTGTTGGTTGCAACAAAGTGGAGCTGTATGAGATACTAGAGGTGGTCGCCCTGAGGCGTAATTAAGACCACTCCAGCCCCCGAGTGTGAGAGGCCGCAAGAACCATCGAAGGACATCGTCCAGAGGTCGGTGGTTGTTAAATCTTGTGACTTTTGGGGTAGTGGTTTAGGATTAGTCCACTCGACTACGAAGTCAGCAAGAATTTGAGACTTAATTGCAACCCGGGCAGTGAAGTGGAGGTCGAAAGCCCCCAGTTCAACTGCCCATTTTGCAATTTGACCTGTTGCCTCCGGGTTACGGTGTATGTCCCCTAAAGGGAAGGACAATGGCATCGAGATTATGTGCTCTTGAAAGTAATGTCGCAGCTTTCGGGAAGCCATTAGGAGGGCATAAAGTAGCTTTTGGACCTCGGGGTATGTCTCCTTTGGTCCATTGAGTACTTCACTAACGTAATAGATTGGTCATTGCACGCCATCCCTTTCTACGACCAATACTGCACTGACCGCGCATGGGCTTGCAGCCAAGTAAATAAGCAATGGTTCTCCAGCATTCGGGGAGACCAACACTAGAGCACTTGAGAAGTACTTTTTGAATTCCTAGAAAGCTGTTTCGGCTTCCTCCGACCACTGGAAACCATTGTGCTTACGTAGTACCTTGAAGAAAGGTAACCCACGTTCGCCTAATTGTGATATGAAGCAACTCAATGCCGCCATTCGACTGGTTAGGCTTTGGAAATCCTTCGTTGAAAAGGAGATCGCATTTGCTCAATGGCTCATATTTTGTCGGGATTAACCGTAATGCCTCGAGAACAAACAAGAAAACCCAAGAGTTTACTAGAAGAAACTCCAAAAGAACACTTTTTGGGATTTAATTTGATTCCATGTTTATTCAAATTGTAGAAAGTCTCAGTGAGATGATTTACATGATTAGAGCTTTGTAAGCTCTTTACAACCAGGTCATCTACATAAGCTTCTAAATTACGCCCTAATTGAGATAGAAAGGTCTTCTGCATCAAGTGCTGGTACATGGAACCGGCGTTCTTGAGCCCAAATGGCATTCTGATGTAGCAGTAGGTGCTAAACGATGTGATGAAGCAAGTCTTCTCTTCATCTACTTCTGCCATGCTAATTTGATGGTAGCCTGAGTAAGTATCCAGGAAGCTCATCAGTTTGCAACCCGCTGTTGAATCAACCAACTGATCGATGCGGGGAAGGGGAAAGTCATCCTTCGGGCAGGCTTTGTTGAGACTGGTGTAGTCGACACACATGCGCCACTTACCATTGAACTTGAGGACCATGACCGGGTTCGCAAGCCATTTGGGATGGTGAACCTCGCGGATGAAACCAGCATCTTGGAGTTTGGATAACTCCGCATGGATGGCTTCTTGTTGGTCAGGAGAAAACTGTCGAAGCTTTTTCTTTATTGGTACACTTTATATTCGCAAGAGTTCTTGCAGATAATCTTGACGAAGTTGACCTTGGATTTACTCCGAAGGCATCATCGCGTTAGACGACCAGAGGACAGGCCGGTTCCCACCAAGATCACAAGAGACGTCACCCCACACATTCCCGACACGACAAGACTAGACGAATTGGTACTTCTCGTGACCATAATCGCGTACCAGTACACTCATGTTTGGGACAACATCATGAGCCTCCTCAGGTCGACAACTTCCACGACCACGACGTTAGTCGCGATGATCTACGACCATGTAGTACGTACGTCGGTTGTAAAGCCTTTTCACTTGGACTAATGAATGTAGTCTAGCCTGATAAGTTCAAACCTGGTACGATCGAGAGATTTGATGGGACTCAAAATCCAACCAAATTTCTTCAAATCTACGTTACTGCAATTTGGGCGGCTGGAGGAGACGAACGGGTCATGGCAAATTATTTGCCGACAATCCTTGAAGGTCCGACACGAACCTGGTTGTTCAACCAACCAGAAGGATCGATCAACAACTGGGAGATGTTGTGTAATGCTATCTTCAACAACTTCCAAAACTGCTATGAGAAGCCTGGCAAAGAGGATGATCTTCATCACTTACGCCAGACTTCGACAGAGACCCTTCTGCAGTTCGTCAAGAGATTCGTGGGAGTGAGGAATACCTTTCCTAACATCTCTGATCTTCAGTTATCAGGGCCTTCAAACATGGCATTAGATATCGATGGTTCACGGAGGATCTGAGTATCCATCCCCCACGATCAGTGTCAGACCTCTTCGACATGGCAGATCGACATTCCGACGCAGCGGAAGCTGTGCAACGGAATAGAATGGTGGAGAAGGGTAATTTGTGATGAGCACATGTATGCCCGATCTTCTGGTGAGATTGATAAATTTGGCTAAGGTGCTTGATGACCTTCACAATCCGCTACCAACCAGCAAGCAACTGGAAACCCGGCGATTGGTAAACCACCACGACGAAGCGTTATCAACCGTGCCAAGACACGATCGACCTGATCATGAGGATTTGTTCCTGCAGGCAACTGAAGAACAAGCAAGAACAAAGATAGGCAATCTGAAATTGCGAATTAAATTAAACACAAATGAGGTGGGGTTCAGAACTCGGTCTTGTTGGTCTAGCCGACACAAGAGGAGACGAGGTAGTTTCACATAGTGGAGAACTAAACTAAACAAAACCCACTGAAGAAGATGGGGGGTGGCGGCCATATGTAGCAAGAATATGGCTGCCAGGGTAGGGACGTCGGCCAAAGCACTCACGCCCAGGCAACCCTGGGGATACATGGGCCTACGGCCCAAGGTGGAGGTGGCGCAGCACCTGGCAGGTTCTGTCCATGGATTGTTTCATTGATTGCAGACGATCCAGAAGGAATTTGGCCATTGGCCCAAGCCCATTGGAAAGGTGTCGTCATGGGTTTCTCCGTGAAGTACTCATTTGACCTAAACGGACTCCGTACGTGTTCTGGACATCCATTTGAAGTCGGACTGCTGCTGGATGGCCAAACCGGATGCGTGGATGAATTGGGCTTGACTTGATGCCTCGTGGGTTGCTCCGTATTGGGTGTGGCTCGCTGACCCTCCAGTCTAGACGGTTTGAATGGTTCGGCACATGGATTCATGCCGACTCGTCGTCCTCCTTGATCTTTCGACGATGTTGTGGAGGTAGCTAAAGTAGTGCAAGAAGTGAGAGGCACCATGTTCATGTCCGTGTTGGTGATGTCCTCATCAATTTGCCTCCTCAACTGGGTCTAAAAACTGAAAAGAAGAAAGATTCAAACAAGCAATCTGAGTTCTCTGCAAGTGGAAGATCTAGGAAGCCCAACAAGAATGGAGCAAGCTGGTTCCGCGGTCATAGTCTTGGACATGCAACCACAAGAGGAAGCTAAAAAAGTTCCATTCAAATCTAATAAGCTTCCCTCTGGTGGATGAACACGTGACCTCATGGAAAAATAGACTAACCCGTAGGGAAACAAGAAATGGTGTCCATTACACAACACTTCTGGACACAACCTCAAGAATTGCTGCGCCTAGATGAAGCGCATGGGCGATTTCTATCAAGGAGCTGCGCCCATGCAACTATACTGGAAAACTGATAATCTCGAGGAACCAAAGACGTCGATTACACTAGTCTTAACAATGCCTGCCCGAAGGATGACTTCCCCTTCTTCGCATCGATCAGTTGGTCGATTCCATGGCGGGTTGGGAACTGATCAGATTCCTAGATGCTTACTCAGGCTACCATCAAATTAGTATGGCAGAAGTAGATGAAGAGAAAATTACCTTCATCACACCCTTCGGTACCTACTGCTATGTCAGAATGCCATTCGGGCTCAAGAACATTGTTTCGAAGTACCAGCGCTTGATGCAGAAAACCTTTCTATCTCAGTTAGGGAGTAATTTAGAAACTTATGTGGATGATCTAGTAGTAAAGAGCTTACACAGCTCTAATCATGTAAATGATCTCACTGAGACTTTCTGTAATTGGAATAAACATGGAATCAAATTGAATCCCGAAAAGTGCTCTTTTGGAGTTTCTTCTGGCAAACTTTTAGGTTTTCTTGTTTGTTCGGGAGGCAATGAGGTTAATCCCAATAAAATATGGGCCATTGAGCAAATGCGATCCCCTTCGTCAATGAAGGACGTACAAAACCTAACTGGCCGAATGGCGGCCCTAAGCCATTTCATATCGCGGTTAGGTGAGCGTGGTCTACCTTTCTTTATGGTACTACGTAAACACAATGGTTTCCAATGGTTGGATGAGGCCGAAAAAGCCTTTCAGGAAGTCAAAGCATATTTATCAAGTGCTCCAGTGTTGGTCTTGTCGTGGTATAAAATATGCCACCGGCAGGTTTCACGGGAAAACTTGAAACGGGAACGACGGTGCGAACTGACCGAGCGATTGGTCACTTCCCATCGGGCAACACACCAATTGACACGGTGATTTTTATACAGGTTCGGGTCACAGTGGGGGCCCTAGTCCTGTCGGCACCCTCCGGACGTAAGTCCGCGGTGGAGGTTTTCTCTCGGGAAGAGAAGTCTCCAAGGGAGCCTGTTGTTTGAGTATGATAAAATCATCTGGAATCGGTTACAAATGAGGTACAAAGGGGGTATATAAAGGCCCCAAAAGAATCAAAAAGACTAAAAAGCCCTAGCTACAGCCGTTGGATCGAGAGGTGTCAACGCCATTTCACCGGTCGAAGGGCTTGGATGTTTGACAAGTGTCCTCGCCAGTTCCCGAGCTGCTCTTGACGTCACTCGCACGTGACCTCACGTGACCTCGCACGAGAGGCCCCCGTGACTTCTCCCGGTGAATGTTTGGGATTTTCCCCGGTAGTCCTCAGGGATTTTTCCCAGTAGACATCCGGGGTTTTGCCCCGTGGACGTCCGGGATTTTCGCCGATAGTCCTCCAGGATTTTTCCCTGTAGACGTCCGGGGTTTTGCCCGGTGAACATCCGGGATTTTCCCTGGTAGTCCTCTGGGACTTTTCCCGATGGACATCTAGGGTTTTGTCTGGTGAACGTCCGGGGTTTTCCCCAGTCTCCTTCGGGGGACCTCCGTGGCTTTTCCCGGGAGGCCTCCATGATAATTCACGGGAGGCGTCCGGGGTTTTCCGCGTGAGGCATCCGGGGATCGGAGAGATGCCCATTGTCTTCTACGAGGGGTCTCCGTGGCTTTTCCCGGGAGGCCTCCGTGATAGTTCACGGGAGGCGTCTGGGGTTTTCCACAAGAGGCGTCCGGAGCTTTCCCCAAGAGCCCTCCGGGACTTTTCTCGGTAGTCCTCCAGGATTTTCCACGAGAAATGTCCGGGGCTTTCCCCAGGAGCCCTCTGGGACTTTTCCCAGTAGACCTCCGGGATTTTCCACGGGAAGTGCCTAGGATTTTTCCCCAACAGCAGCTCCCGAGACCCTTGGGGGCACATAGTGCCCCCAGAGGTTATGCGTAGAACTTGGCCTTGAGCGATGCTTCGTCTTCCGGGACACACCTCAAGCTACGCGCGACGCATCGGCTCCCGGGCTACTTACTCGTGTGAACCCTCGATTCGCACGCGCGCCTTACAACATCTCGATCCTCGCGTGGCCCTTGAAGATCAGCGTGGCAGTTTGAATCGACGGCCCAGATGGATCTGGGGATACGTGGAGCCATCCGAGGCCCCCTCCGTCGCTTATAAATAGGAGGGAGGGGCCTCGGCCCGAGCACTCATTTTTTCTAACTGCAGAAACTTGCTCTCCCGGAAGCTCGATTTCCCGGTAGCGCGTTTCCCCGGTCTCTTTCGTTACACCGCGATAGCACCGAAGGGTCGAGCCAAAGTGTCCAAACTGCCTCCGGAGGAGGTGACTCCGGACTTCCTCGGCACGACCAAGTTCTCCACGCAGGACCTCGAGGTCCTACTGGAGTGGAAATACATCACCATCGGGGACATTCGGATCCCCGGGCAGGAGGAGGTAGCCCCGAGCCCCCGGGAGGGGGAGGTGGTGGCCTTTGAGGCCTTTGTGGAGGCGGGCCTCCGGCTCCCGGTGCATCCATTGCTCCGGGAGTACCGCCTTTCCCTCAACCACCTCACCCTGAACACCCTTGTTTGGATGGGGTTGTTCATATATATGGCTGTGTGAAACAACCACCGGGGAGGTGACTCTCTGGCTCCTCCGATACTTTTATGAGCCATCGGCAAGGGGCCCGCTGGTGATGAAGGGCGGCCCTAATTCCGCTTTTGGCTCGGTGATGATGCAGCTCCTACCGGGCCGCGCGGATGAGTACCTAGTGCAAGCCTCCCGGGACCGCTGGGGGGACTCGCTCTAGAGGTGGTTCTACCTCCGAGTAGATGACCCAGAGGTCACCTACTCCCCGGAGCCATCGACCTACAATTGGGCGGGTGGCCTGGTGGCCCCCGAGTGGTCCGAGGAGGAGATGGACCTCCTGACCTGGATGGCGGAGGCCTGGCTCCGGAGGTCCATGAGGGACCTTACGGAGGTGCTAGCGCTCCTCCAGGTGGCGTCCTTCAACCTGCACCAGGTGACGGGATTGGGCGTGGCTCACCTCCTGCCACGGACAACGATGGCGCAACATAAGTTTCCGGGCTTAATCCCCGGAATGAGAAACTCGGCTAACTTCTTGCTTTCCTTTTGCAGTCCGGTCTTACGACCGCTCCCAGGAGGTGGCGGTGCTCCTTAGGAGAAATAACGACGACGAGAACGAGTGCATCATGCACATCATCACTGAGGGTCCTCCCCAGAATCTCGTAGCAGACGCCTTCGGGCTTCAGCTCCCCATCCGGGTGCCCCTTCCCACCCCTAGCTCGCACAAGAGGGGAAAGGAGGTAATCGGAGGGCCCTCGAAGCGTGGTTGCGCGAAGAGCCAGACGAAGGCCCGGGCGTAGGCCCCGGGCTCTCCGGCAGGGACTCCTACCGAGACGCTGGTGAAGACGTTGGTGAAGACTCCAGCGAGGGCGCCGGCGAGGGCACTGGCCACTTCCTCAGCAGCGCCTCCGGTGCCTCTGGTGGGAGCGTCTCCGAAGGCGGGACATCCCGGGGCAACTGGCGGCCTGGCTTCGTCACCACACTATCCCATCTCCCCGAGCACCGACCATCCCGAGGAAGTGGTGGCCGGGGAAAGACAGGGGTTGGACTCGGAGATGTACTCTCCGAGCCCTTCTCCCACACCCGAACCTCTCGAGACCCGCCCAAAACCACCTTGCGGGGGGGGGGGGGGGGGGTGGGGGTTCCGACCGATTCAAGACCTAGGGGGCCCTCCCGATGGTGTCCTTCACCGCCTCGGTGACCCCTCCCCCGGAGGTTTTGGCGCCCCTCCCACCTAGGAAAGGCAAGGGGCTCTTCATCAGCCCCGGAGTCCCAGGGCCCACAATGGACCTATCATCCAACTCCAGCAGCAGGGGCTCAGAGGACGTTGGCGCAACGGGTAGGGAAGTCCCTCGGCGGGGCTCTCCCTGGGACACGCCGGGGGGAGGCTACGAGGAGGTCCTCTCCTCCGGACTCCGAGTAAGTTCCGCTCGTGCGGGCTCTCCATTTGGTCTGTAGATCGCCTAATCTTTTCTTTGCTTCAGGTCGTCACGCTGGTCCGGGAGTTCTAGGCCCGGGTCTCCGAGCGTCTCCGGGCGACCAGAAAAGGAGAAGGCGCTCGGGGACTTGGCAGCGGCCCAGGAGGCTGCGCTCGCCGAGCGGTCCGAGAAGGACCTAGCGCTCGGGGAGCTGGAGGCGACACAAGCGCGACTCGCCGTCATTGAAGACATCGCCTCCCGGCTCCGGAGGGAGTTGCGCACGGAGAGGCAAGCTCTCCGGGAGGCGGAGGCCTCGGGCACCGCCGCAATGACCACTGTTGGGATGGTGATCCGCTTGGCCCTCGAGGCGCTCGGTGTTGAGCTCGGATCGGGGGTAGTCCCGACCTGGTGCCATCGTCGATCCAAGAGGCTGTGTATTCCATGATACACAAGTTTCTTTGATCTCGGTGGCCACCGATGTCCGGGCCCGAGGCCTCGCTATCCCGGTGATCGCTCTCGCGGCCGCTCTGATGGAGCACCGTGGGGCGGGCGCCCAGGTCATTGGGGAGCTGCTTCCCCGGACCTTCCCCAGCTACTTCGAAGCCCAGCGACAGGGGCTCTAGGAGTTGGCCAGGGTTCTCTTCGACCGGGTCTACGGGGCAATGGACCTGGACAAAAAGCCCCTGACGACGGTGTCGACAGCAGCGGAGGTTACCCGGAGGGGGGGGGGGACAAGAACGGGCAAGTATGAGCTTCCCCCAAGCCTTTTAGTTAGGCCTTTTGTTTTATAGGTTTTTTGCTCCCGGTAGCTTCTTAGAGGAAGCCCCGGAGAAATTTGTAAATGCTTCCACTTAATGAAATGAAAAGATTATTTTTGCTGAGTCTTCTGTCTCATTGTAAGCAGGCGTCCCGGGGGCCCACTCCCGAGAGGGAGTTTTAGAGCCCCGGGTGGTGCGGCCTGGGGGGCTCCCCGGTGGCCCGAGAGCTCACTCCTGAGGAGTTTCCAAGCCCCAGGTGGTGCGGCCCAGGGGGCTCCCCGGTGGCCCAGGAGCTCACTCCCAAGGAGGAGTTTTCAAGCCCAGGGTGGCGTAGCCCAGGGGAGGCCCAAGTGGCTCTAACCTTGTTGAGCCTCGCACTTGGGGGACGCGCCAATTGCCTAGCCCCTGAGCCTTCTTCTGAGAGAGTGCCGGAGTGAGCTCCTCGGGAGCCGATTCGGCTGCGGTGGCTCCCGGGGTGGCACTTGGACAATTTTGACAATTGTCGCGCCGAGCTGTCTCCTCCAAAGCGGGGCTCTCGGAGGATCCCGCCGCTTTAGATACAACCTCTAGTCGGTTACGAGTACTGGCCGGAGGAGCATCTCTGGAACGCCCAACGGAGGGTCCGGTGCTTGTACAAGGATGTTTCCCGGGAGATTAAGGGAGGCCTCCGGGATTACTAGGTGCAGTTGCCCACTGGAGGGGGTTGTCCTCCGGGGTAGTTTCTCATAGGAGCTTAACTCCCTGGGTTGTATCTTGTACGCGTCCGGGCATTGCTGCCCCGGGAGTGGCTTAGCCCACCGGGGAGGGGGGGGGGGGGGAGGTTGTCCCTCGATCTGATGTTGTATCAATAAAGATTGAACTTGCTTCTTTGCGATGTCTTCGCAATTCTTTGAGAATTTTCTGAAAGTTATTGTTATTATCTCCTATTCGGGCCCGGGCTATCCCTCCCCCACAGTGGGGTGCAACTTGGTTCTGCGTGCTGTGGGTAAGGAACGAACAGGCCTGCCCGTCGATAACTACCGGGGTTACACAGCCCCCGGTCGAAGGTTCCGAGGTCCGACCACGAATTCTTCTGACCGAAAAATTTCCACGGCCAGTAAGAATTTCCCCGATCAAGATTCTTAGTTGAAAAATTCCGGGGACCGGTATAGATTTTCCCCATCGCCGTGAGAATGGGGAGCTGGTCGAGGAATTCCCAGTTGAAAATTTCTGAGGTCCGGGTCGCCGTGAGAACAGGGAGCCGATCGAAAATTCCCTGTCGAAATTTTCCGGAGGCAGGTAAGAATTTCCCTAGTCGCGGTGAGAACGGGGAGACGGTCGAAAATTCCCGATCGAAATTTTCCCGGTCGAGAAATTTCCGAAGATAATCGAGGACTCCAAGACCCACAGAGGGGGAGGCTCACTCCCGGAGGAGGATGAGCCGATGGCCCGTAGGGGGATAAAGCCGCTCCCGGAGGAGGGTACTATGACCCGGCAGCAGGTGTAGAGTATTTGAGGGGGACTAGTCTCTCAAAGTGACTAGCTACCACAGTTCAAGAGAACTGAGTTGCCACTTACCCCCTCAATCCATGAGGGGTTATTGTAAGCCGCCCTACAGGAGTGGGGCTCCCGTCGTAGGGACTTTTAGGCTATGGCAGCCTACCTCCTCACAGGGAGGGCATCCTCGTAAAGAGGGCATCCTCATAGAGAGGGCATCTCCTTGAAGACGAAAAGATAAGAATCTGCAAAAATTCCAGAATTGAACAAAAAGGCCATTTGTATTGATGGAAATTGAAATACAATGCCTCCCCCCGTGAAACAACGGCGGGGGACCGAATAGTGAATACAACGCCTCCCCCCGCCCTGTAACACCCTGAGTTTAGGGGTAAAAACTTCCTTCTTCATAAAATTCATGCATGCATGTATTTGTAGTAGTAGCAAGATCAGTCAGACTTTAATCAATCTCAAGCTCTAAAATTCCCAAATCTATCCTATAGACCTAAATCAAGATCAGATTTTTTAGATCTGATCTATTAGTTACTCTGAACATAAAAGCCTTCAGAAGCCAAATTCAATTCCATCTCTAACTCTCAGATCTTGCAATTCTTTTCAGTTTTTGAAAACAGGATTCTAATTATCCTAAATACTCTGAACTCAGATTTAGCCAAATCTTGACCTAATCCAGACTAGATTATTCTTGGATTATGATCATGGGTATGCCAATACCTTAATCCAGAAAGTTGGCAGCCAGATTTCATCCTCTAATCCTTTTTCACATATCAGTCCAAATTATATCGCAAGTCAGTCCTTTTTCTGATATCTGGAAACCCAAAAAGGCTAAAATCTTCAAATCAACTCCCAATTCAAATCTATTTCAGGGAACACCTCCCAAATGATAATTAATACAAAATCTTCTTTTATCAGACTACCCAAATCTCTCTCCAATTACCTTGAATTCAAAATCGACAAATCTCAGATTTAATTTACCCTAAATACCCTATTATCGGTTTATATCAAAAATCATCAAATCATGCCAGATTTTACCAAATTTCTTGCTGGATGAGTATAAGGTATAAGTTTATACTCATCAATGAAATCAGATTGCAAATTATCTATCTCTAAGTCAGAAATTACAAATCAGTCCAGAATTCGATCAAAGAATCTTGCAACCAGGTCCATGGCTCGACCACACTTGCAGTTCACGACCAGGGATCAGCTTCTTCGACCTCACCTACTGTTCATGACCGGAGCAGCAGTAGTTCGCCAGGTGAGCTCGTTTAACGCCGTGGCGATCCTTGTCCTGCTCACCAGCAGATCGCGCGCCAGAGAGAAGTGTCGCCTGCTCGTTTGCTCGGCGTTGCTTCAACCCGAAGGTACACCGGTGCAAGCATCTTAGCCAGCAAGCAGTTAGCTTTGCTTCAACTCATCTTGCCTTTAAATAGCAGTACAGTGCAGCCTCTTCGTCACCAGCACTGCTCTCCAAAGCCCTCAATCAATTAAACCACATTTCTTCATCTCCTTCTTCTTCTCCGGCCAGCACAGAAGGAGGCTCACGGTGACAGCTTCAACCGCAGCCCCTTCATCCAAATTAACAGCACCAGTAAGGTCCTCCCATATCCCTTACCATGTTGTAGCATTTAATTGAACTCCCGTGCCCCTCATCGCCGGTGATCGCCCGAATTGCTAAAATCCCTGTTCAAGCTTTGCAACTCGATTCAATCCAAATTAGCCTTTGATCCAGTAGAGTAAAATGATTAGTGAGCTTTAATTAGCAAACCAGTGAATCCAGATTTAAGAATTGAACTTGAATCGAAGCTAATCCCAAGCTCGAGCTTCACCAGTCGCCAGCGCTCGTCGCCAGACTTCTCCGGTGATGCTCCGGCCAAATTGATTGTGCCAATAGCTTCCATATGCATCCCTCTTACTCCTTGAGCTGGGAATTGACTTCAAATCCTGTGTAGCAAAAACCCCAAAATCCAGTGTCACCTTCTCCGGCGCCGGCCACCGAAAACCTGTTCCCGGTCGATCCAGCTCTAGCCACCTTGTCCCTTAGATGCATCTTGATCTCTTGAACAATTTTTTCTACTAGCTCGACGTCCAATTCGGTCTAAATCGAAAGTTATAGCTATGCCCTAATCTCTGTCCAGTGCCAAGATTTGAAACTTCAGCCACTGTGTTCTTTGCCGGTTTTCATCACTTTTCGGCCATCTCCTGCCCTAGATCCTGTTGAGTAAATTGTTCCTGTTATCAAAGCCTACCTCCCAGACAAAGTGGTGCATCAATTGTAGCCCTAGATCAAAAGTTATGGCAAGCCCTAGTTTCTGGCCATGTTAGTCCAATGCCAGTGTATGCTAGCCAATGGCATTAGCCCTTTTTGCTTCCTTCCAGCCATGCATTTTGAAAATGACTTTGTCCCTTAGACTCCTGAAGTTGTGATCTACAATTTCTTCTTCTATCATAACTTGAATTGAGCCCTCTATCAACTATTGATCCTTTGTCGACGCCTTGAACCGAATGTCGACCTGAAGACATTCGTCGATTTTGGGCAAACCAGCCGTGGACTTAATGTCATTTCCATACTCTGGAACCCTAAAAGTCCCTAGCGCCCATCTTTAGCCCTAATTATGTGGGTTAGCCTTAATCTGCTTCTAAACGCAATTATTCCAGAATCATCGAGACATTTCATCTTTGCATTATTGCATGTAGTATAATAATGTATTAAACAGGTTGTGATTTTTGGTTGCTTGTTTGATCTTTTGCTCAAAGCCAGAGCCAGATTTTGAGGACTTCACTGCTGACCTATCATCAACTGCTGTTTCTTACGATGCAGAAGGCAAGTCATTGTCTTGATCATCTTGAACCGATATTTTATGAATTTCTATGATATGACCTTGAATATAAGTAGTATTGCATGTGAGAATGGTTCAATTATGAATTGGCAGTACTAGGCTGGATGCCTGTGAGATGTGAAATGATCAAGTAGTGAGCCATGAATTAATATATATGTATATATTCTTGAAATAAAACCCCTAGCCGTGACCAGGGTTTTGGTATGGAATGGTGGTACTAGCACTAGATGTGCTTGGCTGCACTGGATGTGCAGGCACTGTAGGTGCATGGTTTGTGGTATGATCTGGTCACTGGCATATAAGGACTAGAACCTTGTGTTGTGCGTCTAGTGGCATGAAACACGTGCTAACCGCAAGCCTGGTATGGGACAGGCCTGAACAAGTACTTATGCGGATCGCACATGAAACCCCTGCATGGGATGGAAAACAATACACTAATTTGACGGAGTGCGGCTCCTCCACGTATCACTGAATCTGATCTGATCATGCACTCTGACCCAGTAATGGGAAGAGGCTTGGGGTGGGGGTATATCCTGCCACAACTGTGGTTCACGAGAGATCCACAGGGTTAGGGGTGACTTGCGAGTGAAACATAACAAAAGTTCTTGTTATCTCCACCTTGCCACTCACACATGGTTGTGAGGAAGGGTCTAATCATATTGATAGGATGGGCTTGAAAGTGGAATATCTTGCGGGTAAATTGGTACATCTCTGCAGAGTTGAAAACGTATTCGAATACTCCGGGCTCCCGGGTTTATAGGAGTCTGCTGCGGTGGATTAAATCCACGGGGTGTGACACAAGTATGTTTTCTAAATAAAATTTGATAAGTCAAGATTACCCAAATGACAGGTGTTGTCATGATAAGGGGAGCTACCGTGGGCTGTCGTGTGTCGACGTGTCGCGGTAGTGCTATAATTTGGTGAACATGAATAGTGATGTTATGTTATGAAAAGTGCTGCCATGAGATGAGATATGAAAGAAAAGAATATTTTACAAACATTCATAATTCTTGAATAGTATAGATTCATAACAACACCACTATGTGTATCTACTCTTACCTATGACTTGCTGAGTACGTAAGTACTCACCCTTGCAACTTACAACCTAGTAGATGGAGCGTACTATGATCAAGAAGAAGGCGTGGAGAACTTCTTGGAACAAGATGAAGGAGAGCCAGTTCTGCCAGATCCCTGATGTGTTGTTCTGCCGTCAACTTCTTACTGTGGAAGGGACACCCATCATCCGCTGTGTAGAAGTTTTTATTTTGCTTTAGTTACCTTGAATGCCACGAAGGCATTGTAATCTTTTTATGTAATATTAAGGCCAGCAGGCCACACTGCTTTAATATTTTGTAAGTTTTTCTGCTGCAATGTGAATATACTCCCGTGCTTGACTTATCCTGGGAAGTCAAAGGTATGCATATATGGGACTAGCTACAACAAGCTAGGTCTCCACGAGAGTAGTCGTAGCCCCATTTTTGGGGCGCGACACCTAGTCCTGTCAACACCTTGCGAACATAAGTCTACGTGGGAGGTGACGAGGATTGTTACCCGAGCTAGTTCAGAATAAATGCACGTCTGGTTTAAGACAGATTAGAACCAAGTGAGTGTCTGTTGATGTGATCTCAGATGGCTTGAGAGGCGCGGACACATGGTCATAGGCTTTGCGCGATCAGGCTGCAGACAGTGTGCGATCAGGAGCCCGTAGGCGATGCGCGGATAGAAGGTCGCAGACAGTGCGCGGTCAGGAAGGTAGTATGCGGTCAGAGGCACATTATCAACTCTCGACCAGAACGACTCAGTGCTGCTTAAGCTCTGCAACAAGCATATCCCGAGTATCTCGAAGATTCTTCCACGTATGAAGACAACTGCTAGGAGGTTAATACGTGCGGTTATCCCTTAATTGCACGTGTTAAGCCTGCGTGGAAATTAAGTGCGGTTATCAAAACTGTACCCGAGCAACTGTTCAAGGCCGTTGTGCGTTGGCGCCCTTTCGACCAGTATAAAAGGGTGAGCAAATGCATCAGACGAGAAAAAGGACACATCCCTGACATCTGGAAGAAACAACAGAAATAGATCCCAGAGATCGACAACAGCAAGCTTTCATAGGCTAGTTTAGTCATTTGGTAGACAGTCACACGGAAAAGATCTTCGCTTGTGATGATCTTTTCCACAACTTTGTGACTTTTTTCCTACAGACAGTGAAATCCCAATAGGACGTAGGGCTATTACTCCCACTATCGAGGGCCCGAACCTGTATAAATCTCTTTGTGTTCCAACCGACTTTGGCTCATCATCCCTTCCCGAAGGGACACCCTGAAAGGTTTCACAACTCACAAATTCTGCATAAGTTCGACTAAGGACCCCGAGTCCGAATCGTCGACAGCTGGTGCCCACCGTGGGGCCTTTCTCAAGGCGTTCTTATTTCTATCTGAAGGTTCGGTGAGCCATGTCTGGAGCATATGATTCCAAGAACGACTTTGATCTCGAGGATTATGCTCACATCCAGATGCATTGACCTAGTGATCCTGTTCCAATGGAGGAAACCGAAGGAGGAGACGTCCCAGAGGTCGATTCGACCACTCAGGTCATGTCCATCGACCAGGAGACAACAGACGCAGAACCAGAACCCACTGTGGTTCTTACTGTGTTAGATGTTGAATTCGGTCCATTGCACAACCCTGCTGTGGGTAAAGGCGATGTCCACCAGGAATTTAGCCCGGGGAGGTTTGATCCTGATAACCTCCACCGTCTCTTTGATTTCGAGTCCGACTCGGAGCAGACGGAGTTATTTTCTCCATCGGCGACCTCGCTCCCTAGGCAGTTTGCTGCTTTGTCGGAGGAAACTCCCGATCAGTTGGCTGCCAGAGAAGAACAGGAACGCAAGCAAAGAGAAGATCAAGATCGTGAGCAACAAGATAACGAACTTCGCATGACAGCCCTAGAGGCTCTTCAAAATGCGCAGGCTCGTTATGACGCTACTCCGAATTCTTCTCGTCGATCACGTGGTTGCAGAGGCGACCAGACACCATCTTTACCCCCTGAACGTTTACCGGCGTACGAAAGAGATGGTGACACCTGGTGCGCCTAGGAGGAGTACGCATGGCCGGCTTCCATCGCAGAGGTCCTACGTAATTTTCCTCCTACAGTCACAGATGCGCAGAAACTGGCTTGCGGCAGAATCCTGGCGGAGAGTACTCCCAACGGCCTCTTCCCGGTCAGCAACACGTTCCCATGACCGAGAGTACTCTAACTCTCGTTCAGGTAGATGCAATCGTCCGCCACCAATACCGTCTCGGCATGAAAAGCCAGACGGGCAGAGAACTCTCGTGATAGGGAATGAATCCCTATCCACTCTAGCCTGGGACCACGAGTGACCTCTCCCTCGCGTGAGGTTGCCCGGGGTCAGGTCGAGAGTCGCAGGTCTATTCATGGTCCTTATGTTGGTTGTAAAGCTTTCTTGCCCGGCCTTTGTGTGCTCGTTTGGCCAGACAAGTTTAAACCAGGGGCCATAGAAAGATTTGATGGAACTCAAAATCTGTCCGAATTCCTTCAAATCTACATCACCGCTATTCAGGAAGCTGGCGGAGATGACCGGGTCATGGCCAACTATCTGTCTACAGTCCTCGAGGGACAGGCAAGAACCTGGCTGCTCAACCAGCCCGAGGGTTCGATTTATAACTAGGAAATGTTGTGTGATTCCATCCTCAATAATTTCCAAAACTGTTATCAGAAGTCGGGGAAAGAGGAAGAAGCCAAAGTCTTCATCAGGCGGGAAGATGAAGAAATCGAAAAGGAGTCGATCGGGACAGTACCGACAGGTCGTAGTCGAGGAAAAACATCCATCGACCAAAGGTAACAAACCTTCGTTTAGAAATAAAACTGCTTTTGGTGGTCGCAGTGCCGACCAGCCAGAGAAGTCGACTAACCCGCAGGAAGGCAAGAAATGGTGTCCGCTCCACAACTCCGCAGGCCACGACCTCAAGAATTGTAGGAGTTGGTTGAAGCAGTTGGTTGAAGCAGTTGGATGAATTCTACCAGGGGATCGGACCTATGCCGACCTTACCATCGAAGGAACAAAATTGCGAGCTAAGAGACGCCAGCATGGACAAAGAGATGTCTTACCAGGTACCTCGTAATCATGTCAATGTTATTTTTGAAGGTTCCTCCTCTTTTGTTTATAAACGACAATTTAAAGCCTCTTATCGAGAGGTTAACCAAATGGAGACTCTCCTTGTTGAACCTCAGTACCCCCGTTGGTCGGATACACCTTTGACGTTTGATCGCTCTGATTGTCCTGTAGGGCTTACTCGACCATTGAGGTTGCCTCTGGTCATTACCCCGATTATCAGCAATGCGAGAGTGTAACACCCTAGTTTTGGGGGTGAAAAGTTTTGCATGAAAATCCTGCATGCATGTATCCCTGTAGTAGTAGCCAGATCAGTTGAACTCTAATCTCTCCCAAACCCTAAAAATCTCCAAATCTATTCTCTAGTTCCAGATCAAGATCTGACCATCCAGATTTAACCTATCAGTTACCCTGAGGATAAAAGTCTTCAGGAGCCAGATCAAATTCTGAACCTAACTCTCAATACCTAAGCCTCTCTCCGTTTTCGAAAACAGGAAAATTCAGACTTACCCTAAGTACCCCAGTTTTCAGATGATTGAATTATTTTAATCTAACCCTATTCAGACTCAAGTAACCCCTGGAATATGTTCCTAAGTTCATCCTCAACTCACTTCAAAAAGTTGGGAGCCAAATTAATTCATCTAAACACTTTTCGCAGTTTAGTCCAAATTTTACTGCGAATAAGTCCTTTTCTGTTTACCTGGAAGCCTGAAAAGGCTAAAATCTGCAAATTAATTCCAACTCCAGAATTTCTTCAGGAAACACCTCCCAAATACTATTTGATACAGATCTCCCTTTTGATCAGACTTCAAAATCTCTCTCCAATCACCAGAATTCGAAATCGACAAAATCCAGACTTATTTTACCCTAATTTTACCCTATTTTCGAAAATAGGTGAAATCCCCCAAATCTTATCAAATTTTCTCTAAATTTGAGCTGGATGAGTACTAATAGAAATGTTATACTCAGCCATGGAATCAATTCTCAAATTAACCATCTCTAAGACAGAAATTACAAATCAGTCCAGATTTCAAATAAGAATCCTTGCATTTTGGTCCCTGGTTCGACCAGAGGCACTGTGCGCGACCAGCAGCCGTGCACGACCGCGACCACCGCGCTGCCACGCCAGGAACTTCATCGCCGGTGAAGCCCCGTGGTCGCCACCCTTGCCACTGCGTCCCTGCCACATGTGCGCACGCCGTTCGCCACCGTGGAGCCACCGCGGTCGCACCAGCAGCGCCAATTTTGCCCGCGCGCGCACGCCATCGCTGCAGCCACGGCAGAAGATTGATGCCACGTTGCAAGCATGCCGGAGGAGCCCATCAATTCGCCGCTGCATCATCTGGGACAGCACACGCCAACCTGCAAAGCCGGCACGGCCGCTGGAGCACGTCGCTTCGCTGCTGTCCCGCCCGGCTGGTCAATTCGCCGCTCCAAGTCTCCAGGCGTTTTCCAGCCGTTGCAACACCTCCGAATCCTCTATAAATAGCCCCTGGTCTCAGTGAAGTATCACACACCACCAGAAGCACCTAAGCCCTCAAACTCACTGTGTCTTCTTCTTCCCCGGCGAGCAGCAAAGGAGGCTCACGGTGCCAAGCTTCTACACTGCTTCCCCCTCCAATCCAGATACTCCAGTAAGCTCCTCTTACCTCCCTCATCATGCCCGAGCATGTAATTGACTTCAAACCTCTCCAGTCGCCGGCAATTTCAGTTTTACTCCAGTAGCTCCGGCGAGCAATTAACCCTCAACCAGATCGATTCAGCTTTCGAACTAGTAATCAAATATGCTCACTAGACCTTGCTTAACATCCCTAAGCAACCAAAATCGACAGATTTGCTAAAATGTGAAAAACCCCAAATTAGAACTTTGCTTGTGAACTGAGCTTGCTGTTCAAGCTTTTCTGGTGCATTTCTAGTTAATCTAACTTCACCAGTAGCTTACTTATGCCCCAGAGACTATCCACAAGCAAGGAATTAAGTTTATTTGCCCTAGATCAAAAATGCCCAAATCAGGCTTGAGTTAATCTTTTCCCCGGCCAATATCCCCTAAATCCAGCCAATCCAGCCATAGAAACCTTGCCATCTAGATGTTTTGGACCATTCTGAGCAACTTTGTCTTCTATCACGACTCCTAATTCGGCCTAGATTGTGAGATATAGCTATGCCCTAGTTTGCTGTACTGTTCACACTGCATGTGCTCCAGGCCAGCCAACTCCTTCGCCGGTTTTCATCACTTTCCGGCCACCTCCTGCCCTAGGTCCTGTTGAGACATTTGTTCCTGTTACAAATGCCTAACCACCAGACAAAGTGGTGCATCATTTGGAGTCCTGAGTCAAAAGATATGGCTAACCCTAGTTTCTGGCCGTGTCAAGCCTATGCCAGCCTGTGTCAGCCAGTGGCATTGAGCCTTTTCACCCACTTCCAGCCATGCACTTTGAAAATAACTTTGTCCCTTAGACTCCTGATGTTGTGATCTACACTTTTCTCTACTGTCACAACTTGAGTTGAGCCCTCTATCACCCATCGACCTTATGTCGATGCCTTGAACCGAATGCCAACCTAAAGACATTCGCTGTTTTTGAGCGAACCAGTCAGCACCTTGATATTACCCTGATATTTTGGAACCTTGTAAACCTTGACAGCTAACTTTAACCCTGGTTTCCATAATTAAAACCACATCGCTTTCAAACCTTGTATTGCCAGAGTATTTTCTCCTTGCACCTTTGCATGTAGCAAGTTAGTAGAATAGAATTGATTGTAATGCCTGTTTGCTTGTTTGATCTTGTTCAGAGCAAGAGTCCGGAGTTGAAGATCTTGTCGCTGAACCGTCGTCGACTGCTGATACTTACGACGCGGAAGGCAAGTCATACTTTGAACATATTGAAACCCATATTTTATGAATTGCTATGCTATTCCATGAGTAGATATTTCATTAATATTGCACATGTTGAGATCAATGATATTATGGCAGTGATAGATTGAATACTTGAGAAATGTGAACTTGATAAGATAGCAAGCCTCGAACTAATAAAAGTATAAACATGTACATTTATATTCATGAAATGGAACCCCTAGCCGTGACCAGTATTTTGGTATGGAATGGTGGAAGCACTGGAGGTGCTTGGCTGCACTGAATGTGTAGGCACTGAAGGTGCATGGTTCGTGGTATGATCTGGTCACTGGCATATAAGGACCTAGAACCTTGTGTTGTGCGTCTAGTGGCATGAAAAACGTACCAACCACTTACCTGGTATGGGATAGGCGCAACCTAGTAGCTTTCTTAGTATTATCAGTTCCCTGCATGGCTTGTCGATCCGGTTTCTCGCGTGGAAACTGGTGGGACGCAGTTCGTCCATGAGTGATGTGAGATCAGAAAAATTATGAGAGGACAAGGTGTAAAGAAGGAAGACGCCCTACGCCAGATTAAGTCGTGCGCGACTGTAATCGAAAGAGGTTATGTGTCCTGCGGGAACATAGACCCAGGCTAGGAAGTAAGGCAGTGGGGAGGACCCACAACGGTACTTGGGATGGTGTTGTCCATTTACCGGGCAGGGATACTGTTAATACTAGACTGCAAAAACGTTGTGTGATCTCGGCCTTGTCACATGCGTATAAGTCGCATGGAGTTGGCCCGACTTGGAAGTCGAGTGAAAAAGTGGATTTAAAAAAGAGGTACATCTCTGCAGAGTTTAAAAATGTATTCGAATACCTCGTGCTCCCGAGTTCTAGGAGTATGCTGCGGTGGATTAAATCCATGGGGTGTGACACAAGTATTGTTTATAAACTAAAATTTGTTAGCTCAAGATTACCCAAGTGGCATGTGTTGTCATGATAAGGGGCGTTGCCGTGGGCTGTCATGTGTTGACGTGTCGCGGTAATACCATAATATAGAGATCATATGATAATTAAGAGGCATGTGGTTTATGCCCTAAGTTATGAAATACTGCTAAGAGCATATGATTGAAAGACTTGAATAAGAGTAGTGTGATATGAGGATATATCGCCTTGGATATGGGATATATGTATCACCATCAATATGATTTATTTACTGCCATGGGTATGATCAGAAGTTGAGTAAGAGTTGAGAAAGAAATGTATTTTGGAAAAACCTTTCACTCTTTCCCCAATAGCATAGGTTCATGTCATATATATATATGTATGTATCTCTACCTTCCCTATGACTTGCTGAGTACGTAAGTACTCACCCTTGCAACAACTCATCAATAGATGGAGCATTCTACGACCTTGGAGGATACCCCGAAGATGCTGCGGACCCAGGAGATGATGAGCAGTTTCCTCCGGAACCCTGATGTGGTGCTGTCTTGCTGTCAACCTCTGTTTCCTGTGGTTTGCTTTTGGGCCTAGCTTCCGCCGACTAGATGTATTGTTTTGTTAGACCCTTGTGCCTTGTACGGCACTGTATCTCGTTTTGTACTAAGGCCTGATGGCCATACAATTATGACTATTGTACTATTTTGCTGCTGCAATATAATCCTGTGATTGACTCATCCTGGGAAGTCAAGTGGTTAAAGGGCCAGCTGCACCGAGCTGGGCCCCTCACAGGTGATGTCACTGTCATGGCAGACGTGACAGAGAGTCGAAAGGGTCCTAATCGACGGAGGTAGTTCCTTGGACATTTTATTGGTCAAGGTACTCAACGAGATGCAAATTCGTCGTTCCAAAATCAAACCCATAATTCATCCGTTTTACGGGATAATTCCTGGTCCCTCTATGATGCCATTGGGATAGGTGGTGCTCCCAGTCACCCTGGGAGAACCAGATAACTTCAGAACGGAATTAGTTACCTTTGATGTAATTGATTGTGATTCGGCTTATAACACAATCTTTGGCAGACCAACTCTTGCTAAGTTCATGATGGCTACGCACTATGCTTACCAGTGCGGCAAGTTGCCTGGCCCCAAGGGCGTATTTCAGTCCGAGGCAGTCGCAACGTGGCATTGACGTGTGATCGGTTATCCCTGGAGATGGTGAACCAACTTCCCCTCCGAGAAGCCCAGATCGCCACAGTGTCCACTGATACGATCAAAGCCGCTCCTCGACCAGATGAAACGCTTAAACTAGTTCTGTTGTACCCAGATGATCCATCCAAGACGATTCGGGTTGGATCAGGCCTGGATGACAAATAGGAACTTGAGCTCATTGCTTTCCTCCGGGCTAATGCAGGTGTGTTTGCGTGGAAACCATCCGACATGCCCGGTGTCCCAAGGGAGGTAATTGAGCACAAGTTAGCAATTCGACCTGGACAGCGACCAATAAAGTAGAAGCTCAGGCGTTTTGTTGTTGATCGGCAGGAAGCCATCCGAGAGGAGTTGGATAAGCTCCAAAAGGCCAAATTCATTCGCGAAGTCGATCATCCAGAATGGCTCACAAACCCGGTCATGGTCCGCAAGTCAAATGGCAAGTGGCGCATGTGCGTCGACTACACCAGCCTAAATAGTGCCTGCCCGAAGGATGACTTCCCCTTCCTCGTATCGACCAGCTGGTCGATTCTACTCTGGGTTGCGAACTGATGAGTTTCCTGGACGCTTACTTGGGATATCATCAAATTAGCATGGCAGAAGAAGATGAAGAGAAGACTGCCTTCATCACACCATTCGGCACCTACTGCTACATCAGAATGCCGTTTGGTCTCAAGAACGTAGGTTCCACGTACCAGCGCTTGATGCAAAAGACCTTTCTTTCCCAGATGGGGCATAATCTTGAAGCTTACGTAGACGACTTGGTTGTAAAAAGTTCAAAAAGTTCGTCTCATTTAGACGACCTTGCTGAAACCTTCTGTAATTTGAATCGATTTGGAATAAAGTTAAACCCAGAGAAATGTTCTTTCGGGGTTTCATCTGGAAAACTTCTTGGTTTTCTTATTTGTTCCTGAGGAATCGAAGTCAACCCTGAAAAAATCAGGGCTATTGAACAGATGAGGTCTCCCTCGACCATCAAGGATGTTCAGCGCCTAGCAGGTCGCATGGTGGCATTGAGCCGGTTCATATCGCGACTAGGCGAAAGGGGACTACCTTTTTTTAAAGCCCCACGCAAACATCACAATTTTACTTGGTCCGACGAGGCCGAGAAGGCATTTCAGGAGGTCAAAGCATATATATCCAGTCCGCCGGTTTTGGTTTCCCCCAACAAAGAGGAACGATTACTTCTTTACTTGGCAGCCACACCACATGCGGTTAGCGTTGTCCTGATCACGGAAAGAGAGGGTGTGAACAAACCCGTCTACTACATAAGCGAAGTACTTCATGGTCCTAAGGAGCGATACCCTGAGGTCCAGAAGATACTTTACGCACTACTGATGGCTTCCCGTAAGCTACGATATTACTTCCAAGTACATAAGATCACAGTGACCTCATCTTTTCCATTGGCGGACATTGTCCGCAATCTAGAGAAATGTGGTCGGATCGCTAAATGGGCTGTCGAGCTCGGAGCGTTCGACTTCCATTTCACGCCACGCCCCGCGGTCATGTCTCAGGTCCTGGCCGACTTCGTGGTCGAGTGGACTAACCGTGAACCACCTGTGCAGGCGTCCGAATATTTGGAATGCCCTGATCACTGGACAATGTACTTTGACGGCTCTCGTAGTTTTCAACACTCGGGGGCTGGAGTGGTCTTAGTCACACCTCAGGATGAACAGCTGAAGTTTGTCATTCAACTACACTTTGTTGCGACCAACAACGCAGCAGAGTATGAAGGTCTTATTGCAGGGCTCCGGGCAGCACAATTCCTCAGAGTCTGTCGATTAGTGGTGAGGGGAGACTCACAGCTGGTCGTAAACCAGGTAAACAAGGAGTACAGCACCTCCGATGAGACAATGGCTCATTACCTGGGGGAAGTGAGGAGATTGGAAAAACACTTCAGTCATTTCGAAGTCCAATACATCCAGCGAAAGGACAACATTCTCGCAGACCAATTACCCAAAATTGGGTCCTCACGCACATCCGCTCCGGCAGGAGTGTTCGTCGAACACTTGGAACATCCCTCGATCATGACTACAGTTGACGATATTCCAGTAACAGTCTGCGTTACTAACCTTGGACAGGAACGAGATTGGACCCATCCATTGAGGGTCCATCTTGAACATGGGACCTTGCCTGAGGATGAAACCGAAAGCGATCGGTTAGTTCGAAAGGCGCGTCTATACAATCTTATAGAAGGAGTTTTGTATAGAAAAGGTACTCAAGGAGTATTCATGCGCTGTGTGTCCCAAGAGGAAGGTAAATCCCTCTTGAGAAAAATTCATGGCGGTGTATGCGGTGCGCACGCGTCATATCGTACACTGGTCAGAAAGGCTTTCCGACGAGGATTTTACTAGCCCTCGGCACTTGATGATGCCGAGAATATGGTCAAGGCGTGTCCTTAGTGTCAATTTCATGCGAGACAGGTTCATCAACCTGCCTACGCCCTGCAAACCATTTCCCTATCATGGCCGTTCGCGATCTGGGGGATGGACATCGTCGGTCCTATGCCACAAGCGGTCAATGGATACAAGTTCTTGTTCATAGCTATTGACATGTTTACAAAGTGGATTGAGGCCAAACCAGTACGCAACATTACCACTGCTGCTGCACAAAAATTCTTTCATAAGAACATTGTGACTAGATTCAGTGTTCCAAATCGTCTCATCACTGATAACAGTTCCCAGTTTTCTAGTGGTCTTTTTCTGGACTATTGCGATCAGGTTGGAACCAAGATGTGCTTTGCCTCTGTAGCTCATCCACAGAGCAATGGGGTCGTAAAACGTGCCAACGGGCAAATATTGCAGGGCATCAAAAAATGTGTTTTTGATTGCCTTAAGACACGCTCGGGGGCTTGGGTAAACTAGCTCTACACCGTTCTGTGGGCACTATGTACTACTTCTAGTCGAGCCATCGGTGAGATGCCTTTCCATCTGGTGTACGGGGTAGAAGCTGTGTTACCTATGGAAATTAGTATTGGTTCTGTCCAAATAGATCAATTCAAACAAGTTGATCAGAACGGGCAACAATTATAAGATCTCATCCTCCTAGAAGAAAAACATGATCGAGCTCTGATCAAGTCCGCGGTGTATTTGCAAGCTTTGCGCAAATACCATAGCAAAAGGGTGCGACCACGTAGTCTTCACGTGGGTGATCTGCTTTTACGTAAAATACAAAACAAATCTAATCGCAACAAGTTTTCCCCACAGTGGGAAGGTCCCTACACTGTTGTCTCGGTGCCGCGACCAGGATCAGCTCAGTTAGCAATGGAGGATGGTCGGATCTTATCCAATACATGGAACATCGATCAATTACGCAAGTTCTACCTGTAAGTTTCCAACCCCTTTTCCATTTCAATTAGCATGATTTAACAAAATCAGTACTTTTAGTTGTTTCATGTGTTAAGTATTCCTTTGGCCCATATGTTACGAGTCTAGCTCGGGGGCTGGTCGCCGATGGTCGTATTACTACAATACTTTCATCGGATTCACTGGCCGATCTCGTGATCACTTCCAGACAAGACACCACTGAATAAGCCGTTTCTCAACGCACACGGGGCTTGCTGGCATGTCCTTGGTCATCAGAGTGGCTGCCGGTTTGCAATAAGGTCGGGTATAGTACCGAATACGGTTGTCGGTGTGGTCGGCTATTCCTGGTTGTCGTTACACCCATATTTTCCATGTGCTTATAATACTAAGTCTTCAATATACATAATCACAAGCGGGGGCTAGGGGAATATGGTCGCAATATGAAACAAAAAGAAGTGCTTCCTTTCAAAAAATAATGCATACATTCGCATTGTATAAATTGTATCTGTACAGGTGCAAAGATTTACATTATGCCGAGCTCATTCAAGAGTTTTTCTACAAGGGGTTTGACCTCCTCCATGATAACCTCAAGCTGGTCTTCACTCTCAACCTCTGCCTCTCCCACCACTGGATTCAGATCAAGATCTGGGCCATGGTGAAGACGAAGCTGACAGAGGATGGTGGAGGCTGTTGACCGAACTCTTGACTTGATCGCCTTTTTTTGCCGCCTAGTATCTTCAGGAAGATACTTAAGAAGTGACTCTGCTTGGGTCTCAACCAGTGTGGTCCAGTCGCTGAGGCTAAGGTCGTGCATCTCAGTCTCGACCACATCAGCCCTTAGCAGACCGGCCACCATCTTCAGTTTTTTGAAGATGTTCTGTTGAGCACTGTTGCAGGCGAAGAGTGACGTACTCAAGTCTTTTTTCTCCCTGTAGACAGAATCAATAGTCGCCTGGAGATCTTTTTTCTCTTGGCCGAGCTGGCTTATTTGGTCGTCTTGCGCTGCGATAAGAGACCATTACAAAATAGTTCACATGACAAAGTTAATTCACTCTGGTCGGAGGTGCACTTACAGGAGAGCTGTGACCGCAGTTTTTGGAGTTCAGTGTCCAAGAATGAAATCTTGGTGGCCGCCCTGAACTCCTAGTCTTCCCGATCAGCGAGGCTCTTCAACAGATAGGCATTTTCTCTGTGATGAAAGAGACAATTGTCATGATAGGGTCTACATCAGGCAAATGAAAAAACATCTTCCTCACCGTTGCAGGCGGCCCGTTTCCTCTTGCGTGACCTCGATGCTATCCGCTATAGCCATCGATCTGGTCGCCATATGGGTCAGTTCCTATGACATGGAAAGAGATCAGTTACAAAACCTGGATGTTCCTATGCAAATGCAGAACTCAAAAACCATAAAGGGTGTTCGACATACCTCAACATACTCCCGGAATGAGCCACTTTCCGGTACAAATGAAGGTTGAGTCGCTGGACTTGCCTTATCCCCAGCAGGAGCAACGGATGACTTTTCCTGCTGAGCCTTATTTGTTGCTGGGGTTGCAGATCCCAATAACTCCGATTGGACTTCTGCGGCCAACCCATCTATGACGGCCCGAAGAACTTCCCTGGCCGAAGGGATGGAACTTTGCTACCCAGAGACCTGGGTAGCGGGGGAAGCTTCAACGCTAGCTGAGGCTACTGGCGGACTTGGCGCTAGATCTCTACGCCTAAGTAAAAAGAAAGACCATCGGTTAGAATCTTTTCAGTCATCCGACCCTGTCCAAACAGGAGAGATTCTTACCTTACTCGAAATCCCACCAACTTCTGAGATTTTGAAGATGGTTCCCCGAGGAAAAGGGGACAGTCGTCATCTGTCCTGGTCTTCCTCTTCGTGAATAAGACCTTGTCTTTTTCTCCCTGTGTGTACAAACCTATAAGAACGCACATAAGGAATGGTGAAGACCATGGTTGTAAGAGTCCTTACCGGGGTAACCTTTTCGGTCGGTAGGGATGAGGCCATTGGTCCAAACGCCTCCTGGACCACTGGCGTTGGGACTTCGTCCGCGACCATGAGGTTGGTAGTGGTCGCGGTGTCCTGCTCGGTTATACCCACTCCTGTCGGCAGGAGTGGAGTGCTCACCGCCCCAGGACTGGTAGGAGTCACTTCGCGGCGGATATGGGGGATGTCTTCTTCTTCCTGTACGAGAATAACTTAGTGGATGTACGTAGACGAATAACAACATTCAGGACTGTGAGAAATCTTACCACAGTCACCCCTTCTGTCAGGAGGGAGGTGTTGCAAATCCTGAAGCTTCCTGGGTTACAAATACTGGGGTTTCACCCGCAACCACAAGGTTATCAGTGGTCACAGGGCCCGCTGCGGTCGTCTCTGTCCCTACGGGGAAAGCAAGACCTCACTGGACGAGGGAGTGATCGACTTCCTCTTGCGGCAAATCAGAGGGACGTCATCCTCTTCATCCTCGCTCCCTTCACCCTGTATGACGAATAAGTAATTCCAGTTCGTACCTGGGGTAACAGGGGGCATTGAGTATCTTACCGCAGCTCTCTTCGCAGTAAGGGAGAGTCTTTTGCAAGGAGGCCTGTCCCAGAATCTTCTTGGACTTCTTGGGAGCAGGTTCCTTCGCCCTGCACTTCGAAGAGATCTTCTTCACCCTCTTCGTAGATGGTTTCCCCAGGAGACCAATGTCCTCGGTTGGACGCGTCGCCTCGGCGAATTTTCCCAGGAGCTATGTCATTCCAAACATTCTTGTTAATGCAACATGAGTGAATGGTATACAAACAGAGCCTGGTAAGAAAGTCCATACCTTTAGGCGCTCCTGTTTGAGGTCATCACTGGCATTGATCAAGCTCTGGGGGCGAGGCGATCCCCTGGTTCCCTCCACATTGGTGCTATACACCTTGAGGAGGTAATTTGTCTGCTTTTCGATTTTGGACAAAGGCAGAGCTGTGTCACAAGCAAGCAAGTTAGCAAGTATGACATTTTTCAGAAGAAATGTACGTTTGGTTGACGTACTGTTATTATAGTCCAAGGTGCTATTCACCATGGACTGGATTTCCCAAGCCGGATGAGCCCTTTCGCGCAGGGGGCTCACCCGATTCTTCACAAAGTCGCGGATGATGTTGCGAGCAGTATGTCCCTGCTGGACTAAGTGAAGAATCGCTTGGGCCTGCTTCTTCTGCTTCGCGCTCAGAGCAGGAAGAGAATCCAATTCGCTGGACTTCTCTGGTCAGGAGTTTTCAAACCACAACCCGCTCTCCGACGGAGGGGTGCAGTAGAACCACTTCTGGCACCACCAATGAACGGAATCTCGGAGGGGTGGGAAGGGATACTCTTTCTTCTCCCTTATCTGAAAGTAGATACATCCGGTGGCATTGGCGCTCTTCGACCATGCCGAGTAGTAGAAGAGTCGGAAGAGCTCCACACTTGGTAGCACTCTAACGAAGGCTTCACACAAATGCTGGAAAACGACTAGGATCAGGACAGCATTTGGGTGGAGATTCACCAACTCCAACCCGTAATGCTCCAAGATTCCCTTCAAGAATCGGCTCTCAGGGAATCGGAACCCACAACGCAGGTATTCCTCAAAAACCACCAACTCGCCCTCTTGGACGATTGGGGTTTCTTGATCCTTCTCGGTGGGTCGCCAGTTGATTAGCAGCCACGGAGGAAGGATCTCTTCTTTCTCTAGCGCCACCAGACTCTCCTCTATGTGGTGAACAGATCAGCTCCAGGACGCAATTTCTTGCAAAGGATCGGAAGGAAAGGTGGCGACTTGGGAGGCGATAGAGAATCAGTAACGAGGGTTTTCTGCGGCGGAGGTTCTAAGGCAAGTTTCTGGTTGTGTGGCTTCCTCAGGAAGCTACCTGCTCCTTTTATATTCCCGAGGCAACGTTCCATTGAATACTTTATTCATTTCCCATAATGGATGCCTTCTCTCGGGAAACCCGTTATGCACTCCCCACAGTGAATCCGAAATGAAAGGTATTTTCATAATCTTTGTTTTGAATTCGGGGGCTAGGGTGTACATAAGAACGTGAAAATTTTTGGGGGAAGTTATCCTTCATGGTTTTTGTAAGTTAAATTTTCATGTATTGATCACAATGCGTTCCTGTGATCACTTTAAAGTTTGCATTTTGGTCACAATGATATTCTGTGATCGTTGCAAATGGATAATCGCAATACAGGCGGTTATCATCCGGTCAAAGCATTATATTGTCATGACTACAGTTCTGATCGGATTTCAGTTCTGATCGCGGCTGTGGTTCTAATCGCAGTACCAGTACTGGTCGCGATATGACTTATTAATGCGTTTTTGATCGAAAAGACTTGTTATCTCAGATTTACCTATGTATGTGTGGCCGTGAAGACATTACTTATGACCATATATTCGTACAGAGATTGAGAAGAGTTTTAATTCAAATTAACTCTTACGGCAAGTCGTGTAAGGTAAAAGAAATCTTTATTTCTGACAATCCTTGCATACAAAAGGGATATAGGCGACCAGAGCATCGACCTGATCCGACAGAAGTTTACAAAGTTCTCCTAGGGACATATTGGTGTCTATAGGATCTACACTGACTGCCCCAAGAGAACTGGCAAGTACTCTAAGCCTATCTACATCGTCCCGAATCAGAGAAGCACTACCATCCCTGATCGTATCGGAGAGTTCTCGCTGTTGTCGAGCGTAGTCCCTCTCCAATCGGAATTGGTGCGCCTCTTCGCGGGATTTGTCAAAACATTCTGCCAGGTGCAGAATGGTCGAAGACATCTCTTCGGTCTTCTTCTCCAGAACCTCTTTCTCCTTCTGGAGAGTTTGTTCAAGGGAAAGAGGATGGATCTCAGTAGGCTGGTCACTGGGGGCTCCAACAATTTTCATCTCTTGCACATAAATGGCTTAGTTTTGTTGGATCAAGGATGCCAACTAGAGGGGGGGATGAATAGGAGGCTTTTAAAAATTTAAGACTTAAAACAAATAAATGCAAATCAGGAACAAATAATATAAGCAAGGGGAGAAGAGAACGAACACAGTAATTTTTACCGAGGTATCGGAGACTCGCCCAGTCTCCACTAGTCCTCGTTGAAGCACTCAAGTCACTTGACACTACAACACGGTAGGCCAGTGCAAGCCGTAAAACTGCTGGGAAAAACTTTTTTTCCCAGCGGTCCTGCAGATGAAAATATAATTTTGATTTTTCACCGATGTGTCAGCTGGGAAAAGTTATTATTTTTAGCAGATCTACCGCTAGGAATAAATAATGTATAGCAAGCTGTAGATCAGTTTGGAAAAAGATATATAGGATCTGTGGAATAGCTGGCAATATTTTTTACGCTGGAAAAACTTTTTTTTACCAGTGGTTCTACAGGTGAAAATATAATTTTGATTTTGCACCAATGTGTCAGCTGAGAAAAGTTATTATTTTTAGTAGATCTATGCTAGGAATAAATAATATATTTTTTTGTGTGCAAAAATAAAAATTTTCAGCAGAAAATAACAGAATTATTATTTTGAGAGGGAAAGTTTTCAGCAGAAAATAATAGAAAAATATTAACAGATTTATTATTTTTTTGCGCCCAGTAATAGAAACCTTCTCCTCCAATCACTGTGCCTTCCACCACCGCAAAGGCTTTGTCCCTCCCCACCAAAATCTCCTCGTCACGGCGCCTCTCCCCCACCGCCGGCCGACACCCCACCTCTCTCGCACCGATCCCCTACCACACCCCACCTCTGCTCTCCCACCGATCCCCCACCAATTCCGCACCGCACCCCCACCTCAAAACCCTAGCGGCAGCGGCGTGCGGCGGAGGGTGGAGGCGCAACGGCAGATCTGCAGGCCTGGCGTAGTAGAGGAGCCAGCGAGGTCCAGTGCGGCAGAGGGGTAGAGGGGGGCGAGGGCTGGTGCCACAGCCGCTCGCGGGCGATGGTGGACCTATTCTACAGCTACGTCACGCCCAACGGCTACTTCCTCATCAACGCAAGCAAAGGTGTGTGATCCACTCCTCTTTCTACACGTTGTAATTCTCGGCGATCTCCACCCTCCACTACACCGCTGCATCATTGCGTCTTCTTTGTTGGTGGCGACATCGATCTATTGTGATGTATTATGCTAATTCTAGAAATTTGGTGGATTAGTCACCAGGCAAGTTTGTTTTTGTAATGTTTTCTTGTGTATTGATTTAACTTTGGCTCCCTCTAACAAGAGAAGAGTTTAATATGCGGGCAATTTTGTTCTGGGATATCACTCTTCAGTTCTTTTCCTTCAATCTGTAAGCTGTAATTTTAGGATGAAGTAGCAATATTACATATGAGGAATTCATTCATTATTTCAACCCATCTATCACCTTGAATGAAACATTTGTGCTTTATTTAGAGTGGTCAATAGCATTAGTCAGTTTGGAATCTGTTTATTTCTTGCAAGCTAGCGTGAAGCATATTTCAGATATAGTTTTTAGGATAAAGTAGCATGTTCGAATGCTATGTTATCTTGTATGGGTTACTAAGCATATTTCGGATATACTATTAGTCAGTTTGGAATCAATATGCTGGTGTATGCTTGAATTCTTCTGTTCTTTGTCAGGTTTGACTAGCTAAATGACCTGTGTCTTGCTGCATTGAGCTCCCACCAATCTTGGAGATGTCAACATCCAGTCCCATTACTCTACAAGTTTCCCATGTTGTTCTTGATTCGGATGGTACCCTCTTAAATACAAGTGATTGAAAGTTCAAAAAAAATAGCTCACCATCCAGTGTTAGGTTCAATTCTCATTACAAAATGCATCAATGGTTTCCCTCTGAATTTTCAGTTTTGCCTCTTGTGCCTCTACCATACGAAAAATTGCAGTGTAAATCAAGTACTCAAATCATTTCTAAGAAAACAGGGTGAAAAGTGGGATAGGAGTTCCTTTGCCACATTACACTGATCTTTATTGAGTACTATTGTCAGCAAAACTCTCTCTTATATTTTCTTTTGCAAAATGTATATTAATATGCTATCTCAATCAGGAATTTAGATATAGTTCTCTTTATGATTGCTTTCGCTTCATAATATGTATGTTAATGTACATGCCTATACATAAATATTCCAATCCATCTCTTCCATGTATATTTTTGTGTGTAGTTTTCTGGTTCTGAAGCATGCTTATGTGCTTGTGTCTACATCAGCAAATGCACATGTTTGTATTTGTATAATTGCATCAGTGCATGCTTATATGTATTCCCGGCTTTAACTGTAGGATTTTTGCTGAATTTCTGGTGGAAATAATACTTCAAGACTATGGATAGACCACCTTTAAAATGTGCATCCTCCTTCGACAAGTAACTACAAACCTTCACATAAACAAAAAATTAGAAAGTAAACGAATTTGAATTGCTTTCAATAATTCTTAGCACAAATTTGGCTAATCCACTCTTGAGCAACCATTGATCCAACATTTGGTATTAGAGTAGGTTTAGTATGGCTTTTAAGAGTAGATTTTTCAACATAACCAATGAACTCTTTGTAGGAGATCGCCGTGTCCTACTATCTCCAAGGTCTTTGCCCAAGCTCTGTTTGTAGGTACTACTTTTTGTTGGAGAAAAACTTCACACAGAAATAACAGTATTGCAGTGTATTGCCAGCTGATATTACTAGTACTGTTAGATTTCTATCACTTATCACATGGTATTTGTTGCTTCTTGTTTGGCATTCAAATTTTTGTGCCCTGTGCAATTGGTCACCAGCACTTCGGTATTGCTTCTAATTATATATATATAACCAATATGTGATTATGGTTAGTAAAAGTAGCTACTGCTATCGTGCACTTTGCTTTCATCTTTCGTTGGCTTAGGTGGCTTAAATTTAGTTTCTTTGGTGAGTCTTGCAAAAAATATTCTGTGATGTTCTTGATTCTGTTGTCTGGTTTTTGTCACAGGCCATTAAAGCTCCTATGATGCAAACTTATGACAACTATTCAAGAGTGAAGCATACTGGTGGTGGACTTTTGCTTCAAATATACATGGTAAACTCAATGGTGTTCCTTGTATTGTGTGATAGTTCCAATTCTTTTTACTAACAATTCCTTAACTCCATTTGCAGACTGTAAAGGAGGAACTAGTGGCCAAGTGCAATGGTTTGACACTCGACAGCAGCTCGGACAACATTTCCTGCGGTCACATGGAGTAGACAGGACTCTGAGTACCATCTATATCACAACTTACATACATGCAGGAGAAAGTTTTGTGCATCTTCTAACTAGATCACAACTTACATATAGGAGAAAGTTTTGTGGAGCTCGTTTTTGTTACAGCTTAAAGCCACCCAGTATAGACTATAGAGTTGTACTACCTGATAGTAGCCAATGATCCCTATGGAGAGATTTAATTAGAGGTTTAGATTCCAAACTCACGAAGTTATTGGTATTTCACCGGATGTTAGTACTTCAGTGCAGGTACATCTAAACCCGACATGAATCAACTCAAACAAGAGTTTGGATTTTGTCATTTGCTACATATTGTTTCCAAAATCAACTTTGTTTGAATTTTGCAATCAGGTAATATTAGTATTATTTTTATAGCTGTATGATTCTTGTTTGTGTTGTATGATTCTTGTCTGTATGATTCTTACCTGTATGCAATCAGGTAGTATTATATAGATATGATATTTAGGGATTGTTTCTGTATTATTTAGATATGATATTTAGGGACTTCCAACTTGGAGTTTGTTGCTGTATGATTCTTGTTTGTATGCAATCAAGTAGTATTATTTAGAGATGATATTTACGAATTCAAATTGTAACACCAAATTTCTGTACTTTCTAGTGTTATACTGATCAAATTCTTGTTAATAGGCTTTTTTATTCCCATGTTGCATAGGTGGATGAATGTTCAGGACTATTTTGGCCAAAGTAATAAAGTACAAGGACTCAAGTGATCAACAATAAAGTGAATTCTATATTGGTTGGTGCACATGGTCCAAAAGAACATGGGATTTGAGCATAGATAATGTGCAAACTAATAGTGTCTATATTTTGAGTAGTTTCCATCACTGATTATTCTTAAAGAGTTTTATATGTCCAGAAGGCTCTAAACAAAGCCAATCATTGTACTCTAAAAGGCATGCATGCCATTTGATTGATAAGTGTTATACAATGTAACCACTAAACACAAAAATAGTAGTCTCTGTAATATAGTTATAACTATTTTACAATTTTTTTAATCTATCTCTTTAGCTAGACATCAGTATAGCTAGACATCGGTAAATTTTGTATAATT
Source organism: Pharus latifolius (assembly GCA_019359835.1). Taxonomy (NCBI): domain Eukaryota; kingdom Viridiplantae; phylum Streptophyta; class Magnoliopsida; order Poales; family Poaceae; genus Pharus; species Pharus latifolius. The sequence goes on along the minus strand of CM033325.1, from coordinate 20,828,554 downwards.
TTAGTATATAGATTTGAAATATATATTGGAAACACTCCTAGTTATGTGATTGTGTTTGTGCATATATATACTCCTACAGAATCTGTAGATTAGATCCATTGTGGTGTTGGTGCTTCTGCATGAATTTGAAACCACTTTTACACTCCTAGTTATGTGATTGTGTTTGTGCTTATATACTTGCTCGGATTGCATATGATATGGTATTAAATGTCTTCATATTTATTTCTACTTTCTTTAGATAACTAATTGTCAATATTAATGGAAGTGCAATCCAAAGAACTGGGTTATATGCTCGCTAGACAAGAAGTTTTTATCAAAGCACATACCCATAAAAATGGAGTTTCAAAAAAAGGAGCTAAAGATATAATTATAAGTGTCATTGAAGGGTTACATGCATTTATAATCAAGGATCAAATGTTAACATATATAAAAATATGGGCTTTATCTAATTTTTAGAAAACAATTGTGGAGACATATGCCAACAAGCCAGAACTAGCCATTGAGCTTATATGCAATTCTATTTGATCTTTAGGGAGGAAAGGAGGTTATTTTGATTTCTTTTATGAGGTCATATGTTCCTGTTGCTAAAGGTACGCTTCAAATGGTGTCTCGAAGTGTAATAGTTGGTGACATACCTCTTGGCCCTGAGTGTTTTGAGGCGGTTATGAGCTGTGTTGAAAAGAGATGCTCCATTGTTACGTCCATATGGGAATGTTAGAAAAATGTCTGATGCGCTTGGACGATCAATTTCACGGCCACGTGAAAAAATAATCTATTCTATCTAGTATAATCACTCTTATTTACTTACCAATACCATCCAAGTAAACAAATTGTAAACTTTTAGTTGTAGGTTCAAGATGATACTATAATAGGTGGTGGTTCTCGTGTTCTAGATATATATAATTCTAACCTGTTATTTTTTTGAGAGAGACTATAGGATACTGCTGATTCGGCCCTACATGAATAAATGGTAGAGGTGGGGAATCGAACTCAAGACCTCTAACTTGCCACATAGTGACTTTACTACTACACTAGAGACCCACCTCTATTCTAACTTGTTATTTACTTGGTTAGTTACTATTTTTTTCGTTTGTCTTGTTTTGTTATTAATAAAACAATGCTTATAGGTGAAAGGGACAAGAGAATTAGTTGAAACTAAGTGGAAATACTTAATACTTTTATTATAGGTGAGGTGTTATCAACACAATCCACATGTTATTCATTTTCTAAATATTAAGTGTATGTTAATTGTGCCTTGAACTAGCAACTCACTTTCATATGATTAATTTTTTTTATCAAGTGTATGCAAGTCATATCACAGCCAACACAATTTTCTCATCCGCCTAAGCAACAACTTGTACTTGTTATACAACAATCAATCAACCATCTTTTATTATAATTGTCATATGTTCTATATATAACTTAAAGCAAAAGTTATTGATTTGTATATATTTATCTCAAGGATATTGTAATCGATATTTTTTCTTATGCAGGTGGTTAATAATAAGGTGTTAATAGCATATGAAGTGATGAAGATATTTTATGTCATAAGAGGAGTTTGAAAGTGGAATATTTTTCTTTTGATAGTTATAGTTGGAACAAAATATATAGAGTTAAGAATATTATATATGGGCATACATTTGGTGTAAAGAATTCTTAAGTGATATTTTTCTCGCAATTATTTTAGAGGTACTATATCTATTTTGGTTGGTTTTGTCGATTGAATAATTTGTGACCATTACAAATCTTGTTAATGGCTATATAAAGCAAAGAATTCAATATAATATATAATTGTGCCATTTATCCATTTTTGATAATTTTATTGCAAAATGTGGTGTGATTTCTGTTAGGATAGTGCATATTATAGTTTTAGTTGTAATATTGTTGCCTAATTATTAAATATATATATATAATTAATTATTGACACAATTCCCAGCTGTAAAATTACTACAAATAATTCACATATTTAAATTTGAAAGTCTAAATTCTGACAGATCAACTGGTTATGATTTATTTCAAATAGTTGTACAGCTTGAAATAATGTATTACAAGTGGACATACATGTGGGAAAAATTCAAACTTTTCAAGTGACCTACAACTAGGAATACTCTTTGCCATTGGACTTACAGCTGGGAAAAAATATTTCAAATAGTTGTATAGCTTGGAATAATATATTAGAAGTGGACATACAGGTGGGAAAATTCAAATTTTCCCAACGGTCTACAGCTGGGAATACTCTTTGCCATTAGACGTACAGCTGGGAAAAAATATTCCAAATAGTTATACAACTTGGAATAATATATTACAAGTGGACATACAGGTGAGAAAGTTCAAATTTTCCAAGCAGTCTACAGCTAGGAATACTCTTTGCCATTGGACGTACAGCTGGGAAAAAATATTCCAAATAGTTATACAGTTTGGAATAATATATTACAAGTGGACATACAGGTGGGAAAAGTTTAAACATTCCAAGTGGTCTACAGCTGGGAATACTTTTTGCCACTGGACGTACAGCCAGGAAAAAAATATTCCAAATAGTTATACAGCTTGCAATAATATATTACAAGTGGACATACAGGTGGGAAAAGTTCAAACTTTCCAAGCGGCCTACAGCTGGGAATACTCTTTGCCATTAGACCTACAGCTGAGAAAAAAATTACAGTTGGGAAAAACTTTTCGCAGCACCTTTTCGCCCAGCTGTAGCAAATCTTATTCCCAGCAGCTAAAGTGCTGGGAATACTAGCTTTTGCCAGCTGCTTTACTGCTAGCATTGAAGTGCTATCTTATAGTGTGAGTTTTGCCTCAATACTCACGAAGAATATTATCTACTATTGGTTGCTCCTTGTCCACTCCGGAAAGGCGAGCACCGATGCCTTGTACAAGCTTGCCGAGCGTCTCCGACAATCTCCAAATTGGAGAGGTCAACGGCCACGCCTCTGAACCGTCTAGGTGAGGGCTATCACCAAGAGTAACAGGCAACGATGTCTTCTCTTGACCTCCAAACACTCGACTTGACCAAAAGATCAAGATTTTAAGTAGAAAACTAAAGCTCAAGAGTGTATAAGAGAATGCTGCTGCTTGTTGTGTAAAACTCATGCCCAAAGCCCCTATTTATAGCCTCAAGAATCAAAAGAACCGTTGGAGCTAGGGCTGAAAATCAGCAACTCAAACTGACAGTCAGTTTGCCTAACTGACAGTCAGTTCAGTGTACAATGGCCGACAAAATTTACGGATAAAAATTTGCTAGCCGTTCGTGGTCGTTTATGGAAACTTGAAACCCAGAACTGACAGTCAATTATGCAAACTGACAGTCAGTTCGACCACAGACTCGACCAAATCAAATAAAAACTCAGTTAAAATCAACAGTGGTTGAAACCCCAACTGACAGTCAGTATGGACAAACTGACAGTCAGTTTAGTACAAAAATTTTGAGCCCAAAATACACCCTCTCTGGACAATTGTCAGTTAACACAAACTGACATTCAAACTAACAGTCAGACTGAACAAAAACAGAGATAACTTTAAATTCAGAAATCCAAAAGAGGTGTTTAGTAGCTCGTTTGAAAGATAATTTCGAGGGCTACATTTTTGTCAACAGAAGAAAAAGCCAGATCTGCGTAGATCTCTCTGAAAATTGCAAATACTCTTCTGCTATCAGAAAGTCATCTGAAAATCCAAATCTTTCAAACAAAAATCAAATCAAATTCAACCAAAAAGATGCAATGTAATAACCTAAGTTTCTCAGTTTATGTTAGAGATAAAGAGAGGACTTTCTCCACCCCTCTTTATAGAACGGTTAAAAAATAAAAATAATTTTCCTAAACTGATCAACTCCAAACACCGAGATCGGTATAAAATGAAGTTACAGATTACCCTAAGTCCTTTGCATCTTCACGTTTTGCGTCCTGTTTCTGCACTTCTATACTTCGTGCTTCACTTCATGTCGGGTTCATCTTGATCATCTCGTATTTCTTCCCGAACAAACTCTGTATCAACAATCTCAGAAGCACAATTAGTCCAAAACACTTTGTTTTCATTAATCATCAAAATTAGGGTTAGGCATGAAGGCCTAGATGCAACAATCTCCCCTTTTTGATGATTGATGACAACAATTGCTCAATAAAATATAAAAATGAGTTAACTCCCCCTGAGTGTATGCATCTCATCATATCAGAGCATAAACCACACATACACATTAGAGCATCTCATACATACAAACACTCACAGATATGTATATATCACCAAGTCATATTAATATGTATCAGAGCATACAAATCTCAGGACCAAGACATCATATATATTAGATCATTCAACAGCACAAAGTCAGATCATCATATCCAAAGACACACAGATATATCATAAACCAAAATATCTCCATGATAGAAATAAAATAAACATCTGTCCAAAACATCAAAATACTATAATATCCAAAATACTTCTCCCCCTTTGGCATCAAGCACAAAAAGGGAGACAATACAGAAAAAGTAGAGCCTAATGCTCATCATCAGAAGAAACTCCTAAAACATCTGTATCTCCGGAGCCTGCTGGAGATCCAGATGCGTTGCCTGCAGGAGACAGGGGTGGAGTAGCTGCTAGAGCAGGAGCAACTGGAACTGGAGCTGGTGCCGCAGGAGCTGGATCAGTTGGTCTGGAAGCTGTGCTCGGTGAAGCTAATCGGGCCCTCTTGCGAGGGGCCCGAGAATCTGATGCAGGCAGCCGAGCCAGAATCTGCTCCTGTTGGTCCAGAAGGCGAAGCAGGATCCTGTGATGCTCCGCCTGGGTGCGCAGGATCTCCTCCTAAATCTGCATCACCTGGTGGAGCTAAGAAAGTGAGGCTGAAGACGATCCGGTGCCAGGGTCTGTAGAAGGTGCCGGGTCAGACTCCTGAACTGGAGCCTCATCTACTGACTCCCCCGCAGCATCATCATCTAATGCGGGAGAATCAAGACCAGCAGCCGCCACAGGCCGGACACCAAGACGGCGATCGACCTGACCAGGAGGGTAGAAAAGAAGTGGATGATGGGGCCGTGGGAGCTCAGAATCCACAGCTTGGATATGAAGGAGTACCGCCATGATATACGGAGCGTATATCAACTGATGGCGCGGAGAGAGAAGGATGTGCTGTATCTCACTGATGATGAGATCAGCAACGTCGAAGGGCTCCTCCTGGAAGATAGAAATCAGGACGTGGAACCCAAGATAGGTGACTCTGACCCTATCTCCGGTCATGGGGACTAAAGTGAGCCGGAGGATCCGTAGGGCCAGATCAGCATAGCGGCGCAAGCCAGCGATCTGACGGAGCTGGAAGCGACCGGAATAGAGCATGGCCACCTCCCGACGCTCAAGGTCCGGAAGGGTATGGAGCTGGCGACCAGAAGGATGGCGCACAAGTCCAAGCGCTGACTCCAGCTGCTCCTTCGTGACGGTGTAGACCTAGAGGCCCGTCATGAAGGTCATGAAGTCGCGCTAAGGGGAGATGAAGACAGTGGCATAAAACTGACAAATGGGCTCCTCAGCCCAGTGCAGTGAGGAATCGACAACTAGGTCGCGGATCCCTACAGAGCCGAAAAGGTCTGCGAGGGTGGTGATGCCTGTGCGAGAGGCGATCGTACCCCACGACAGAGAGCAGTGGGCGAAGATGGGAACTCGACTGTACACACTGTTGAACAGATCGAGGTGCAGGTTGTTATAACAAGTAACAACGTTGCATGAATCGCGACCAGTGGGACGCGGAAGAAGGTAGGGGTTTGTGGAGCGAAGCGTGCGAAGGTAGCTAGTGTGCCACCGGGAATAATCCACGGGGACACGCTCAGGCGGAGGCGAAGGCGGGTTCTCGGATGTTTGACCCGATGAACGCTGGCTGTTTGCCGCGTTCTTCCGTCGGGCCACACGACGAGAAGGTCCCGGCTGATCAGACATGATGATATGAAAAACAGAGAAGGAGGCAAAACGACCTGAACAAGGCGACGAACAAAACAGCCGAACGGAGCAGAAGAGGTCATCGGCCAAAAGTCTGCGACAACGTCCAAGACGACCGAAGAGAGGAGGCTCAGGACGACGAGGAGGATCTCAATGAAGACCTACGACGAGGTGAAGCCGAGCCGGTGAAGAAAACGGTGAACAGAGGAGCCACGGCTGACAAGGTCGAGACGTGCGAGGATGGAGGCACCGGCGGTGAGGAAAACACCAGAGAACGCACGGAGAGGCGAGGCACGGTGAGGTGGTGGCGCAAGTTGCGACGGCAAGGAGAGCAAGAAAAAGGCAACGGCGGCGAGAAGACAAGAAAAAGAACGGGGGATTTTAGGGTTCGGGATCCCACAACTGACAGTCAGTTTGATAAACTGACAGTCAGTTCCAAACTCAGAAACATGGAACTGACAATGAGTGTACCACACTGACAATCAGTTCACAGAACTAAGTTTTGAAACTGACAGTCAGTGTATGAGACTGACAGTCAATTTGAGACTCGAACACACACAGGAGCTACGACCAAAGTCAATTGTATATAACTGACTGCCAGTTTGTGAAACTGACTGTCAGTTAGGTCAATGACTTCGACCAGAGACTAAGACCAGGCTCCTAAGCACTAAACTGACTGTCAGTTTGGTCAATTTCAACCAGAAGCAGTTTAAGACCAGAGAGGGAATAAAATAATATTATTTTATACAAACAACACATTTAGCACATCAACTAGCATTTGATATATCAATAATGTTCAGTTCACCCCTTAAAAAGCAAAATCTTGATTCATCTAGGGATTTAGTGAAGATATCAGCTAGTTGCATATCAGTTCTAACATAATTCACATCAATATCTCCTTTTGCCACATGATCTCTAACAAAGTGGTGCCGTATCTCAATATGCTTAGTTCTAGAATGTTGAACAAGATTATTTGCAATTTTAATGGCACTTTCATTATCACACAAGAGTGGCACTTTATCAAATATAATCCCATAGTCCAAAAATGTCTGCTTCATCCATAGTAATTGAGCACAACAACTGCCTGCAGACACATATTCAGCTTCAGCTGTGGAGAGAGCTACAGAATTTTGTTTCCTAGATGACCATGATACTAAGGATCTCCCCAACAGCTGACAGCTACCAGATGTGCTTTTATGATCAATCTTGCACCCAGCATAATCAGAATCAGAAGACCCAATTAATTCAAAATTTGCATCTTTTGGATACCAAAGACCTAAACTGGGATAGCATTTTAAATACCTAAGGATTCTTTCAAGAGCAGTTAAATGACATTCCTTAGGATCAGACTGGAATCTAGCACATAAGCACACACTAAACATGATATCAGGCCTAGATGCAGTAAGATATAAAAGACTACCAATCATAGACCTATAAAGTTTATAATAGACAGATTTTCCGCTTTTGTCCGTGTCCAAATGTCAATTGGTCGCCATGGGAGTTTTGATTGCCTTAGCGTCTTCCATCCCAAAGCGCTTGAGCAGGTCCTTCACATACTTTGTTTGACTCACGAACGTGCCGTTCTTGAGTTGCTTGATTTGAAGTCCGAGGAAGAAGCTCAGCTCACCAATCATGGTAATTTCAAACTCCCTAGACATCATCTCTCCAAACTCATGACAGAAATGTTCATTAGTAGATCCAAAGATAATATCATCAATATAAATCTGACAAATGAACAAATCCTTTTCAATTTTCTTTGTTAAGAGAGTTGTATCAACCTTCCCAATTTTAAAACCTTTTGATAAAAGAAAGTCTCTAAGTCGCTCATACCAAGCTCGAGGAGCTTGTTTGAGACCATAGAGAGCTTTTGACAACTTAAATACATGGTTTGAAAATTTAGAATCTTCAAAACCGGGAGGTTGTTCAACAAACACAAGTTCAGAAATTTCACCATTTAAGAACGCACTTTTTACATCCATTTGAAAAAGTTTGATGTTAAAACATGATGCATAAGCAAGAAGAATATGAATAGCTTCAAGTCTTGCTACTGGTGCAAAAGTTTCACCAAAGTCTAAGCCTTCTACTTGAGTGAAACCTTGAGCAACAAGACGAGATTTGTTCCTAATAACAACACCATTTTCATCTTGCTTATTTCTGAAAACCCATTTTGTTCCAATAACATTATGATCCTTGGGTCTTTCTACTAAAGTCCAAACTTCATTTCTAGAAAAGTTATTAAGTTCCTCATGCATGGCATTTACCCAATCAGGATCATTTAGAGCTTCATTAACATGTTTGGGTTCTAAAGAAGATACAAAGGAATGATGTTCACAAAATGCAGCAATACGAGATCGAGTTTGAACACCCTTACTGACGTCACCCAATATTTGGTCTAGAGGGTGATCCTTGGTGATCGTTTGATGTTGCCTTGGTGCTTCATCTTATATTGCTTCATCTTGATCTTGTTCTGAGGATCAACATGAGAAGCTGATACATTTTGATCAACATTCTCAATGTTGACATCATCTTCTTGATCTTCTTCTCTTGGCTTGATGTCTCCAATGGTTATGTTCTTCATGGCTTCTTGAAGATCTTCACCTGAAACTTCATAAGAAACTTGCTCTTTTTGTGAGCCATTAGTTTCATCAAATTCGACATCACTAGATTCTTCAATTCAACCAGTATTTTTGTTAAAAATGCGATAAGCTTTACTAGTGGTGGAGTATCCGACTAGAAAGCCTTCATCTACTCTTCTTTGAAACTTACCACCAAAATTCTTTTTCTTAAGAATATAGCATTTGCATCCAAAAACTCGGAAATAAGAAATATTTGGCTTACTCCCAATAAGAAGTTCGTAAGGAGTCAAATTCAGAAGAGGATGCAAATAAAGTCGATTTATAGAATAGCAAGCGGTATGCACGGCTTCAGCCCAGAAGCGAGTAGGAGTATCATACTCACTCAGCATAGTTCTCGCCATTTCTATAAGTGTTCGATTTTTCCTTTCAACGACTCCATTTTGCTGTGGAGTGTAGGATGTGGAAAATTCGTGTTTGATTCCAAGAGAGTCACAAAAATCAAATAGAGTTGAATTAACGAACTCTCCACCATGATCACTACGGATTTTCTTGATGCAAAGTTCGAATTCAGTGGAAACGCGTTTTGCAAAACTTTTGAAAACATCAGGGGTTTCAGATTTTTGGGAAATAAAGAAAACCTAAGTATAGCGAGTAAAATCGTCAACAATCATAAAACCATAATTGCTACCCCCAATACTTTGGAACTCAGAAGGTCCAAATAAATCCATATGAAGGAGTTCCAAAGGTTTACAAGTAGAAAGAATGCGCTTAGTTGGATGTGAAGTAGCTACTTGCTTGCCTGCTTGACAAGCGCTACAAGGTTTGTCTTTTTCAAAATTCACATCCTTTAAGCCAACAACCAAATCACATTTTAAAAGTTTTCTCAATTGATGCATTCCAACCTGTGCAAGTCGTCTATGCCATAGCCAACCTTTGGAGGTTTTAGAGACAAGACATGTTGACAGAGATGCATCTTTTGAGTGAAAATCAACCAAATAAAGATTTCCAAAATGAAAGCCTTTAAAGATCAAGGTTTTATCTTTTAAACTTTCAACCAAAACTTCTTTTGGATAAAATGTGCAACTAAAACCAAAATCGCAAATTTGTGCAACGGAAAGCAAATTGAAATTCAGAGATTCGACCAACAACACATTCGAAATAGAGAGATCATTAGAGATTGCGATTTTACCCAAGCCTACCACATTTCCTTGACGATTGTTGCCAAAGGTAATCTTTTGGTTCTCGCTTGAGTTGTCTTTAAGTGAGGTGAACAACTTCTTGTTACCGGTCATGTGTTCGAAGCATCCGCTATCTAGCACCCAATGCCTCCCACCGGTCTTGTAGTTCACCGGCATAAAAAGAATTAAGTTCTTTTAGGTACCCAAACCTTTTTGGGTCCTTCAATGCTAGCAATCAAAGCTTTGGGCACCCAAATAGATTTCTTCCTTTTATTTAACATGGGTGCACCAACATACTTTGCTATAGCATAACCTTTCCTCGACTTTTGAAGCATGTAGCAAGTATCAAAATAATTTGGAGTCATTAAGGGACATGCTTCATGTGAATGACCAGTTTCATGGCATTTATGACAAAACGTGTTGCATGCTATAACAAATATAGTTTTAGAGTATGGTTTCTTTCCTTTCTTTTGAAAATGTAACACCCTGAGTTAGGGGTGAAAATTTCCTTTTTCATAAATAGCATGCATGCATGTATCTGTAGTAATAGCCAGATCAGTATCTATCCTAAGCCCTAAAATCTCCAAAATCTATCCTTTGACCTCAAATCAAGATCAGAATGTTCAGATGTGATCTATTAGTTATCCTGAATCTAAAAGCCTTCAGAATCCAGATTTAATCAAAATCTTGACCAAGTTCAGACCAGATTATTCCTGGAATATGATCATGGGTATGTCAATACCTTAATCTAAAAAGTTGACAGCCAGATTTCACCATCTAGACTCTTTTCACAAATCAGTCTAAGAGTTATCGGATATTAGTCCTTATCTGATATCTGAAAACCCAAAAAGGCTAAAATCTCCAGATTAACTCCAAATTCAGAACTTCTTTGGCAAATCTTCTCAAAATGCTATTTGCCACAAGTTTCTCTTCTGTGCAGATATCAAAATCGAACCCTAAATTCCAGAATTCGAAATCGACAAAACTCAAATCCTACTTTACCCTAAATTACCCTATTTTCAGTTTGTATCGAAAACTATTCAGATGTGCCAAACCTTATCAATTACCTTTGCCAAATATCCTGTTGAATATAATTTAGCAGATTAGTGAAATCAATTTCAGTCTAAACCTTCCAGAATTCCAGATTTACATTTCAGTCCAAAACTCAAAGAATTGAAACTGCAGTTCAGACCATTTTCGACCAGGACAGCAGCAAGCATACGACCAGAAACCGCCATGCTTCTGCGCCGTGGTTGCTCATCACCGGTGAGGCTTCGCCGTGCTTGTGAGCGTGCATGCCGGTGCGCACGTGTCCTCGCTCCAGCTAGTGCCGTGGCAAGGTCGCTGCTACGTCGACGACCAGTGCCTGCTTCCGCGCGCGATCAACGGCTTTTTGTCAGCAACTCCTCGCCACGTCACCTTGCCGCGCCAGTGTTGTCGCCACCGCTTGCTACAAGCTTTGCCAGGTCCCGATGAGGCGACATTGTGATCAGCTGAAAGCTTGTCGCCGTCGCATCACCGCTCTTGCTGTTTCTTCGCCGCTACTGCTCCAGCACGCAAACAATCTCATCACAGCAGCCAATCACTTCATTGTCCCCTTCGCCATCTTCGCCTGGCCTATTTAAACGCTCCTGTGTGCAGCAGCTTCTCCACACTTCACCAGAAATCAGCCAAGTCCTGGAATTCCTGTTTTCGTCTTCTTCTCCGGTGAGCCGTCGAGGAGGCTCACGGTGCCAGCGCTCTACACTTAATCTCCTGCCAAATTAAAGCCATCAGTGAGTTCCCCTACTCATCCTCTCTGTGTAGTACTATTTAATTGCTCCCCGGTGACCTCTAACGCCGGCGATCACCGGAAATTGCAGTTTGCCCTGTTTCTGTAATGTGGCTCAATCCAGTAAAAATTGGCCTTCGATTCTGTAAACAAAATTGATCAGTAAGCTAAATCAAGCAAGCCTATAAGCTTACAATCCCCAATTAAGCTAGAATCGAAGCTTTTCCCTAAACCAAGCTTCACAAGAAACCGGCGATCGTCGCCAGACTTCTCCAGTGATCCTCCGGCCAATCTAATTATACCAGAAGCTTTCTTATACCTCCTAGATGCTCTCCAAGCAAGGAATTAAGTTCTTTTGGCCTGTAGCAGAAACCCCCAATTAGCAGTGTTTCTTCTCCGGCGCCGATGACCGGAAAAGTGTTCCCAGCTGTTTCAGCCCAAATCACCTTGTCTTTTAGATGTGCCTTAGCCTCCTGAGCACTTTTGTCTTCTAGCCCGACACCTAGATCGGCCTAGGTTGGAAGTTATAGCTTTGCCAAGTTTTTGTCCAGAACTGCTCCAGTGCAGCCAGTTCATCTCAGTTCATCATCAAGTTTCTTGCTTTCCAGCCATTTCCTGCCCTAGATCCTGTTAACTTAATAGTTCCTGTTATCAATGCCTACCTCCCAGACAAAGTGGTGCATCATTTGGAGCTCCAGATCAAAAGTTATGCTAAGCCCTAGTTTTTGGCATTGTTAGCTCTATGCCAGAGCTTGTCAGCCAGTGGCATTGACCTTGTTTACCCACTTCTGTTTGTGTAATTTGAAAACCACTTTGTCCATTGAATTTGTAGAGTTGTGATCTACATTTTCTTCTACTACCACAACTTGAGATAAGCACCCTAGCTTTTCTTAAAGCTATGTCCAAGCTTTGATCCAAATGTCGATCTGTTGACATTCGCTGTTTTGATTAAACCAGCCACAAAATTGTTATCCCTATTGTAATCCTGAAACCCTAAGATTATCTAATCACCATCCTTAGCCCAAATTCCTTGAAACCCTAGAATCTCGACTCAGTTCAGTTCGCAGTTCAAATTATCTCCAGTATAGTTCAATCATTCTTGTTGAGCATTTCTGCATATAAGTCATAAAACATTTTAATATTATAAGTAATTATTGTGTGTTTGTTTGTCGTCGAGCAGATTCAGAAGCTGACTTTGAAGATTTTGCTGTTGACCCGTCATCAACTGCTGTATCTTATGACGCGGAAGGCAAGTTATATCCTTGGTCATCTTGAACCTATATTTTAAATGTTGCTAAAACATAACCTTGAATATAGGCAATATTGCTTGTGAAAGATTGAGAATGATTGATTTATCAATTGGCAGTACTAGACTGGTTATCTGTGAAATGTGAAATAAACAAGTTTTGAGCCATGAACTATTATATGTATTTATATATTTATATTCATGAAATAAAACCCCTAGCCGTGACCAGAAAAATGGTGTGGAATGGCTGTAGCTCTGGAGGTGCTAGACTGCAAAGGATATGGAGGCACTAAAGGTGCAGGGTTGTGGATGGTCTGGTCACTGGCATATAAGAACTAGAACCTTGTGTTGTGCATCTAGTGGCATGAACAACGTGCTAACCGCAAGCCTGGTATGGGACAGGCCTGAACAAGTAATTATGTGGATCGCACATGAAACCCCTGCATGAGATGTGTAGTGATACACGATAAACATGGAGCGCGGCTCCCACACATATCACTGAAGGTGATCAAGCACACTGACCCAGTAATGGGAATAAGCAAAGGGGTGGAGGTTTGGATACAACCTGCCACAACTGTGTCTTGCTGAGAGCCACAGGGTCGGGGGTGAATTGTAAGTGATGCATAACAAAAGTTCTTGTTATCTCCACCTTGCCACTCACACATGGTTGTGAGGAGGGGTCTAATCATTTTGATAGGATGGGCTTGAAAGTGGAATATCTTGCGGGTAAATTGGTACCTCTCTGCAGAGTTAAAAACGTATTCGAATACTCCGAGCTCCTGGGTTTATAGGAGTCTGATGCGGTGGATTAAATCCACGGGGTGTGACACAAGTACTATTTTCTAAATAAAATATGTTTAATCAAGATTACCCAAATGACATGTGTTGGCATGATAAGTAGTGCTGCCGTGGGCTGTCGTGTGTCGATGTGTCGCGGTAGTGCTATAATCTAGTGAACATGATTGATGATGTTATATTATGAAAAGTGCTGCCATGAGCTGAAATAAGATGAGATGAGAAAGAAAAGATTATTTTACAAATATCCATAATTCTTGACTAGTCTAGGTTCATATCATCACTACTATATGTATCTACTATTACCTATGACTTGCTGAGTACGTAAGCGCTCACCCTTGCAACATTCAACTCAATAGATGGAGCCTACCTTGATCAAGATGATGGCATGAAGTACTTCGTGGATCCAGAAGGAGGAGAATCAGTTCTGCCAGAACCCTGAAGTGTGTTGTTCTGCCGTCAACTTCTTTTGTGGGAGGGTCACCTATCTTCTGCTGTGCAGTTAAATATTTTGCTAAACCCTGAATGCCTTGTAGGCATTGTAATCCTCTTTATGTAATATTAAGGCCAGCAGGCCACACTGCTTAATATTTTGTTAGTACTCTGTTGCAATGTATTATACTCCTGTGTTTGACTCATCCTGGGAAGTCAAAGGTTGTGAGATGAGACTAGCTGCAGCGAGCTAGGTCTCTACAGGAGTAGTCGTAGTCCCAGTCTCGGGGCGCGACAGAAAAGTTGGTATCAGAGCAACATGAGAACTTGACTGTAGGACGACACCTTTAGGAATTGGCCGTGCCAGGAAGACGTAATTTAATTAGAAACTATTTGTTGAAAACTTTATTTTGGTAAAAATAATGAACTTTGTAGCTCTTGGAAACTTTTATTTCAAAATTTTATTTGGATTTTCTAAAATTCGGTAAGATTGTGAGAGTGCGTTCTGTTGTTTCAGAGTGTCTTAGGGGTTGGTGTAGACAGAGCTAGTGGATTCTCTTGATAGTTTGTGATTCGCTGTTGCTTTTGCAATGGTTAATTTGTGTATTATGGCTAATAGCCTAAGTAATTTTATGCATTAAAGTAATTGCATTAATTTCTGCATTGTTGTCTTAGTTGGCCCTAGATAGTTAGATCAGCCCAAACTTCTTTTTCAGAGCCACCATGGTTGACACAAGAAGGAGATCTCGAAGTGGAAGAGAAGATACTATGACAAGAGACCCTTTGTTTCAGCAAGGATCTCAGAGTTCCAATCCACCTCAGAATGAACAACCCAGTCTTCAGGAAATTCTGTTGTCAATGGAGAAAAGTCGACAGGAAGCTCAGATAGCTCATACCCAGTTGTTAGCCCAGATAGTTCAGAAACTGCCTACTGGAACAACAGAAGGAACTACTTCAGCTGTAGGAGCAAGATTAACAGATTTCCAAAAGACCCGTCCACCAACATTCTCTAGTGCGACAGATCCCATGGTTGCCGATGATTGGTTACGGGATATCGAGAGGAGACTAGACACGGTCCGATGCAGCGAACGAGAGAAAGTTTTGTTTGGATCTCATCAGTTATCAGGAGCTGCAGCTGCATGGTGGATGAACTACTAGGAAGCCCACCATGATAAAGATAATATCTCTTGGAGGGAATTTAAGGATCAATTTTGGAAATTTCATATACCTACTGGTGTTATGGCAGCTAAGCGTCGGGAATTTCGGAATTTAACTCAAGGAAGTAAGTCAGTCACTGAGTATCTACACCAATTTACTCATTTGGCTCGATACACACCTGGAGATGTGGATACTGAAGAGAAGAAGATAGAGCGCTTCACAGAAGGACTTCAACACTATTTACAGTATCAAATTGCTTCTCATGAACTTACGGAATTTCAAACCCTAGTGAACAGAGCTTTAAAGGTGGAAGAGAAGAGGAATATGGGAGAACAAAGCCGAAAAAGGAGGATGTTCCAGCAAACATGACCACAGCCAAATCCAATTAGAGGAAGAGTTCCTATCACTCCCAATTTCCGACCATCTAATCAGAATCCCAGACCAGCAACGACATTGTGCCCCAACTACAGAGGGAATCATCCTCAGAAGGATTGCCCTCATCCTCGTGTCGAGTGTTATCATTGTGGACAGCATGGGCACCGTAAAGAATTCTGTCCTTGGATACAACTTCCGATGTCCATTGCCAGATCTCAGGTAGGAACACAGCCAGTAGTAACCAGAGCATCACCATCACAGAATTTTAGAGGAAATTCAGCAGGAAGAGGAGGAAACATGGCTAATCGAGGAAGAGGAAGAGGTAGAGCACCAGCTACAACTCAAGGAGGAAGGTTAAACTATACTTCAATTCAAGAAGCAGGCAACGCCACCGACATTCTTCTAGGTAGATTTCTGATTCAATCTACATCTGCCTTAATATTGTTTGATCCTGGTGCTACAAATTCATTCATGTCAAAAGCATTTGCATCTGAAGTTGAAATGCATATAGAGCAAGTACCACTAGAGTACTCTATGGTTATACAAACTCCAGGGGCTAGATTATCTGTCTACTCGATCTGCCCAAATGTAACCTTCAATATAGAAGGGGTAGAATTTGAGGCAAATCTACTAGTTCTAGAACTGCAAGGTCTAGACATTATTTTGGGAATGGATTGGTTGTCCCAACATAAAGGTCTAGTAGACTGTGAAGAGAAGACTCTTAGTCTTGTCAGTAACCAAGGGGAGAGAGTTCTATTCTATGCAGAAAGATCATCAGTCAGTAAACCGCTAAGATCTGTTCAAGCATTACAAAAGTTATGCCTGGAATAAGTGCCTGTAGTGCAACAATATTCTGATGTGTTTCCAGAAGAACTTCCGGGAATGCCACCTGACAGAGAAATAGAATTCAGTATTGAGCTTAAACCAGGAGCAGCACCTATAGAAAAACGTCCCTATAGGATGCCAGTTACAGATTTGGAGGAGCTCAAGAATCAACTCGAAGACTTGGAAAACAAGGGATTTATCAAACCCAGTGCTTCGCCATGGGGAGCCCCAGTTTTGTTTGTGAGGAAGAAAGACGGAACTCTACGAATGTGTGTAGATTACCGAGCTTTGAATGAAGTCACTATTAAAAACAAGTATCCATTATCAAGAATTGATGACTTGTTCGATCAACTTCGAGGAGCCAAAGTATTTTCCAAGATAGATTTGAAATCTGGATATCATCAGCTGAAGATCAAGAAGGAAGATATACCGAAGACTGATTTCACTACCAGATATGGTTTATATGAGTTTACAGTAGTACCTTTTGGCTTGACCAATGCTCCGGCAGCTTTCATGAATGTCATGAACAGTACATTTATGGATTTTCTTGACAAGTTTTTCATAGTATTCATAGATGACATTCTGATATATTCCAAGAGTACGGAAGAACATGAACAACATTTACACCTAGTCTTGGAAAGGCTACGAGAGAGGCAATTTTATGCCAAGTTTGACAAATGTGAATTTTGGATGTCAAGAATTTCATTTCTTGGACATGTGTTGACAGCAGAAGGAATTTCAGTGGATTCAGCTAAAATCTCTGCAATCAAGGAGTGGAAGCAACCTACCTCAGTTTCAGAGATTAGAAGTTTCTTGGGATTAGCAGGGTATTATAGGAGATTCATCGAAGGATTTTCCCAAATTGCCAAACCTCTCACGAACCTGCTAAAGAAGGATGTTGCATTTGAATGGACCATCAAGTGTGAAGAAAGTTTTCAGAAGCTGAAGCAGAAATTGACAACAACACCAGTCCTCACCTTACCAGACAGCAAAGAAGATTTTGTAGTTTATTGTGATGCTTCAAAGCAAGGAATAGGTTGTGTGTTAATGCAGCAAGGTCGAGTAGTGGCTTATGTTTCACGTCAATGGAGACCACATGAGGAAAATTATCCAACTCATGATTTGGAGTTAGCAGCAGTGGTGCATGCTTTAAAAATATGGCGGCATTATCTCATTGGACATAAGTGTGAGATCTTTACAGATCATAAAAGCCTCAAGTATATTTTCACACAGACAGAGCTCAACATGCGTCAACGACGATGGTTGGAATTGATCAAAGATTATGATCTTAGTATTCAGTACCATCCAGGGAAAGCTAATGTAGTGGCTGATGCCCTAAGCAGAAAAGTTTATAACCTACAAGGAATGGTTATGTTGAAGAACCCTTATCCACAACAAGAGTTACGGAATCATCAAGTGGAAATAGTACCGCAAGGAATAGTAACTACTTTAACAGTAAAACCTCAACTTGAAGAACAGATAGGAAATGCCCAGAAGGAAGATGAGGAAATTTGTAAGATCAAGAGACGAATCAAGTTAGGAAAGGCTCAAGGCTTTACTGAAGATAACCAAGAGATTGTATGGTATCGAGGAAGAATCTGTGTACCTCAAAACGCAGATCTTAAGGAAATAATTCTCCATGAAGCACATAAAACTTCATACTCAATACACCCTGGTAACACAAAGATGTATCAAGATTTGAAGACCAGATTCTGGTGGGATAATATGAAGAGGGAGATTGCAGAATACATTGCAAACTGTGATACATGTCAGCGAGTTAAAGCAGAACACCAGAAAATAGCAGGAAAGCTACAACCTCTACCAATACCATTATGGAAATGGGAAGAAATTAGTATGGATTTCATTACAGGATTACCTAAAACTCAAGGAGGATATGATTCCATATGGGTTATTGTGGACAGACTTACTAAAGTAGCTCATTTCATACCGGTCAAAAAGATTTATGATGGCAGTAAATTAGCAGAGTTATACATGCAAAGAATAGTGGCATTGCATGGTATTCCTAAGAAGATAGTCTCAGATCGTGGAACACAGTTTACCTCCAAATTTTGGAATAGACTGCATGAAACCCTAGGAACCCAGTTGGATTTCAGTACTGCATATCATCCGCAGACGGGAGGACAGACAGAAAGAGTCAACCAAATCCTAGAAGATCTTCTAAGAGCTTGTATACTAGATTATGGAACATCATGGGACAAATGTTTACCATTTGCAGAATTTACATATAATAACAGTTATCAAGCTAGTATACAAATGGCACCATTTGAAGCTTTATATGGACGTAAATGCAGAACCCCATTTCATTGGGATGAGCCAGGAGAACGAAAGGTCATAGGACCAGAGATAGTAGAAGAAGCAGAAGCTCATGTCAGACTCATCAGAGAAAGGTTGAAAACAGCACAATCACGACAAAAGAGTTCTGCAGATAAACGACGGAGAGAATTATCATTTGAACCAGGAGATTTTGTGTATCTCAAGGTCACACCATTCAAGGGATTACAAAGATTCCAAGTGAAAGGAAAGTTATCTCCAAGATACATTGGACCATTTAAGATAATCAAGAGAAAGGGAGAAGTATCATATAAATTGGAATTACCTGTGGGATTAGCAGGAGTGCATGATGTGTTTCATGTCTCTCAGCTCCGGAAATGTTTGAAGGAACCTACTGACCAGATAGATGTGCAAGATGCGCCATTACAGAAGAATCTCACTTATCTTGAGCACCCAATCAGAATCCTAGCCATTGATGAACGTCAGCTCCGAAAGAAGAAAATCAGATTGTGTAATGTTCAATAGGAGAATCATTCAGAGCAAGAGGCTACTTGGGAGAAGGAAGAAGATCTTAAGCAAACCTACCCTTATCTTTTCATGTCTTAGGTAAATCTCGGGGCGAGATTTCTTTAAGGAGGGTAGATCTGTAACACCCTGAGTTAGGGGTGAAAATTTCCTTTTTCATAAATAGCATGCATGCATGTATCTGTAGTAATAGCCAGATCAGTATCTATCCTAAGCCCTAAAATCTCCAAAATCTATCCTTTGACCTCAAATCAAGATCAGATTGTTCAGATGTGATCTATTAGTTATCCTGAATCTAAAAGCCTTCAGAATCCAGATTTAATCAAAATCTTGACCAAGTTCAGACCAGATTATTCCTGGAATATGATCATGGGTATGTCAATACCTTAATCTAAAAAGTTGACAGCCAGATTTCACCATCTAGACTCTTTTCACAAATCAGTCCAAGAGTTATCGCAAATTAGTCCTTATCTGATATCTGAAAACCCAAAAAGGCTAAAATCTCCAGATTAACTCCAAATTCAGAAATTCTTTGGCAAATCTTCTCAAAATGCTATTTGCCACAAGTCTCTCTTCTGTGCTGATATCAAAATCGAACCCTAAATGCCAGAATTCGAAATCGACAAAACTCAAATCCAACTTTACCCTAAATTACCCTATTTTCAGTTTGTATCGAAAACTATTCAGATGTGCCAAACCTTATCAATTACCTTTGCCAAATATCCTATTGAATATAATTTACCAGATTAGTGAAATCAATTTCAGTCTAAACCTTCCAGAATTCCAGATTTACATTTCAGTCCAAAACACAAAGAATTGAAACTGCAGTTCAGACCATTTTCGACCAGGACAGCAGCAAGCATACGACCAGAAACCGCCATGCTTCTGCGCCGTGGTTGCTCGTCACCGGTGAGGCTTCGCCGTGCTTGTGACCGTGCATGCCGGTGCGCACGTGTCCTCGCTCCAGCTAGTGCCGTGGCAAGGTCGCTGCTACGTCGACGACCAGTGCCTGCTCCCGCGCGCGATCAACGGCTTTTTGTCAGCAACTCCTCGCCACGTCGCCTTGCCGCGCCAGTGTTGTCGCCACCGCTTACTACAAGCTTTGCCAGGTCCCGATGAGGCGACATTGTGATCAGCTGAAAGCTTGTCGCCGTCGCATCACCGCTCTTGCTGTTTCTTCGCCGCTACTGCTCCAGCACGCAAACAATCTCATCACAGCAGCCAATCACTTCATTGTCCCCTTCGCCATCTTCGCCTGGCCTATTTAAACGCTTCTGTGTGCAGCAGCTTCTCCACACTTCACCAGAAATCAGCCAAATCCTGGAATTCCTGTTTTCGTCTTCTTCTCCGGCGAGCCGTCGAGGAGGCTCACGGTGCCAGCGCTCTACACTTAATCTCCTGCCAAATTAAAGCCATCAGTGAGTTCCCCTACTCATCCTCTCTGTGTAGTACTATTTAATTGCTCCCCGGTGACCTCTAACGCCGGCGATCACCGGAAATTGCAGTTTGCCCTGTTTCTGTAATGTGGCTCAATCCAGTACAAATTAGCCTTCGATTCTGTAAACAAAATTGATCAGTAAGCTAAATCGAGCAAGCCTATAAGCTTAGAATCCCCAATTAAGCAAGAATCGAAGCTTTTCCCAAAACCAAGCTTCACCAGAAACCAGCGATCGTCGCCAGACTTCTCCAGTGATCCTCCGGCCAATCTAACTATACCAGAAGCTTTCTTATACCTCCTAGATGCTCTCCAAGCAAGGAATTAAGTTCTTTTGGCCTGTAGCAGAAACCCCCAATTAGCAGTGTTTCTTCTCCGGCGCCGATGACCGGAAAAGTGTTCCCAGCCGTTTCAGCCCAAATCACCTTGTCTTTTAGATGTGCCTTAGCCTCCTGAGCACTTTTGTCTTCTAGCCCGACACCAAGATCGGCCTAGATTGGAAGTTATTGCTTTGCCAAGTTTTTGTCCAGAACTGCTCCAGTGCAGCCAGTTCATCTCAGTTCACCATCAAATTTCTTGCTTTCCAGCCATTTCCTGCCCTAGATCCTGTTAACTTAATAGTTCCTGTTATCAATGCCTACCTCCCAGACAAAGTGGTGCATCGTTTGGAGCTCCAGATCAAAAGTTATGCTAAGCCCTAGTTTTTGGCATTGTCAGCTCTATGCCAGAGCTTGTCAGCCAGTGGCATTGACCTTGTTTACCCACTTCTGGTTGTGTAATTTGAAAACCACTTTGTCCACTGAATTTGTAGAGTTGTGATCTACATTTTCTTCTACTACCACAACTTGAGATAAGCACCCTAGCTTTTCTTAAAGCTATGTCCAAGCTTTGATC
This sequence comes from Pharus latifolius, assembly GCA_019359835.1. NCBI lineage: Eukaryota > Viridiplantae > Streptophyta > Magnoliopsida > Poales > Poaceae > Pharus > Pharus latifolius. The sequence continues at coordinate 20,807,133 of CM033325.1, read as the reverse complement.
CGAATGTCGATCTGTTGACATTCGCTGTTTTGATTAAACCAGCCACAAAATTGTTATCCCTATTGTAATCCTGAAACCCTAAGATTATCTAATCACCATCCTTAGCCCAAATTCCTTGAAACCCTAGAATCTCGACTCAGTTCAGTTCGCAGTTCAAATTATCTCCAGTATAGTTCAATCATTCTTGTTGAGCATTTCTGCATATAAGTCATAAAACATTTTAATATTATAAGTAATTATTGTGTGTTTGTTTGTCGTCGAGCAGATTCAGAAGCTGACTTTGAAGATTTTGCTGTTGACCCATCATCAACTGCTGTATCTTACGACGCGGAAGGCAAGTCATATCCTTGGTCATCTTGAACCTATATTTTAAATGTTGCTAAAACATAACCTTGAATATAGGCAATATTGCATGTGAAAGATTGAGAATGATTGATTTATCAATTGGCAGTACTAGACTGGTTATCTGTGAAATGTGAAATAAACAAGTTTTGAGCCATGAACTATTATATGTATTTATATATTTATATTCATGAAATAAAACCCCTAGCCGTGACCAGAAAAATGGTGTGGAATGGCTGTAGCGCCTGGAGGTGCTAGACTGCAATGGATATGCAGGCACTAAAGGTGCAGGGTTGTGGATGGTCTGGTCACTGGCATATAAGGACTAGCACCTTGTGTTGTGCGTCTAGTGGCATGAACAACGTGCTAACCGCAAGTCTGGTATGGGACAGGCCTGAACAAGTAATTATGTGGATCGCACATGAAACCCCTGCATGAGATGTGTAGTGATGCACGATAAACACGGAGCGCGGCTCCCACACATATCACTGAAGGTGATCAAGCACGCTGACCCAGTAATGGGAATAAGCAAAGGGGTGGAGGTTTGGATACAACCTGCCACAACTGTGTCTCGCTGAGAGCCACAGGGTCGGGGGTGAATTGTAAGTGATGCATAACAAAAGTTCCTGTTATCTCCACCTTGCCACTCACACATGGTTGTGAGGAGGGGTCTAATCATTTTGATAGGATGGGCTTGAAAGTGGAATATCTTGCTGGTAAATTGGTACCTCTCTGCAGAGTTAAAAACGTATTCGAATACTCCGAGCTCCCGGGTTTATAGGAGTCTGCTGCGGTGGATTAAATCCACGGGGTGTGACACAAGTACTATTTTCTAAATAAAATATTTTTAATGAAGATTACCCAAATGACATGTGTTGTCATGATAAGGAGTGCTGCCGTGGGCTGTCGTGTGTCGACGTGTCGCGGTAGTGGTATAATCTAGTGAACATGATTGATGATGTTATATTATGAAAAGTGCTGCCATGAGCTGAAATAAGATGAGATGAGAAAGAAAAAGATTATTTTACAAATATCCATAATTCTTGACTAGTCTAGGTTCATATCATCACTACTATATGTATCTACTCTTACCTATGACTTGCTGAGTACGTAAGTGCTCACCCTTGCAACATTCAACTCAATAGATCGAGCCTACCTTGATGAAGATGATGGCATGGAGTACTTCGTGGATCCAGTAGGAGGAGAATCAGTTCCGCCAGAACCCTGAAGTGTGTTGTTCTGCCGTCAACTTCTTTTGTGGGAGGGTCACCTATCTTCTGCTGTGTAGTTAAATATTTGGTAAACCCTGAATGCCTTGTAGGCATTGTAATCCTCTTTATGTAATATTAAGGCCAGCAGGCCACACTGCTTAATATTTTGTTAGTACTCTGTTGCAATGTATTATACTCCTGTGTTTGACTCATCCTGGGAAGTCAAAGGTTGTGAGATGAGACTAGCTGCAGCGAGCTAGGTCTCTACAGGAGTAGTCGTAGTCCCAGTCTCGGGGCGCGACAGAAAATAACCTAATCCTTCTTTTCTAAAAGAGCATTTTTGTTTACTATTGATTAGATCAAGAGATACTTTGCCTTTGTAGCAGTTTTCTAAGCCTTTTCCAAGTCTTTCGACTTGTGCCTTAAGTTCATTATTTTCATTCAAGATGTTATCATTAGAAACACATGGAGTATGATGACTATTGGAAGGAGAATCATCCAAATTACATGAAGTTGAAGCATCTACCTTAGATGAGATATTTGTAACATCTTTAATGAGCATGCTTTCATAAGAATCTTTTAGCTCGGAGTATTGAGTGCGTAGGGAAGAATGTTCTTCCTTAAGCGCCTTATACTTCTTTTTAGTTTTTCCAAAAACTTCATTTAATTCGGTTATCATTTCAACTAAATCATCATATGAAGGATCGTTGATGTGTACCTTTTCATCGCCTTTAGCCATAAGGCAAATGGATGAGCAAGTTGAAGTGTTGATGTTGTCGAGAGCTAATCCAGCCATCTTCTTGGAGTAACTTCTTTCGTCATCGGAGTCGGAGTCGGAGCTCTCGCCTCCGGACATCCACTCTCCGAAGCATGCTTCTTTGGTTGCTTCATTCTTCTTCTTGAAGAATTTTTTCTTTTTGTTCCATCCTTTGTTCTTGTTTGCACATCTTGAAGCTATGTGTCCCTTCTCATGACATCCATAGCAAATGATGTCCTTGAAGTTGTTTTGCTTTTGTCCCTTTGGTCGTGTGTCAAGATTGACACCCTTCTTATGCAACTTGCGGAGAAGTTTTTGAGTATTTTTTACCATGAGTGCGAGGTCTTCATCGGAGGAGCCATCGCTTGAATCGTTCCTTGCATTGGCTTTGAAAGCCAAAGCTTTCTTCTTTGTCTCCGAGGGTTCAGCTGCTTCTTTCTTCTCCTTCTTGTGCATCTCATGGGTAATGAGAGTCCCATAGAGATCGGTTGGTGTCGTGGTCGACAAGTCGGAGTTTGTGAGAACCGTCACAAGCGTGTCGAAGCTTTCAGGTAAGGCCCTAAGCATTTTTCTTACAATTTCAAAGGTCAGTAAAAATGACACCAAGCCCCTTGAGTTCATTCACAATGTTATTCAACCGAGTAAACATGGAGTCCACGGATTCAGTTGATGACATGGTGAATGTCTCATATCTTTGCCTCACCATAAGCAGCTTTGCCTCTTTTACTTTAGCTGTGCCCTCGTAAATTTCTTCGAGGGTCGTCCAAACCTTGTGAGCAGTAGAGAGATTGTTTACACGGTTGAACTCGTTTAGAGACAATCCCACAAATAGTGCATTTTTCGCACGGGCATTTAAGTTCAGTTTTCTCCTATTGTCCTCAGACTGACTTGCCTGATCATCCGGAGGAGTAAAACCGAGTTTAACAATATCCCATACGTCTAGCCCCATGGCCTCTAGGAATACCGACATGCGCACTTTCCAATAGGGATAATTTGTCCCATCAAAGATCGGCGCACGGCTAGTATGACCAAGAGAAAAACCATCGGTAGACGACATCCTCTCTCTAGGCGGTAAAGCCTAATAAATCAAGAGACTTGGCTTTGATACCACGTGTTGGATGAAGGATGCCGACTAGAGGGGGGTGAATAGGAGGCTTTTAAAATTTTAAGACTTAAAACAAATAAATGCGAATCAAGAACAAATAATATAAGCAAGGGGAGAAGAGAACGAACACAGTAATTTTTACCGAGGTATCGGAGACTCGCCCAGTCTCCACTAGTCCTCGTTGAAGCACTCAAGTCACTTGAGTTTTGCCTCAATACTCACGAAGAGTATTATCTACTATTGGTTGCTCCTTGTCCACTCTGGAAAGGCGAGCACCGATGCCTTGTACAAGCTTGCCGAGCGTCTCCGACAATCTCCAAATTGGAGAGGTCAACGGCCACGCCTCCGAACCATCTAGGTGAGGGCGCTCACCAAGAGTAACAGGCAACGAGGTCTTCTCTTGACCTGCAAACACGCACCGAGAAACTAAGAGAATGCAAATGCAAATGAACTGAAACTCTCAGTGGATCGAAAACACTCGACTTGATCAAAAGATCAAGATTTTAAGTAGAAAACTAAAGCTCAAGAGTGTATAAGAGAATGCTGCTGCTTGTTGTGTAAAACTCATGCCCAAAGCCCCTATTTATAGCCTCAAGAATCAAATGAACCATTGGAGCTAGGGCTGAAATCAGCAACTCAAACTGACAGTCAGTTTGCCTAACTGACAGTCAGTTTAGTGTACAACGGCCGACAAAATTTACGGATAAAAATTTGCTAGCCGTTCGTGGTCGTTTATGGAAACTTGAAACCCTCAACTGACCGTCAATTATGGAAACTGACAGTCAGTTCAACCACAGACTCGACCAAATCAATTAGAAACTCAGTTAAAATCAACAGTGGTCGAAACCCCAACTGACAGTCAGTATGGACAAACTGATAGTCAGTTTAGTACAAAAATTTTGAGCCCAAAATACACCCTCTCTGGACAATTGTCAGTTAACACAAACTGACAGTCAGTTTAGCAAACTGACAGTCAGCCTGAATAAAAATAGAGATAACATTAAATCCAGAAATCCAAAAGAGGTTTTTGGCAGCTCGTTTGAAAGATAATTTCAAGGGCTACATTTTTGTCAACAGAAGCAAAAGCCAGATCTACCTAGATCTCTCTGAAAGTTGCAAATACTCTTCTACTGTCAAAAAGTCATCTGAAAATCCAAATCTTTCAAACCAAAATCAAATCAAAGCCAACCAAAAAGATGCAATGCAATAACCTAAGTTTCTCGGTTTATGTTGGAGATAAAGAGAGGACTTTCGCCACCCCTCTTTATAGAATGGTTAAAAACTAAAAACAATTTTCCTAAACCGATCAACTCCAAACACCGAGATCGGTATAAAATGAAGTTACAGATTACCTTAGGTCCTTTGCATCTTCACGTTTTGTGTCTTGTTTCTGCACTTCTATACTTCGTGCTTCACTTCATGTCGGGTTCATCTTGATCATCTCGTATTTCTCCCCGAACAAACTCTGTATCAACAATCTTAGAAGCACAATTAGTCCAAAACACTTTGTTTTCATTAATCATCAAAATTAGGGTTAGGCATGAAGGCCTAGATGCAACAACTTTTACAAGCTAAAACGACCAACAGAAGGGATGAAAATAGTTACCAATCCTCGCAAGTGAGAGGATGAAGTATTTCCCCCAGAAAGTAGATCACCCGACAAAAGTCGGGAACTATCAGGTCGTGGGAATGTAACTTTCCCACGAGAAGATTGTTTCCCCAACACTAGTTGAGGATCATCTGGTCGCAGAAATGCAGCCTTCCAACCAGAAAATTGATTACCTGTCAAAAGACGGGGATCACTTGGTCGCAACGGAGAAAGCTGAGAAGAAGGCTTTGAAGGAATATTATGAACCTCCAAAGGTGGAGATGAAGGTTCAACCTGCTGAGTTGCATGGACAGGGAGAACTACATGGGCCAAAGGAAGAGAGAGCAATGATGCATCCCTAACCCTTGTGCCACTGGAAGATTACTCGTCAACCTTGGGTTTCTTCCCTGGAGGAACCACATCTTCGGTCATCTGTGAATTTCCAAAAAAATCATTTTGGAAACACTACCACAGAAACAGACATCCAAGACAGCACATTGTGAACTTTTCAATGGAAAACCGTCTTCGAAAGTCTGTCGGGAGAATATGTTCAATTATCATAGTCGGATCTGATGTCAAAAACAACTGTGATAGTAAACCAGACGGTTCTGAACACAAAATAGTCTGTAATAGTCTACTTATCACTTATCACAGACGATTTTGACCTTAAACCCGACTATGATAGATACAATCAGTTCTCAACTGAGAATCATCTGTGATAACTAGAATATCACAGACAGTTTTGAACTCAGAACCGACTATGATATATACAATCAGTTGTGAACTTAGAACCAACTATGATAGTGTAGTATTAGAGACGGTTCTGAGGTCAGAACCGACTGAAAAAGTGAAATCTCAAACTTCGCGCGCGGCTGGCGGCGCTTCGGATTCTTTGTTAGAACCGACTGAAAAAGAACCGACTGTAACTGTGATATATACTTTCTGTCTCCGATCTTCGCGCGCGGCGCCTTGGCGAACACGAAGCGTCGCTTTGGAAGTTCTATAAATAACTTGACAGTGGAATAATTGTCATTTACTTTACAAGTTTTTATAATTCTCAAACTGTTTGACTCCTTAGCTTCTCTGCGCCAATGGCATCCTCGATGGCATCGTCAGCCTTGCCCTCCCCAGTAAGAACTCTCAATCTTTTGGACTTACCCCTGTATTGTTTATCCCTGTTCAGTACATTCTTGACTTGTTGATTTGCACAGGGAAGGGGAGCCGTGGAAGACTCGGGCAAGGTGAAAGCCAAGCTGAGGGCCCTCCAGGAGGAGCACAAGCTCCTTACAGACAAGCACACTCGGCTACGGCTTGACCTGGATGATCTATTCCAGCGCATTTAGCGCATGAAGACGGATGGTGACAATGCTAGGGCGAGGACGAGGTGTCTTCGCAAGGAGAAGAAAGCCGCGGATATGACCATCGCTGGCTGCGGTTTGACTATGAAGGATACCATCGCGAAGCTAAGGGAGGTCGCAGGCCTTCCTGACGCGGTAGTAGTTGATAATAAGAAGGACAACTTGTCGCTGGAGGAGTCCTGCGTCCTGGCTGCAAGTCAAACTGACTTTATTCTAGATGCAAGCAGGGCTAAGACCACTCCTTGACCTAGCATTCTGTATTTTTACTTTTTTTTGTAAGTGATGAAAAAAATTAATGAAAACTTTGTTCTTATGTCAACTTTCCAATTTTCCGGCACGTTCTTGGACTGCATGCTATCTTCCCTCTTTCTTTATACTTTGTTCTTATGTCAACTTTCTCAATGTGCTTTGAATATCACAGACAGTTTTGTGGTAAAAAACGTCTGTGATAGTCACATTATAGACGGTTTTTATATAAGGACTGACTGTGATAGCCCCAACAGTGACCGACGCTTCGAATTCTCAACTTCTTTCAATATCACAGACGATTTTTAACTCAAAACCGTCTGTGATAGTAACATTACAGACAGTTTTTATGTAAGGACCGACTGTGATAGTCCCAACAGTGATCGACACTCCCAATTCCCAACGGTGTGTTGTGTCATTTCGGGTTCTGATGTTTGCACGGCGCACTAGCCTGGGAACATGAAGCGTCGCCTTGGAAATTATATAAATAGCTTGTTTTTCATTAATTATGAAAAAAATTAATTAAAAATTTGTTCTTATGTCAATTTTCCAATTTTCCCACACGTTCTTGGAGAAAAAGAAGTGGAACGGTTCGACCTCCAGGGAGGAAACAAGTATTTGTAGAAGTCGAACGGTTCAAGATTCCATGCATATTACAGACGGTTCGGACATCAGAACCGTCTGTAATAATAAAGCAGACGGTTTTGATCTCCCAACCGTCTGTCATAGTCATATTACAGACGGTTTGGACATCAGAACCGTCTGTAATAGTAAAGCAGACGGTTTTGATCTCCCAACCGTCTGTGATAGTGCCAACAGTGTCCGACGCTTCGAATTCTCAACATGCAATCGTGGATAACCGCACCTAATAACTGCGCAGATGAAGAGACTTAATTATTTACTTCAAATTTAATTTGCATCGAATTATATAATCTGACGCTTCAACTTCTTAAGTAAGCACTGTTCCGCCGTGTTGCAGTTTATCTCTCGAGAAATTCTCATGAATTTAGTGACCTTGAAGAAATTTTTAAAACTCGAGGCACCGGCGCATATGAACCGTCACTTTCTGGTTCTATAAATAGCGAGGCTCTTCAATCCTTAAGACTTACAAATTCTTGGCTAAGTCTTTTAGGAATTCTTCTAATAAATCCTTGTATTTATTCCCTCCTCAACTCCCACCTTGATGGCGAGCCGAGATTCCAATGAGGTTATTGAAATTGAGAGTGATGAGGAAGAGATAAGGAATGAACTCAATCAGGATCTTCAGAAAGTAAGTCCTCTCTGAAACTCTAATGCAGATATTTCTTTTATGACTTGATTACCTCGAAACAAATGCATTTCGAAATCCACAGGTGCCTGAGAAAATGCTCCCTCCAAAGAAGAGACTCAGAAATTATGAAAGATCCTCCAGTGCAGCTGCAGCGAATACTCTAGAGGGTGCTGAGGCCTGTGTTGCCACATTGCCCCTTGCAACCCCTCCAGTTGCATCGACTCCACCTTTGGAGATCCACAAAAGTCCTTCCAATATCCCCTCTTCAACACCTTTGTATCATCAGCTTTTCTTGGATGATCAACTTTCTAGGGTAAGGCGCACACTTCCAAGTCCAAATCCACTTCGAAGCTTGGAAATCATCTTCATCCTCTCTTGCTAGTCGTTATGTCTTTCAAAACTAACCCATGCATGTGCAGGAGGAGAAAGCTGCCTTGTGCAGAACTCTCCAATAAGAAAAATAGGCACTGGAGGAGCGTTCTGAGGGGATGTCTTCTACCATTCTGCACTTGGCAGAGTGCTATGAGGGTTCTAGCGAAGAAGCAGGCAGGTTCCGGTAGGAGAGAGATTACGCTCGGCAGCAGCGAAAACTCTCCGATACAATAAGGAACAGCTGCACTCCTTTGCTGAGAGATGATGTAGATAGACTTAGAGCCATTTCTAGTTCTCTTGGGGTGGCCAGTGTAGATCCTACTGATGCCAATACGTCCCTAGGAGAACTTTGTAAATTACTTTCGGATCAGGTCGATGCTTTGGTCGCTTGTGTCCCTTATGTATGCAAAGATTGTAAGAAATAAGAAATTTCTTTTCCTTATATATCTGGCTTTTCGATTGATTATGTAACTGATAATCACTAAATGATGTTCTGTGTGAAAATGTTAACAAGAAAATACTGCTGCAATCAAGACGGTTTCTAACTTAAAACCATCTCTGATAGTAACATTACAGACGGTTTTAATTTCAGGACCGACTATAATACTCTCAACATAATTTGAACATCCACAGGTCGACATATATATACAAAAAATATGAAAAACAAGATAAAACCAAATAGTCTGAACGTTGATTTTTTTAAATACTAACATTGAAAATAAGATAGAACCAAATATGAAAAAAAAAGTGGAACAATTCAACTAGTCGAAAGTTTCGACTGCAAGCAATCCAGGATATTATAGACGGTTCGGACCTCATCACCATCTGTGATAGTAGAGCGGAGAGTTGATTTTATAATTATCATAGACGGTTCTGAAGTAAAAACCGACTGTGATAGTAAAGCGGACAGTTTTGATCTCGGAACCGTCTGTGATATTTTCATTATCACCAACGGTTTAGATCTCAAAGCTGTCTGTGATATTTCTGTCATAGTTCTACACAAGCGCACCGATATTACGGACGGTTTAGTAGAGTGAAACCCGTCAGTGATATTCTATTTTTAAAAACTGCACCGATATTACCGACGGTCTTATATAGAACCATCTGTATTGAACCTGGTATGGTATAAAAGGTCTTTTGGCGGATGTTTTGAGCTACTCCCACAATCTTGCTCGACATACTGTCCAGTTGGAAGAGATTTGGGGCAAGGAAGAGCAATATCTCGAAAGGGGAGCATTTGGGGGCAACAAATTTGAAGATCCAAGGTTGGTACTTGGTCCTAAGGCATACACATTACTTCATTCGATCTCCATTGATTGACCGAGTGGGTGAGGAATACATGAAAGGTGTTTTATATTTCCAAAAGGTTGCTGAGCAAGACATGGCGAAGAAGGATTTACCATATATGTACTGTCCTTGAGTAGCCTGCCAGAATCTTAAGATGTTCACCAACTCATCTCAAATTGTCGCCCACTTGATCCGACGTGGTTTCAAAAAGGGGTACATGTGTTGGGTCCACCATGGAGAAGAGCCAACTACAGAAACAAGTGCCACTCAGGTTGACGAACAGGACATGTCGGATCCCAACAATGACTTCGATGAGGATATGCCAGAGGATGACAGTTTAGATGACATGTTGTATGGTGTGGAAGGAAATTACAGTGAAAGGAGTTTAGCAAATTCAAGCGCTTGATTGAGGACTCAGAAAAGCCGTTGTTCCTTGGTTGCAAGTCGAAGTACACAAAGTTGGCCTCTATGCTCGAACTGTTAAAATTGAAGGCAAGCAACAGCTGGACCGACAAGAGTTTCACGGCACTGTTAGATCTTTTGGCGGTCATGCTCCCGGAAGGAAACGAGTTGCCAAGAAACACCTACCAAGCGAAAAAGCTATTGTGTCCTTTGGGAATGATAGTACAAAGGATACACGCATGCCCTAATGATTGCATCATTTACCGTAACGACTACAAGGATATGCATGTTTGTCCGGTGTGCGGCGCATCCCGCTATAAGCGTAAGGACCGTACTGACGACGGCGACTGCGCTGAGATAAAGCAAAGACCTCCTGCTAAGGTGTTGTGGTATTTGCCCGTCATTCCCCACTTGTAGCGTTTGTTTGCAAACCGTAAAGAGGCAAAATTATTGCGTTGGCACTCGGAAGACCGGAAGAAGGATGGAAAGATGAGACACCCAGCTGATTCTTCGCAGTGGAGAAACATTGACAGGGAATTTGTTAACTTCTGAGCGGAATTGAGGAATATAAGGTTCGGGTTGAGTACCGATGGAATTAATTCTTTTGGTAACATGAGCAGTCGGCATAGCACTTGGCCGATTCTTTTGTGTATCTACAACCTTCCTCCGTGGTTGTGTATGAAGCGCAAGTACATCATGATGTCTCTACTTATCTCAGGACCAAACAACCTGGAAACGATATTGATGTGTACCTAGCACCACTGATAGAGGATCTCCTAACAATGTGGAATCGAGGGGTGCAGGTATGGGATACATACAAACGAGAGACCTTCATCCTACGTGCTATGATATTCTGCACCATCAATGATTTCCCTACCCTTGGAAATTTGTCGGGCTGTACAACGAAAGGAGCCAAATCTTGTCCCCACTGTGAAGATGAGACTGAGAGCGTGTGGCTGAAGAATTGCAGGAAAACAGTGTACATGCATCACCGAAGGTTTCTTCTGAAGAATGATGCGTATCGTAAGAGGAAGAGGGAATTTGACGGCCACAAGGAAGATGGTTCAGCCCCGAAGCCTACGTGCGGGAAAGAAGTTTACCCACGGGTGAAGGACATAGACGTTGTGTTTGGAAAGGGTAGTAAATTGAAACCCCGCATGAAGAACACTTGGCAGAAGAGATCGATATTTTGGGAATTACCGTATTGGGAGCATTTAGAGGTTCGTCATTGCATTGATGTCATGCATGTGGAGAAGAATGTTTGCGACAGTGTAATCGGCCTATTGTTGGACATTCCGGGGAAGACAAAGGATGGCGTCAATGTGCGGCGAGACATGATCGAAATGAAAATCAGGCCCGAGCTAGCACTGAGAGAGGACGATAAAGGCCGTATATACCTCCCCCCTGCATGCTACACTTTGTGCAAGGCTGAGAGGACAGAACTCTGTAAGTGTCTCTATGGTGTTAAAGTTCCATCGGGTTACTCCGCAAATATGAAAAAGCTTGTGTCCATGGGTGATTCGAAATTGTTGGGTGTGAAGTCTCATGATTGTCACGTGTTGACACAAATGCTTCCTGTTGCCATTTGGAGTATTCTGCCGCATAAGGTCAGAGAGACGATCACGAGGCTATGTTATTTCTTCAATGCAATTTCCTGCAAGGTCATTGATCCCGATGGACTAGATTCTCTATAGAGGGAGGTGGTTCGAACTTTTTGTCAGCTTGAGATGTATTTTGCTCCATCGTTTTTTGATGTCATGGTCCATCTCACCATCCACCTTGTCAGAGAAATCAAGATATGTGTACCCGTGTTCCTACATTATATGTATCCATTCGAGAGGTACATTGGTGTACTTAAGGCCTACCTGAGGAATTGGTCTCAGCCCAAGGGTAGCATTGTTGAAGGTTATACAGCGGAAGAGGTTGTTGAGTTCTGCGTCGATTACATGGCCGAGGTAGAAGCAATAGGTGTTCCTGTGTCTCATCACGAGGGGAGGCTTGATGGTGTTGGCACTATTGGACGGAGAGCCATCAGTCTTGATTTCGATATTGTCGTGGTATTGCGAATACCCGCACTAGTACATAAATGCAGTCTACTAACCCCTATCTTCTATCGGTTATTAGTGATTTAGTAGAAAACCGTTAGAAAATGTGCCTCGCGGTCATAAAAGGCCAATGGGAAGTATTTTTCCTATCAGTTTGTAAGAAAATTACTGTTAGAAGAAGCAGTATGATTTACTCTAGCGGTGATGAACATATTTGCCGTTAGAAGACATGCATAAGTACTAACGGGAGAATGTTGTGTGCCGATAGGACTGGTCGACTTCTACAACTAGTCTTATTCTATCGGTACTGTATGTATATACCGACAGAATATGTACAAAAATTCCTATCGGCAATATGTAGTGTGCCGATAGAACCGTTCGCCTTCTACAAATATTTTTATTCTATCGGTAATGGATGCTTGTACCGTTAGAATATATCGAAAATTGCTTAGAACTGTTCATCTTCAAATAGTTTTATTCTATCAGTAATGTATGTTTATACCGTTAGAATATAGCACAAATATCTTAGAACTGTTCGCCTTCTACAACTAGTCTTATTCTATCGGCAATGTATGTATATACCGACAGAGTATGTACAAAAATTCCTATCGGCAATATGTAGTGTGCCGATAGAACCGTTCACCTTCTACAAATATTTTTATTCTATCGGTAATTTATGTTTATACCGTTAGAAGATATGTCAAATTACTAATGGTATTAGGTTGTGTACCGATAGAACTTATCTAGTACTATAAATACGCGGGTATGTCTCTTTCATTCTCACAGTTCATCTGGCGCTCGTAGTCCTAACCCGTAAGCTCCATGGACGGCTGGCGCACCTCTACCGGTGACTGCTGCACCTCCGCACCTCCATCGATGCCCTCTAGATTTCGGCATCGCAAGCAAGGTACATAAAATTTCGGCAATATTGTTAGATTATTCTAATCTGATTATGGCAATTATTCTACAATTTTTGTATCCTTCATTTTGATGTGTCTTCTTTTCAATATGATTGTGATTTGTGCAAGTCCTTGGATCATGCTCATGAGGGGCAACGTATTTCATGGTTCTTCATCGCAGTACGCTGCCTACGTTGGCTTATTGGCGAAAGAAACGGTGAAGATCACCATCGAGAGCTGGAAAGAAACGGTGAAGATCACTGTCCAGAGCTGGAAGGACGTGAAGGGCGAGATCTTAGTTGGCTCGGTCGAGAGGATCCTTAAGCCCGGCGTGTTTCTCAAATCAGGACCTATAGAAAGCATCTTACATTTTTTTGCATGCACCAGCTTGTGGCCAGATGCTTACCTGCTTGGAGAAGAAGAATTGTTGTCATTTGAACAGCCATTCTACACCATCACTACACAGAACAACATCTTGAAAGGTAGGTTCTTTTTGTTAATGGAGTTGAGTTGAGTTGAGTTGATTGAGTTTGAGTCCGAAGAAATCACCGATACAAATGAAACTCGACGACAGTTCCAGCTCCTCGGGCGTCTTCGAACTGAACTCCTATGGTTAAGTCCAATGTGGTTCAGACATTTGCTGTTTTAGATGAATGGATTTGTGATGTATCAGGTCTAACTTGTAGTCGGTAGTTGCATTGTCGCAACTTGCAAAGGTTCTCTTTTATGTGAAATGTATGGGCCACTGGGTCCTCGTCATGATCTGTTGTTAATTTCAGACGTGGCCTTTCTAATATACATCGAATGTGTGAATTGTTGTGTTTGTATATTGTTGTATATTTGTGTATCATGTATTGCTATTTGGGACATGAACTTGAACGTATAGGGAGTATTTGTGTATTTAATTGTATTGGTAGGTAGGTGTGTATTTGTACTGCTGTTTTAGACATGCACTTGAATTTGTGAACTGGCATGTGTATGTTTGTACCTGAATTTATGAACTGGCATGTGTAATTTCTTTGGCAAGATGAAGTACCAAGTACCTAAGAAAAGTATTTTTGTGTCTCCTAGTTAATCTACAAATTAGCATTTCTTGAAATATTGCTTTATCTTCTAGTTAAGATCTGTTTGATGTTACATTTTGTTTAGATATGATTCTTTGGATGTGAGAACTGGTGTCATGTGTGTCATGCAATACCCAGTTTGGTACCAGTACCTCCTCTAACGGTAAATACACATATTTACCAATAGAATAACACATGTATTTGCTCAGTCATGCATCACTAACGGTAAATACACATATTTACCGATAGAAAAACACATGTATTTGTTGTGTGATGCATTACCCAGTTTAATTGTGTTTCAGCCCTGTATCCGTACCTTTTCTAATGGTAAATACACATATTTACCGATAGAAAAACTCATGTATTTGCTGTGTCATGCATCATCTAACGGTCAATACACATATTTACCGACAGAACAAGACCTGTACTGCTCAGCAATGTACATTCTCTAACGGTATATGTGTGTTTTTACCGATAGAATATGTGAGCACAAAATTACCTTACTTTGTCTAATGGTTATTTCATGTATTTACCGTTAGAAAAATGTCCAGTATAAGTAAAACCCCACTCGACCATTGCTGAGCTGCTCTTTTGTTCTGTTGCACTCTGTGTCCCTCTGTTTGTGATGAAAGTTCCACGCTCGCAGCTATACTGCTAGGGTGATCAGGGCAAGCTGGAGGAAAGTTGATTGCACCCCTCTCTTTAAGGTATGCTTAATTGTCATCACTTATCTCTCTCCCTCTAGATCTCCCTCCCTCTCTACTTGCAAGCTAGCTGTATTGTGTAGTTCCAAGTTTGTAGCTCCAAGCTTGGGAGCTAGCTAGCTGGAAATGCTTCATGTTTTAGGAGCTCACTAGGTTAATTAGTGTTAATTTCGTCAGGCTAGGGTTTAACACATCAGTTGTAACAGGCTGTACATGTACATATACATAACTTAATCGGGCAGGTTTCATGCATGGCTGACTCGTTAAATTTTGTTAATTGTAGATGGACAGGAAATATTGGATGTATGGAATAAAACGTACTACTTTTGAATACACTAGTACAGAAAAGTTTTCTTCTATCAGTAAAAAACACCCTTCTACTATCGGTTTTTATACCGATAGAGATAGACACGGTAGAATAAGACAGGTCATTTTCTATCGGTAAATAACCGATAGAAGAACTTCACTATTCTAACGGCATCTTAGGAGAACACCGGTAGAAAACCTGTCGTAGTCTGACGTTTGTGAAAGAGTTTACCGATGGAAAAAATATAGTACTCTCTCGGTTGTGAATAAGCTTAGCGGCAGGAAAAGTACCACTCTTCTAACGGTTAATTACGAGTTTACCGACAGAAAAAACCTTAGTACTCTCTCCGTTCGAAATGAATTTACCGATAGAAAAAATGATTGTACTCTCTCGGTTGTATATGAGTTTACCGACAGGAAAAGTTAAACTCTTCAAACGGTGAATTACGTGTGTACCGATAGAATAAAGTATAGTACTCTCTCGGTTGTGAAAGAGATTATCGATAGAAAAAATCATAGTACTCTCTCGGTTGTGTAGGAGTTCACCAGTAGGAAGTCACACTCTTCTAACGGTTAATTACGAGTGTACCGATAGAAAAAACAATAGTAGTCGCCCGGTTGTGGATGAGTTTACTGATAGAAAAAGTGATAGTAGTCTCTCGGTTGTGAATGAATTTACCGATAGAAATACAGTACAGATGCAATACATTCTCATATACAGTACATTCTTTACATTCACAATACAGTACATTCACATATACAGTACATTCTTTACATTCACAATACAGTACATTCACATATACAGTACATATGCAATACAGTATAGATTGGATACACAATACAGTACAGATGCAAAGAAGGGTAAATTCACATATACATTGAACAGATTGACACATTAGACAGTTATTCACATTTATTCACATATATATGGACAAATACAAATTGCAATCCAATGTAGACATTTATTCACATATATATTTATTCACATGTATATAAACAGTCTATGCACCGAGTACACGAAAAAGAGAAAATTGTCATGGCGGATGGTTGGGGGCAACTTCCTCCATGACATATTGAGCCCAGATTTGTCGAAGATCTCTAATCTTTGCATTTTCGTATTGGTCTTTCGACATGGCGATCTGCAAGCATGTGTGAATACTGAGTAACTAACTTCCTAATTTTGAACGTGACACTCAATTTTCAAATTTGAGTTAGCTATCGATGCTTACCTGGGGTAATTGGGCAAAGTTTGTCTGCACTAGGTCGTACATGTAGCGCAGCACATAAAACCCGCATTCCCATGATTGCGGCTGCTGATGGCACTGAGATAATTGCATATGCCAAGATATGTTAGCTATTGTTTCCATAAACTAATTAAGCATAAACAAAAAGTCTCGTGAGTACCTTATATTCTTTCCAAGCTAGTAGAGAGCCCCGCGGTGCGGCATGCCTCCCTCCAGCGGACACATATTTATCAAAAGCCCTGCATTTCAGTTAGTATTGCCGGTTAATGTATTATCATTAGCTAGTGTGGTCAAAATTTAAATCAAACATATAAGTTACTTATGCCTTCATATTCCCCTTGACCACATATTCAATCGATAATCTGTCACGCATCGAATCGAGGTAGTACACATCGTTCCTCGGCGGACATATCACGATGAGGATCCAGTGACCCCTACATTGTACGTAAAAGAGGACCGCTAGTTAAAAGTATATCTCAGGTGTAACATACAAGATTGAGTTAAATTAGTATGAAATGCACTAACCTTTGGTGGTACAGCACCAGAATGAACTCCCTGTCCTGCTGCGCCATCAGCGCCTTGGATATGTACTGCTCAACGTGTGCGGCGTCGTGCTCTAGCATCATGAGGCTTATTTTCTCTGGGTCGAGGAAACCCACCTTGTCACACGCAGCCTCTGATGCTAGCCTGTACATGCACCTGCATGCAAAGGACGACATTAGTATTGCACAGAAAGTTACTACATTTCAAATGAACTACAACAACACAGAGTTAGCAAACAGAGTTAGAAAATAGCAATACATAGCATCAGCAAACTCACAGGACTCCAGTCCGTATGATGGACATATCGAGCTCCCGCCAGTTGTAGAGGTCGAACAGATCCTCGTGTGCCACGGATATACTCCCGTGCTCACGGTGGAACTGCCCAGGCCTGTAGGGAACTAAGAAGTTCAAATTGTGCCGAGCTCGGTGTAGGTACCACTCGTGGAGGTCTCTGGTTGATCGATCCAATTTGAACAAACCAGACTCCGACACGAGTGGGAACCCGTTCCTGAACCTCTCAGCTGTCCCTTTCTCCCTTTGCCCTTGCCTTTGCCCTTGCCTTTGCCCTTGCCTTTTGCTGGGGACTGTGCGCGTACCTTCGAAGGCAAGGCCGAGGTGATGGCGGCTTTCTTCCGTGGTGAAGGCGTGGATGCGCTGGGTGGGGTCGAGGCCGTCTTTGATGTGTCCAGGTTTGCACGAGATCCGGCCTCATGCCCCGAGCTGGGGGCGCAGTCCCCTGGTAGCCCGCCGGCAGGCCACTTCAATTAATGAGCACGCATGTTAGATTTTGCAAGTTGAGTGTACTGAGTATGATGTAATAAAAAATGTGTAGGATTTACCGATTGTATTAGAAGACACTTCTTGGGCCACTTTACGTAGGAGCCCACTGCCTCAGCAAGTGTCTGCATTTCCTCTGTTGGGACTGGCAATGGAGAATCGTTGTAGGCCGGCATGGCCATGTCCACCTGTACCTTTGCGAACCCCAACCGCAGAGGTACGCAGTGGATTCGGACATCCGGCCCAGACGGATATACTAAGCCGTGTCCAACCACTTCCTGCCCGGCGCCTAGGTGATTCAGTAGGATGCAGCCCTCCGGCTTCTGCAAATTTGTAACAATTAAAACAGGTTAGCAAAACAACTCTAACAGAATGGGAGTGGCATCAACTTAAGTGCACAGATGAAGGCTTGCAGTACCTCAAGTAGATCCACTGGATCCGCGAGGACTTTCGAAGTGCAACTGCTTATCTGACCCCGTGGGGTACCGTCGCCCTGGGAATCCACATCTGCACTCTTGGCCAGCAATGCTTCTCTCAAACATGCAAACTCTTCCCTCATTTGTATGACCTCAGACTACACCTCAGCCCATATCTCCGCCCGTACCTCAGCCCGTATCTTATCGGAGAGCTCCGCTTCCTTTTCCTTCCAGGAGCGGGCCTTCTTCCGTGGTGGAGCCGGATCTGCGAAACTGCCCGGGATGCTCCTTATTTCCTAGAGCCCGGGTGAGGATGTCGTTCTCCCTCTACGGGGTAAACAACCCCTTCACTGCCTCCTTCTCAAAAGAGATTGTTACATTTAAAGGTACCTTGTGAGACAAATTGCCTTATATGCACTTGTGTGCACACAGTTTATGAGGTTAGCCAACTTACCATTCGCCTCACAACATCGGCGTCCCCAAGGGTTGCGAACTGCACAGACCCCGTGGACGACACTGTGAGACCCCCATTTGAGGGTCACCTTGGCAACTGCCCAGGTAGATTGCGCACAGAAAGGTACATCACAAGCTCACAACAACAGGATTCACTTTAAATAATAAAGCTGGTAGATAAAGCAAGTACAAGGTCACGAGGACCACTATTACAATATCATAATGCCAAGGGTGGCACTAATTAAAGTTGATACAAAAGTAGAGAGTTTTTCAAAATCAAGAATCGGCATTGAAGTACCGAACACAGAAAAACAACACAAAAAGCAACCACAAGGGTCTTCACTTCCTTCTGCAGCGGCTCTGGAAGGGCTTCCTCCACATCGGACTCAACTTGGCTCATGACCCTCCTAGAAGCTCAAATCGTCTGGAAAGGCTCTTTCCTCTTCTTGGTGCTGAAGGCCAGGGGAATCGGGATTCTCAAATCCTTCTTCTGAATTTGTTTGCAAAGGCAAGGGTGAGCATGTTTTTACACAATGCTCAGCAAGTCTCGTTACAAAAATGTAGGTATATAGATGAGGAGTGATCAAGAAAAGGGGTTTTGGTTTTATATATATATATATGAATAGAGTAGATTTTCACTCTAAAATCATAAAGAAAAGCTTTTAGTTTCCAAGAGTAATACTTTAAAATCTTAATTTATACTTTAGAAATCGTTATGTGATGGTCTCCCATGAGTCATCATTTTTATTAACCCATATTATGAAAACATTCCAAAACATTACTTGTGCTATAACCCATGGATAACATCCACTACGAAAAGACTCCTGAACCTGGGAGTACAGAGTATCTGATACTTCTTTTACACTTTGCAAAGGTGTACCTCTTTTTAAATCCACTGGTTCACTCGGCTTTCAAGTCGGATCAGCTCCATGTGACTTATACACATGTGACAAGGCCGAGATCACACAACGCTTTTGCAGTTCAGTATTAACAGTATCCCCGCCCGGTAAATAGACAGTTAAGTCTCAAGTACCGTTGTGGGTCTTCCCCACTGCCTTACTTCCTAGCCTCTGGTCTATGTTCCCGCAGGACACATAGCCTTGGTCTGTGTCCACGCAAGACATATGACCGTTTAAGATTAGAACCGCGCACGGCTTAATCAGGTCTAGGGCGCCTTCCTTCTTTCCACCTTTTTCCTCTCATCATTTTTCTGAACTCACATCACTCATGGCCGAACTGTGGCCCACCAGTTTCCACGCGAGAAACCAGATCGACAAACCATGCAGGGAACTGCTAATACCAAAAAGCTACTAAGTCGTGCCTGTCCCATACCAGGCAAGTGGTTGGTACGTTTACAGTTCGCATAGAGACACAGCACAAGGTTCTCGTCCTTATGAATCAATAGTGAGGAGCATTCACATACCCTGGTGCGCACCTCACCCTCTCCATACAATCCAATCCTCACTACTGATCCCTTTTATCAGTTTTCTTGACAAAACGGTTTTCATTATAACTTCTCATGTATTTGACCATTTCAGGTTTAATGTGGATATTCAGTATATGAGTCCTAGGGTGACAAAAGCATATATAAGAAGGTTCAATAACAAAAGGGGTTTCATGATTCATTAGGTGATATCTATTCATGTCATTCAAACATAACTTGTATCTCAAATAAGCATGCATAGTAAGAAACAGTGAATATACTTCATATGAAAATATTGGGTGAGACATGATCAAAGGAATGAGGCTTGCCTTGCAATGCTGGGTCTAAATACTCAGACGGATCTTCCAAGACTTCCTCTGCTCCTTCAGCTTCTGACTCTGCGGCAGACACAAGCAATACAACACATACGCTACATAAGCATACATAAAATAGTTTCCATAGAAAATATTAAGTAAATAAGTCATGCATGCAGGGGAAAAGGTTAGGGCAAGGTCACAAGGGCTCTGGTCGAAGGAACGGCTAAAAAGGATTGAACGTCGAAGGGTCGACATTCAGCTCACGGCTTTGGCATAACTTCAAACTGGTGTTAGGATGGTTTTCTGGAGAAGTGACAGAAGGGAAAGATGTAGAACACAACTCCAGGAATCTAGGGGACAAAGTGACATTTCCATTGCTCAACCAGAAGGGGTCAAACAAGGCTAATGCCAGTGGCTGACATGCACTGACATAGTGCAGACATGGCCAGAAACTAGGGCAAAGCTTAACCTTTGATCCAGGGCTCCAATTGATGCACAACTTTGTCTGGGAGATAGGCCTTGATAACAGGAACAAGATACTCAACAGGAACAAGGGCTGAAAGTGGCCGGAGGGTGGCCAAATCCGGTGAGCAAACACGGTGGCGACACGGCACAGACATTGATCTGGACAAGAGCTTGACAAGGGCATAACTCACAATCTAGGCAGATCCAGATGTCGAGCTAGTGGAAGAAAATGCTCAGGGAGGTGAGGCAAAGCTAAGGGACAAAGTTTCAGGAGCTAGATCGGCCGGGGAAGAATTCCGGCGACCGGTGCTGGAGAAGACGACACTGGAGATTGGGGGTTTTCGATACAAAGCATTTGAACTCGATTTCTTGCTCAGGGAGTGAGAGGGTGAAGTGTGGAAGCTAGTGGCTAAGTCAATTTGGCTGGGGGATAGCTGGTACGACCTGGCGACGGGAGCCAGATCATCGGCGGCGAGCCAGAACAGGAAAACTTCAATTTCAGCTCAATTATGCAATCTGAGCGCATAGGCTTGCTAGATGGGGCCTACTGATCAAGAAACTCTACTGGAGGGGAAACCAATTTGGGATGAAATGAACAGCATTGGGGAAACAGGGCAAACGGCCGTTTACGGCGATCACCGGCGATGGGGTTCAATCTGGTGCAATTAACTGGTATGACACAGAGAGGGAGGTAAGGGAGGCTTACTGGTACAGTTGAATTGGAAGGAGAAGCCACGGTTTGCTCTGGCGACGGTGGCCTCAAAAATAGCTCGCCGGAGAAGAAGAAGACAGCGGCAAGGTTGCTGGAAAAAAAAATGGCTAAGTCTTGAGACAAGGAATTTGCACAGCACTGGGGGTTTAAATAGGCTCTGGGGCGAAGCTAGCGAGGGGAAAACAGCGGGGAAAATCGAGCCAGGGGCAAGGATGGCCGGGCGCAGGTGCGACAACGGCGACGACGACGTGATGTGCACGGGCTGTGCAGTTGCTTTGCTAGCGTTGTCGGGAGCGCATTGGAACTAGGTTTGAAATGGCACGGATGCGGAGGCAGCAACGCAGCTCCGGCGATGACACGTACACGCATGCAAGTGCCACGGCCACGGGCGTGCGCGCGCGAGAACGCTGCTGGAGCGCGGGCGTTTAACCGCTGGGTTTAGCAGGGTCGTTGGTCACTGGCACGTGCGCGCGGGGTGGCTGACCACGAGCACGGGCGACCGGAGAAGATGGCCGGCGGCGAGTTCTGCGGCGAGGCAAAGATGAACGGGGCACTGGTCGAACGCAAACTGGTCGAACAGGGACTGGAAAAGAAGGCTCGGGCTGATTTGCAATTTTGAAACTTGCTCCAGGGACTGATCTGTGAGGAAAAGTTGAATAGGAATTGGATCTGATTGCGAATCTGGAGATCTAAGGGTCTGATCTGAAATCTGATTTCAGGAATGAGTTGCATAAGATTAATGGAACTCATCTAGCCAAAGTTTGACAAGATCGGGCAAGATCTGAGGGGTTTCGACAAAAGTGGGGAAAACGACTTTAGGGTAAAACAGGGTAATTAGAGTTTCAAAAACGGCAAAGGTCGAAACTCAGGTTTAGAGTAAGATTTGGAAATTCTTCCAGAAGGGAAAAATGTTCAGAATAGTGAAAGGAAGGTGTTCACTGAATCAGATCAAAGTTTGGAGATGGTCTGAGACTTTTAGTCTTTTTGGGCTTCTGATAATTTCTTAAAAGGGCTGATTTGTGAAAAGGTATGAATGACAAGAGTTTGATTGCCAACTTTTTGGAGTAAGCTGCTGGCACAACAGGGATCTCATTCTGAAATAGAAAGGGACAAGACAGGCCAGGATTTGGAAAAATTGGGTGTTACAGACACGGACCCCCTCCCCCTCCACCATCGCTTGCACCTCTCATCCCGGATCTTGGAGAGCGCCAACTCAGGGGAGTCGATGACAGGATTTTGCTCATCTTCCTTCTTCCACTGCTCCTCCTTCCCCGTATAGCCCCGGGATCCGAGCTGATGCGGGTGGTCGTTCCTCTTCTGGATCGCCTTATTCTTCTCGCTAAGGGCCTTGAACTCCTCAGTCCCCTTCTGCTTGGTGAATTTCTCCCATACCTCCTTCGATATGAAGGGGTACTTCTCGCAAGGAGATTTCCCCGCAGCGAGGAAGTTACTAACGAGCCAGCTCTTAAAGGTTTTCCGTGTTCCGTTCATGTCCTTCAAGCAGGCCCTCCTAGGTGTATCGTCGGGGATGTTCCACTTAGCCTGTTTTCAAACAATGCATATAATTAATCACGAGTTAGTTAAACTTTAGTATAAGCCAAGAGAACGTGATTACGAAAGAGTTCAACGATTTCAGTTAATTTAACCTTCACTTCCGCCCACAACCTATCCCTCTCATCTGCCGTCACGTCCTTCCAGCTTTGGACGGTGATCTTCACCCTTTCTTTCGCCAACAGCCCAACGTAGGCCACATACTTCCCAGCATTCTTTCCGATCGGCCTCCCAAATTGGTTGAACTCACAAGAAAGATCCGTGCGTTTGGCCAAACGGCCCAACGTCATCGCGCCTCGCCCCAACCTCTTGCGCTGGGATGAACCAGCTGCATCTTCAGTTACGTTGGGGTTGGCCCTAGTCGAACCACTAGTACCATCTGATGAAGACGACGACATGTCTTTCCCTACAAAACCATCAACAAACCATCAAAAATTTAATGGAAACACAAGCCAAATCATTTTACAAAGCAAAAGGACCCATTTTAAATATTTTTTCTATCGGTAAACACATAAACTACCAATAGAAGATAAGATTCTATTTCTCAGCATTTTCGTCTACACATTTTCATATAGGAAGCAGGCAACATATGTCAATTAATTCTTCTTGGAGTTCCATATCTCAGCCCAGGACTGGAGACTAATTAGGGCTGCAAAAGGGATGTCCGAAGAAAATAATACTAAAAGAAAGACATGCAAATATTAATTCCTGAACTGTTCAGAAATCTTTTCCATCGGCAAAGATACGAGATACCGATATAACATATTGTTCTGGAATATTGTTGATAAGCCGCCATTCACTAGCATCACATAGTCTTGGTTTAAGTCAACATTCTCCATGATTTTCTATACTAATATTCATGGGCTAGCATTATTATTTCACATATAACAATGTTTTCTATCGGTAAACACATGATCAGCCGATAGAACATAACAATATTTTCTATCGGTAAATACAGAAGATACTGATAGAGTATGTGTAAGGACACCTCCAACGTATAATGTGCATTACATGGCAGTTGGATACAATTGATAACACATACAGCAGTACATATAAGTTAAATTCTCAAAATAGGTTTATTACAGCACTGGAACATATTATGTCAACCCTAATTTAAATCAACATTGCCAGCGGAATGTTCATAATCCAACACAATAGGGAACCCTAGTGTAATTACAAAACTCGAAGAATTAGTACGTACAAAACACAAAGATCAAATACGGAAGATGCTGGAAAAAGAACGACGAATTAGGGTATTTACGGCGATCAGTTGTGCTGATGGAAAGGCGGTGTAGAACGCAGCGGCGGCCGGCGAAGGACGAAAATATGAACCGGTGGCAGTGGCGAACCAGTATACAGCTGGTGATCGTCGTGTGGGAGAGAGGAAGTGAGTGGTCACTGCGGAGGTTGTGGTTTTCTTCGCTCTCGAAGAGACGCAGTGCTATAAGTTGGAACTGTTCAACTGGAGGGAAACTCATGGGCCATGTACGAGTAATAAAGTAGTGGATGCCCTTTTCTATCGGTATAACAAAACAATACCTATAGAATTATGTCCTTTTCTATCGGTACAACAAAATAATACTGATAGAACAAGTAAATTTTTCCCAGAACAATATTTGAAGTAGTGGATGCCCTTTTCTATCGGTATAAATAATAAAATACCATGAGACAAATTTTCCCCAGAAAATTTTTTAAGTGCCTGAGATTAAAGTATTGGATGCCCTTTTTCTATCAGTAAAAACAACAAAATACCGTCAGACTAATGAATTTATTCTAATGGTAGAACATAATAATACCGATAGAATAAGTAAATTTTTCGCAGAGAAATTTTGGAAGTGCCTGAGAGACATTAAAGTAGTGGACACACATGACACATCTATATTTACCGTTAGAACATGTGATGTTACGTGGCTGAAACAAAGCAAACTGGGTAATGCATGACACACATGACACCAGTTCTCACCTTCAAACAATCATATGTACACACAATGTAACATCAAACAGACCGTGCTTGTAAGCTGCAGAATGATAAAGAAAGAGGGAAGATAGCCGAAAAATTGGAAAATTGACATAAAAACAAATTGTTCATTCATTGTTGTTTTATCACTTATAAAAAAAAATAAAAATCCAAAATACTAGGTCAAGGAGTGGTCTTAGCCCTGGCTGCATGTAAAATAAAGTCAGTTTGACTTGCAGCCAGGACGTAGGACTCCTCTAGCGACAAGTTGTCCTTAGGATCAACTACTACCGCGTCGAGAAGGTCTGCGACTTTCCTCAGCTTCGCTATGGTATCCCTCATAGTCAAACCACAGCCAGCGATGGCAATATCTGCGGCTTGCTTCTCCTCGTGAAGACGCCTTGTCCTCGCCCTGGAATTGTCACCATCCATCTTCATGCGCTGAATGCGCCAGAGGAGATCGTCCAGTTCAAGCCGTAGCTGAGTGTGCTTGTCCGTAAGGAGCTTGTGCTCCTCCTGGAGAGCCCTCAGCTCGGCCTTGACTTTGCTAGTGTCTTCCACGGCTCCCCTTCCCTGTGCAAATCAACAGGTCAAGAATGTACTGAACATGGATTAACAATACAGGGGTAAACCTAGGAGATTTAGAGTTCTTATCGGGGAGGGTGAGGCTGACGATCCCATTGAGGATGGCATTGTGAAAGAGAAGATAAGGAGTCGAAGACTTTGAGAATTAGAAAAACAAAAAAATACCGTGACGCATGGCGAGGTACTTATAGAATTTCCAAGGCGACGCATGGTGACACAGTGGAGAATTCAAAGTGCCAAAGTATTGTTCTATCGGTACAAACAACAAAATACCGTCAGAAAAATTAATTTTTTCTATCGGTACAAACAACAAAATACTGTGAGGCTAACGAATTTATTCTAACGGTAAAACATAATAATACCGATAGAATAAGTAAAATTTTTGAAGTGCCTGAGACACATTAAAGTAGTGGATGCCCTTTTCTATCGGTACAAATAACAAAATACCGTCAGACAAATGGATTTTTGGAGAGCTTAATTTGAAGAAGCAAGAGGCTGCAATGAGATTTTTGTAAGAAAATTTGAAGGGAAGAATTAAGTACTTATAGGATAAAGGTACTACTGTACATGTTAGAACTCATGCTGTGGAGTAAAATTGAGATATATTAATGCTATGAACTAGCTTATCATTAAGTTCTAAAGAAAAATGTACTGCCTGATGTATTAATGATAAGTTCCTCACCTTGATGCAGAACTTGTGGGCTGTTTGCTTGGTATTTCTCCTTGAAATAGAAAATAATCATCAATGGTTCTCAACCCATAATCCTTCTTCGTGATCATCTCGCAGATACGTTGTTTCGTCGATATCTTCAGTAGGGATAGATTGAATGTCCTCTAAAAATGGAGGTATTTCATCGAATTGGTTATACTCCTCTTCGTTTACAACGTCTTCGACCCCAACAATACGTCTCTTGCTCTGGAGGACAACATGCAAGTTTGGATTGGCCAGGTCAATGATGTAGAATACCTGTGTGGCTTGCTTTGCAAGTATGAATGGATCATCTTGGTGTCCGACTCTATCAAGACCGACGAGAGTAAACCCGTAACTGTCAATTTGAACACCTTGAGGGATTTCGACTCATTGGCATCGAAACAGGGGAATCTTAAGTAATCCATAATCGAGCTCCCATATTTCGTCAATAGCACCGTAATATGAGTTCAGCGCCCTTACTGACCTGGCATCCTCGGAAATAGCAAACAGTGTCACTCCGCTACATTGCGTGCTACTCTTGGCGTCTTGAGCTCTTGTGTAAAATGAATACCCATTGATGTCGTACCCCTGGAAGCATTTCCCTCTTGGCAACTCATTTCCCTCTGGAAGCATGTCCGCTAGAAGATCTAATAGTGCCGTGAAACTCTTATCACTCCAACCGTTGCCTGCCTTCAAGTTATATAATCTCAGCACAGAAGACAGTTTTGTAAATGTTGCACATCCAGGGAACAGAGGCTTCTCAGAGTCAGGAATCAGTTTCTCAAATTCACAGAAGTCGTTTTCGTTGTAATCTTCCTCTACATCACGTAACATCTCATCTAGATTGTCATCATCATCATCATCTACGTGCACATCGGAATGAACATTATCACAATTCGGATGATCATCGATATTATTGCAATCCACATCTGAGTCCTGCTTATTGGTAGTAGTGGTGCTTGTTTCCTCAAGATCTTCGCCATGCCATATCCAACGGGTGTATCGCGCATTAAAACCACGATGAATCAAATGACTCTTAATTTGATCAGAGTTGCTAAACCTCTTCAAGTTCATACAATCTGTACAAGGACAGAGCATATTTTTCTCTCCCTTCCTCTCCTTTTGTTGCTCAGCAAATTTAATAAACTCATTCACACCATCCAAATATTCAAAAGTAGTATGTTTTATTCCATACATCCAATACTTCCTGTCCATCTACAATTAACAAAATTTAACGAGTCAGCCATGCATGCATGAAACCTGCCCGATTAAGTTATGTATATGTACATGTACAGCCTCTTACAACAGACGTGTTGAACCCTAGCCTGAAAAATTAACACTAATTAACCTAGCTAACTACACAATACAAGCTAGTTAGCTCCTAAAACATGACGCATTTCCAGCTACCTAGCTCCCAAGCTTACAGCTACAAACTTAATTGGAGCTACACAATACAGCTAGCTTGCAAGTAGAGAGGGAGGGAGATCTAGAGGGAGAGAGAGATAATTGTCGACAATTAATCATACCTTAAAGAGAGGGGCGCAATCAACTTCCCTCCAGCTTGCGCTGATCACCCTAGCAGTGTAGCTGCGAGCGTGGAGCTTTCATCATAAACAGAGGGACATAGAGTGCAACAGAACAAATTAAAGCGCAGCTCAGCAATGGTCGAGTGGGGATTTCCTTATAATGGAGCTTTTTCTAATGGTAAATACATGAAATAACCGTTAGACTAACTAAGGTTATTTGCCTCTCACATATTCTATCGGTAAAAACACACATATACCGTTAGAGAATGTACATTACTGAGCAAGTACAGGCCTTGTTCTATCGGTAAATATGTGTATTTACCGTTAGATGATGCATGACTGAGCAAATATATGTGTTTTCTATCGGTAAATATGTGCATTGATCGTTAGATGATGCATGACACAGCACGTACATGAGTTTTTCTATCGGTAAGTATGTGTATTAACCGTTAGATGATGCATGACACACGAACATGAGTTTTTCTATCAGTAGATATGTGTATTTACCGTTAGATGATGCATGACTGAGCAAATATATGTGTTTTCTATCGGTAAATATGTGTATTTACCGTTAGAGGAGGTACTTGTAACGCACATGACACCAGTTCTCACATCCAAGGAATCATACCAATGTAACATGAAACAGATCTTACATCAAACAGATCTTAACTACAAGATAAAACAATATTTCAAGAAATGCTAATTTGTGAATTAATTTGGAGACACAAAAATACTTTTCTTAGGTACTCGGGACTTCATCTTGCCAAAGAAATTACACATGCCAGTTCACAAATTCAGGTACAAACATACACATGCCAGTTCACCAATACAAATTCAGGTACATGTCTGAAACAACAGTACAAATACACACCTACCTACCAATACAATTAAATACACAAATACTCCCTACACATTCAAGTTCATGTCCCAATTAGCAATACATGATACACAAATATACAACAATATACAAATACAACAATTCACACATTCGATGTATATTAGAAAAGCCACGTCTGAAATTAACAACAGATCACGACGAGGACCCAGTGGCCCGTACATTTTACATAAAAGAGAACCTTTGCAGGTTGCGACAATGCAACTAGCGACTACAAGTTAGACCGGATACATAACAAATCCATTCATCCAAAACAACAAATGTCTGAACCACATTGGACTTAACCATAGGAGTTCAGTTCGAAGATGCCCGAGGAGCTGGAACTGCCGTCGACTTACATTTGTACGTATTGGTGATTTCCTCGGACTCAAACTCGATCAACTCAACTCAACTCAACTCCATTAACAAAAAGAACCGACCTTCCAAGATGTTGTTCTGTGTAGTGATGGTGTAGAATGGCTGTGCAAATAACAACAATTCTTCTTCTCCAGGCAGGTAAGCATCTGGCCACAAGCTGGTGCATGCAAAAAAATGTAAGATGCTTTCTATAGGTCCTGATTTGAGAAACACGCAGGGCTTAAGGATCTTCTCGACCGAGCCAACCAAGATCTCGCATTTCACATCCTTCCAGCTCTCGACGGTGATCTTCACCGTTTCTTTCGCCAACAAGCCAACGTAGGCAGCGTACTGCGATGAAGAACAGTGAAATATGTTGCCCCTCATGAGCATCATCCAAGGACCTGCAAAGATCATAATCATATTGAAAAGAAGACACATCAAAATGAAGGATACAAAAAAAGTAGAATAATTGCCATAATCGGATTAGAATGATTTACGTACCTTGCTTGGGATGCGGAAGTCTAGAGGGCGTCGATGGAGGTGTGGAGGTGCAGCGGTCGCCTGTAGAGGTGCGCCGGCCGTCCATGGAGCTTACGGGTTAGGACTACGAGCCCCAGATGAACTGTGAGAATGAAGAGACATACCCCTGTATTTATAGTACTAGATAAATTCTATCGGTACAAAAATCGCATACTGTTAGTCATTTTATATATATTCTAACGGTAAAAAAATCAATTACCGATAGAACAAAAACATCTGTAGAAGTCGAATGGCTCTATCGGCACAATACAAATTACCGATAGGAATTTTTGTCCACACTCTGTCGGTATATACGTACATTGCCGATAGAATCATACTAGTTGTAGAAGGCGAACAGTTCTAAAATATTTTTTCTATATTCTAACGGTATAAACATTCAATACTGATAGAATAAAACTATTTGAAGACGAACAGTTCTAAGCAATTTTCGATATATTCTAATGGTAAAAGAATACATTACCGATAGAATAAAAATATTTGTAGAAGGCGAACGGTTCCATAGGCACACTACATATTGCCGTTTTTGAGATATTCTGTCGGTATACTAATAAATTACCGATAGAATAGGTCTAGTTGTAGAAGTCAACCAGTCCTATCGGCGCACAACATTCTCCCGTCAGTACTTATGCATCTCTTCTAACGGCAAATATGTTCATCACCGCTAGAGTAAATCATAGTATTTATTCTATCGGTAAGTTTCTTACAAACCGATAGGAAAAATACACCCGTTGGCCTTTTTTGGCCGCGAGGCACATTTTCTATCGGTTTTCTACTAAAGCGCTAATAACCGATAGAATATAGGGGTTAGTAGACTGCATTTCTGTACTAGTGATCCGAGAATTCTATCTCGCTAAGGAGACAATTGACTCCCGGAGGAGGATGCGCTCGATGACGGGTCTAATTGTTTGATTAGGGGACTAGTCTCTCAAATTGACTCGTTTCCGCGGTCCTTGTGGACCGGGTAAGCCGCCCTATGGGAGTGGGACTCCCGTTGTAGGGACTTGTTGGGTCATGACAGCCCACTTCCTCGCGGGGAGGGCATCGCTGTGAGAGACGGTAATGTGAAAACCTGTATTGAGCCAGAGCTGAAGAAAAAACCAGTTGTATTGATAATGAATTAAAGTACAACACCTCCCCCCGCGAGATCACGACAGGGGAGGGAACGGTGAGTACAATGTCTCTTCCCCCTTCGGCGTAATCGCTCCGGGGGAGGGGACGAGCTCGTAGGTTAGACGTAGAACTTGCGAAGTAAACGCATGTTCCACGTGTGCTTCAGCTCCTGCTCTTGAAGGTTGGAGATCTTGTAAGCCCCCTGGCCCAGGACTGCCGAGATCTTGTAGGGGCCCTCCCACTTGGGGGAGAACTTGCCCTGGGCATGGGGGTCAGTGACACACTTCAGGACGAGGTCCCCGAGGCGAAAAATCCTTTCACGGACGCACTGCATGTATGCGTGTGCATTTCGCGCTCGTAGATGGCGTCGCAGAGGAGCGCTCGGTCGCGTTCCTCCTCCACGAGATCGACCTCCAGTCGTTGATTGGCCTCATTGGCTTGGTACGTCGCGGTCGTAGCTCCGTCTAGAAGCTCGACCCGCAGTGACTGGAAGCCAATCTCCGGGGGGAGGGCAGGCTCGGCCCCGCATACAAGGGAGAAGGGAGTACTGTAACACCCTGAGTTTAGGGGTAAAAACTTCCGTCTTCATAAAATTCATGCATGCATGTATCTGTAGTAGTAGCAAGATCAGTCAGACTTTAATCTATCTCAAGCTCCAAAATTCCCAAATCTATCCTATAGACCTAAATCAAGATCAGATTTTTCAGATGTGATCTATCAGTTACTCTGAACATGAAAGCCTTCAGAAGCCAGATTCAATTCCATCTCTAACTCTCAGATCCTGCAATTCTTTTAAGTTTTTGAAAACAGGATTCTAATTAATATCCTAATTACCCTAAATACTCTGAACTCAGATTTAGCCAAATCTTGACCTAATCCAGACCAGATTATTCTTCGATTATTCTGGGGCTCTGCAATGATGAAGCTGTGGTTCTGGGTGCCATCGTTTGTGTTTCAGCTTGTGATCTTGCTATCGCCATAGGGAGTTGAATCCACGGGCAACTGTCTTTGCGGTGTCCAATTTGTCCGCAATGATAGCATTGAGTCCTTCTCTGAGGGCAATCCCTTTGATAATGCGCTCCTCTGCAGTTGGGGCATGTCGGCGTGAATGGTGGTCTTGGCGCCGGGTAGGTTGGACGAAAGTTTGGAGATGTCGGGGCTCTTCCCCTAGATGAGCTGGCTGGCAATCGCGACTGTTGTATCATCTTCCTCTTCCGGCTTTCCACTCCGATGCCTCGTTTTTCCTCTATCTTCAATACCCGATTCACCAAGGTCTGGAATTCTATGAACTCATGGGAGGCAATCTGATACTGCAAATAGTGCTGAAGTCCCTCGGTGAAGTGTTCAATCTTCTTATCTTCCATGTCGATGTTGCCGGACGCATTGCGAGCTAAATGGTTGAACTGGTGAAGGTACTCAGTGACAGTCCGGTTCCCTTGAGTCAAGTTCCGGAATTCTCGGCGTTTAGCTGCCATGACGCCTGTAGGGATATGGAATTTTTGGAACTGATCCTTAAATTCCGTCCAAGTGATGTTGTCTTTATCCAAGTGTGCTTCTTGATAGTTCATCCACCAAGCAGCTGCTGCTCCAGTGAGTTGGTGTGATCCAAATAGCACCTTCTCTCGATCATTGCAGCGAACAGTGTCCAGCTTCCTTTCGATGTCCCGTAGCCAGTCGTCTGCGATGATTGGGTCGGTCGCGCTTGCAAAGGTTGGCGGTCGTGTCTTCTGGAAATTCGAGAGTCGAGTTCCGACGGCGGTACCTTCAGCAGTCCCTAGCATTTTCTGAATGACTTGAGCTAACAACTGGGTATGTGCAGCCTGGGCTTCTTGGCGGCTCCTCTCCATTGAAAGAAGAATTTCCTGGAGATTTGGTGAGGCTTCTTGTGGGGGTAGCGAGCTCTGCGCTCCCGGATGAGATGTGGATCCTCTTCGTGGTGTAGCTGGGCCTTGGCCCTCTTGTTCATCTTGGGTCCTTCTCCTTGTGTGAACCATTCTGATCTTCTGAAG
The DNA here is from genome assembly GCA_019359835.1 of Pharus latifolius. Lineage (NCBI taxonomy): Eukaryota > Viridiplantae > Streptophyta > Magnoliopsida > Poales > Poaceae > Pharus > Pharus latifolius. The sequence continues at coordinate 20,774,624 of CM033325.1, read as the reverse complement.
GGAGAAGCAGATAGGTCTAACTAACTAAGAGAGAACTTGGGTACTAATGCAGAAATTAATGCAGAAATTTTAGAAGCTACAAGGTTCCCTTTTTCAAAAATATGGTTGTAGAAAATAGTCTTTAGATAAATTACGCCTTCCTGGCGAGCCAATCGCTAAGGGTACCGTCCTACAGTCAAGGTCTGTGCTGCTCTGATACCACTTTTTGTTGTCGTGTCTGCCACGAGAGTGACATCACCTGTGAGGAGCCCAGCTCGGTCCAGCTGATCCCATAAACCACTTAACTTCCCAGGATGAGTCAATCACAGGAATACATTGAAGCAGCAAAATATTACAGTAGTCTTAATTGTATGGCCATCGGGCCTTAGTACATTACGGGATACAGTGCCTTACAAGGCAGAAAGGTACAACAAAATAAATCATCTAATCGGCGGAAGCTACGGCCAAAAGCAATCCACAGGAAACAGAGGTTGACAGCAAGACAGCACCACCTCAGGGCTCCGGAGGGAACTGCTCATCTTCTCCTGCGTCTGCAACATCTTCAGTATATTCACCAAGGTGGTAGAGCGCTCCATCTATTGATGAGTTGTTGCAAGGGTGAGTACTTATGTACTCAGCAAGTCATAGGGAAGGTAGAGATACATATAGTATAAATGACATGAACCTATGCTATTGGGGAAAGAGTGAAAGGTTTTTCAAAACACATTTCTTTCTCATTCTTACTCAACTTCTGATCATACTCATGGCAGTATATAAATCATACTGATGGCAATACATATATCCCATATCCAAGGCGATATATCCTCACATCACATTATTTTCATTCAAGCCTTTCAATCTTATACTCATGTCAGTATTTCATAAACTTAGGGCATAAACCACATGTCTCTTAGTTATCATATGCTTAAGGCAAATCCACATGCCTCTTAGTTATCACATGATCTCTATATTATGTTATTACCGCGACACGTCAACACATGACAATCCACGGCAACACCCCTTATCATGACAACACATGCCACTTGGGTAATCTTGAACTAACAAATTTTACTTTATAAAACAATACTTGTGTCACACCCTGTGGATTTAATCCACCGTAGCATACTCCTAAAACTCGGGAGCACGAAGTATTCGAATACATTTTTAAACTCTGCAGAGGTGTACCTCTTTTTAAATCCACTTTTTCACTCGACTTTTAAGTCGGGCCAACTCCATGCGACTTATACGCATGTGACAAGGCCGAGCTCACGTAATGTTTTCGCAGTCTAGTATTAACAGCATCCCTGCCCGGTAAATGGACAATCCAGTCCCAAGTACCGTTGTGGGTCCTCCCCACTGCCTTACTTCCTAGCCTGGGCCTATGTTCCCGCAGGACACATAGCCTTTCTTGATTACAGTCGTGCACGACTTAATCTGGCGTTGGGTGACTTCCTTCTTTCCACCTTATCCTCTCATAATTTTTCTGATCTCACACCACTCATGGACGAACTGCGTCCCACCAGTTTCCATGCGAGAAACCGGATCGACAAGCCATGTAGGGAACTGCTGTAGCTTCTAGGCCCCTATAGAGTGTTTTAATAATTAATGACAACTACAAATGCTATACTAACGTTACCTGTCTAGTTGTATCAAAGAGAGTACTTAAAAGATAGGTCAATGAAAGGCAAAGAAAGAGCATCATGATGAAGAAAGGGCATTGATCAAAAGGGCAAAGGTACGAAATAGGATCTTTTCCATTTTTACCGGTCTAAGGTGATTAGAGAAGAATTTTGACCGGATTTTAGGATAGTTGCCGTACTATTAAGAGGAGCATGTGGTGTATCACAAAATACTTCATCTATGTGCCACAAAAACATAAAATCAACTTGCATTGCATGCTAGAAGGTCACATCCTTTGAGAATGCTTATTTCAGCTCATGTCTGTCTCAGTCGGTCTGACCGTGTGTTAGACCGGTCTGACCGAATTATCGGACTAACCGTTTAAGATCTCGGACTGACCGATGTTGTGTCTATGCTTAGTGTATTCCTTTTTACGGTCGGTCTGTCCGTAGTTAAATTCTCGGTCAGACACCTGGAACCTCTTGGTTTATCCTTCTGGCATTTTGAGCTATTACGGTCTGGCCGTTTGTTAGATTGGTCTGACCGTGTTTTTGTACTGCGGTCTGACCGTTTTGCCGGTCTGTCCGTATATATCGGCCTGACCGTATAAGGTGTCCAGAAACTATGTCGTCTCTGGACAGTTTCACGGTCTGACCGATATAGGCTCCGGTCTGACCGTATGTGTGCCTGACAAGGGCAGTTGAGCATTTATTGCGCCTGTTTAATGCCGTTGCAATTGCGGCGGTCTGACCGAGCTTGTGCCTGCGGTCTGACCGCCAGGTGATCTTTTTCTCCCAACGGCCTGTAACGGCTATATTAATTGTGGGGGGTATATATACTCCCATGCACGGCCCTGTTCAGACTTTTTGCATAATCTTGAGCATTGTCATCATCCTTGAGAGCCTAAGCTAGTTTCATACACTCTAGGTTTCAAATTCTCAAATTCGTGAGAGTGTGCATTTGAGATCTTCTAGTGCATTGCATTTAGATCATTGAATCAATCGTGTGGCACTAGAAGAAGGCAAAGTGATCATCACCGGCTTGTTACTCTTGGAGTTTGCCGGCTCCTAGACGGCTAGGAGAAAGGTTTTGAAGAGCTCTTCAAGGAAGATTGTGAAGAAGCTTCAAAACGTCTTGTGAAAGGTTGAGCACGCCTTGCCGGAGCGGTAAAGTGCATCCTTAGTGAAATCGAGGTTTGGATAACTCATCACACTATTCCGGCTCAAGATCTAGGTCACTTCTCGAGAGAAGATTGACTAGATAGAGGAGCGGTTAGAGATTTGAGTTTGCCTCAACGTGGATTAGGGGTGATCGGCAAATCACCGAGACCACGGGATATATCCTTGTGTTGAGATTGCTCATTGTTCATCTTGTGTTATTTAAATTGCTCTCATTTACTACAAATTGTTTGATTTATTGTAATTTGGTAAAATCGCCTATTCACCCCCCCTCTAGTCGATATCCTAGATCCTTTTCAACTGCTAATACTAAGAAAGCTACTAGATTGTGCCTGTCGCATACCAGGTAAGTGGTTGGTACGTTTTTCATGCTACTAGACGCACAACACAAGGTTCTAGTCCTTATATGCCAGTGACCAGATCATACCACAAACCATGCACCTTCAGTGCCTGCACATTCAGTGCAGCCAAGCACCTCCAATGCTTCCACCATTCCATACCAAAATTACTGGTCACGGCTAGGGGTTCTATTTCATGAATATAAATGTATATGTATATACCTTTATTAGTTCATGGCTTGCTATCTTAACAATTTCACATTCCTCAAGTATTCAATCTATCACTGCCATAATATCATTGATCTCAACACATGCAATATTAATGAGAAATCTACTCATGGAATAGCATAGCAATTCATAAAATATGGGTTCAATATGATCAAAGTATGACTTGCCTTCCGCGTCGTAAGTATTAGCAGTTGATGATGGTTCAGCAACAAGATCTTCAACCTCGGGCTCTTGCTCTGAACAAGATCAAACAAGCAAACAGGCATTACAATCAATCCTATTCTTACTAACCTACTACATGCAATAGTGCAAGATGGAAACACTCTGGTGATACAAGGTTTGGAAGCTATTAGAGTTAAACTATGGAAACCAGGGTTAAGATTAGTTGTCAAGGTTTACAGGGTTCCAAAATATTAGGGTAATATCAAGGTTGTGACTGGTTCGCCCAAAAACAGCGAACGTCTTTAGGTTGGCATTCGGTTCAAGGCATTGACATAAGGTCAATGGGTGATAGAGGGCTCAACTCAAGTTGTGACAGTAGGGAAAAGTGTAGATCACAACGTCAGGAGTCTAAGGGCCAAAGTTATTTCCAAAGTTCATGGCCAGAAACTAGGGTTAGCCATATATTTTGATTCAAGGCTCCAAACTGTCGTGGTATTGCGAATACCCCGGCAGGTTTTGAGAATGATCCTAGCGAAGATTACGCGGCGCGGGTTGACCAGATGACCGGTCCTCCCCCGCTGGACAAACACAAGAAATGACACACGGATTTTTACAGGTTCAGGTCCCGGTGGGGGCCCTAATCCTGTCGGTGCGCTCCCGCCCGTAGTCGGCTGGGGAGGCTCTCTCTGGGGGAGAGGCTTCCGGAGCACACCTGTTTGTTTTTTAGCTATTCCAACAAATGAATCACCTCATTACAACTGAGGGGTACAAGGGCTATTTATAGCCCCAAAAAGAAGCAAAAAGCCTAAACTACCCCGGAAGCCACCGTCGGATTGAAGGGTAGGAACGTCCTTCTCCCGGTCAAATGTCTTGGATGCTTGACAGGTGGTCGCTGATTCCCAAGGCGCTCCTCGCGTGACCTGCACGTGACAAATCAACTCGAGACTTTACCTTTAGAAGGGCAATGAGGCCCGGGACATGCGCCGGAGGCCAGGTCTCCGGACCAAAGGCGGCTCTCGGGACCGGCGCCGGAGGCCGGGTCCCAGGAGGCAAAAGGCGACGCCCAGGACCGGCGCCGGAGGCCAGGTCCCGGGGGCCAAAAGGCGCCCGGGACAGCACCGGAGGCCCAGTCCCGAGAAGCAAATGGCGGCGCCCGGGATGGCACCGGAGGCCAGGTCTCGGGGGCCAAAAGGCGGCGCCCGGGACGGCACCGGAGGCCAGGTCCCGGGAAGCAAATGGCGGCGCCCGGGACGGCACCGGAGGCTAGGTCCCGGGGGCCAAAAAGGCGGCGCCCGAGGAGGCGCCGGAGACCCCGTCCCCGGGTGAATGGCGACGCCCGGGACGGCACCGGAGGCCAGGTCTCGGGGGCCAAAAGGCGGCGCCCGGGGAGGCGCCGGAGACCCCGTCCCCGGGTGAATGGCGGCGCTCGGGACAGCACCGGAGGCCAGGTCTCGGGGGCCAAAAGCGGCGCCCGGGACAGCACCGGAGGCCAGGTCCCAGGAAGCAAATGGCGGCGCCCGAGACGGCACCGGAGGCCAGGTCCCGGGGGCCAAAAATGCGGCGCCCGGGGAGGCGCCGGAGGCCACGTCCCTGGGCGAATGGCGGCGCCCGGGACGGCACCGGAGGCCAGGTCCCGGGGGCCAAAATGGCGCCGCCCGGGACGGCACCGGAAGCCAGGTCCCGGGGGCCAAAAGGGCGGCGCCCGGGAAGGCGCCGGAGGCCCCGTCCCCGGGTGAATGGCGGCGCCCTGGACGGCCCCGGAGGCCCAGTCCCGGGAGCCAAATGGCGGCGCCCGGGACGGCACCGGAGGCCGCGTCCCCGGGCGAATGGCAGCGCAACTTACCTGGACTTAGTCCCACGGTGATTTCCCCCAACACCAAATGATGCACCACTTTGTCTGGTAGTTAGGCATTTGTAACAGGAACAAATGTCTCAACAGGATCTAGGGCAGGAGATGGCCGGAAAGTGATGAAAACCGGCGAAGATGTTGACTGATCTGGAGCACCTGCAACATAAACAGTACAACAACTAGGGCATAGCTATAACTTCTGTTCTAGGCCGAATTAGAAGTCGTGGTAGAAGACAAAGTTGCTCAAAATGGTCCAAAACATCTAAATGGCAAGGTGGTTTGAGCTGGAGTGGCTAGATTTGGAAGATACTGGCTGGAGAAAAGATGAACTCAAATCCGATTTGGGCATTTCTGATTTAAAGTGATTGAACTTAATTCCTTGCTTTTGTATGGTCCTCAGGGTACTAGAAACATACTGGTGAAGTTGGATTAGCTAAACATTCAACAGATAAGCTAAACCAGCAAGCACAGTGAACATGCAAGGTTGAAATTTGGGGTTTTTCAAGTTTAGCAAAATTGGTGATTCTGGTTGCTTAGATGTGTTCCACACAGTCCACTGATCATGTTTGATCATAGGCTCGAGAGCTAATTCACCCTGGTTAGAGTTTAATTGCTCATTGGAGCTGCTGGAGAGAAAAGGAAATCGCCGGCGACTGGAGAGGTTTCAAGTTAATTCCATGCTCGGGTAGGATGAGGGAGGTAAGAGGAGCTTACTAAAGTTGCTGTAGTGGAGGGGGAAGTAGTGTAGAGGCTTGGCACCGTAGCTCCTCCTTGCTGCTCACCGGAGAAGAAGAAGACACGATGAAGTGTGGCAATTTCTGGTGTTTTGCTGTGTGGTGGAGTTGGCTAAGTCCCGAGGGGTATTTATAGGCGATTTGGGGCGGTGCTGCAACGGCTGGAAATGCACGGGGAAGTGAAGCGGGCTGGAGGTGACAACTCGGCTGAATCCCAGCGAAGTGACGGCCTGCAGCTGGATTAGGGGCTTTAACCTGCTGCTCCGGTGGAGGCGAAGGTGAATAGATGTTTGGCTTCAGCATGGACTCCACGTGGTCGGGTTTTTCTATTTGAAACGTTGCCGATGGTGTGCACAATCGGGGAGGATCAACTGGCCGTGAGGTGAGCCCGAGAAGATACACAGTGCCAATCATCGATCACACACGTGGCGGCAGGCGATTAGATGATGTACTGTAGCTGGAGGTCGAAGCAACGACAACAGCTGGTCAAGTGAACAGTAACAAGTCTATGCTACAGTGTTCTAGCCAGTGGTCGCGTGTGGTAGGTGAGGTCGATTAGTGCAGCCACGGTGGAAGTAATAGGAGTGGTTGAGGTCGAAACCGGCTGCTGCGGTCGCAAACACAAGGAGTGGTCGAAATAGGAGGCTCTGGTGGTTTCTCTGGTTCTGGTCGCTAAAACCAACCCGTGGTCGAACCAGGGACCTGATTGTGATGATTTTTGATGAGCTTTGGACTAAAGTGTAAATCTGGTCTTAAAGAGGATTAATTTGAGATTTGATTCCATGGCTGAGTATAATATTTTTATTAATACTCATTTAGCTCAAATTTGGAGAAAGTTTGATAAGATTTGAGGGATTTCACCTATTTTCGAAAATAGGGTAAAATTAGGGTTAAATAGATCTGGATTTTGTCGATCTCGAATTCTGGTGATTGGAGAGAGATTTTGAAGTCTGATCAAAAGAGAGATCTGTATCAAATAGCATTTGGGAGGTGTTCCCTGAAGAAATTCTGGAGTTGGAATTGATTTGCAGATTTTAGCCTTTTCAGGCTTCCAGGTAAATAGAAAGGACTTATTCGCAGTAAAATTTGGACTAATCTGCGAAAAGTGTTTAGATGAATTAATCTGGTTCCCAACTTTTTGAAGTAAGTTGAGGATATAACTGGAAACATAATCCAAGAGACACTTGAGTCTGGATAAAATTAAATCAAGATAACTCAGTTATTTGGAAATTGGGGTACTTAGGGTAAATTTGAATTTTCCTGTTTTCGAAAACAGAGAGAGGCTTAGGTACTGGGAGTTAGGGTCAAAATTTGGTCTGGCTCCTGAAGACTTTTATCTTCAGGGTCACTGGTAGGTTAAATCTGGATAGGCAGATCTTAATCTGAATCTAGAGGATAGATTTGGAGATTTTTAGGGTTTGGGAGAGATTAGAGTTCAGCTGATCTGGCTACTACTACAGAGATACATGCATGCAGGATTTTATGCAAAATTTTTCACCCCCAAAACTAGGGTGTTACAAGCCTACCCTCCTTAAAGAAATCTCGCCCTGAGATTTACCTAGAGAAGGGAAGAGGTAGGGATAAGCCTACCGCAGATCATCCTCTTTCTCCCAAGTCGCTTCTTCCTCTGAGTGATCTTCCCATTGAACCTTGCAAAGCTTGATTCTCTTTCTTCTGAGTTCACGCTCATCACTAGCTAGGATTTGCAGTGGTTGCGCGAGGTAAGTGAGATTCTTCTGAAGCGGAATCCCCTGGTGTTCTACCTGATCCGTTGGTTCCTTGAGGCACTTACGGAGTTGAGAGACATGAAACACGTCATGAATTCCTCCGAGGTCTGGTGGTAAATCCAGTTTGTAAGATACCTCTCCTTTCCTCTTAAGGACTTTGAATGGTCCAATATACCTTGGGGACAGTTTTCCTCTCTGATGGAATCTCCTTAATCCTTTTAACGGTGTAACCTTGAGATAAACTAATTCGCCTGGTGCAAACGACAATTCCCTTCTTCGATCGTCGGCATAGCTCTTTTGGCGTGACTGTGCTGCCCTTAATCATTCTCTGATGAGCTTGACATGTGCTTCAGCTTCTTCGATTAGTTCGGGTCCAATGACTTGCCGTTCTCCTGCTCGTCCCAATGTAGTCGAGTTCTGCACTTACGTCCATACAAAGCTTCAAAGGGTACCATTTGCAGACTAGCTTGGTAACTGTTATTATAAGCGAACTCCGCAAATGGTAAGCACTTTTCCCACGAGGTTCCATAATCCAAGATGCACCCTCTGAGAAGGTCTTCCAAGATTTGATTTACACGTTCGGTCTGTCCTCCTGTCTGTGGATGATATGCAGTGCTAAACTGCAATTGGGTTCCCAAAGCTTTGTGGAGTCGGTTCCATAATTTGGATGTGAATTGTGTTCCTCGATCTGAAACGATCTTTTTTGGGATACCATGCAGTGTCACTATTCGCTGCAGGTATAGCTCCGCTAATTTTTTGCCATTATAAGTTTTCTTGACTGGTATAAAATGAGCAACTTTCGTGAGTCTGTCCACAATGACCCATATGAAATCATATCCCCCTTGTGTCTTGGGAAGTCCTGTGATAAAGTCCATACCAATCTCTTCCCATTTCCAAGTTGGCACTGGTAAGGGCTGCAGTTTTTCGGCTATTTTCTGATGATCGGCCTTAATCCTTTGGCAAGTGTCACACCTTGCGACATATTCCGCGATTTCTTTCTTCATACCATCCCACCAGAATCGCGTCTTCAGATCCTTGTACATCATGGTGTTTCCAGGGTGCTGTGAATACGGGGTTTTATGAGCTTCAAAAAGATTAACTCTTTAAGGTCTGTGTTTTGAGGTACACAAATCCTTCCCTGATACCATACAACTCCTTGATGGTCTTCAGTGAATTCCTGGGTTTTCCCTGATCTGATGCGGCTCTTGATCTTGTGAATCTCCTCATCTTCTTTCTGAGCATCTTCAATCTGCCTTTGGAGTTGAGACTCTACCATCAATGTGGCTAGCATCCCAGATGGCACTATGGTTACAATGAGGCTTTTCAATTTGACTGGGGGGGGGGGGGCTTGTCCCCGAGCAAACGGCGGCGCCCGGGAAAAGCCACCGGGGGCCTTGTCCCCGGTCAAATTGAACAGCCTCTTACCTGGACATGATCTTGTGGAGGTTTCCCCAAACAGATATGTACTCGAAAGCTCATTTTTGGGTCTTGGAACACATGATGGAGGTGTCTGCGTACATCGACGAGCACAAGGAGATGCTACGACAAGACAATCCTCACCGATCCGAGGTTTGGATCACGGGACAACATAACAGTCAAATCAACGCGTGGATGAAAGTGCGAATCACCGGAGAGTCCGCAAGTGAGGACCTTAAATGGTTGGCAAAAGTGCCCACATTTACTGTACAGACATGGCAGGGATACGACATCAATGGGTACACATTTTACATAAAAGCTCAGGATCGAAAGAGCATTGTGCAAAATAGTGGAGTGAGCGTAGAAGCTTTCCATGAGGGGTTCACCGAGACTTGCCCTACAAAGAACTCGTACTACAGGTTCATTGAAGAAATTTGGGAGCTCGATTACATACTGTTCAAGATTCCCCTGTTTCGATGCTGATGGGTCCAAATCCCACAGGGTGTGAAGGTTGACAGTTACGGTTTCACTTCTGTGGATCTCGATCGAGTTGCTTATAAAGATGAGCCATTCATACTTGTGGAGCAGCCATTCAGGTCATTTATGTCACTGACCCGGCCAATAAGAAGTGGCACGTCGTCCTTCATGGAAAGAGAAGGATTGTTGGAGTTGAAAATGTCGTAGATGAGGAGGAATACAATCAATTTGATGAGATGCCTCCATTTGGAGATGGCGTACAGGTTGATACTGAAGACACCGACGAAACTAGTTACGTGCGTATGGATCACCAGGAAGGGTTATACTTTAAAGGTAATCAACCGCACGTCCTTATCTCTCTGTTTCCATCGGTATATCTTATATATCTCCTCTAATTCTCGTCTTTGCAGGGCCACGGCAAGTGGAAAGTTGAGGATAACATGGCTGTGTATATGGAAATTGTCGGTCAAAGTCCCCATTTGTATGTAACATTTATTTGAGCATGCTCCACATTGTAACCAATTTTCGGATCTACATTGTAACCAATTTACAGAGCATTTGGACTCCATTTGAAATATCTGATTGTTCATTTAAAACAGACGGTGATATTCCCAACAGTGTCCAACACTTCGAGTTCTTAACGTGCATTCATGCAGTCACAGTCAGTTCTCAAGTCAAAACCTTCTGTGATAAATGAGTATCACAGACGGTTCGAAACTCAAAACCATCTGTGATAACCTCTCTAGAGATTATCACTATGGAGATTATCACAGACGGTTTTGAGTTGAGAACCGACTGTGATAATATTATCACAGACGGTTGTGATTGTAGGACCGACTGTGATATTCCCAACAGTGTCCGACGCTTCGAGTTCTTAACGTGCATTTGTGCAGTCACATCGGTTCTCAAGTAAAAACCGTCTGTGATAAATGAGTATCACAGACGGTTCGAAACTCAAAACCGTCTGTGATAATTTCTCTAGAGATTATCACTATGGAGATTATCACAGATGGTTTTGAGTTGAGAACCGTCTGTAATAATATTATCATAGATGGTTGTGAATATAGGACCGACTGTGATAATCTCTACTCGGTACATAGTTCAAGGCGGGCTTTGTCCCGGTCATTTCCAGCCACTATTTGCCCTAGCAGTTTCTGCCCTTGCACCGTCCGTCGCGATCACCTCCATCGCTTCCCCACAGTCCGGCGTGATCACCCCCATCTCCTCCCCACCGTCTGTCGCGATCACCCCCATCGCCTTTCCACTGTCAAGCGCAATCACCTCCATCACCCTCCTACCTTTCGACGCGATCACCTCCGTCGCCTCCCCACCGTTTCTGTCATTCTTGTTTAATTATAAGTATATGGGTTTTGTTATAGACTTAGTAGTTTTATATTTACTTAAATTGTTCTCTCTTTCACTTATGTTCGGAATTGATAAGTCTGGTGACGAAATGCACCACTCGGGGAGTCAGAGTGACCTCGCTGGCGATGAGACGCCTGGGCCGGAGGTCGCCGTGTCCAACGTGACCCAGTCGCAGAAGTGAAAGGGGCGAGGCCGGACGACGTGCGCGTGTCTCTACAAGCTGGAAAAGCAGCATGTACAGTTCGACTACAATGGAGTGCCGAAAGCTCCGGACAAACTTGTCGGTCAGTACCGCTCACTATGCGGCAAAGTGGCAAGGGAGCGGGTGCCCATCACCACCTCCGACAGGGGTCAAGTGCCCCTAGAGTGCAAGGATGCGCTGTGCGAAGAAGTGCAGGCGGCATTTCACATTCCCGAGGATCGCTAGTTCACCATCCGCCGGAGGACACTTATGTCAATAAACAAGGCGTGGGGGAACTTCAAGAGCGAACTTGTCAGGCACTATGTGAAGGAGTCGAAGACCCCCTTCAAGGACTACCCTTTCGTGACTCCCGAGGCATGGCAGCAGTTCATTGAGATGAAGGGCAAGCCTGAGTTCTAGGAGCTTAGTGTGAAGGGCCAGGCCAAGAATACCCACCCACACAGACTAGGCACCGGTGGGTATGTGGGGAAGAAGGCATTGTGGAGGAAGAAGGACGAGGAGGCTTCGCAGGCTTCGGTCGACGGTCCTCATGCGGGCATAACGGACGTGCGTGCCTGCAATTGGTGCCGAGCAAGATCGACGATGACCTCCTCTGGAAGCGTCTATGTGAATAACCCTGCAGACAGGGAAGTGATCGACTGGCTGGTAAGATTGTACGATCACTTACTATCCTCGTAACACGCATGCAATTGGTTGTATTGCTAAGTTCTCCTCTTGCAGGTGACGCTGAGTGCCCAGGCAGCATCCGGAGAGTTCAACTCAAGGAGGGATAGGGATATCCTCACAGCGGCGCTTGGAAACAAGGAGCATCCAGGCCGCGTGCGCGGCCTCGGTGCCACTGTGCCTTGGAGGGATGGTTTCCCTGATGATGAGAAGGCGGGTAAGAGGAGAAAGATATCCCACAAAGCCCGTGATGAACATCTCAAGGAGGAGATCCGATCGGAGTTCGCTGCTCGGGACAAAGCACTCCTGCAGCAGTTGGCGGAGATGCGGTCCATGTATGATAAGCTAAGAAAGGTGACCCAGGGCACCCCCCTTGTAGCAGCGGAACTACTGAGCCCCATTCTTGTCCACCGTAGTAGCTGCGCGTCTGCCCTGGGGTCTTCGCAGACGGAGCCCTCTCCAAAGTATCTGGTGGACTTTCTGCAGGTAATGACCGCTTTTCTATGTTAATTCATTCGAAAGTGAAAAGCAGTGAAATTCAATATGTTAATGTGCACTGTTTGTAGGAACCTGCCTCCTGCAAGCTTATGGTGCTGGCCGGTCTCTTCCCGATCGAGGCTGCCAGTGGGATGGCGCAACCATGCACGGCGGGGGGCCACAATCCACGGTGTCCCTCTATCTGAGGGTTTTGGACGGGTCCAGGGGGACAGTGTCTCCGACCATTGCAAGGGTTTTCCGTAGGAGAAGCTGCTGAACGACGAGATTACCACTTTCGGGGATGCGGTGCACACGTTCGTGCAATGGTCAAACTACTAGCCACTCTCGGGGATGAGGTAATTCCCCCACCAGTTTCATAATTTGTACTGTAATAATAGCCCTTGGAGTTTGTGTCCTAATATGTAGGTTCTTACATCACAGACCGACACTCGGCCTACTAGCCAGCCGACCCCTCCGAGAAGCCAACGAACGGGTTCGATGACGAAGCTGACTCCGACTAGGAGGCAGTCATTCAAGAAGCTGGCTAGTAGGGGTAAAGCAAAGAAGAGCCTGGCGAAGGAGAGTGAGAAGAGTGCGCCAGCTCTTATGCCATCGCTCTGGGGATGCCCATGGCCTCCGATGCTGCAATTTCTACCATGGGGATAGCATGCCAGAGCGTGCATGCATGGTACATGAAGAGGACAAACCAGACCAGGACGCAGCATCCGACGCACATCATGGTCAAGTACACCGTGGAAGAGTTCCATAACGACGTTGGGACCAACCCGGTGACCTTCGAAGACCTGCACAATTTACTCAAAAAAGATGCGCTTGACGTGTCAATCCTATGGTCTTGGGTGCTGTAAGTATCCTACTATCCTATGCCTATTCGTGCATATATGGATATATGTCATTTATTAATTGGTTACTTCCGTGCACATGCATGCCCAGCTGTGCCAAATCTAAGCGCAAACCTGTTGGTTTCTTGGACCCCCAGATGGTCGCCGAGGTGATGTTTAGGACCAACGTAGACTACGTTGTCAACTACATCAAAAGAGGGTTGCTTGCTCAGGTCGACAAGTAGTACATACTTGTACCCTACAACCAGACGTGAGTGCTTTCATCAGTACTTCACCCGTAGATTAGTGTCTCCATATGCACACCCCCAAACTTAGATTAAATTATTAATTCTTTACGTGTAACATGTAGCTACCACTGGATCCTGCTAGTACTTATTCCGAAAAGGAACAAGGTGTTCTACCTTGATTCATTGCAAAGGAAAGGGTACGAGTATAGCGGCGCACAAGATGTGTTCGAAAGGTTATGATATTCATGTGGACCTGTCTTGCATCTAGATTTACTGTCCTCAAATTGTCAATTTTGAATATCCTCAAACTGTCAATTTTAACTATCTGTAGGCTTTTCATGAACTACTTTGCGGAGGGAGGGCGACAACACGAGCGGCGAGCCGATAAGTTTCAGTGGTTACAATTTTTGGTACAAATTTTAACTGGCATCTGTTTTACTTTATAACGTGTCCTCAGCTAACTCTTGGTCTGTAAATTGGCAGTGCCATCAGCAGCCGGATGACAATACATGTGGGTTCTACGTGATGTGCCACATGTATGACCTGATCATCACCCCTGACCGCCCAGATTTCCCTGAGGTATACAACTGCTCCCCTTTGTATCGATTTGGCAGAATTTACAACTGCATTGAGCTAATTTTTTCTGTACCAACTCTTGCTGCAGGGGGTCGACTTCCCTTCGGAAAGCATTGACCCTCGGCAGATTGGTATTGTCTGAGGGATGCTCGCTGAGTTTTTCCTTACGGAGGTCATATCAACCAAGGGGAAGTTTAGGGACCCGCAAGGTTCGTATTAGTGCGGCCTTACATTTATTTGTACATCTAACATACTGACTTTAATTGTCGATTACATTTATTTGTTCAATCTCAATTGCACATATTTCTGAGTTTTGTGCTGTATATATGAAATGCTATTGTACATGTTTCTAAGTTGTGTGCATGTATGAGGCTGCATATATTTGAGTACGGTGCATGTATGAAATGAACTGTATATATGAAATTCTATTTGTACAGAGGACATGTCTAGCATGATTCCTGAGGCTAGCCACAAAAAAAAGAAATTTATTAAAAATAATATTAATATGCACATACGGTTTTGATCTTACAAACCATCTGAGATTATAACCGTCGCCGATAATGACACTATCACAAATGGTTTTGGCTTCAAAGCCGTCTATGATACTCTTACTACACAGACGGTTCTGATATTACAACCGTCTGTCATAAGGACACTATCACAGACGGCTCTGAGATTATAACCGTCCTAGCAGATGGTTTTGATCACAGACAGTTCTGATACCATAACCGTCTGTGATAAATGAGAATCACAGACGGTTCTGAGGTCATAACCGTCTCTGATAGTGTGAGTATCCCAGATGGATTTGACCTCAAAGCCGTCTGTGATACTCTTACTACACAGACGGTTCTGACATTACAACCGTCTGTGATAAGGACACTATCACAGACGGCTCTGAGATTATAACCGTCGCTGATAATGACAATATCGCATATGGTTTTGACCTCAAAGCCATCGCTGATAATCTATCACATACAGTTCTGAGGTCATAACCATCTGTGATAATTGAGTATTACAGACGGTTTTGAGGTCATAACCGTCTCTGATAATATGAGTATCCCAGATGGTTCTGAGGTTAGAACCGTCTGCGATACTCATATTATTACTGACGATTCTAAGGTCATAACCGTCTGTGGTAGTATGAGTATCTCAGACGGCTTTGATGTTATAACAGTCTGTGTATTAAGAGTATCACAGACGGTTCTGATGTTATAACAGTCTGTGTATTATGATTATCATAGACGATTTTGATCTTATAATAGTCTGTGAAGGGACAAATCACAGACGGTTCAAAACTGTCAGTGATAGTACTCGATTATCACTAACTCGAATATCATTGACGGGTCAGAACCGTCTGTGATGACTGCTTTGACCCGACTGTCATAATGAATTCTGTAGTAGTGAAATAATCAGAATATAAGATGGCAACTTAAACCAAAAAATCTAGAGAAGACTTACTTTCTGGAAATCTTGGTCGAGTTCAAGTGCCACTTCCTCTTCATCACTTTCGATCTCAATGATGTTTTGATCTACCATTGAGGTGAATACAGAATAGAAGAAAAGATGGCTTTGGAAAAGACTTAGCCAGGAAAAACTTGTGAAGTATTAGGGTTAAGAGGCTTCGGTATTTATAGCCCCCAGGGGTGACGGTTTGTTTTTCGAATGCCTCGAGTTTCTAAAACATTTACAGTTTTATCTCGGGTTAAAAGACAATTCCACAGCACCATCATTACCTGTCAAATACAACCTAGAGCCCATCTCGGGAAATAAACCTCCACACTTAGTGCGCCACTAAGTGGAGGAGTTGAAGCGTTGGGTCACTTATCCGATGTAAGTTTTAAATTTCAAGTAAATATGTCCCTTCATTTCCTTCAAATTTGGGGGCTAGCTGACGAGGATTGTTACCCGAGTTAGTTCAGAATAAATGCACGTCTGGTTTAAGACAGATTCGAACCAGGTGAGTGTCCGTTGATGTGATCTTAGATGGCTTGAGAGGCGCGGACAGACGGGCACACGCTTTGCGCGATCAAGCTGCAGACAGTGTGCGGACAGAAGGTCGCAGGAAGTGCGCGGTTAGGAACGTAGTATGCGGTCAGAAGCACATTATCTACTCTCGACCAGAATGACTCGGTGCTACTTAAGCTCTGCAACAAGCATATCCTGAGTATCTCGAAGATTCTTCCACGTATGAAGACAACTGCTAGGAGGTTAATATGTGCGGTTACCCTTAATTGCACGTGTTAAGCCTGCGTGGAAATTAAGTGCGGTTATCAAAACTATACCCGAGCAACTGTTCAAGGCCGTTGTGCGTTGGCGCCCTTTCGACCAGTATAAAAGGGTGAGCAAATGCATCAGACGAGAAAAAGGACACAACCCAGACATCTAGAAGAAACAACAAAAATAGATCCCAGAGATCGACAACAGCAAGCTTTCATAGGCTAGTTTAGTCATTTGGTAGACAGTCACACGGAAAAGATCTTCGCCAATGATGATCTTTTCCACAACTTTGTAACCTTTTTCTACACATAGTGAAATCCCAACAGGACGTAGGGCTATTACTCCCACCATCGAGGTACCGAACCTGTATAAATCTCTCTGTGTTCCAACCGACTTTGGCTCATCATCCCTCCCCGAAGGAACACCCTTAAAGGTCTCACAACTCACAAATTCTGCATAAGTTCGACTAAGGACCCCGAGTCCGAATCGTCGACAGGAGGTTTTCTCTCGGGGAGAGAAGTCTCTGAGGGAGCCTGTTGTTTTTAGTATGACAAAATCAGTTGGAATCAGTTACAAATGAGCCACAAAGGGGGTATATATAGGACCCAAAAGAAGTAAAAAATAAAAAAAAAGCCCTAGCTACAGCCGTCGGATCGAGGGGCGTCGACGCCATTTCACCAGCTGAAGGGCTTGGATGCTTGACAAGTGTCCTCGCTAGTTCCCGAGGTGCTCTTGACATCACTCGCACGTGACCTCGCATGAGAGGTGCCCGTGACTTCTCCCGATGAACGTCCTGGATTTTCCCCGATAGTCCTCTGGGATTTTTCTTGGTAGACATCCGGGGTTTCGCCCGGTGGACGTCTGGGATTTTCCCCGGTAGTCCTCCAGGATTTTTCCCGGTAGACGTCTAGAGTTTTACCCGGTGAACGTCTGGGATTTTCCCCGATAGTCCTCTGGGACTTTTCCTGGTGGTGTCCGGGGTTTTGCCTGGTGAACGTCCAGGGATTTCCCCAGTCTCCTTCGGTGGACCTCCGTGCCTTTTCCCAGGAGGCCTCCATGATAATTCATAGAAGGCTTCTAGGGTTTGCCACGGGAGGCGTCCGGGGCTCGGAGAGATACCCGTGGTCTTCTACGAGGGGTCTCCGTGGCTTTTCCCGGGAGGCCTCCGTGGTAGTTCACAGGAGGTGTCCAGGGTTTTCCACGGGAGGTGTCCGGCACTTTCCCCGGGAGCCCTCCTGGACTTTTCCCGGTAGACCTCCAGGATTTTCCACGGGAAGTGCCCGGGGCTTTCCCCGGGAGCCCTCTGGGACTTTTCCCAGTAGACCTTTGGGATTTTCGATGGGAAGTGCCTGGGATTTTCCCCCAACTGTCTCTCCACAAGCGGGAGAACCATTGCTCATTTACCTAGCCGCAACCACATGCGCGGTCAGTGCAATACTGGTCATAGAACGGGAAGGGGTGCAATGACCAGTATATTAAGCGAAGTGCTCAATGGACCAAAGGAGCGTTACCCCGAGGTCCAAAAACTACTTTACGGCCTTTTAATGGCTTCCCAAAAGCTACGACGTTACTTTCAAGCGCACAAGATCTCTGTGCCATCGTCCTTTCCCTCAAGGGACATACTTCGTAACCTGGAAGCAACTAGTCAAGTTGCAAAATGGGCAGTTGAGCTAGGAGTGTTCGATCTCCACTTGACTGCTGGCGTCGCAATCAAATCTCAGATTCTTGCTGATTTCGTGGTCGAATGGACTAATCCCGAACCACTTCCCAAGAATAGATAGATTTGTCTACAAACGACCTTTGGATGAATCATTTTGATGGTTCTCTCGGTTTTTTGAACTCGGGGGCTGGAGTGGTCTTAATCACACCCCAGGGCGACCAACTCCAGTATGTCATACAACTCCACTTTGTTGCGACTAACAACACAGTAGAGTATGAAGGTCTTCTAGATGGGCTTCGAGTAGCCAAATCTCTTGAAGTCCATCGGCTAGTGGTGAGGGGAGACTCACAGCTAGTCGTAAACTAGGTAAACAAGGAGTACAGCACCTCCGACAAGACAATGGCTCGTTACCTGTGCGAGGTGAGGAAGTTGGAAAAATACTTCAGAAATTTTGAAGTCCAATTCGTGCCAAGAAGACATAATACTCTCGCCAACCAATTATCGCAACTTGGGTCCTCACGTGCATCTGCTCCAGTACGAGTGTTCATCGAGCACTTAAAATATCCCTCGATCACTGAGACAACCGAGGTGATGACTAACATCGCCGCCCTTGAGTAGGAAGCAGATTGGATCAAACCATTGAGAATCTCTCTTGCGCATGGGACCTTACCCAAGGACAAAACTGACGCTGATCGGTTAGTTAGAAAAGGACGCATGTATAAACTGGTCAAAGGACCCATGTACAAAAAGAGTACGCAAGGCGTACTCATGCGTTGCATACCTCAGCAAGAAGGCAAATCCCTTTTGAGAGATATTTGTGAGGGCACGTGCGGCGCACATACATCCTATAGAACACTGGTCGAAAAGGCTTTTCGACAATGGTATTATTGGCCTATGGCACTGAACGATGCCAGACACTTGGTCAAGACGTGCCCCCAGTGTAAATTTCATGCTCGGCAAACTCATCAGCCAGCATATGCATTACAAACTATCCCACTAACATGGCCATTAGCCGTATGGGGGATAGATATTCTGGGGCCAATGGTCCAAGCCGTCAATAGATACAAGTTTCTGTTTGTAGCCATTGACACTTTCACCAAATGGGTCGAGGCTGAACCAGTTCGAACCTTTACCACCACCCTCGCGTAAAAGTTCTTCCACAAGAACATCGTGAAGCTATTTCGTGTCCCAAATCGGCTCATAACAGACAATGGTTCCCAATTTGTTAGTGGTCTTTGTGTCGATTATTGTGACGACATTGGGACAAAAGTTTGGTTCACCTCTGTTGCCCATCCACAAAGAAACGGGGTAGTTGAATGTGCCAACGGGAAAATCATTCAAGGAGTTAAGAAGCGCGTGTTTGACCGCCTTAAGATACGCTCGGGGGCTTGGGTAGACAAACTCTACTCTATTCTATGGGCAATTTGTACCACACCCTTCCAACTGGTTTTTGGTGCTGAAGCCATGCTGCCAAGTGAAATACAACTTAGTTCTCCTCGCGTGACCAACTTCGATAATACAAATTCAACCGAAACATGCGATGATGAACTCACCCTTCTGGAAGAAAAGCGCAATCAAGCATTTTTTAGCTCTGCAGCATATTTATAGGCCCTGTGTAAATATCACAGCAAAAGGGCGCGACCACGTAACCTTCACGTGGGAGACATAGTTTTGAGAAAGTTCCAAAATTTTTCTATTCACAATAAATTTTCCCTACAATGCGAAGGTCCCCACACTGTGGTCTCAATGTCGCGACCTGGATCAGCTCGATTGGCAATGGAAGATGGCAGAGTTCTCTCCAATATATGGAACATTGACCAACTGCGCAAGTTTCACGTGTAAGTTTTCCTTTCCCTTTTTCATTATCAATACCTTTTTCATTTTATGTTACGGTTGCATTCCCATTTTTCCTTCTCCGAGTCACGCCCGGGGCTGATCGCCCTAAACACCTTATTATAATGATTAGGCGGATTTGCTGGCCGATCTCATGGTCGCATCTAGATAAGACATTTCTTTGTAAGCCGTTTCTCAACGCCTTAGAAACTTACTAGCATGTCCTGATCATTCGGGTGGCTGTCAGTTGGCAATAACCGTATGAATTTATATTAACGTGCTCTCAAGCCGATCATTTGATGACATCTGGTTCTCACATCCTATTGTAAAATAGTTACTAGTTCGTCCACAATCATTTTAGCCACGAATTCCTAATCCTGTAATCATAATACTATGTCTCCAGTATCATCGATCGCAGAAGGGGGGCTAGGGGAATATAACTATAACATTCAGTTTGAAGTTCAAGCATTTCACATAGTTTTGGTTAATCCTACTAATCATGTGTATTTGCAAGGTACAATAACTAAAAAAAATCATTGCATTTTTTGAATATTCATTGTCAATATCCCAGAAGGTACAATAAGCAATAATACATCAAGGAAGGCTGAGATCATGTAATAGTTTTTCTACAAGAACCTTAACCTCGGCCCTGGTCGCATCCAGTTGATCCTCACTGTCAAACACAATGTTCTCCACCGCTGGCCTCAAGTCCAAATTCGGACCATGGTGGTGTCTGAGTTTGCAGAATATAGCAGAAGCTACTTCATGGACGTCAGTCTT
The DNA here is from genome assembly GCA_019359835.1 of Pharus latifolius. Classification (NCBI taxonomy): domain Eukaryota; kingdom Viridiplantae; phylum Streptophyta; class Magnoliopsida; order Poales; family Poaceae; genus Pharus; species Pharus latifolius. The sequence goes on along the minus strand of CM033325.1, from coordinate 20,754,056 downwards.
CAGTGCCTCCTTGCGCTTCCTCACAAACTCTGGAATATTGGTGACAAGCGAGTCAAACTAGGCGGTGACCAAGTTGCAGGACTTAGCAAGTGATAAGTCATCCCCCTCAGGATTGACAACTTCTGCATCAAATGAGTCCGCAGCTTCCTTCAGTTTGGCCAAAGTGCTTTTCTCAACGAGACAACAATTTTTGATGATCTCTTCTAAATTCTCCTTCTCATTGAGAGCTAACTTTGTCTTCTCTTTGGTTGTATCACTGGCCGGCCGGAGGAGGTTAATGGTATTATGAAGTTTCTCAAGGTCGTGTCCTCACCTGATGAACTTCTCTTCCAATTGATCCCTCTCCTCGGTCAGCTTGCGATTTATTTCTCTTTGACCTGATCGAAGAAGGAAACATATTCAGTATCATATATTATTAAATTCAAAGAAGCAATAATGAATTTTGCTGAGGTGAACTTACAATCAACATTGGCAAGCAATTTGCTAGACACCGATGCGATGCTTTCTTTTTCCCCTGGAGAGTGTCATGTGATTGTGTCTTCTTCTCCAAGGATGCGAGGGCGTCTGAAAGTTTTTATTGCTCTCCCTCAGAGCTTTCACCACTGCAACTTCTTCATTGTTGAACACTGTGGAAATCTCTTTAAGTAAAGTAGATTTTTCCTTACGAAAGTAACCAAAGATTGTCATTCCGGTCCATCATAAAGACTGAAGGTAAAGCAAGACACTTACTGCTTTACACAGTCGCACTCTGCTTGAACGACCCTGAACTGCTTTATGAGCACACTGACCATGGTCGCACTGCGAGCAGAGTTCTGCCGAAGAACATTAAGCATACCTTAAGGAAAAGCTAGATGAATACTGAAAAACCTGGTGTATGATTTTGCTTACCTCCAAAAGGTCCTCGAGAAATTTTTTAGATCCAACCCCTTCGCTGGATGAAGCCAAAATATCGTGCGCCCGCCTCGAGCTTTGAGCTTTAGAGGTTCTCTCCGGCGCGAGGCACTGCGGATCAATGGGCTACACGGCTTCCTCGATCAACGGAATGGTAGATGCATCTACTATACAACCATGTCCGTAGTCACGGTCACCGCTGCGACCACAGCACCCTTGTCATTGATGGGTTTGGTACATAGTGTATCCGCAACCACCTCGTCAACGACATCTGGAAACGATACATATCAAGTAGTCACAGTGGCTTCCATTGTAGCCATTGGTTCTACTGCAATTCCACTCATGGTAGGACACCTACCATGGTAGTCACTTCCCCCCCGACCATGGTGGGCTCCGGTTTGCTCGCTGGAATAGTTAGGGCCATAGTCGAGGGAGTCCTGTGCATTCAATTCATAATTGATAAAGTTGTTCCTAACTAAGCAATATGACTTAGTTAGAGAAGTAATTATTTACCTCATACTAAGTCCCAGTAGATTTCGGGAACTCGACACCCCGCTTTGGGGAGACAACAGCGAGGACAGCACCTTGGATGCGGTTTCTTCGAAGGCTCTACCAACCTTCTCCTCCGAAGAATTAGAGGAGTTTCATTTTCCTCCTCCTCACTTCCTTCCCCCTGTATATGCAAGACATATTCCCCATTTTGCTTATTGGGGTATAATAGGTAGGAATGTTTATCGCAGCCGCCTTCGAATCGGTCACAATGGCCTTGGATGAAGACACCCCCTTAAGTCGTCAAAACATTGGCCTTGTTGGGGGCTGGTGCCTTAGGCTTTTTGGTTTTCGGCGTGATCGATCCTTTAGACTTTGGGGTCCTCTTCATCCTATTTAAGGAGCCACCAGAAGTACCTTCATCATCCATGGACCTCTTCGTCCCCACCATTTGGCCCACGAGCAGCAACATCAGTCAGAAAGATCTTCATTGACTATGATTGTCCACAAACAACATGAGCAAGTTTACTGAATGAACTTACACTTCGACACTCTTGGACTATGTCGTCATCACCACCGACCATACACCATGGACTTGGCTTGCTCAAATCTCCCTTTGAGGTCGCGCGATGAAGTCTTATGAGAGCATTTGTCCTCCTCTCGACCTCGGCCAACGGCAGACCTGTGACAATCACACAACTCACTCACACAATACCGCACAAGATACCAAGATATTCATGGAAGAACGAGTACCTTTATTATAATCCAAGGTGACATCTTCTATTGAGAGCACCTCCCAGGCTGGGTGCTCTCCTTTCTTCAATGGACTGATCCGGTTCTTCATGAAGTCCCGAATCACGTCCTGGGTTGTTAATCACTCCGATACCATGATGAGGACATCACTACGACGGATACACACACTACTTCAATTCCATCACCTCCTATGCAAGGACCATTACAAGGGCACGTGCACGACAGTTAAATTACTAGGAATCATGGGATGTACCAGCAAGGATGTAATTCTTCACCAAGGCAAGCTTCGGCCCAAGTTGTACACGAGATGGCGTCCAGTTCAGCCACCAAGGAGCAGCTCATCTTCAAACGAACATATAAATTGTATACAGAGTCTGTTTGGAATGTTCTAGCACTTTATGGAGAAGCCCACGATGTCATCTTTCCAACAGATCTGGCCCCACTTCAAAATTCCTTCTGAGTCGGTTGCAATCATCAAAACAAGTCATAGTCCGAATCTGTTTTGGGCTTCTCGGTGCTGCATCACCTCTTTTGTTGGGCCACGGCCCATGTACACTGGCTAGGGTTGCGGAGCCAACCCTAGCCGCCACCCCTCTCTCCTTTATATGGCTGAACTCTTCAAGTTCTTCCTTAGGTTATTTGCTACATTGTTTGCCACTGTGTGAGATACAATTGTTCATCGGAGTAGTGTCGAAAGACCTGATTTGGTGAAAGATAACCTCAGTTTTTGTTGGAAATTTCAGATTGCTTTGCATCTTGTTCTTGCTCATTTCTTCTACTGCGTGCAGGAATTAACCTTCGTGGTAAGGTCATCTGGGCGTGAACACGGTTGATAACGACAGATGCGTGGGTGTAGCGATTGCAAGGACTCAATCCCCGCTGATTGAAAGCCTTTGAACGCGAACATCTCCATTCCACAAAGTAGAACCTATCGGAAGATCGGGCCGTTCTCGCATCAATTGGTATCAGAGTCACAGTTTCCTGTCAGGTATCACCACTTTTCCCCTTTGTTTTGTCGCTGTTTTCCATCACCTAGAGTCCAAAAAAAAAAGCTTTACAAAAATATTTGTTTCCCTTGTCCAAAACACGTTTGTGCCTTTCGATCTGCTAATTTTGGTTTGTTAAATTGAGTTTGCATCCGTTCTAGTGTTGTCTAGTTGCTGGTCATAGCTATAATCCTTGTTTATCATAAAAAAAATCCCCACGCCAACAACCCATCCAACAAAAAATCCCCACACCAACGACCTATCCAACAACTCAAACTCTAATTTCCAATCTCAGCCAGAAAAACCTCTTTCCTGCTGCCACCACCAAAAACACCATAACTTTTGATTCCGTGACTCTTTTTGAGTGAAACCAAAGAGAGAAGATTCATAACTCAATTTTCCATATTCTCGTAAATTTTCACGGTCATCCATTCAGGGAGTAAAAAGTTATCACTACCACAGAAATAGACATCTAGGACTGCACATCAAAGACGGTTATGAACTTTTCAATGGAACACCGTCTGCGAAGGCCAGTTGGGAGAATATGTTAAGTTATCACAGTCGGTTCTGATGTCAAAACCAACTGTGATAGTCAACCAGACGGTTTTGAACACAAAACCGTCTGTAATAGTCTACTTATCACAGACGGTTTTAAACTAAAACCGACTGTGATAGATACAATCAGTTCTCAACTGAGAACCGTCTGTGATAACTAGAATATCATAGACGGTTCAGTTATCAAAACCAACTGTGATATATACAATCAGTTCTGAACTCAGAACCGACTGTGATAGTGTAGTATTAGAGATAGTTCTAATATCAGAATCGACTGTTCTAAACAGTGTCGGCGCTTCGAATTCTCAACTGTGTTCATTTCGGTGTCCGATCTTCGCGCGGCGCCTAGGTGAACACGAAGCGTCGCCTTGAAAATTCTATAAATAGCTTGACAGTGGAATAATTCCCATTTACTTTACAAGTTTTTATAATTCTCAAATTGTTTGACTCCTTAGCTTCTCTGCGCCAATGGCATCCTCAATGGCATCGTCAACCTCGCACTCCCCGGTAAGAACTCTCAATCTTTTGGACTTACCCTTGTATTGTTAATCCTTATTCAGTGCATTCTTCACCTGTTGATTTGCACAGGGAAGGGGAGCCGACGAAGACTTGGGCAAGGTGAAAGCCAAGCTGAGGGCCCTCCAAGAGGAGCACAAGCTCTTTACAGAGAAGCACACTCAGCTACGGCTTGACCTGGACGATCTCTTCCAGCGCATGAAGACCGATGGTGACAATGATAGAGCGAGGACGAGGAGTCTTCGCGAGGAGAAGCAAGCCACGGATATGACCATCACTGGCTGCGGTTTGACTATGAAGGATACCATCGCGAAGCTGAGGGAGGTCGCAGGCCTTCTCGACGCGGTAGTAGTTGATCCTAAGGATAACTTGTCGCTGGAGGAGTCCTGGATCTTGGCTACAAGTCAAACTGACTTTATTCTAGATGCAGCCAGGGCTAAGACCACTCCTTGACCTAGCATTTTGTATTTTTACTTTTTTTTGTAAGTGATGAAAAAAATTAATGAGAAATTTGTCCTTATGTCAATTTTCCAATTTTCCAGCACATTCTTGCACTGCATGCTATCTTCCCTCTTTCTTGACCTTTCTTTAGCTTTTGGCGAACATTCGACCATACAAAGGTATGTGCACTGTGTGCGATCAAGAAACGACTATCACGATCATATACATAGAAGTGACAATCTTTGGCGCGTGAGGGTAGTCCTTCAGAGCCCTGCAAATAATATAGAAACAATATAGAAGTCGCAGGTCCCATGCAAATAATATAGAAAGAATATAGAAGTTGGGCTTATTTAGCTGGATGGCATTGTGGCATGCCAAACGCGAGTGTGGTGCAACATATTTTTTGTGGCGAACAAACAAAATTTAGAAACAATATAGAAGTTGGGCCTATTTTGTTGGATAGTCCCAAAAGTGTCCGACGTTTCGAGTTCTCAACGTGCTTTGAATATCACAGACGGTTCTGAGGTAAAAAAACGTCTGTGATAGTCACATTACAGACGGTTTTTATGTAAGGACCGACTGTGATAGTCCCAACAGTGACCGACGCTTCGAATTCTCAATGTTCTTTCAATATCACAGACGGTTTTTAACTCAAATCCGTCAGTGATAGTCACATTACATATGGTTTTTATGTAAGGCCCGACTGTGATAGTCCCAACAGTGTCCGACGCTTTGAATTCTCAAAGTTCGTTCAATACCACAGACGGTTTTTAACTAAAAACTGTCTGTGATAGTAACATTAGAAACGGTTTTTATGTAAGGACGACTGTGATAGTCCCAATAGTGTCCGACGCTTCGAATTCTCAACATGCAATCGTGGATAATTGCAGATGGATAACCGCACATGATAACTGTGCAGATGAAGAAACTTAATTATTTACTTCAAATTTAATTTGCATCGAATTATGTCATCTGACGCTTCAACTTCTTAAGTGGGCACTGTTCCACCGTGTGGCAGTTTATCTCCTGAGAAATAATCATGAATTTATTGACCTTGAAAACCAGTAGTGCGCTTTTTAAAACTCGAGGCACCCGCGCATATGAACCGTCGCCTTCTGGTTCTATAAATAGCGAGGCTCTTCAGTCCTTAACACTTACAAATTCTTGGCTAAGTCTTTTAGGAATTCTACTTCTCAATCCCTGTCTTTATTCCCTCCTCAACTCCCACCTTGATGGCGAGCTGAGATTCCAATGAGGTTATTGAAATTGAGAGTGATGAGGATGAGATAAGAAATGAACTCGATCAGGATGTTCAGAAAGTAAGTCCTCTCTGAAACTCTAATGCAGATTTTTCTTTTATGACTTGATTACCTCCAAGCAAATGCATTTAGAAATCCACAGGTGCCTGAGGAAATGCTCCCTCCAAAGAAGAGACTCAGAAATGTTGAAAGATCCTCCAATGGAGCTGCAGAGAAGACTCTAGAGGGTGTTGAGGCCTGTGTTGCCACATTGCCCCTTTCAACCCCTCCAGTTGCATCTTCATCTCCATCTTTGGAGATCCACAACAATCCTTCCAATATCCCCTCTTCAACACCTTTGGATCATCAGCTTTTTATTGGGTGATTGACTTTCTGGGGTAAGTCGCACACTTCCATGTCCAAATCCACTCCGAAGCTTGGCAATCATCTTCACCCTCTCTGCTGGTCGTTATGTCTTTCAAAACTAACCCATGCATGTGCAGGAGGAGAAAGCTGCCTTGTGCAGAACTCTCCAAGAAGAAATAGAGGCACTGGAGAAGCGTTCTAAGGAGATGACTTCTACCATTGTGCACATAGCAGAGTGCTATGAGGGTTCTCACGAAGAAGTGTGCAGGTTCTGGTCGGAGAGAGATTACGCTCGACAGTAGCGAGAACTCTCCGATACAATAAGGAACAGCTGCACTACTTTGCTGAGAGATGGTGTAGATAGGCTTAGAGGTATTGCTAGTTCTCTTGGGGCGGCCAGTGTAGATCCTACTGATGCCAATACGTCCCTAGTAGTACTTTGTAAATTACTTTTGGATTAGGTCGACGCTTTGGTCGCTTGTATCCCTTGTGAATGCAAAGATTGTAAGAAATAAGAAATTTCTTTTCCTTATATATCTTTCTTTTTGAATGATTATGTATAACTGATAATCACCAAATGATGTTCTTTGTGTGAAAATGTTAACAAGAAAATAGTTCTGTGATCAAGACGGTTTTTAACTCAAAACCGTCTCTGATAGTAACATTACAGACGGTTTTGATGTTAGGATCGACTGTAATAGTCTCAACGTTCTTTGAACATCCACAGACATATATATACACCATAACACCATAATATATCATTTTTTTAATACTAACATTGAAAATAAGATAAAACCAAATATGAAAAACATTTTATTCAATCATTTGGTCATGTTTCTAAAAAGTGTTTTAGATTTCCTTGCTGAGTAAGACATGACAAAGAAGGGTTTACTATATATAACTATCCTTGCGTAGACTTCCGAAATCTTAAGATGTTCATCAACTCATCTCAAATTGTCGCCCACTTGATCCGACGTGGTTTCAAAAAGGGGTATATGTGTTGGGTCCACCATGGAGAAGAGCCAACTGCAGAAACAAGTGCCACTCAGGTTGAGGAACAGGACATGTCGGATCCCAACAATGACTTCGATGAGGATATGCCAGAGGATGACAATTTAGATGACATGTTGTGTGATGTGGAAGAAAATTATAGTGAAAGGGAGTTTGGCAAATTCAAGCGCTTGATTGACGACTCAGAAAAGCCATTGTTCCCTGGTTGCAAGTTGAAGTACACAAAATTGGCCTCTGTGCTTGAACTATTAAAATTGAAGGCAAGTAACAGCTGGACCGACAAGAGTTTCACAGCACTGTTAGATCTTTTGGCGGACATGCTTCCGGAAGGAAACGAGTAGCCAAAAAATCACCTACCAAGCTAAAAAGCTGTTGTGTCCTTTGGGAGTGGAAGTAGAAAGGATACATGCATGCCCTAATGATTGCATCCTTTATCGTAACGACTACAAGGATATGCATGTCTGTCTGGTGTGCGGCGCATCACGCTATAAGCATAAGGACCGAACCGACGTCGGCGACTGCATTGAGATAAAGCAAGGACCTCCTGCTAAGGTGTTGTGGTATTTGCCCGTCATTCCCCGCTTGCAGCATTTGTTTGCAAACAGTAAAGAGGCAAAATTATTGCGTTGGCACTCAGAAGACTGGAAGAAGGATGGAAAGCTGAGACACCTCGTTGATTCTTCGCAGTGGAGAAATATCGACAGGGAATTTGTTAACTTCGGAGCGGAATTGAGGAAGGTTCGGGTTGAGTACCGATGGAATTAATCCTTTTGGTAACATGAGCGGTCGGCATAGCACTTGGTCAGTTCTTTTGTGTATCTACAACCTTCCTCCTTGATTGTGTATGAAGCGCAAGTATATCATGATGTCTCTACTTATCTCTGGACCAAAACAACCTGGAAACGATATTGATGTGTACTTAGCGCTATTGATAGAGGATCTGCTAACAATGTGGAACGAAGGGGTGCAGGTATGGGATGCATACAAATGAGAGACCTTCATCCTACGTGCTATGATATTTTGCACCATCAACGATTTCCCTGCCCTTGGAAATTTGTCAGTCCATAGTACGAAAGGAGCCAAAGCCTGTCCCCACTGCGAATATGAGACTGAGAGCGTGTGGCTGAAGAATTGCAGGAAAATAGTGTACATGCGTCACTGTAGGTTTCTTCCGAAGAATGACATGTATCATAAGAGGAAGAAGGAATTTGACGGCCATAAGAAGATGGTTCAGCCCCGAAGCCTACGCAAGGGAAAGAAGTTTACTCACGGGTGAAGGACATAGACGTTGTGTTTGGAAAGGGTCGTAAATTGAAACCCCCCACGAATCACAATTGGAAGAAGAGATCGATAGTTTGCGACTTACTGTATTGGGAGCATTTAGAGGTTCGTCATTGCATTGATGTCATGCATGTAGAGAAGAATGTTTGCGACAGTTTAATCGGCCTATTGCTGAACATTCCAGGGAAGACAAAGGATGGCGTCAATGTGCGGCGTGACATGATCGAAATGAAAATCAGGCCCGAGCTAGCACCGAGAGAGGACGATAAAGGCCGTATGTACCTCCCCCCTGCATGCTACACTTTGTGCAAGGCTGAGAGGACAGAACTCTGTAAGTGTCTCTATGGTGTTAAAGTTCCATCGGGTTACTCCACAAATATGAAAAAGCTTGTGTCCATGGGCGATTTGAAATTGCTGGGTATGAAGTCTCATGATTGTCACGTGTTGATGACACAAATGCTTCCTGTTGCCATCCGGAGTATTCTGCCGTGTAAGGTTAGAGAGACGATCACGAGGCTGTGTTATTTCTTCAATGCAATTTCTTTCAAGGTCATTAATCTCGAGGGACTAAATTTTCCTCCGTCGTTTTTTGATATCATGGTCCATCTCACCGTCCACCTTGTCAGAGAAATCAAGATATGTCGACCCGTGCTCCTACGTTATATGTATCCTTTCGAGAGGTACATGGGTGTACTTAAGGCCTACGTGAAGAATCGGTCTAGGCCCGGGGGTAGCATTGTCGAAGTTTATGCAGCGCAAGAGGTTGTTGAGTTCTGCGTCAATTACATGGTCGAGGTAGAAGCAATAGGAGTTCCTGTGTCTCATCACGAGGGGAGGCTTGATGGTGTTGGCACTATTGGACGGAGAGCCATCACTCCTGATTTTGATATGTACTCGAAAGCTCATTTTCGGGTCTTGCAACACATGACGGAGGTGTCTCTATCCATTGACGAGCACAAGGAGATGCTACAACAAGACAATCCTCGCTGATCCGAGGTTTGGATCACGAGAGAACATAACAGTCAATTCAACACGTGGGTGAAAGTGTGAATCACCGGAGAGTCCTCAAGTGATAACCTTAAATGGTTGGCAAAAGGGCCCACGTTTACTGTACAGACATGGCAGGGATACGACATCAATGGGTACACATTTTACACAAAAGCTCAAGATCGAAAGAGCACTGTACAAAATAGTGGAGTGAGTGTAGAAGTTTTTCATGAGGAGTTCAGCGAGACAGGCCCAACAAGGGTAGTACATAGATTGAACTTGTACAACGGGTTCATTGAAGAAATTTGGGAGCTCGATTACGTACTATTCAAGATTGCCCTGTTTCGATGCCGATGGGACCAAATCCCACAGGGTGTGAAGGTTGACAGTTACGGTTTCACTTCTGTGGATCTTGATCGAGTTGCTTATAAAGATGAGCCATTCATACTTGCAAAGCAAGCCATTCGGGTCATTTATGTCACTGACTCGGCCAATAAGAAGTGGCACGTCATCCTTCATGGCAAGAGAAGGATTGTTGGAGTTGAAAATGTCGTAGATGAGGAGGAATACAATCAATTTGATGAGATGCCTCCATTTGTAGATGGTGTACAGGTCGATACTGAAGACACCGACGAAACTAGTTATGTGCGTATGGATCACCAGGAAGTGTTATACTTTAAAGGTAATCAACCGTCCTTACCTCTCTGTTTCCATCTATATAGCTTATATATCTCCTCTAATTCTCGTCTTTGCAGGGCCGCGGCAAGTGGAAAGTTGAGGATAACATGGCTGTGTATGTGGAAATTGTCGGTCAAAGTCCCCATTTGTATGTAACATTTATTTGAGCATGCTCCACAATGTATGTTAAATTTATTTGAGCATGTTCCGCATTGTAACCAATTTTCGGAGCATTTGGACTCCATTTGAAATATCTGAGTGTTCATTTAAAACAAGTTTTCGAGCATTCAGAGTTGCAGAGCTACAGAGTTTATGGTTTAAAACTCTACATATTGCGTAGAAGACGTTCACAGTTAAGGTTCTGAAGTTACGTGCATTCGTGCAGTCCCGCTCATTTCCAGACTTCGCGACTGTTCACTTGCCCTAGCTCTCCGCCCTCGCACCATCCGGCGCGATCACCTCCATCGCCTCCCCACAGTCCGGCGCGATCACCTCCATCGCCTCCCCACCGTCAGTTCCGATCACCTCCATCGCCTTTCCACCGTCAGGCGCGATCACCTCCATCGCCCTCCCACCTTCCGGCGCGATCACCTCCGTCGCCTCCCCACCGTTTCTGCCATTCTTGGTTAATTATAAGTATATGGGTTTTGTTACAGAATTATTAGTTTCAGGTTTACTTAAACTGTTCTCTCTTTAACTTATGTTAGGAATTGATAAGTCTGGTGACGAAATGCACCAGTCGGGGAGTCAGAGTGATCTCGTTGGTGATGAGACTCCTGGGCCGGATGTCACCGCGTCCACCGTGACCCATTCGCAAAAGAGAAAGGGGCGAGGCCGGATGACATGCGCGCGTCTCAACAAGCAGGAAAAGCAGCATGTACAGTTCGATGACAAAGTGTGCCGGAAGCTCCGAACAAACTTGTCGCTCAGTACCGCTCACTATGCGGCAAAGTGGCAAGGGAGCGGGTGCCCATCACCACCTCCTACTGGGGTCAAGTGCCCCCAGAGTGCAAGGATGCGCTGTGGGAAGAAGTGCAGGCGGCGTTTCACATTGCTGAGAATCGCCAGTTCACCGTCTGCCGGACGACACTGTTGTCAATAAACAAGGCATGGAGGAACTTGAAGAGCCACCTTATCAGGCACTATGTGAAGGGGTCGAAGACTCCCTTCAATGACTACCCTTTCATGACTCCCGAGGCATGGCAACAGTTCGTGGAGATGAAGGGCAAGCCTGAGTTCCAGGAGCTTAGTGCAAAGGGCCAGGCTAACCAGGCCAAGAATACCCACCCACACAGACTAGGCACCGGTGGGTGTCGTGGTATTGCGAATACCCCGGCAGGTTTTGTGGAAGATCCTAGCGATGAAAATACGACGTGAGCTGACCGCGTGACCGGTCCTCTCCCGACGGGCGAACACAGCAAATGACACGAAGATTTATACAGGTTCGGGCCTCAGTGGAGACCCTAGTCCTGTAGTGTGCTCCCAACTGGAGTTTGCTAGGGGAGCTCTCTCGGGGGAGAGATGGCTCCAGAGCACACCTGTGAGATTGTCTATTCCAAGTAATAATGAACTGTCTCTCTTACATGAGGTGTTACAAGGGCTTATATAGCCCCAAAAGACGCAAAAAGTCTAAACTACCCCGCCTGCCACCGTTGGATCGAGGGGTAGCAACGTCCCTCTCCCGGCTAGGAACCTTGGATACTTGACAGGTGTCCGCCGATTCCCGAGGCGCTTCTCGCGTGACACTCACGTGACCCGGGACCGGAGACCCTTGTCTCCGGAAGGACGGCGGCGCCCGGGACAAGCCACTGGGGGGCCTTGTCCCCGAGCAAATGGTGGTGCCCGGGACAAGCCACCGGGGGGCCTTGTCCCCAGGCAAAAGGAGACGCCAGGGAAAAGCCATCGGGGGACCTTGTCCCCGGCCAAATGGCGGCTCCTGGGACAAGCCACCGGGTTCTTGTCCCCGAGCAAACGGCGGCGCCCGGGACTAGCCACCGGGGGGTCTTGTCCCCGGGGAAACGGCGCCGCCCGGGAAGAGGCACCTGGGGGCCTTGTCCCCAGGCAAAAGGCGACACCCGGGACAAGCCACCGGGGGGCCTTGTCCCCGGGCAAACGGCAGCGCCCGGGACAAGCCACCGGGGGGCCTTGTCCCCAGTCAAATTGAACAACCTCTTACCTGGACTTGACCTCGTGGAGATTTCCCCCCACAGCAGCCCCCCATGCCCCAGAGGGGATGGTTCATGTTACCGTGAAAACCTCCGGGCCGAGCTACCGGAGCCGTGATGCTTTGATTCCCGCGCCGCGCGTTTATTACCGCGCCGTCGTTCATTAAGGCCTTGTCTCGATGGGAGTGCGCCGTTCGGCCATAATGGCCGCTCGCGGTTCGAACTGGTGACACCTCGTTTCGCGCGCCCGTCTGTTGCGCCCCGAACAGGGTACCACGACTACTCCCGTGGAGACCTAGCTCACTGCAACTGGCCTCATAGATACATACCACTGACTTACCAGGATAAGTCAAGCACAGGAGTTCATTGCAGCAGAGTAACTTACAAAATATCATTCATAACAGTATGGCCTGCTTGTCTGATACAAAAAAAGGGGTGATACAATGCCTTCAAGGCACAAATGGTCTAAATAAAATAAAAAGACAACTACTCGGCGGAAGCTAGGAGAAACCCCCACAGTCGTAAGAAGTTGACAACAGAACAACACACATCAAGGATCTGGCAGAATTGGCTCTCCTCCATTTGGATCCACGAAATCTTCCAAGCCTTCGTCTTGGTCATGAAGCACTCCATCTATTGTTGATAAGTTGCAAGGGTGAGCACTTACGTACTCAGCAAGTCATAGGTAAGAGTAGAGATATGTATAGTAGAGATGACATGATACTATGCTATTGAGGGAAAAGAGGTGAGAGGGTTTTTCCAAAAATACTTTTCTTCCAAGCTTTGCAAATCTCATGCTCATATACTTAGGGCACAATCCACGTGCCTCTTAGCTATTATATGATCACTAAATTATGGTACTACCGCGACACGTCAACACATGACAGCCCACGGCAGCACCCCTTATCATGATAACACATGTCATTTGGGTAATCTTGACTTAACAAATTTTAATTTATAAAACAATACTTGTGTCACACCCCGTGGATTTAATCCACCGCGCCATACTCCTAAAACTCGCGAGCACGAAGTATTCAAATACATTTTTAACTCTGCAGAGGGGTACCAATTTACTCGCAAGATATATCCACTTTCATGCCCTTCCTATCACAAGGATTGGACCTCTGACTCACTTCATATTGTGAGTGGCAAGGTGGAGATAACAAGAACTTTTGCCGTGTTTCACACACAGTTCACCCCAGACCTCGTGGTTTTCTTCACGCAAACCACAGTTGTGGCAGGGTTACACAACCCCCACTAAATTGGCATCTTCCCCTCAGGGTCAGCATGCATTATCACATCCTGTGATATGTGTTGGAGCGCACCCCGTGTAAATCATGATTTTGTCATATAGGGGTTCCATGTGTGATCCACATACTACTTGTTCAGACCTGTCCCATACCAGGCTTGCGGTCGGCACGTTAATCATGCCACTAGACGCACAACACAAGGTTCTAGGTCCTTATATGCCAGTGACCAGATCATACCACAAACCATGCACCTTCAGTGCCTGCACATCCTTTGCAGTTAAGCACCTCCAGTGCTACCACCCTCTCATACCAAAATTCTGGTCACGGCTAAGGGTTTTATTTCATGAATATAAATATATATACATATATATTAGTTCATGGCTCATTATTTGATCAATTCACATTTCACAGGCATCCAGCCTAGTACTGCCAATTCATAATTCAACCATTCTCAATCTTTCACATGCAATATTATTTATATTCAAGGATATGTTATAGCACCTCTTAAAATATAGGTTCAAGATGTTCAAGAATATGACTTGCCTTCCGCGTCGTAAGAAATAGCAGTTGATGTCGGGTCTGCGACGAAGTCTTCAAACTTGGACTTTTGTTCTGAACAAGGATCAAACAAGCAAACAGGCATTACAATCAATCCTACTCTTACTAATCCACTATATGCGATAATGCAAGGTAAAAGCGTCTCAGCGATACAAGATTTGGGGTTCTGGGAAGCGATTAGGGTTAAACTATGGAAACCAGGGTTAAGATTCATTGTCAAAGGTTTACAAGGTTCCAAATGTCTCAAAATATCAGAATGATATCAAGGTTGCAACTGGTTCGCCCAAAAACAGCGAACGTCTTTAGGTCGACATTCGGTTCAAGGCATCGACATAGGGTCGATGGATGATAGAGGGCTCAACTCAAGTTGTGATATATAGTACAATAAAATGTAGATCACAACATCAGGAGTCTAAAGGACAAGGTTATGTTCAAAATGCAGGGCTGGAAGTAGGTGAAAAGGCTCAATGCCACTGGTTGACATAGGCTGACAAGGGCTGACAATGCCCAAGAATGGCATTGACATGGTTTGAATAGTTCTCAGTGGCCAAAATGGGTTTTGATTTAAGCATATGGTGCACAAAGTAGTGACACAACTGTTTGACAAAGTATTTTTTTTGCATGACCAGAGGTGGGTGAACAGGGCTAATGCCACTGGCTGGCATAGTTTGGCATAGAGTTGTCATGGCCAGAAATTAGGGTTTGCCATAAATTTTGATCTAGGGCTCCAAATGATGCACCACTTTGTCTGGTAGTTAGGCATTTGTATCATGAACAAATGACTCAACAGGATCTAGGGCAGGCGATGGCCGGAAAGTGATGAAAACCGGCGGTGAAGTTGACTGGCCTGGAGCACTTGCAATATGAACAGTACAGCAACTAGGGCATAGCTATAACTCTTGTTCTAGGCCGAATTAGAAGTCCAAAACATCTAAATGGCAAGGTGGTTTGACCTGGAGTGGCTGGGTTTGGAAGATACTGGCTGGAGAAAAGATGAACTCAAATCTGATTTGGGCATTTCTGATTTAAAGTGATTGAGCTTAATTCCTTGCTTGTGGATGTTCCTCAGGGTACTAGAAACATATTGGTGAAGTTGGATTAACAGATTACTTAACAGAGAAGCTTAATCAGCAAGCGCAGTGAACATGCAAAGTTGCAAATTGGGGTTTTTCATATTTCAGCAAATCTGTCGGTTTTGGTTGCTTAGGGATGTTAAGCAAGGTCTAGTGAGCATATTTGATCACTATCTCGAAGGTTGAATTGATCTGGTTGAGGATTAATTGCTCGTCGGAGACTGAAGACATTTAAACTAAATTCCAAGCTTGAGAAGTATGAGGGAGATGAGAGAAGCTCACTGGGGGTGTTGGATTGAAGAAGGAGGCAGTGGAGAAGCTTGGCACCGTGGGCCTCTCTTCGAGCTTACCGAAGAAGACGACGGAGATGGCGAGGTTAGAGACTTGAGTGGTTCTGGTGTGTGCCGTTGAGCTGAGATGGGGTGGCTTTTATAGGCACGGTTAGAGGCTTGCAATGGCTGGAGTTGCCTGGGAAATCGAAGCGGCCGAAGTGACTGGAAAGCGACCGGGCAGTGAAGACAGGAGGCGAAACGACGTGCTACAGTGGCCCTGCTGGCTTGCAGACTGGCGCACGCTGTCCTCGTTGATGCAATGGCGAACTGACGGTTTCCTTTGGTATGCTTGCAATGTGGCGCAACTGTGCTGCTATTGTTGGGTGCGCGCGGAAGAACGAAGGGAACGCTGGCGCGGACGGGGCTGCTCCACGGTGGCGAACAAGATGTTCACGCGTGGCAACGAAACAACGGCGAAGGTGGCAGTGCTGGTGATCAACGGCTAGGAGTGCTCGGGGAGCTGTAGCCAGCAAGATGTGGCTGGATTAGACTTCACGGCGAGCTGGCGTCGAGGTGAATCGGTTCAGCTGCCGTGAGGGCTTTACAGCTGGTGCTTGCTGCGAACAGACGGCGAACTGATGGCTGGGCACGGCTAGGTCTCCAGGTGGCTCCTTTTTCCAGCTGAAGCCGACTGATGCTGGTTGTGGCGTGCAACGGGAAGAAATCAATTGGCCATGATTCACGCTGGAGAAGATCCACAGTGGCCAACAGTACACACACACGTGGCACTGTTCAGCAGGTGGTCGAAGCTTGAAGCAGCAACAGCGCGTGCTCAAGGTCGAAGCTCCCGTGCTCGTGTGCTGGATCCAGCTCGAGGTCGAAGTCCAAGGCAACAGCTCGAGGTAGCTAGCAGCTGAAGAGGTCGAAAGCTGCAGCTCTAGTTGACTAGTGCAGCAGATCTGGTCGATTGCGCTGGCTCTGGTCGGTTGCACTAGTTGTGGTCATGAACAGAAGGTGTGGTCGAACCAGGGACTAAATTGTGATGGTTTCAGTTGAAATCTGGACTGATTTGCAAATCTGGGTTTAGAGAGGTTTAATTTGGGATTTGATTTCATGGCTGAGTATAATATTTCTATTAATATTCATTTAGCTCAAATTTGGAGAAAGTTCGATAAGATCTGAGGGATTTCACTTATTTTTGAAAATAGGGTAGAATTAGGGTAAAATAGATCTGGATTTTGTCGATCTCGAATTCTGGTAATTGGAGTGAGATTTTGAAGTCTGATCAGAAGGGAAATTTGTATCAAATAGCATTTGGGAGGTGTTCCCTGAAGAAATTCTGGATTTGGAGTTGATTTGTAGATTTTAGCCTTTTCAGGCTTCCAGGTAAACAGAAAAGGACTTCTTCGCAGTAAAATTTAGACTAATCTGCGAAAAGTGTTTAGATGAAACAATCTGGTTCGCAACTTTTTGTAGTAAGTTGAGGATATATCTGGAAACATATTCCAAAAGACACTTGAGTCTGGATAGGGTTAAATCATGATAACTCAGTTATCTGGAAACTGGGGTACTTAGGTTAATCTGAATTTCCTGTTTTCGAAAACAGAAAGGTATTTAGATACTGGGAGTTAGGGTTTGAATTCAATCTGGCACTTGAAGACTTTTATCTTCAGGGTAACTGGTAGGTCAAATTTGGATGGGCAAATCATAATCTGGATCTAGAGAATAGATTTGGAGATTTTTAGGGTTTGAGAGATATTAGGGTCCAGCTGATCTGGCTACAACTACAGAGATACATGTATGCAGGATTTTTATGCAAAAACTTTTCACCCCCAAAACTAGGGTGTTACACTGTCCCTTCATTTCCCATGCGTTGTTTGAATTTGAACAGCGTGGATGCACCACGAAGGGCCATGTGGCACCCATCGGGGCCGCGTTTGGCCCCTATAAATAGGACCATGAGGGGCCCAGAGAAACTATTCCAAACTTCAATCCTTAGCCTCTAGGGCCTTTAGCTCTCCCGGTAGCCCTCTTCCAGAAGCTCACTCCCGGAAGCTTATCCTCCGGAACCCCTAAAGCCCCCTTTTTTCTAGAGCCTAAGCCACCGGAAAAATTAGAAGGGACCCAAGGGCCGTGCCAAGGCCGTGGAGGTGCCACCGGAGGAAGCCACCGCGGACTTCCTCTGGGCCTCAGAGTTTACATCCGGGAACCTGGAGTCCCTGGTGGTCTGGGGGGTGGTTGCGGACGGGGTCCCCCGCCCCAGGCCCGAGGAAGTGGTGGCCATTGAGGCTTTTCTCGAGGCCGGGCACCGGCTCCCGGTGCACCCATTGCTCCGGGAGTTTTTGAAGGAGTACACGGTGGCCATGAACCATCTAACGCCGAACGCGTTCGTCTGGATGGGCCTCTTCATTTGGCTCTTCGAGACGGCCACCGGACGGGAGCCAACGCTCCGGCTGTTCTGGTATTTCTATGAGCCGGCGGCAAGGAGCTCCCACTTGGTGAAGGGAGGGCCCCGGTCCACATCACCCCTGCATCTTTTGCAAGGGGGCCCGCCGTCGGTCGCGACGGGTCCTGCGCCGGGAGGGAGACCCCCCTACTGTCTGTGGGGGAGGCCGACCGGTACACGGAGAGCCTGCAGACCCGGAAGGCCCAGGACTATGTCTCGCAAGGGACGCTCCGCGAGTGCTTCGGGGAGCTTCAATCCCTCCAGATCCAGGTTCTTTCTCAAGTCGATGGATGGTTTCCTTCGGCGCTCCCGACTCGAATTTTTTCTAAATCTTGCACTTGTAGGGGGCGGCCATCACCTGGGGGATTGAAGCGCACTTCAGCCAGGTGCTGAAGGATGTGGAGGAGAAGGCCGCCGCCTATCTGCAGTAGTGGGACGATGCCCTCCTGGAGCTAGCCCGGGTATGGGCCCAAATCCATGCCTCCGTGACCGCCAATGATCGGCTCCGGAGGGAGGCGAAGGCGAAGGAGGACGCCCTCTGGGAGCTTGAGGGCTCCAACGTCCGGGCCGTAACGGACGCGGGACGCTCCGTTCGCTCAGCCCTCGAGGGGCTTGGAGTGAGGTTGGGCTCGGGAGGTAGCTCCGAGGCGGCGCCGATGATGCTCGCGGAGGCTGTGCATTTTCCTAACGCACAAGTCTCCGTGTTTCCAGAGGCTGCCAACGCCCAGGCCCGGGGCCGGGCGATCCCGGTCGTGGCTGCCGCGGCCGGGCTCGTGGAGCACCGGGGGGTTGGCACCCAGGTGATCGAGGGCCGGATTCCCAGCACCAGCGCCTCCGGGAGTGGATGCTGCGGCTCCGGCGGGAGCCCCCCAGGGGGAGGACGCCAATGGCCAAGTATGAGCCTCCCCCCGGGTCTCTAGATAGGACCATTTTTGTTTTTAGGTCTTTTGCTCCCGGTAGCTTCTTAGAGGAAGCCCCAGACACTTATACAAAGATATTTCTGATGCAATAGAAATTTGATTTTTTGCTAAGTCTTCAAATCATATTTACCAGGTTACCCGAGAGGTTGCTCCCGGGCGAGGGTCCCGGAGAAACTCTTCGGGGGTGAGGCCTTTGTGCCCCGGCGGGTGTCACCCGGGGGATGCCCAGGTCGCCTTTATTTTGTTAAGTCTCTTCTCCAGGGGACGCAACGGGGGCGTCTCCCAGGAGCCGATCCGGTTGCGGTGGCATCCGTAGTGGCACCTGGACAACTTCGACAATCACCGCGCTGAACTATCCCCTCCGCGACCGGGGTCACGGAGGGTTCCCCCGCTTCGAATACTTCCACCGGTGAGCTACGAATATTGGCCCGAAGACCTGCTCCGGGAGGCCCAGCGTCTCATACACGGCTTGTACTGGGACCTGGCCCAGGAGATATCGGAAGGACTCCTGGATTATTAGGCGTAGGATCTTTTCGGGTTGTACCCTGGGTTGTATCGTATCTGATGTAATGATGCCCACCGGAGGGGAAAGATGCCCTCCGGTTAAATGATCTTCAATAAAGCTAAGTTTGCTTGTGTACTTTGATTTCTTTAATAGAGCTAAGTTTGCTCGTGTACTTATCTTAGATGGTCTGGAATGGTGTGATTCCCGGGTGCAACTTATCCCCCCCTCCACAGAGGCTCCTGGGGAGCTCCTCTGCCCATGCACCCCGCTTGGAGGTGGCTTGCTCGAGCTATCGGCGTAACCCTTGTAGTATCAAGCCATTGACCCTTTCAACGGCCCTGTTGCTCTGGGGATAAGCTACCGAGGCGAAGTGGATGGTGAGCCCCAAGCCTTCGCAGAATTCCTGGAAATATACCGAGTCGAATTGCGTCCCGTTATCGACAGTGATTTCTCGGGGGACGCCGAAACGACATATGATATTTTTCCAAAAAAACTGCTGTACTGCCCGGGACGTGATGCTGGCGAAAGGTTCAGCCTCTATCCACTTAGTAAAGTAGTCGACCGCGACCACCACATACTTGTAGCCCCCGGGCACTAGGGGGAAGGGGCCCAGGAGGTCCATCCACCAGCGCGCGAAGGGACAAGTGATGGGGATAGTCCGCAGTGCTAAGGGGGGGAGGTTCGAACCCTTGGCCATCTTCTGACAGGCCTCGCATGTGGAGACAAGGTCTTGCGCGTCACAGATCACCGTGGGCCAATAGAAACCCTGGTGATGAGCGTTGGCCGCGATGGCACGCGGAGCCAGGTGAGACCAGCAACTTCTTGCGTGAATATCCTCGAGAAGCCGGAGCCCCTCTGGTCGTGGAAGGCAACGGAGCAAGGCCGAAGCCCCCTGCTTGCAGAGCTTCCCCTCCAAGAAGAGGTATGCCCGAGCTTTGGCCCGGAGGCGCCTAGCCTCTGTCTTGTTGGGAAGGTCCCCCTCGCCCTTGATGAAGGAGATGAGGGGGTCCGTCCAAGACGAAGTCCGAGTGATTTCGGTGACTTCCGGGACGCAGGATTCGTCACCCGCATACGGGGGGTCACCGAGGGCTTCACGATAATCTCCAAGAAGGCCCCTTTGGAGAGCGGTTCCTGGGCACTGGCCGCCCGGGCTAGGGCGTCGCCCTGATCGTTGTCCCTTCGTGGGATGTGTCGGGCCTCTAGGCCATCGAAGTGCTTCTCCATCTGCGCACTTCCTGCAAGTAAAGGCTCAAATTTGCGTCATGGCACAAGTAGGAATTGTCCATTTGGCAAACTACGAGCTGGGAGTCTGCTTTTACTAGGAGGCGTCGAATCCCCAGGGAGCGCGCAAGGCGCAACCCGAGGAGTAAGGCCTCGTATCCAGCGACGTTGTTCGTAGCAGGGAACTGGAGCCGCGCCGCGTACTCCTGTTCCCTCCCCTCGGGGCTCCGGAGGACTACTCCCGCACCAGCCCCGGCGAGACACAGGGAGCCATCGAACATGAGTATCCAATGGTCACTGCGTCGAGGCAGCGCGGGGAGGTCTTCGTCCCCGGGTCCAGAGGCAGGAGTCCATTCCGCCACGAAGTCGGCGAGGACCTGTGACTTGATGGCGGAGCGCCCCGTGAGGGAAAGGGAAAAGGGGGCGAGCTCAGCCCCCCACTTCCCTATCCGGCCGGTGGCTTCTTTATTTTGGAGTACCTCCCCCAAGGGGAGGGATGACGGGATGGTGATGGGGTGCCCCAGGAAGTAATGACGAAGCTTCCGGGACGCCATCAGGAGGGCGTAGCAGATCTTCTCCATCTCTGTGTATCGAGTTTTGGCCCCTTGGAGGGCTTCGCTCACGTAGTACATGAGACGCTGCTGCCTGTCTACCTCCCTTACCAAATCGGGGTCACAGCGAGGTAAAGGAGCAAGGGCTCCTCCGGAGACGGGCTCACGAGCATTGGGGGGCGCATGAGATATCTCTTCAAATCATCGATAGCTTCTTGGGCTTCGGGGGTCCATCGGAACCCCTCGAGCCCCTGGAGGATTTTGAAGAATTGGAGGCCGCATTCCCCCGACCGCGAGACGAAGCGGCTCAGCGCGGCTAAGCGGCCGGTGAGTCGTTGAACGTCCTTGACCGAGCGCGGCGGGGGCATGTCCAGGAATGCCCGGATCTTCTCGAGGTTTTCCTCTATGCCCCGCTGGGACTCAAGGAAGCCCAAGAGCTTCCCCCCGCGCACGCCGAAGGCTCATTTCTCCGGGTTGAGCTTCAACCCATACGCGCGGAGGTTGCGGAAGGTCTCCGCTAAATCGTCGACGTGAGCAGTCGTGCAGGGACTTTTGACGACCGCGTCGTCGACGTAGACTTCGATGTTGCGACCAATTTTGTCCTTGAAGACCAGCATCATGAGCAGCTGGAAGGTCGCTCCAGCGTTCTTTAGCCCGAAGGGCATGTGAACGTAGTAGAAGGTTCCGAGGGGAGTTATGAAACTCGTCTTTTCCTCGTCCCCTTCCGTCATCTGGACTTGGTGATAGCCCGAGTATGCGTCCAGGAAGCTCATCAACTCGCACCCCGCGGTCGAGTCGACCAATTGGTCAATTCGCGAGAGCGGGAAGTTGTCCTTGGGGCAAGCGCGGTTGAGGTCGGTGAAGTCCTCGCACATCCGCCACTTGCCGTTTGGCTTCTTTACAGGGACGGGGTTCACAAGCCATTCTGGGTGCAAGACCTCCCGAATGAACCCCGCCTCTCAGAGTCGGGCAATCTCTACTTTTATCGCCTCTTGGCATTCAAGGGAGAGTTTCCTCAGCTTCTGCTTGATCGGTGGGTGACTGGGGGTCACGGCGAGCTTGTGCTCGATGACATCCCGGGCGACGCCTCGCATGTCGGAGGGCTTCCACACGAAAACGTCGGAGTTTTCGTGCAGGAAAGCCGCGAGTTGCTCCGCGTGCTCTTCACGGAGGTCTGCCCGATCCTAATTGTTTTGTCCCCGTCGTCCGGGGACAGTGGGATCTTCCGGGGGTCCCCCTCCGGGCGTGGCTTGGGAAGGGGCCTCCCGGAAGGTATTATGGCGGCGTCTGACTCTGGGGGGGATGCCTCCCCCCCCGGGGTTTTGATGATGTTGACGCTCCCGATTGTTGCGGCGGCGCGCTCGTATAGAGCGCGGACCACGTCTTGGTCTCGCTGGGCGGTGATCACGCCATGAGGCTCGGGGATCTTCACGCAAAGACAGTTCTGGTGGATCGCTGCCCCCAAGCGGTTGATTGTGGTCCTCCCCATGATCGCGTTGTAAGAAAAGGGGAGGTCTACCACATCAAACCAGACCATGTCTGTCCGGTAATTGTCTGGGGTGCAGAAGGTCATGGGGAGATCCACCTTCCCCACGGGGTGGATCACCTTCCCAGGGACGAATCCTTGCAAAGGCCATGTTGCGGGCTGCAAGAGCTTCTCGTCCACCTGCATCTCCCTAAATGCTTTTAGGTAGAGGACGTCGGCGGAGCTCCCGCCATCCACGAGGATGCGGGCTAGATGACAGTTGTAGATGGTGGCAGAGACAATGAGTGCATCGTCATGGGGGAAGTGAACCCCACAAGCGTACTCCTTGCGCTGACGCTTACAGTCCCGCCCGGACGCGGACCCTCCCGTGATGACATTGACACGCCTCTGGGAGGTTTGGAAGGGGAGTGTCTGATGGCTCCCCTCCTGTGTTCGTCCCTACTGTCCCCCCGCGGGAGCAGGAAGGGCCGGTAAGGCCGGCTGAGGTGGTAAGGAGGCCGGAGTCCCCCCCCCCCTGATGAGACCATGTACATCATGGTTATGACCAAGACGACATCAACATGGTGGTCATCAAGATGTCATCATCCGCCACCTTGGCCAGGACGCGAAAGCTGGCAGCACGTACGTCGTCTGGATTTTGTGCTGTCGCCGCCACAAGTTCGGCCTCCACCTTGGCCACCTCCCCAAACACAAGACGTGCTCAAGAAAGGCGCCTCTACACCTCTAAGGTCGCACAAGCCACGTCGTTCCAAGGCCAGCCCACAAGTGAGCTCAATTCATCCGCGAGTCCGGTTCGGCCATCTGCTCGTAGTCCAACTTCAAACGGATGTACAGGCCACATACGAAGTCCGTTTTCAACGTTCTTGGACTCTACGGACAAGAGAACGACGAGAGCTTTCCAAAGGATCCAGTCCCATGTCCAAATTCCTTACGAATCAACAGGAATCGTCAAAACAAGATTACGACCAGAATCTGACGTGCGCTGCGACGCTCCACTTTGGGCCCAAGGCCCATGTACCCCTAGGGTTTCCACCTCCACCCCATGGCCGCCCCATACAGTATATATATGGCCGCCATGGCTGCCGTTTAGACTTGGGTTTTGCTTAGATCAATTTTGTCTTTGAACAGTGTCGCCGTTCATCGGTGTGTGAGACCCCAACTCGTGAGTTTCATCCTCAATTGCAAATTCAGTTGCATCTTTCTTGTTCTTGCTTGTGTTCTCGATTCACTGGCAGGGATTAGCCTTCGTGGTGAGGTCAACCGGGCAGCGCACGGTTGATAACCAGAGGATGCGTGGTGCTGCGATTGCAGGGGTTTTGATCGTGCCGATCAAGAAGCCGGATCGTGTGTGTCTCGCGCCGCCTAATCGACTTATCCTCCACCTGACGGAAGTTCGGGCATCCCCGTTCCCATTACCCCCCCCCCCCTCCCCGCCCATGCTGGTCGAGGAATGCGGAGAATTGTTGTAGTAGTTGATGGCATTCCCGGGTGGCATGGGTATTGGACTTGTGGAAGGTACACCACAGACCTTCCCTGCTTGCCGCCGCGGGGCTTTCCCGACCGCGGGACGACTGTCCTCCCCCACGGCCTTTCGGCTTGGGGAAGGGGCGATTGCCCTTTGAGGCGTCGCACCAGCTGCCTACGCCCTCGAGGACAAAGGTGTCCCGAGGCCGTGGATCGCTATGACCCCCCTGCTTGGGGCGTTTGAGGGGGTCTCTAGCCCCCCGGTCGGCGGGGGCGGGAGCCCCCTGGTTCCTCTTCCATAGGTCGTCCTCCTCCGCTCGAGCGTACTTCTCAAGTACGTTGAAGAGGTCGTCGGCGGAGGAGGGGCAGCTTCGGGAGAGTCTCCGGTGGAGCTCCCCCAGGAGGATCCCGCTCTTACACGCCTCAATGACTGTGGAGTCAGGGACGTGGGCCACTTTGCTCTTGACTTGGCCAAAGCGCTTGAAGAAGTTGTGGATGGTCTCCCCCGTCCTTCTGCACAAACTTCCAGGGGAACTACGTGCGTCCCCTGGACTCCTCGGTGAGGTAGAGGGGAAAACGTTGCATTGCACCATCTCGTCCCCCCCGGCCGCTGAGATGGCTGTGGAATAAACCTGCACGAATTCATAAGGGTCGGCCTCACCGTTGTAGTGTTCAATGTGCGGCGGGCGGTAAGGCCGCGGCCATTGAATGTACCGTAGTCTTCGGCATAGCGGCTGGTTAGCTCCTTCCACCTCTCAGGGGGAGTCCCGGTCATTGTCCCCTTTGACAGGGGACGTGCGCAGCTTGTCAAAGTCGGGAAGGGGCCCAAGAGGTCTGCCCGCATGGCGGTAACGACGCTTTACTTCCGGGTTGGTGGAGCTCACCTCCAAGACGTCTGGGCGCTCCTCCGGAGAGGTTGGTTCTTCGGCGGGTCTCTTCCCCCGGCCGGAGCGGGAGCGAAGCTCTCCGTGTCCGCAACCCCGGGGAAGTTCCTCCCCAGACTTAGTTGTACGCATTCGCTCAACCTCCTCCCGGGTGAAGCGGACTTGATTCACCGGAGGCGCCCTTGGGGGCAGCCCCGGGGGAGGAGGGAGCTTATGCGCTGTAGCTATCGCCCTGGGCGCTACCGGCGCCGGTGAGGGGGAGACCCGTGTGGCCACGTCGGGAACCGGAAAGGGGGAAACCCCTGTATTATCCGGAACCTAAGAGGGGGGAACCCTCGCGGCGATGTCCGGAACTGGAAAGGGGGAACCCTTGTATTATCCGGAACTAAAGAGGGGGCAACCCTCGCGGTGATGTCTGGAACTGAGGCGCCGTTGAGGGGGGAGGCCCGCTGCAATGCGGGAGCTGCTCTGTCTACCGCCCCCTGTGCTGTAAACGCGACCTGCGGGGCGGGACTGTCTCCCGACGCAGGGAAAACCCCCGGCAAGTAGTGGGCCCCCTGCCCTGGGAAGGAGCCCGGAGCAGGGTGTCTCCCTGGTACCGCGAAGGCTCCGGGCATGAGGTAACCCCCCGGCATCGGCAAGACTCCCGGCACCGGGAAGGCTCCGGATGGTTGGCCCGTCGGGGGAGGATATCCTCCTACGGGGTCGTACAGATATGCCGGGCCTCTAGGGGCCATGGGGGTCACCGGGTGACCCATGAACGGGGGTATAGCTCCTAGGAATGGGTACGGTGGGTAAGTGGGGGCTGGCGGCCGCGGCAAGAAACGGAGTAGCTCCTCCATAGAGCGCTGGGAGCGGAGCTGGCCCTCCACTAAGGCCTTGAGCAAGGCGTCCCGGGGGGCTGAGGAAGCCGTCGAGGGGAGACTGGTCCCAGCCGAGGCGACCGCGGTCACCGGGACTGACTCGGAGGTCGAACCACCGAAATTAACGGGGTAGGTCGGAGGTGGTACCTGGGTCTGGTCGCCTCTGGGCGGAAGCGCCGGGACGGTCGTGTCCCGGATGGGCGGAGCCGGATCATTGGGACCGACGTCACCGGGAAGGGCGTAGGCCCTCGTCCTTGGGGAGCCATGGCGTCTCATAACTAGTCCCCACGGACGGCGCCAACTGTCGTGGTATTGTGAATACCCCAGCAGGTTTTGTGGAAGATCCTAGCGAAGAAAATACGACGCGAGATGACCGGGTGACCGGTCCTCTCCCGTCGGGCGAACACAGCAAATGACACGAAGATTTATACAGGTTCAGGCCTTAGTGGAGACCCTAGTCCTGTCGGCGTGCTCCCAACTATAGTTGGCTAGGGGAGCTCTCTCCGGGGAGAGATGGCTCCGGAGCACACCTGTGAGATTGTCTATTACAAGTAATAATGAATTGTCACTCTTACATGAGGTGTTACCAGGGCTTATATAGCCCCAAAAGATGCAAAAAGACTAAACTACCCCGCCTGCCAGTGTTGGATCGAGGGGTAGCAACGTCCTTCTCCCGGCCAGGAACTTTGGATGTTTGACAGGTGTCCGCCGATTCCCGAGGCGCTTCTCACATGACCCTCACATGACCCGGGACAGGAGACCCCTGTCTCTGGAAGGACGACAACGCTCGGGAAAAGCCAACGGAGGCCTTGTCCCCAGGCAAATGGCGGCGCCCGGGACAAGCCATCAATGGGCCTTGTCCCCGGGCAAAAGGCGGCGCACGGGACAAGCCACCGGGGGGCCTTGTCCCTGAGCAAATGGCGGCGCCCGGGACAAGCCACCGAAGGCCTTGTCCCCGAGAAAACGGCGGCACCCGGGACAAGCCACCGGGGGGTCTTGTCCTGGGGCAAATTGAACAACCTCTGACCTTGACATGACCTCGTGGAGATTTCCCCCAACAGTGGGTATGTGGGGAAGAAGGGGTTGTGGAGGAAGTAGGACGAGGAGGCTTCCCAGTCTTCGGTCGCCGCTCCTTATGCGGGCATAACGGACGTGCGCGCCCGCAATTGGTGCCGAGCAAGATTGACGATGACCTCCTCTAGAAGCGTCTCTGTGAATAACCCTGCGGACAGGGAAGTGATCGACTGGCTGGTAAGATTGTACGATCACGTACTATCCTCGTAACACGCATGCAATGGGTTGTATTGCTAAGTTCTCCTGTTCCAGGCAACACTGAGTGCGCAGGCAGCATCTGGAGACTTCAACCCTAGGAGGGACAGGGATATCCTCACGATGGCGCTAGGAAACAAGGAGCATCCAGGCCGCGTGCGCGGCCTCAGTGCCACTGTGCCTTCGAGGGATGGTTTCCCTAATGATGAGGCGGCGGCTAAGAGGAGAAAGAGATCCCACAAAGCCCGCGACGAACGGCTCAAGGAGGAGATGCGATCGGAGTTCGCTGTTCAGGACAAAGCACTCCTGCAGCAGTTGTCGGAGATGCAGGCCATGTATGACGAGCTAAAACAGGCGACCCAGGGCACCCCCTTGTAGCGACAGAATTACCGAGCCCCAATCTTGGCCACCGCAGTAGCTGGGCGTCCGCGCCGGGGTCTTCGCAGTTGGAGCCCTCTCCACAGTATCCGTTGGAGTTTCTGCAGGTAATGACTGTTTTTCTAAGTTAATTCATTCCAAAGTGACAAGCGGTGAAATTCAATATGTTAATGCGCACTGTTTGTAGGAACCCACCTCCTGCAAGCTTATGGTGCTGGCCGGTCTCTTCCCGATCGAGGTTGGTCGTGGGATGGCGCAACCATGCACGGCGGGGGCCACAATCCACGGTGTCCCTCTATCTGAGGGTTTTGCACAGGTCCAGGTGGACAGTGTCTCCGACCATTGCAAGGGTTTTCCGTTGGACAAGCCACTGAACGACGAGATTATCACTCTCGGGGATGCGGTGCACACGTTCTTGCAATGGCCCAAAAAAGACATCATCCTAGATGAGGTAATTCCCCCACCAGTTTCGTAATTCGTACTGTAATAATAGCCCTCGGAGTTAGTGGCCATTACTATATGTAGGTTCTTACATCACAGATGGACACGGACACTCGGCCTACTAGCCAGCCGACCCCTCCGAGAAGCCAACCAACGGGGTCCGATGATGAAGCTGACTCCGACTAGGAGGAAACCATTCAAGAAGCTGGCTAGTAGGGGAAAAGCAAAGAAGAGCCCGGTGAAGGAGAGTGAGAAGAGTGCGCCAGCTCTCATGCCGTTCGCTCTGGGGATGCCCATGGCCTCCGATGCCGCAATTTCTAGCATGGGGTTAGCATGTCAGAGCCTGCATGGATGGTACATGAAGAGGACAAACAAGACCAGGACGCAGCTTCCGACGCACATCATGGTCAAGTACACCGTGGCAGAGTTCTATAACGATGTCGGGACCTACTCGATGACCTTCAAAGACCTGCACAATTTACTGGACAAAGATGCGCTCGACTTGTCAATCCTACAGTCTTGGGTGCCGTAAGTATCCTACTATCCTACGCCTGTTCGTGCATATACGGATATATGTCATTTATTAATTGGTTACTTTCGTGCAGCTGCATGACCAGATATGCCAAAGCTAAGGGTGAACCTGTCAGTTTCTTGGACCCCCAGATGGTCACCAAGGTGATGTTTAGGACCAACGTGGACTTCATTGTCGACTACATCAAAAAAGGGTTGCTTGCTCAGGTCCACAAGGAGTACATACTTGTACCCTACAACCAGAGGTGAGTGCTTTCATCAGTACTTCTCCCGTAGATTAGTGTCTCCATATGCACACCCCAAACTTAGATTAAATTATTAATTCTTTATGTGTAACATGTAGCTACCACTGGATCCTGCTAGTACTTTTTCCGAAAAGGAACAAGGTGTTCTACCTTGATTCACTGCAGAGGAAAGGGTACGAGTATTGCGGCACACGAGATGTATTCAAAAGTTTAACATGTTTTATGATATTCATGTGGACCTGTCTTGCATCTAGATTTACTGTCCTCAAATTGTGAATTTCGACTATCCTCAAACTGTCAATTTTGACTATGTGCAGGGCTTTCACGAACTACTTTGCCGAGGGAGGGCGACAACACGAGCGGCGAGCCGATAAGTTTCAGTGGTTACAATTTTTGTTAGAAATTTCAACTGGCATCTGTTTTACTTTATAACGTGTGCCCCGCTAACTCTCGGTCTGTAAATTGGCAGTGCCATCAGCAGCCGGAGGACAATACATGTGGGTTCGTCGTGATGTGCTATGACCTTATCACCCCTCACCGACCAGATTTCCCCAAGGCATACAATTGCTCCCCTTTGTATCGATTTGGCAGAATTTACAACTGCATTGAGCTAATTTTTTCTGTACCAACTCTTGCTGCAGGGGGTCGACTTCCCTTCGGAAAGCTTTGACCCTCGGCAGATTGGTATAGTCCGAGGGATGCTCACTGAGTTTTTCCTTACGGAGGTCATATCAACCAAGGGGAAGTTTAGGGACCCACAAGGTTCGCATTAGTGCGGCCTTACTAATTGCGATTGACGAGGATTGACACCCGGGTCACTTCTAATAAACTTTTGGTTCAAGACAGGTTCGAACCAGACATGTATCTGGTGATGCGAATTCAAGCTATTCTGAGGGGCATCACCATGAGGTCGCAAGCTTTACGCGATCAGGTCGCAGCTTTACGCGGTCAGACCGTAAGCCTTGCGCGGTCAGAAGTTCGTAGGCTGTACGCGAACTACACATTCGGGATATTGCGCGGTCAGCTAATATCCCGCGGTCAGAACATCTACCGATCAAGATACTTGAGATCTATTTATTCGGTTGCCCATACAACAGGATATTCTAAGTATCCCGAAGATTCCTACACGTGGAGAATCAACCGTCAGAAGGTTAACACATACAGTTATCCGTGAATAACACGTGTTTAACCTGCGTGGAGGTTAAGAGCAGTTCCAAAAAACCGCATCCAACCGTCCGTGCAACCGTTTGATGCAGTTTCCTCTACATGGCACCCTTTCAAACAGTACAAAAGGATGGCATGGAGCATCAATCAGGGGGGGGATCATCCGAAACATCAACCGAGAGATCGGAAGATCAAGAAACCCAAAATCATCCAAGTTAGCCAAGTCTACGGCACACCTCATATAGCATTTTAGTAAGCCTTCTTTGGCTTATCCTTGTATACTCTTACAGGGAAAATCCTCGCCTGTGAGGACTTTTCCCTCCATTTGTAAACCTTTTACCACACTTAGTGAAATCTCAACAGGACGTAGGGCTTTTACTCGCACCATCGAGGGCCCGAACCTGTCTAAACTCTCTGTGCTCCTGTTCACTATTGTTCAGCATACCTTCCCGAAGGGTCATCTTGAAAGGTCTCACAATTACAAATTCTGCATAAGTTCGGCTGAGGACTCCGAGTCCGAATCGTCGACAGCGATTATCTGCAAGGCATCTAACTGAGAAATAGGTACAGATAGTATAGTACATCTAGCATACTAACTTTAATTGTCGATTACATTTATTTGTTGAAACTCAATTGTACATATTTCTGAGTTCTATGCTGTATATATGAAATGCATGCATGCGATTGTACACGTTTCTAAGTTCTGTGGATGTATGAGATGAACTGTATATACTCCCTATGGTCACCAAGGGCATTCTGGATATAAATAAAATATCATGCTTATTTCACGCAAATTCAAGGCACTTATTATCTTAAAAACCATATCTAATGCTATATCCGAGAACACCATGGTCGCAGAGATACATCCCTATGACCAGCCTCTCTCACAGATAGAAGGACCGATCTCGTTACCATGGTCGCAGTAGTATGTGATCATCCTTTATTATTACCTCACCATGATCCTTATGATTAATCCTGAGATAATCATAAGCCCCTGACAAGGTAACCGTCGAAGGAGGTTAGGATGGTAAGGCAGTTCCACGAGGACTGAGTCAAGACTGTCAAACTGCCACGTACTCATGAACTACGGCTACCACCATGTACCCACGACCTCACAGCTACCACTTCGGAGCGGTTTTGAGTAAACATGGGACATTCCTTCAAGAGGATAACTGACGAACTCTTCGTCAAGTATAAGAGGGCCTTCAAGGGAAAGATCAGGGGATGGATGACCAATGACAGAGAGAAGATTAGGCTTTGCAAAGATAGGATTAGCTAGCTCACACATTGTAACCATCTCTCTCTGTAAACTTTTTTCCACATAGTCAAATACACAGGATGTAAGTTCATTACTCT
This sequence comes from Pharus latifolius, assembly GCA_019359835.1. NCBI lineage: Eukaryota > Viridiplantae > Streptophyta > Magnoliopsida > Poales > Poaceae > Pharus > Pharus latifolius. The sequence goes on along the minus strand of CM033325.1, from coordinate 20,722,822 downwards.
TCTAAGAGGGCCTGAACCTACATAACTCTTTCCGTGTCTTAGATTCATAGATGCTTTGAACATCTTGAGAACTTGTCTGATTTGTTGGACCTAGGTCGAACTAGGTATTTAAGTTTTGATGATTAATGATGATTTGGATAAACCACTGATGATTAGTGTTAATCTGGATAATGACAGATTTGATGATTAAATGACAACTTGGATAAATCCTGATTTAGCACAAGTAAATTGAATTGATTATTGATAAACCTTGAAATGGATGTTTCCTATTGTGGTTTAATATTGATGCATATGTAGAGGGGGAGCTCGGTGGTAGCATCAATCTTGTGCTAAGTGTAAATTGGAATGTCATGAGATAAATCCTGAAGTTTGATGGCTCCTTATTGAGGTTTTGACATCGATGCATATGCTGAGGTGGAGCTCATCATATTTGTCGTGGTATTGCGAATACCCCGGCAGGTTTTGAGAGTGATCCTAGCGATGATTACGCGGCGCGGGTTGACCGGATGACCGGTCCTCCCCCGCCGGACAAGCACAAAGAATGACACACGGGTTTATACAGGTTCGGGTCCCGGTGGGGGCCCTAGTCCTGTAGACGTGCTCCCGACCGGAGTCGGCTGGGGAGGCTCTCTCCGGGGGAGAGGCTTCCGGAGCACGCCTGTGAGTTTAGCTATTCCAATAAAATGAACCGATCCTTTACAACAGAGGGGTACAAGGGCTATTTATAGCCCCAAAAAGCAGCAAAAAACCTAAACTACTCCGGAAGCCACCGTCGGATTGAAGGGCAGGACCGTCCTTCTCCCGGTCAAACGCCTCGGATGCTCGACAGGTGGCCGCTAGTTCCCGAGGCGCTCCTCGCGTGACCTGCACGTGATAAACAGTTCGAGACTTTTACCTTTAGGAGGGCGCTGAGGCCCGGGACGGCGCCGGGGGCCAGGTCCCCGGGCCAAAGACGGCGCCCGGGAGGGCACCGGAGGCCAGGTCCCGGGAGCCAAAAGGCGGCGTCCGGGGAGGCCCCGGAGGCCAAGTCCCCAGGCAAAAGGCGGCGCTCGGGGAGGCCCCGGCGGCCAAGTCCCCGGGCAAAAGGCGGCGCCCGGGAGGGCACCGAAGGCCCCGTCCCGGGAGACAAAAGGCGGCGCCCGCGGAGGCCCCGGAGACCAAGTCCCCGGGCAAAAGGCGGAGCCCGGGAGGGCACCGGAGGCCCCGTCCTGGGAGCCAAAAGGCGGCGCCCGAGGAGGCCCCGGAGGCCAAGTCCCCGGGCAAAAGGCGGCGCCCGGGAGGGCACCGGAGGCCCCGTCCCGGGAGCCAAAAGGCGGCGCCCGAGGAGGCCCCGGAGGCCAAGTCCCCGGGCAAAAGGCGGCGCCCGGGAGGGCACCGGAGGCCCCGTCCCGGGAGCCAAAAGGCGGCGCCCGTGGAGGCCCCGGAGGCCAAGTCCCCGGGCAAAAGGCGGCGCCCGGGAGGGCACCGGAGGCCCCGTCCCGGGAGCCAAAAGGCCGCGCCCGAGGAGGCCCCGGAGGCCAAGTCCCCGGGCAAAAGGCGGCGCCCGGGAGGGCACCGGAGACCCCGTCCCGGGAGCCAAAAGGCGGCGCCCGGGGAGGCCCCAGAGGCCAAGTCCCCGGGCAAAAAGCGGCGCCCGGGAGGGCACCGGAGGCCCCGTCCCGAGAGCCAAAAGGCGGCGCCCGGGGAGGCCCCAGAGGCCAAGTCCCCGGGCAAAAGGCGGCGCCCGGGAGGGCACCGGAGGCCCCATCCCGGGAGCCAAAAGGCGGCGCCCGCGGAGGCATCGGTGGCCAAGTCCCCGGGCAAAAGGCGGTGCCCGGGAGGGCACCGGATGCCCCGTCTCGGGAGCCAAAAGGCGGCGCCCGGGGAGGCCCCGGAGGCCAAGTCCCCGGGCAAAAGGCGGCGCCCGGGAGGGCACCGGAGGCCCCGTCCCGGGAGCCAAAAGGCGGCGCCCGTGGAGGCCCCGGAGGCCAAGTCCCCGGGCAAAAGGCAGCGCCCGGGAGGGCAGCGGAGGCCCCGTCCCGGGAGCCAAAAGGCCGCGCCCGAGGAGGCCCCGGAGGCCAAGTCCCCGGGCAAAAGGCGGCGGCCGGGAGGGCAGCGGAGGCCCCGTCCCGGGAGCCAAAAGGCGGCGCCCGGGGAGGCCCCAGAGGCCAAGTCCCCGGGCAAAAAGCGGCGCCCGGGAGGGCACCCGAGGCCCCGTCCAGGGAGCTAAAAAGCGGCGCCCGGGGAGGCCCCGGAGGCCAAGTCCCCGCGCAAAAAGCGGCGCCCGGGAGGGCACCGGAGGCCCCGTCCCGGGAGCCAAAAGGCGTCGCCCGGGGAGGCCCCGGAGGCCAAGTCCCCGGGCAAAAAGCGGCACCCGGGAGGGCACCGGAGGCCCCGTCTCGGGAGACAAAAGGCGGCGCCCGGGGAGGCCCCAGAGGCCAAGTCCCCGGGCAAAAAGTGGCGCCCGGGAGGGCACCGGAGGCCCCGTCCCGGGAGCCAAAAGGCGGCGCCCGCGGAGGCCCCGGAGGCCAAGTCCCCCGGGCAAAAGGCGGCGCCCGGGAGGGCACCGGAGGCCCCGTCCCGGGAGCCAAAAGGCGGCGCCCGGGGAGGCCCCGGAGGCCAAGTCCCCGGGCAAAAGGCGGCGCCCGGGAGGGCACCGGAGGCCCCGTCCCGGGAGCCAAAAGGCGGCGCCCGGGGAGGCCCCGGAGGGCAAGTCCCCCGGGCAAAAGGCGGCGCCCGGGAGGGCACCGGAGGCCCCGTCCCGGGAGCCAAAAGGCGGCGCCCGGGGAGGCCCCGGAGGCCATGTCCCCGGGCAATCATGACACAACTTACCTGGACTTAGTCCCGCGGAGATTTCCCCCAACAATATTGGTCATCTGATCTGATTTCCATCATGACATGTGAAGTATAGATCGTGAGCGCTTGTCTTTATCATATACGAATCTATTGTGGGACCCTCATTTGAGGAATTCGGTGGCAACCGCCCATGTGAGTTGCACTCAGAAAAGGTACATTGCAGCTCACAACAACAAGATGCATTATATAAAAATGCGAGTAATTAAAAACAAGTGCTGATCATGAGGACCAACATTACAATAACTTAGCGCCAAAATGACGCATTTAAATGTTGATACAAATTAAGGAGTTTTCGACACAAAGGTCGGCACAAAATGAAACAACAATAATAAGCAAAAGGACTTCATCAGTCTTCTTCTTCTGCAGCAGCGGTGTACGGGCCTTCTCCACATCTGACTCCACCTTGGTACATGACCCTCTATTAAGCTTGGTCTTCAGTTTCTTCTTCTTGTTCCACATTGGGTTCAAGACCGTAAGATTCAGGGTCGACGAATCCTTCTTCTAAATTTGTTTGTAAAAGCAGGGGTGAGCACATTGTCCACATGGTGCTCAACAAGTCCCAAATAAGAATGCAAGCATATATAGATGAGGGGGAAATTTCTCACAGAATAGCTCTTGGCTTTGTATATGTATATAGGATAGATTTTTACACTTGGTTTTGGAGAAAAGACCTTTATTTTCAAAAGCGGTGCTTTTAAAACCCTAAGCTAAATTCTCAGAAAATGTTGTGTGTGGCGGTCTTTCATGAGTCACCACTTTATTCTGATTTTGTGAAAACTTTCCAAAAGCTACTTGTGCTGCATCGACGTGAATAAAATCCACAGCGCGCAGACTCCATAACTTGGGAGCTCAGAGTATCCGATACTTTTTAAACTTTGCAAAGGTGTACCACCTTAATCCACCGATCATTCGGCTTTCATGTCGGTACCTCTTCATGCGACTCTTACGCATGTGACAAGGCCGAGCTGACACAACAATTTACACTCCTAGCATTAACTATTTCCCTGCCCGGTAAATAGACAGTCAAGTCTCAAGTACCGTTGTGGGTCCTCCCCACTGCCTTACTTCCTAGCCTGGGTCTATGTTCTCGCAAGACACATAGCCTCTCTTGATTACAGTCGCGCACGACTTAATCTGGCATAGGGCGTCTTCCTTCTTTCCACCTTTTCCTCTCATGATTTTTCTGAACTCACATCACTCATGGCCTTCTGCGGCCCACCAATTCTCGCAAGATGCTGGATCGACAACCATTGCAGGGAAAAGCTAATACTTAAGAAAGCTACTAAGCTGCGCCCGTCCCATAAACAGGCAAGTGGTTGGTACGTTTTTCATGCCGCATAGAAGCACAGCACAAGGTTCTAGTCCTTATGAATCACTGGTGAGGAGTTTTCCACATTCCCAGTGCGCACACAACACCATCCATTCAAACCATCCTCACTATCGATTCCAATCACATTTTCTTTCACAAAAAGGGTTTTGAATATGCTTTTCTCATATGTGACCATTCAACATTTATCATATTATCTTGAGCATAGTATAGCCTAAGCATGATATTCTAGGGTGACAAGGGTGCAGGAATATTCAATGTCAAAAGGGCTTTACAATCTTTTAGGTCATATCTAATCACTTTATTGAAACATAGTTCTTATTTGAACTTAAGGCATGCATATACTTGAAAACAATTAAGATATTTCATTTCAAAATATTAGGCTAGACATGATCAAGGGTTTGAGACTTGCCTTGCAGTGATTGGTCTAGCTGCTCAGATGAATCCTCGAAGATCTCCTCGGTTCCTTCAACGTCTGATTCCACGGCGGATACAAACAATACATACACACTGTATAAGCATACAAGTACTAGAAAATAATACGTAAATACATCATGCATGCAGGGGTAAGGGTTTGGATAGGGTCACTTGATATTGGTCGAAGAGATGGGCTCAAAAGGACTTGAATGTCGAGGGGCTGACATTCGGCTCATGGCTTGACATTGCCCTAAATTGGTCCTAGGTCTGTTTTCTGGAGATGTGATAGTAGGGAATATTGTAGAGCATGGTTCAAAAGGCTTACTGGACAAAGTGGAATTTCAATTTCTCAAATGTAACAAGTCTAAATCATCTAATGCCATTGGTGGACATGCACTGACATAGTGCTAGACATGGCCAGAAACTAGGGCATTGGATAACTTTTGACTCAGGACTCCAATTGATGCACAACTTTGTCTGGGGTTTAGGCATTGATAACAGCTACAAAACTCTCAACAGGCTCAAGGGCAGAAGGTGGCCAGAAGGTGGCCAAATCCGGTGAGCAAACACGGTGGTCTGGACATGAACTGAACCACTGGACAGCAACCTTGGCATGGTCATAACTTTTGATCCAGGTCAATTCAGGGTTCGGGCTAGTAGACAATATTGCTCAGGGTATTGAGATCTATCTAAGGGACAAAGTGTGAGGAGCTAGATCGGCCGGGGAAAAATTCCGGCGATCGGCGCTGGAGAAGATGACTCCTAAATTGGGCGTTTTTGGTTTAAAGTGTTTGAAGTCGATTCATTGCTCAGCGAGTGAGAGGGTGAGGTGAGGGGGCTATTTGCAGGGTTAATTCGGCCGGAGAGTGGCCGGAGAAGCTTGGCGACGAGGACCAGTTCAGTGGTGGCGCGCAAACTTCGGAAAGGCTATGATCGCTGCTCAATTTTGAAATCTAAGTTTGTAGGCTTGCTCAAATGGGTGTACTGGACAATTCTCATCACTGGCACGAGGATTAATTCGGGTTGAATCGGGCAGCATTGAGGAAATAGGGCATTTGGGTTTTCCGACGATCGCCGGCGCTAGGGTTCGCCGGGGGCCAATTAGATGCTATGGTACGAAGAGAGGGATGAAGGGAGCTTACTGGTGGCGTTGGTTTGGAGAAAGAAGCTTCGGGCGAAGCTGGCACCGGTGGCCTCACAAGCAACTCGCCGGAGAAGAAAGTCTTCATGGCGGCGCTGGAGAACTCGGTTGCTCTCTGGTGGTGGAGGCTAAGGTGTTCAACTACGGTGGTGTGTGAAGAAACGCTGGGCAAGGGGGGGCTTTATATAGCTGCGGGTTGAAGCTCTCGGGAGCTGCAGCAATCGCCGGGGAGATTTTCCTTCTGGCGCTGGGGCGGTCATCGAGGTACTTGGGGACACGGCGGGGCTCTGCCAGAGGCGGAGCATCGCGCGAAATCGGGGTTTCGTCAGGGAGGCGAGACGATGATCTCCGGGATGGCAGCCATGTGGCGTGGAGCTCCTGACAACAGCAGGCACGCGCGTGCGCGGGGAAGAACACGACACAGCGCGGTGAACTGCTTCCACGGTGGCGATACAGCTGTGCGCGGTGAAGGCTACGTGGCTATGAAGGTGGCAGCGCGAGGAACTTCGCCGGCGGCGAGTTCAACGGTGAGGCAAAGCGGCGGGGCGCTGGTCAAACGAACACTGGTCGCGGTCGTGCACGCGGTCTCCTGGTCGTGGTCGAAGAAAAGGCCAGGGGCTTGTTTGCAAGGTTTTGGACTGAAATGTGAAGGTTTTGGCTCGGGAATTTGTGCCTATTTGTAATTTCGGAGATCTGAAGGGCTGATTTGAACCTTGACTTTGCAGCTAAGTGCTACAAAATGTTTTAGACTCATCCAGAAGGAAAAATGGTAAAATCCGATAAGATCTGGTGGTTTTGCCAAAAATCGAAAACAGGGTAATTAGGGTAAACAGGGTAATTAGGGTTTGAAACTTTCGTCGAGGCTGAAACTAGGGTTTCGGTTGAGATTCTGGAATTCTTCCAGAAGGGAAAAATGTTCAGAAAAACGAAAGAAAGGTAATCACTTGATCAGATCTGGATTTGGAGATGATCTGGGACTTTTAGCCTTTTGGGTTTTCAAAAAGGACTAAACTAAAGCACTTTTGGACTGAATTGTAAAAACAATCTGGGAGATGAAGTTTAGCTGCCAACTTTTTAGGTTAAGGTAGTGGCATACCTAAGATCAAGATAGGGTTGAGACAACAGGGATTCCAAAGAAGATATGCTGACTCGCAAGTAGAAAAGATAGCCAAAAATAGGGATGTTACATCTATATAATTGTATTTCATCTCATACTCATCTATTGATTGTTGAATATGGTTTTTTCATATCCCCAGAAAGAGAAATTGTTGAGCTAACTCCTGTGTGGAGTAATTTCTCTTTGTGCGTTGAGTGTATGTGTTGTCGTCTCAAAATGGTCACGAGATGAAAGCAAGCAAGGGCGTGAAGAGGATGATGCCGATATGAGTCATCTTGAGTGAGGTCAAGCCTAGCGAGGTCGAGCTCTGCAAGCACTAGCTTCGAGTGGTTGAGCTTCACGAGGTTGAGCTTCATCAAAGGTAAAATCCAAGATTAAGGATTGTTTTCTTAGGATTTTACCGGTCTCAGTGTATGGAGATAGACCGGGTTGATAGGATTCTTTTTGCTAGTTTGACCATACTATTAAGAGGGGTCGGAAACTAGTAGCTTGAATCTATCTAGTGTGGAAGCTCAAATGCATTCATATCATCTTGCACTAGTGTTTTATCGCCTCCTGCATTGCTAGAGAGTCTAAGTATAGCTTGTGGTGCATTAGAGAAAATGCTTTGAAAACTACACTTAGTCTTGATTGCCAGCTATTTAAATTGGTTTATATTCTAGAGCTGGTCATGATGGTATTTGCACATTCTGATCTTATCCTTGTTTGGAGCGTGGTCATGGTCGTGTCGCCCGTTTGGTGGTTTTCTGTTTAGAGTTTGGTCGTGGTCGTAGGAGTTAGAGCTGGTCGTACCAGATTTCGGCTCGCTAGCGTACGCTCGACCAAATCCACTCGACCACCGGTTTTCGACCGGATGTTCGACCTATGTGGTCATAGTCATTGCTGAGTGTCAGCAAACATATCCGCGAGAAAACATACAAATTGCAGTTAGAAATTACATTTGTGTCGGACATTTTGGTAGTAGGAAGGTTTTTGAATTTCGTAGAAATATCTAAGCCTTTCTAGGTCTTGCTTTTGTTGACAAAATTGTAGGTCTTTGAGTTATCTTTCCAAAAAGCCAAAAATCACCTCAATCGGATCTCTAGATCAACAGTTATGCTTGTTTTACTGTCAACGTGCATTGACGAGACAATGTTCGGCCTGTACAAATTTTTTAAGCGTGTTGCAAAATGTGAACCAGAGACATTTGCACCTGTCCGGGGGCTTTTTTCTGGGACGGGCCGGACTTTGTCCGGTATGGCTGGACATTGTCCGGCCTGTACAAAATGTTTGAGCTGACAGTAAACCAGAGACAGATATATATGTCCAAGGGACTTTTGTTCGGCATGGCCGGACATTGTCCGGCCTTTACAAAATGTCCGCCAATGGTAACTAACGTTTTGCAATAGTCAAAATTTGTTGTATTGGCCGGACAGTGTCCGACATGGTCGGACAGTGTCTGGCCTGTACAAAATTTCGCATGTTCGTGGCAAAATGGCCAGTTTTCTTTGAGGGCTATATATATTGTGTTTGCCTTCATTTGGGGTGGCTCAAGAAGTTGATATTTTTGTTGAAAAGCTAGCCAAGACATTTCATATGAGATTTTGCATCTAGAGGCTAGAATTTGAGCCAAAATCCTTAGTGGATTTGAGAGAGAGCATTTGGGAGAGATTTTGAGTGTTGAGTGCACTTCATCTCCATTTGCAAGCTAGTGCTAGTGTTGAGCATCTCATTTGCATCATTGAGGTTCTAGCACATGATTCGTTCAAGCCAAAGCTGTCAGGGGAAATCTCAGCGAGACTAAGTCCAAGTAAGATGTGTCACGATTATCCGAGGACGTGGCCTCCGGTGCCCTCCCGGGCGCCGCCATTTGCCCGGGGACGTGGTCTCCGGGGCCTCCCTGGGCTCCGCCTTTTGGCTCCCGGGACGTGGCCTCCGGTGCCCTCCCGGGCGCCGCCATTTGCCCGGGGACGTGGTCTCCGGGGCCTCCCCGGGTGCCGCCTTTTGGCTCCCGGGACGTGGCCTCCGGTGCCCTCCCGGGCGCCGCCATTTGCCCGGGGACGTGGCCAGCTGTGCCTCCCCGGGCGCCGCCTTTTGGCTCCCGGGACGTGGCCTTCGGTGCCCTCCCGGGCGCCGCCATTTTCCCGGGGACGTGGTCTCCGGGGCCTCCCCGGGCGCCGCCTTTTGGCTCCCGGGACGTGGCCTCCGGTGCCCTCCCGGGCGTCGCCATTTGCCCGGGGACGTGGCCTCCGGTGCCTCCCCGGGCGCCGCATTTTGGCTCCCGGGACGTGGCCTCCGGTGCCCTCCCGGGCGCCGCCATTTTTCCGGCGACGTGGCCTCCGGGGCCTCCCCGGGGGCCGCCTGTTGGCTCCCGGGACGTGGCCTCCGGTGCCCTCCCGGGCGCCGCCATTCACCCGGGGACGTGGCCTCCGGGGCCTCCCCGGGCGCCGCCTTTTGGCTCCCGGGACATGGCCTCCGGCGCCGTCCCGGGCCTCATCACCCTCCTAAAGGTAAAGTATTGAATTGTTTATCACGTGCAGGTCACGCGAGGAGCACCTCGGGAACTACTGACCACCTGTCAAGCATCCAAGGCATTTGACCGGGGGAAGGACGGTCCTGCCCTTCAATCCGACGGTGGCTTCCGGGGTAGTTTAGGTTTTTTGCTGCTTTTTGGGGGCTATAAATAGCCCTTGTACCCCTTTGTTGTAAGGGATCGGTTCATTTATTGGAATAGCTAAACTCACAGGCGTGCTCCGGAAGCCTCTCCCCCGGAGAGAGCCTCCCCAGCCGACTCCGGTCGGGAGCGCGTCGACAGGACTAGGGCCCCCACCGGGACCCGAACTTGTATAAACCCGTGTGTCTTTCTTTGTGCTTGTCCGGCGGGGGAGGACCGGTCATCCGGTCAACCCGCGCCGCGTAATCTTCGCTTGGATCACTCTCAAAACCTGCCGGGGTATTCGCAATACCACGACAGTTGGCGCCGACCGTGGGGACTCGTGACAAGACGCCATGGCTCCCCCAAGAACAAGGGCTCGCACCCTTCCCGGTGACCCGGGTCTCAGAGACCCGGCGCCATCCACCCGGGACACTGTTGTCCCGGCGGACCCTTCCGGAGGCGACCTGGCACAGGTAGCGCCTCCCTCCTTTCCGCTTAACTTAGGTGCTTCCACCTCCAGGTCGTTCCCGGTGACCGCGGGGACCTCGGCCGGGACAAGCGTCCCCCCAACGGCTCCTCCGGCTCCCCAGGACGCCCTGCTCGAAGCTCTCGTGGAAGGCCAGCTCCGCGCCCAGCGCTCTATGGACGAGCTCCTCTGCGTGTTGGCGCGGCCCCCGGCTCCCACATTTGCGTCGCACCCATATCCGGGGAACATGCCCCCGTTTATGGGTTACCCGGCGGCCCCTCCGGCCTCGGGGGGGTTGTCTGCCCCGTATGATCCTGCCGGGGGGTTCCCTCCCCCTGCGGGATACACGCCCGGACCCTTCCCGGCACCCGGGACCGTCCCGGTGCCGGGAGGTTATTTCATGCCAGGGCCCTTCGTGGCACAAGGGGGGTACCCCGTCCCCGGCCTGGTCCCGGGGCCGGGAGCCCACTTCTTGCCGGGGGTTTACCCTGCGCCGGGAGCCAGTCCCGCCCCCTGCGTTGCTTTTACCGCACCGGGGGTGGTCGACAGAGCGGCCCCCGTCCCGCAGCGGACTTCCCCTCGCATGGGCCCCCCGGTTCCGGACGCCGCCACTGGGGCTCCCCCCTCGCCGGTTCCGGGTGTTACAGGGCTTGCCCCCTTCCCGGTTCCGGTCGTGGCCACTGGGGCCCCCTCCACTTCGATTCCAGGCGTCGCCGCGGGCGCCCCCTCCCCGGTTCCGGATGGTGCAGGGGCTTCCCCCTTTCTGGCCCCGGGGGTCGTCGCAAGGGGCTCACCCCAACCGGCTCCCGAAGCCACAGCGCATGAGCTCCCTCCCTCGGTGGGACAGGTCCGTGTCGTCCCGGGGGAGGTCGAGCGAATGCGTTCACCAGAGGGCGGGGAAGAACTTCCCCCCGGCCGCGGGCGCGGGGAGCCTCGCTCTCGCACCGGCCGGGGGAAGAGACCCGCTGAGGAGCCAACCTCTCCCGAGGAGAGCCCGGATGTCCGGGAATTCAGCCCTGGTCCCGAGGAAAAGCGTCGCCACCGCCATTCTGGCGGACCTCTCGGGCCGCTTCCAGACTCAGACAACGAAGGTCCCGTGAAAGAAGATAGCGACCGGAGCTCTCCCCGGGAAGTGCAGGGGGCCAACCTGCCCCTGTGCCGAAGACTTCGCAGCATCCGGTGGCCACGGCCCTACCGACCGCCACACATCGAACATTATAATGGCGAGGCAGACCCTTACGAGTTTGTGCAGGTCTACTCCACTGCTATCTCCGCGGCCGGGGGGGACGAGTCAGTACAGTGCAACGTCTTCCCCCTTTACCTCTCCGGCATCGCCCGCTCCTGGTTCTACAACCTGAAGGCCGGCTCCATCAAGTCTTTCTCGCAGCTCAAGCGGGAGTTCTGTGCCAACTTCCAGGGGAACTACGTGCGTCCCCTGGACTCCTCGCAGCTGTATACTGTCCGGCAGAGGACTGGGGAAACCATCAGAAGCTTCTTCAAACGCTTTGCTCAAGTGAAGAGCAAAGTGGCCCACGCCCCTGACTCTACGGTCATCGAAGCCTGCAAAAGCGGCATCCTCCCGGGGGAGCTCCACCGAAGGCTCTCCCGGAGCTGCCCCTCTTCCGCCGACGAGCTCTTCAACGTGCTCGAAAAGTACGCTCGGGCGGAGGAAGACGATATCTGGAAGAAGACCCAGGGGGCTCCCGCCCCCGCCGACCGGGGGGCCAGGGATCCCCCCAAACGCTCCAGGCAAGGGGGCGTGTAACACCCCAGTTTTTGATCATCTTTTCTGCTTGCGAATCAGCATAACTTCTTTGGAAACCCTGACGTTTTAACCCTATCTTGATCTTGGGTATGCCACTACCTTAACCTAAAAAGTTGGCTGCTAAACTTCATTGACCAGATCGTTTTCACATTTCAGTCCAAAAGCGTTTCAATTTAGTCCTTTTCAGAAGTTTCAGAAAACCCAAAAAGGCTAAAAGTCCCAGATCACCTCAAAATCCAAATCTGATCAAGTGATAACCTTTCTTTCATTTTTCTGAACATTTTTCCCTTCTGGAAGAATTCCAGAATCTCGACCAAAACCCTAGTTTTAGCCTCGACAAAAGTTCAAACCCTATTTACCCTAATTACCCTGTTTTCGAATTTTGTCAAAACCACCAGATGTTATCGGATTTCATCATTTTTCCTGCTAGATGAGTCCAAGATATTTAGTAGCACTCATCTGCAAAATCAGAATTCAAATCGGCCCTTCAGATCTTCAGAATTGCAATTAGGCCCAAACTCCCGAGCCAAAACCTTCACAGATCAGTCCAAATCGTTGCAAATAGGTCCAAAGTTCACAACCAGGTCCCTGTGAAGTTTTCAACCAGCAACCGCCAATTTGCCGCGCCGTTGAGCTCGTCGCCGGCGAAGCCCCTCGCGCTGCCACCTCACGGCCACGTAGCCCCCAGCCGTGCGCACCTGTACCGCCACCGTGGAGCGCTCAAGCCCCACCGTGCCATCGTCTTCCTCGCGCGCGCGTGCTGCTGCTGCTGCTGCTGCCAGGAGCTTTATGCCACTTGGCTGCCATCCCGAAGATCTTCGCCACCACCTCCTGACCGAATCCTGCTTCCCCGCGATTCACCGCCTCTGGCAGAGCCCCGCCGCGTCCCGAAATGCATCGATGACCGTCCCGGCGTCAGAAGAAGATACCCCGGCGATTGCTGCTGCTCCCGAGAGCTTCACCCACGGCTATAAAAGCCCCATCCCTTGCCCAGCATTGCCTCACACCACCTGCATTGTAAGCTTTAGCTTCCCTCACCCGAGAGCATCCGAGTTCTTCAGCGCCGCCGCGAAGCTCATCTTCCCCGGCGAGCAACCGTTGAAGCTCACGGCGCCAGCCTCGCCCGAAGCTTCCCCCTCCAAACCAACGCCACCAGTAAGCTCCTTACACCTCTCTCTACGTTTCATAGCCGTTAATTGGTCCCCGGCGCACCTCAACGCCGGCAATCACCGGAAGACTCAAAAACCCCTGTTCCCGCAATGCCTAGCGATTTAGCTCGAATTGGCCTTCGTGCCAGTGATAGGAATTGACCAGTGCACCCATTTGAGCAAGCCTGTAGGCTTAGATTTCAAATTTGAGCAACAGTCATGGCTTTTCCGGAGTTTGCGCGCCACCAGTGAGCTGGTCCTCGTCGCCAAGCTTCTCCGGCCACCCTCCGGCCGATTCAACCCCACAAATAGATCCCTCACCTCACCCTCTCACTCCCTGAGCAAGGAATCGAGCTCAAACCCTTTAGAACAGAAACGCCCAATCTGGAGGTTGTCTTCTCCAGCGCCGGTCGCCGGAATTTATCCCCGGCCGATCTAGCCTCGCTCACCTTGTCATTTAGATAGATCTCAATCCCCTGAGTAATTTTGTCTACTAGCCCGACCTCTGAATCGACCTGAATCAAAAGTTATAGCCATGCCAAGGTTGCTGTCCAGTGGCTCAGTTCATGTCCAGGCCACCGTGTTTGCTCACCGGATTTGGCCACCCTCCGGCCACTTTCAGCCCTTGAGCCTGTTGAGAGTTTTGTAGCTGACATCAATGCCTAAACCCTAGACAAAGTTGTACATCAATTGGAGCTCTGAGTCAAAAGTTATGCAATGCCCTAGTTTCTGGCCATGTCAAACACTATGTCAGTGCATGTCCACCTGTGGCATTGGATGATTTAGACTTGTTTCTTTTGAGCAATTGAAATGCCACTTTGTCCACTAAGCCTTTTGAGCCATGTTCTACAATATTCCCTACTATCACATCTCCAGAAAACAAACCTAGAACCGATTTAGGGCAATGTCAAGCCATGAGTCGAACGTCAGCCCTTCGACATTCAAGCCCTTTGAACCCATCTCTCCAACCAATGTCAAGTGACCTTGTCTAAACCAATTCCCCTGCATGCATGATGTATTTACGTAATATTTTCTAGTGCTTGTGTGCTTATATGGTATGTATGTGTTGTTTGTACCGTCGTGAAACCAGACGTTGAAGGAGCAGAGGAGATCCCTGAAGATTCATTTGAGCAGCTAGACCCGTCACTGCAAGGCAAGTCTCAATCCCTTGATCATGTCTAGCCTACTATTTTGAAATGAAGTATGTTAACCGTTTTCAAGT